>CM040822.1:33158465-33758465 GCA_022828995.1 Vimba vimba | reverse complement strand
CCGCTCAATTGTGCTTTTTCTTGCAAGAAAATGATATCTATGAAAAATTTCAGTCAGGATTCAGGCCGCATCATAGCACAGAAACTGCGCTCGTTAAAATTACAAATGATTTACTTCTAGCTTCTGACCAAGGCTGTATCTCAATACTAGTTTTACTCGATCTTAGCACTTTGTTCGACACTATAGATCACAAAATACTCTTAAATCGACTACAAAACTACACTGGTGTTCATGGACAGCCATTTTGTCTGTTTAAATGGGGAAAAATCGAAGATAATGTCAGTAAACTATGGAGTGCCGCAAGGATCTGTGTTAGGCCCTCTGCTATTCTCAATATATATGCTGCCACTTGGTAATATTATAAGAAAACGGAATTAATTTCCACTGTTATGCTGATGACACTCAATTATATATTTCATCACGACCAGATGAAAACACTAAATTATCTAAATTGACAGAGTGTGTTAACCCTCTGGGGTCTGAGCTGTTTTCTGGCCCTGGAGGTGTTCTGACATGCTCTGACATTTGTGCTTATTTCTGTTACTTGTGACATTTTCATGGCTAAAGTCTGATTACACTGTATTTAGCACAAACTCTGCTACAATAATATATCAGCAGCATGTATGTAAAAGTTTGTAGTTTTGAGATAATGACATTTATGCGTGGTTTGTGAAAATACAAAAAAAAAATTGTCACTGAAATAAGGCCATGAAACCCATGCTGATTATTTCTTCACAAGACTTTTGAAAATTGTATCACATAGCCTAGAATATTTGCTTCAAAACTATGTGAAAATCATCCTGACTGCTCATTCAAATAAGACAATATATTGATTTAAAATTTATAAGACGTGTTTTCTGTAAGAAAGCTTTATGCGAAGAGGCGTCACATCATTAATATGTATGGCTTTCACACCTGAGAAAGACAAAGACCCTCCCCTAATGGCCCTATTAGGAACTATCAGGTCCTATCATTCTGAGCAACCTTGCACAAAGAATGAGGAGATTTAAAAAAGAATGGCTTTAAGATTGTTTGGATTTATTTACAACACAACATAATCCAAAGATACACAACAAATGACAAAAAAGCACATTATTGAAAACAATGATCCAAAGACAGAAACCTTTGTGCCATTCCTAAAAACATTGTACATACCTTTCATTTCCAAGGTGTTTGATTTTCACTTTAACATGTTCATGTACAGAGACTCATGTGAATGTTGAAGTCAGCAGGACTCAGTTGCATCTGGTCCCTGTATGTAAAAAAAAAACCCTGTGAATATACTGATATCAAGAGAAACTAGGGCTGCACAATTTTGGGAATAGATTTTAGATTTTTCTGGTTAAAATTGCTTTTTAAAATTCACAGAATACACACACAAATGTTTCCAACAATGTATAATGATGCTGCGTAAAATAATAATAACAATAGCCTATAGCAGCCTATAAATCTTCCAAATGATTTCAGTAACAACTAAATTAGAGAAAAATATATTGATTATCATATGTTACTTCAAATGTTTCCATTCGTTATGATGATATGAAATGAGATTAGATTAGAGTAAAAACATGAAGCCTTTGTTTGGTGCATTTTGCTTTTCAAACCCACATCGCGCTCCAAAATATGATACATTCAAACCCACAGCGCGCTCCAAAATATGATACATTCAAACCCACAGCGCACTCCAAAATATGAAACATTATGGTTACCATATTATACATATCTACGTTTGAGCAGATATCCACAAACACAGTATAGTAAACACGGGTCTAAATATTATAATATTCACCTTATATCTAGCAACAGTTCAACTGCAATGTGAAGTTTATGCAACAATAACATAAACTAATAATTAAGAATTTTTTACCTTACATCTTTTTTTCTTCAAATCCAAGGTAAATCCAATGTAAGCTCACGGCGTGTCTTCCCAACTCGACAAAAAGCAGGGACTTGTGAAGTTTTTTGGTGCTTTGTTTTTGAGGTAACGAGCGCGTTCGCGTTCCATGTGGAGATTTGCATGTGAATCTCCTTTGCGTGCGTGGGCGTGGTCGAATTAAAAATAATGAGCAAGCGTTTGAGAAGCTGGACATCTTGTTGGTTTTATGCAAATTACTTAAACAGAGAATATTTGTTTTCAGTTTGAATCCGATCATTTAAAAGTACACACTTAAATGTTTATAAAGATATATGGCTCATAAATGTGTGACAAGTATTCGACAAGTTTTGTTTCAGTTTATAGACGTGCTCAAGAAAAAAAAGTTCACCGCGACGGAGAGGCAGAAAGCACACCCTGTTTATTTTCTTTATTTTACAAAAGCACAATGTTTTGATTTGATTGTAAGTGGACACATACAAAAGTAGAAATATCACAGATTCTTTTTTCATATTTCTTTTTTCTGTATGACCATAAATGACGGAGTAATTTAAGTTTATTGTGCTACTATGTGAAGAAAATCCAGCAAAACGCGGGGGCGCGTTTGCCGACCTCAGAGGGTTAAAGATATAAAATATTGGATGACGTGTAATTTTCTGCTGTTAAATTCAGATAAAACGGAGGTATTACTTATTGGTCCAAAAAACTGCCCACAAAACCTCTTACAATACAACGTTAATTTAGAAGGATGTCCTGTTACTTTATCCACTACAGCAAAAGACCTGGGTGTTATACTAGACCGCAACTTGTCTTTCGAAAATCATATCTCATATGTTACAAGAACAGCCTTTTTCCACCTAAGAAACATTGCTAAACTACGTAACATGCTATCTGTTTCTGATGCAGAAAAGTTAGTTCATGCATTCATGACCTCGAGACTAGATTACTGTAATGCTTTACTAGCTGGTTGTCCTGCATCCTCAATAAACAAGCTACAGTTAGTCCAAAATGCAGCTGCTAGAGTTCTTACTAGGTCAAGAAAATATGATCATATAACACCAAGTTCTATCATCTCTACACTGGTTACCTATTAAGTTCCGTATCAATTACAAAGTATTACTACTGATCTATAAAGCCCTAAATGGTTTAGCTCCTGGGTATTTAACGGAACTTCTATCGCCCTACAATCCATCGCGCTCTTTAAGATCACTAAATTCGAGGCTTCTGGTCATTCCTAGGATATCTAAGTCCACTAAAGGAGGGAGGGCGTTTTCACATTTAGCTCCTAAACTCTGGAATGGCCTTCCTGATATTGTTCGAGGCTCAGACTTGCTGTCCCAGTTTAAAACTAGATTAAAGACGCATCTCTTTAGCCAAGCATTCACATAATACTTACCTTTTATACTACAGTTAAATCGGATCGAATGCATTAATATTATGAACAGCAGCTATGCTAATTATTTCCCATCTGCTTTTCTGTTGTCATCTCGGGACGCTAGTCTCGAGGTAAATAGAGTTCGCCAGCTCCAGTTTGTATCCAGCCTCTCATGGAAACTTCAGATGCCCCAACACCCGTGAAGAGACGACTCGACGCCTGTGAAGAGACGACTCGACACCTATGAAGAGACGACTCGATGCTGGCGATATGTTATGCCCTAAATTAATACATGATTAACTAACTGTATTTTTCTATGTACATTTCTGAAATGCACTTTCTGTAAAGCTGCTTTGAAACAATATGTATTGTGAAAAGCGCTATACAAATAAATTTGAATTGAATTGAATTGAAGGCAGACCAAGAATGGCGGATGCCCCTGAGTTTCATCCACCACAGGAATGGTCTCATATGAGGGAGACCCAAGGGCAGCACAGGAGAGGCTGCTGCCATGAGCCCCAGAAGCCTGCGACATATGCCCACTGCTACATGATGGCCGAGCGTGAAACGGGCCAAGCACGCACGGAGACTGGAAACTTGAGCAGGGGCCAGACGGGCCAGCATCGAGAGAGAATCGAGTTAGACACCCAGGAAAGTGGTCTGCTGAGAAGGAGTTAAGACACTCTTCTGAGCATTCAACCTGAGACCAAGAGACCGGAGGTGGTGGAGAAGGACGTCCCTGTGACGACACACCAACTCTCTGGAATGAGCCAGAATGAGTCTAGATAATTTAGCACACGGATGCCCTGGAGCCTCAAGAGGGCCAGAGCTGCATCCATGCACTTGGAGAATGTCCGCAGACCCAGAGCTAGACCAAATGGAAGGACCCGATACTGATACGTCTTTCCCCCAAAGGCGAACCGGAGGAACTTCCTGTGGTGTGGAATGACCTGGATGTGGTAATAGGTCCACGGTGATGAACCAATCCGAATCTGCGGCAGGATAGTTTTCAACGTCAGCATCTTGAACTTCCCTTTGTAAAGGGAAAAATTCAGACGACACAGGTCCAAAATGGGGTGCACACCCCATCCTTCTTTGGGACGAGGAAGTAGCGGCTGAAGAAACCGTGGTTCAAGTCTGAAGGTTTACCTGAATTTTACTTAACCTGAGGTTTAGTATAATGCCACCTTTATACTCAAAAACATCTATACAGGATGCATTACATATGTATTACCTTATTCAAATTTAAATGAGTGACCATTTTAGAGGGTTCACACACAGGCCTCTGTTCAGGCTAATTCAGAGTTGTTTATGATCAAAGTTATACAACTCCAATTTAAGTTACTTTTGGGTGCAATAACGTTTACATTGGATGTCAAGTCTGTGTTTTAGATAAAAAGGGTATGTGTCCAAAAACACGTACTGAGTAGGAGTTACATGACATAGGCTAAATCGTGTACATCTCTGGTTCACCCCAAACAAAGATAAAACCTTACAGTAATCTCACAAAATCATGTATTCCATAAGTATGCAATCATGTCAGTGCAATTTAGACAAGTCCAATGGATTCATAGACCCAGAAAACATGGAGTTACATGAGGTGCCACAACCATCATCCAGCACTATTTCCACCCAGGGGGAAGATCCATCGCTTTGGGACCACAACTATGGTGAACAGCAGGGTGTTGACGAGACAACCAAAGATGCCACAACACAAACTGAAGATTTCAGCTACTCCATGCTTCAGAGTGATGCCGATTCGTTCCTCTACACTGGAGTCTCACTGGAAACCTTCAACTCTCTTGTTTCCACCTTAGATGGATTTGCTGAAAGTTTTGTCAGTGCGTGATCATATACTAATGACACTGATAAAATTGAAATTAAATTGTGTGCTGGGTGACCTTGGTAGGCAGTTTCATGTGTCTCAGAGTGTTGCCAGTAAGGTTATCTCATTCTGGATTGATAAAATGGAGGAGGTCTTGCACCCTCTTATTATCTGGCTCCCAAAAGAAACCATTAAGTCCACTATGCCAACTGCATTCAAGAAGTGTTTTCCCAACACTACCTGTGTCATTGACTGCAGCGAAAATTTGTTACAGAAGGCAAAAAATCTTGACTCTAGAGGTGAGTCCTACAGCCATTACTGGCGCTTTTCCACTACACAGTACCAGCTCACCTCAGCTCGCCTCGCCTCGACTCTGTTTGGTTTTCCACTGTGTAAAAGTTGTACCTGTACCTGCTTCCAGGTACTTTTTTTCGTACCACCTCCGGCGAGGTTCTAAGCGAGCTGAGGCGATACTAAAATGTGACGTGAAAACACGGCAGACTGCTGATTAGTCAGCGAGAATCGTCACTATTCCCTGCGTCATCATTGCACGCGCCAGACGGAGTATCCTGAATAAAAAACAGCAAAAACAAAAACATCCAAAAACAGCATACACTCGATTTCCTCCATTGTCCTGTGTGTGTGGGTAGCGGGTGTGTCTCGCGTAAAAGATTAAGTCACGGGCAGTTTCCTGCGGCGTCGCTATGACGACCAGGTACTATTGTGGAGGTACTATCTGCAATGGAAAACGGAGCGAAAAGCGAGCCGAGACGAGCCGAGGCGAGGCGAGGCGAGTCGAGTTGAGCTGGTACTGGTAATGGAAAAGCGCCATACTACTCGCACAACACAATCAAATACCTTGTTGCTGTTGCCCCATGTGCTGTAATCATGTTTATCTCAACTTGATATGGAGGACTGCCAATGACAAATATATCACTATGAACTATGGTATCTTGGACTATTTAAAGCCTGGAGACGAAGTCATGGCAGATCGTGGCTTCTTGATTCGTGATTTATTGTTTGAAAAAAGGGTCAAATGGGTTCTGCCTGCTTTCACTAGAGGGGGTGCTCAGCTAACTGAGGAACAAGTCACAGCAACTCACAGGATAGCAAATGTACAAATTCATGTTGAGAGGACAATCAGGTGACTTAAAGTATACAAGATCTTGTCTCAAGTGATACCAATAAACATGACCCCCAAAATTGAAAAAATCCTCAGAATCTGTGCGGCCCTCGCCAACTTAAGGGGTGATCTCATCCGTGAGTGATAAGTGACAACGGTCATGTTCTGAGGTTGTAGTTGCATCTACACACACACACACACACACACATATATACATAAATTGCTCCTGTATTTCATATTGACACTCGCTGTCTTTTGTAATTTTTTACTGTTTATATTTACTCTTTGTATGAGTTTATGTACAATAGATTTGATCAGATTTGCATACAATTTTACATGAACAACAGTCTGTATTTGTAAATATTCACTTATGTACAACAATACTTATGCTCAGCATTTTTAGTACAGAATTGATTGTATAAAAAAAGTATTAGTCATACTGTTAACAGCAGCAGCACTTAACAGTTGTTCTGTGATTCTTCAGATGTCCTACCCTCTCCAGAACATAGGGCTCATCAAATGGTACAGTGAACATAACCATGTCATTTGGGCTCCAGATAAAAAATTTGGCCATCTTCAGACTGGCACAAAACATGCCTAATTGAACCTGCATGTAATATCCTCGGCTGCCTGTTTTCTGAAGTTGTGGTACTCCATCTACTAGCTTGATATCACTGCAGTTATGGTCAGGTTGATCCAAGAGGGTAGAATGGAGTTTACTTGGGACGGGACATTTTGTTTCGAGTAGGACAGATGAGTCAATTACCCCACCTGGGCTGGCTGACAACCATGGCTCTGTGACACTAACAACGATGCCCCTATGTGTAATACTTATGCCTTGCTCTCGAAGTGCATTACCAGCAACCACCTCATTCTCCTTACCATAATTTGTGGCATAGTTGCCACGAAAGTAGGGGTACAGGTGCTCTGCCATAAACTTATCAGGATTGGTGGATGCTCTAGAAGGAACCTTATTAGCTGAACTTGCAGTTATTCTCAATTTTCTTGCATTTTGCCACAAATCGGAAGAACTCTGCTCCCTTGTTTCAGATTCTAAAGTAGAAGCCTGTGCACTGCTCACTTGAACATACAACTCGTAGAAACTTTTACATGTCTCACATGTGAGATCAGAACCGGCATGGGTTTGATGGGGTCTTAAAAATCTTGCATCTACTGTAGTATTTGCAAGGCTACAGGGTTGCACTACTGGTTTTACACTGTAACACTTGCCTGTTTAATTAACCCCGGGGTAGGATTCTTTCTGTTCACCCAGGGTTTAGAATGACCCAGGGTTAACTATTTCAAGTGTGAAAAGCCCTAAAGAAATACAGAATGACATATTCTATACGCCAGTGGGCAAGAAAATAATGTCTTTACTGAAAAGATTTAGGCCTACTGTTTTCACAACTTTCTATTAGAAGAATCAGAAATCAAATTAAGTTTTAAGACCTCAAAAATGTTTTAAAAAATAAAATAAAAAAAAAGATTAAAAAAGGCTTAGTAATTTTTCACTTCAAAAACAAAACAAGATTGATTAAATAAACATCACTCTTCTTTCTTATAATGTGTGAAATTACGAATTTTCATATAAAGATTCCATCAAAATATTTAAAATGTTTTTCCAGAGATTCTTGGTAGGCTATTGGCATACTTGCAATACTTCACAACCAATAAAAACACATCATGTCTTTAATGTTTGGAGCAATTTGTATCATCAGAAATAAACCTTTGTATTTTTTAAGACTCAAAAGAAAAGAAAAGGAACTTATTATAAGACACTTCATTAATTTTATAACAAATAAAAAAATATACCACTCTTTCCCAGTTGATGTTCTCTACATATCTAAAAAATGGACTGTGTCCCTTCATAGACATAATTAGTAATGTGGGGAAACGCTTTTCGAATCAATTGAACCAATCTCTTCACAAAATGATTCAGTGTTTCGAAGCGCTGGAAACGCCACAGGCTCGCGACCCCTGCTGGTCAAAACGATGTAATGCAACGAAAACTCAGGCCAAATCTCAAATACTAACCAACTGCTTGAAAACCCCTCTTATAAACCCATTAAACGTTTTATTAAAGGTGTAATCTATTAAATGAAATTAACAAATCATCTAATGCCATTAAATATGAAGTGTCTTTTTGTTATTTTGTGAACAAATGTGTCATTAAATACAAATTTATTGATCCGAGATCGGCTAAAAACCATACACTGGGTTTGACTTTTTTTTTTTTTTTTTTTTTTTTTTATGTATCAAACATAAAGGATTGAAAATATATGTTAAGTTTCACACACACATGTATTTCATTGTAGTAGCTGTGCCTTTATAGTTACAGATTATATATTTTAACTGAAATGATTTGGAAGAATCAAGCGCTTATACCTATATGAAGATATAAACTATTTCAAATGTTTTGAGTTTTTTCACACTGGAAAAATAAGTGGATCAGTGTTTCATCCTTATTCCCAGTGAACCGCTGACATTTCGAAACATTATCAAAATAGTTATGACGTTACGAAGCCTGGTTTACTGAAATCACGTGACTTTTGGCAGTTTGATACGCGCTCCGACTAACTGGTTCTAGACAAATGATTCGCAAAAGATTCGAAGCTTCATGTAAGGAAAGCTAATAACAAGTCCATGGCTCCAAAAGCGAGAGCATATTATTTTCCAGCGCATTCCATAATAAAATACAAATTCTTCATACTTAAAAGTGACATCTGTTTAATTAAACCAAAATAATGTCATTCTTTGCCCAATAACTTATCATCATAAATGGATTCATTTTTGTACAGCATATCCTTGCTGTGACAATAGCTATGTGGGGAGAAGTTGTTTATAAAACAGATAGTTTGACAGGAATTTTATCAGAGCTGTAGTTAAATTAACTAAAAAAATAAATAAAAAAATTACTGTATTGTTTCGTATTTTTTTCCATATCCATTTAAATATTTAATTTCAGTTAAGACTTTTATTTTGCTTTTATTCTTCTTCGCGTGACGTCATAAGCACTGCGCCCGCGTCTTCTCTAATGTCCGCTGGATAAAAGGTTTGTGTTTTCAGCGGTATAAAACCATACAAAACGTTCAAAAATGTTTTACACATTTTGCTCCAGCAACTTGGTAATGTTACTACAACTGTTTTGTTTCATAAAATGTTGAAATTAATGTTGGCTGTTATTGTTTGTATTTACAATGCATGTGACGTGTTGATAACGTCTTTTACCACAAACCTTAATGTCTGAGTGTTATAGTCCTAAGAGCACCCGTAACAGAATACTGTGTTTTTTTGTCCTTTTTTCCTTTCGATTTGATCTTCATCCTCGTCTCGATTGTAATCGCTGACCCGTTTCCAAACAAGCAAGAAAAGCCCGAGGTTTGTCGATCGAGATCTGCGTGACGATGGAGTTTATTAAAGTGGAGATTGTGGATCTGACTGATCTAGAGCCATTCAGAGTCAAAGAAGAAGAAACCGAGGAACAAAGAGGTCTGTGTCTGATCCTGAATAGACGGAAAATATAAATGATCATAATGTTGTGTGTATTTGTTTACCAGCGTTTGATGCCATTTTATCACATCAATAATCATAGTAAAATAATTCATCTTTTTACCTGCCCTCCAAATGAGGTTCATTTATTCATCATCTTTCACCATTGTTGCTCTTGAATTGATTATCACCAAGACTTGTTGGTTTCAGACCTGACTGAAGTGGAAGAGGAAAGTCAAGACCAGAATGAAGTGGAGAAAAATCAGGAGCCTCAGAGCTTCACATCAGGAGAAAACTCACAAATGACACAAAGTCCTGGGGCCAAAAAGTCGTTTGGTTGCCCACATTGTGGAACGAGTTACAAATGTAAAGAAGACCTTAAGGATCACATGACTATCCACAGCGAGAGGCCGTACACGTGCCTTCAGTGTGGGAAGAGTTACACGCAAAAAATCAACCTCCAGAACCACTTGTTAATTCACAACGGAGACAAGCCTTTCACATGCACTCAGTGCGAAAAGAGCTTCACGCGCAAGGGAGACCTGAAGAAACACATAATATGTCATTTCGGAGAGAAGCCTTTCACGTGCCATCAGTGTGGGAATAATTTCAGACATCAAGGAAACCTCACAAGTCACATGAAAATTCACGTGGGCGAGAAATCAAGCCGAAGTCCTCACAGTGACAAGAAAATTGCGCAAGTGTGCAATTTCAAAACTCCTGTGCTCTATCATGCTGGAGAGATGCCCTTCAAATGTGACCGTTGCGGTCAGAGGTTTATCCTGTCCGCACACTTAAAGAGACACCTGAGATGGCACGCAAAGGAGAAATCCTGAGTGTCTTGTGCCTCGGCGAGTTTGAAAGAACCATAAAATATACTGTGTGTGTGTGTGTGTGTGTGTTGGGTGTGGGAATGCAGTGAGTAACCTGAGCAAGTTTTCACCCGGTCGTAGAGAAAAGCATTGTTTCAATTAGTGATGGCAAAATTATCAT
Organism: Vimba vimba; assembly: GCA_022828995.1. Classification (NCBI taxonomy): domain Eukaryota; kingdom Metazoa; phylum Chordata; class Actinopteri; order Cypriniformes; family Leuciscidae; genus Vimba; species Vimba vimba. Next base: position 33,747,787 of record CM040822.1, on the reverse strand, counting down.
TATTTTTAGGTCCGGCAAATTTAAGAAAATATTGAGAAATATAAAGAGCAATTTTAGAATATTACAGGGTAGTTTATTAAAATGAACTTTAGTCATGAAGATTGTGCTTGTTTGTGAAGGACAAGTCAAAATATTAATTCGGAAAACGAATAACATTGCTTTTGTTTATGTTGGGACTAGCAGTTGTAAATCATATTAATTGTAAATACTTTATTGTACAAGAGGGTTGCTAAATAATATTATATCTTCCGCCATGTTAGTTTAAGCATTCAATTTAGTTAAGGCTGTTGAGAAGTGATGTGTGGAGAACTGAGCGATACTTGAGTGACTATTGCTGAAAATCCCAGATAGAAACACACTTTCTTGCGCATGGTGATCGAGTAACCGAGCCGGTGGCTAAAAAGTTCACACTGTTCTGTTTATGTAACTATCAAACGAGAAACGAACTGAATTGAGCTGATTAATGGCGCTATATTTTCTTCTCTTGAGGTGCGTTTTAGTTATTAGAAGTGGATTCATTGTTTCCTCATTGAAGAATTTTGCAACATTGATGATTTGATAATATGACATGTTTTTTTCTCCTGTGTACGACTGTAAAGATGTTCTGAATTAATCTGTATCGTATAAAGTGCTATATAAATAAAGGTGACTCAACAAGCAGTGTTGGCTATGTACATGTGAAATGCATAAATACGTTACATTCATCTGTTTCAATCTCTTGACTTTCCCCAGTGGTCTACCGTACTCATGATCATCGGCTGGGAAAAGTAATGATCACTGAATGACATTGGATTTGATCCCAGTAAATGTAATAACAGATTTCAGGGTAACAGACCATACCAAATTCAACATTTGCAGAAATATATATATAATCCACAATCCACCACCATATACCAGTAATACAATAAATGTTCTCATTCCACTTTGCTCGTTCTAGGTACACTTTATCTTCACGCCTTCCATATTGTACGTCTATGAACCAAAAAAAAAAAAAAAAATCACCTTTATCCTAAATGAAGAGATAACGCTGACCAGTCATGTTTAACTCTTGTTCAGCTCTTTTGATAAAGTTGATTAACCGAAGATCACTCAAGTTCATTTAATAAAATAGCATAGTGGGCTTATTTGGATTACAGGATATCTTAAATGGTACACATGAACCACTCCAGAGCTCTTATTTGTATTAAAAAAGATAATTTTGGCAGTTTATGAGGAGCGATTATTCTTTGACTCCTCTGACGTATCCGAAGGATATTCAGATATCCATAAGAAAATATCTTGGACTTTTAGGTGTTATTTTTATTGGCTTTATCTTTGTAAAATATGTTGAGTGTTCAGGCTCAATGGTCTCTTTAGCCTTCAATGATTGCTAAGAAATTAATTCACATTTTCTCATAAGAGCTTTTGTCCACGTAAATTTCCACGCGTGGCATTAGGTGACAGAAAAATTCAAAGTAATTCCTTGCAAAATCACTGATAAAAAAATAAATTGGAATAAGTCATTATGGAATGAACCCTTTCAGACTTAAAGAATCATAATTTAATGATGGTCATAATTTTTTTTTTTTTTTTTTACAGTACATATAGCCAGATGACAATTCTTAAGTCCATGTATAATAAAAAAAAAATGTTCTAGAGGCATTTGCAATCGAGTTGCACAGACCACCATAGTTAATTTAAATTGAAGATTTTAATGGTCTAATAATGTTCTGAAGTTTGGATGGTATCACATGACAGAAACCATGAAAAGCTACAGAGACAAATCATGCCCACTGGAACGAATGAGGGTCTGAAAGTGTTAATATTCAACTATTTACTGATTGCCACTGTATTAAGTCACTGACCATTTATAGAATGATTTTACCTAAAGTAACATAGCAATTATGATTTTTGGGCCTTATAAGATGTCTGGGAACATACATAGAAGCGTATTTCCAAGGCTAAATAGAAATCATGAAAAATCCAGGCACTTTAAAGGGTTCAGTAACTCAAGCATTAGATCTGCATCAAGCTAACATGCTTAAAGTCGACTCCCTGTGAAAACTAGATTCAGTGCTGCTTTATTACGACCCAAAACAGCTTTAGTTGCCTGCTGCACTTAAGCTATAAAAATTACGTAACGTCAAGCTCCAATTTGATTGGTTGCACGACTGGCAATTCTCAGGAGTTAAATTAGGGTACACGAGTTATCAGTTTGAAAGAAAACAAAGACATGTTTACGAGGCGCTGGGCCGCAACAATTAGCATGTCGGATTGTTAAATTAGAAAATGTTTTTTATGTCAGTGCCATCAATCTCTGATAACCTTGAGCACATCTGTATATTCAGATTTGTTAAGAATTACAGAATACCATATACACCACACCTGGCCATAATGTTAAAAAAGTTGACCGTTACTGATTGCTTTAGATGATGGTCAGGCAATCACGTTCAGACCACCAATACTTTGTCAGACAACTTAACAGGAGATCATCTCAAATGTAAAAACTTCATCCTCTGGAAGTATGGAACAGATGAACACTTAAAACGAATACTTGCTGAAATGATTTTAATAAACACATTTCAAGGAACATAACAGAAAATCAACACTGGCTCTCACAGTGCAGTGCCTCAACACCGCCCCATCCAGCCAGAGGCACGACAAACAAATCTCGGGAAGTTTGAGTCAGAACTACTTGTTCTGGGAACTAGGAAGACGCATTTCTATTCTTCCGTTCATGCAGATCTAGTGTGGTCTTTCAGTGAGGGATTAAGATGTTAATAAGCATTATTTATTTAATACAAAACAATCGTGGAATAATTATCCAACACTCCGCTGGTCCAAGTTCAGGCCAAAGTGATTTCTAGGTTCCTTCGGAGAGAATCCTGTAAAACATTAACAGCATTAAGTGATGAAACCCATTTATTCCTGACCCAGAAAGACACGAGTAGTTCTTGAATGTGACAAAAACCAAACGAGCAAACCTTGAAGAGGCCCGTAGACTCACTGGAGGGTCACAGCCCACGAACGCTCGGTTATCATACGAGTACTGCAGCAAAGCACTGAAACACGGGTCCTGCAGGAATACATGCACACACACACACACACACGCATTTAGACAAACACTACGAGAAGGACCAAATGAAACCGTATGCCAGGCACCATCAACAATCCAGAATTGTTTCTTCAATAGTTTTAATTACACAAACACATTTTAAAGCATTAATAGTGTAGTCAAATAAAATTAAAATCTGTAAATTATCAGTATCACAGTGAACTTGCTCTTCTATATCTAGTCAAGTCAAGTCATCTTCATTTATATAGCGCTTTTAACAATGTAGATTGTTTCAAAGCAGCTTTACAGAGATAAATGTATAAATTAAGGTAAGATTGTTTTGGCTTTATAGCGCATCTACAAAATATGGCATTCAGAAGTACAAGACCCAATCTCCTTTACCCCTGCTAGATATATTACCATGGTCTTTTTTTGCCCTTCCTTCCATGTAAAGAATGAGGTTTGTCTAGATAGTGAATGTAAGACTAGTTAAAATTGCTTGTTGTGATTTTATATGTTTGATATTTCTATATTTTTACTATAGTTTTGGTTAAATGGCTGAAATAAGGTCTGTGGTGAACACAAGCTCAAGACACTTTAACGTTTTATTCTACGACATTAAATACATCAGTATTATTACCCCACTCGTCACTTTTTGAAGCTGTTACGTGTCTTGAAAAAGGCGGTTGCTAACAAGTGGCTAATGAGACTACAGAGGCAGTCGAGGAGATTAAACGTCATCAGACGAACAGTTCAACTCAGTCCGCTTTTACAGCAGCGTTATGCTTATAATTGTGCTCGTATAAACTATTCTAACACAAACACACTGGGAAAAAGTTTTTAGATACAAACTGAAAGATTTTTTGATCACAGAGCTTGTTTTTGGCGATAATCCAAAAGCCTATGGGAAAATCCTCTTGGGTTTTTGTTGAGGGAACCAGCGTGACACTAACTGACGATTGACCCACAAAGTGACATCATTCCTGCACCACTCTATACTGAGTTGACAGAGAAAGTTTATAGAGTAGCGTCCCTCATTGGATTCGTTTTTGCATATCCATACAAAAGACATTCAGTTACTGTAAGTAAACAGGGCTTTAAAGCTCACCTTGATTAAAATGTGTGGGTTTCCGATAACAATGAGGAGAGCTTTGGCTCGTGTAATGGCAACATTGAAACGCTTTGGGTTGGAGAGAAATCCCAGCACGTTTTGCAGTTCTTCATTCAGCAAGGACTCATTGGACCGGACCTACAGTTAAAAAAGAGAAAAGTTAATTCATCTTAGAAGAAAGACAAATCTGAACACCTGTCACTTATAACTATGTGTTAATTCATTTAATAGACCACTTCAAACATTTCTTCTAAACATTCATTATAATACAGTAGATGTTTTACCAGTTTCACCAGATTTATTAGGATGGTTCTTAGTTTGTGTGCAAACCCTGAGCCGTACGGTAAAGTGTACAATAAAAAAAAAAATCATCTTTATGGTTCTTGTTTTACTCCGATTTTGTTTGTCAGTCTGGTTGTTAAAAATGGCATTGCATATGATTTATCTTGTTTTATTTTTTTACATCACAAAAACCAACTGTTTTAACAGCTATGTGTAGAATTTTTATAATATATTCAATATTTAATATATTTTTATATTCACTGTATATAGTACTTGTATAATGGGCTATATAAAGATAAAATGCAACTTCCTCTATAAAATAAAAATGGCCTCAGTTACTCCCAAATTAAAGTAGTTCTCTGGAAATAAATCAGTGAACTGTGGAAAAGTTCTGAATCTAAAGTACCCGTCCAGGAAGGGCTTCTTACCGTTGACAGGATCATGATGAGGAACTCCTGACCCTGAAACTCTTCCACTGAGCCCACCTTCACATCTCCCAGACCCACCCTGTGGAGCAGCACACGGATCTTCTCCACCTGACAACACACACACACGAAATCTGGGTGATCCTGGGTTTCAGGTTAATCCTGGGTATTCATAATCTGACATCAATGTACATTCCTAAACTCTGTGTTAACGATCTTATTTGCATATTTTCTGTGTCAGTGTCTTTGAATGGACGTACAAACTATGCAAACTGTTTACATAAAAGCTCTAGCACCGCACATCCTTGTATTATATATTGCCGACTATACTTTTCTGAATGGACTTTTTTATAAAAGTAAGAATGAAACTTCACTCAAATTGGTGAGTTTTCCATCACCATGTGACATTTCCTCCCCTCAAATGCTGAAACGACTTTTTTATACAGCACATAGTGTTTCTGTGACTGTCAAAAGCACATGAATATGAGGCATGCGATTGGCTGTCGGTTGCTAAGCATCTGTGTTTACACTTGACATTAACGTGATCAAGCAGATCTGATCTTCAGTCAACTTAGGGGACAGCGCTTTTAAATATTGTGTGGGAAACAGAGATAGGATCAGTTTTCCAGATACAGAAGCCACTTGATGTTGACCAGTGTAAATGCGCTGTCCCCTAAGTTGACTGAAGATCAGATCTGCTTGATCACATTAACGTCAAGTGTAAACACAGATGCTTAGAAAAAATGGCCCTGGTGTAAAGTCAACCTGAAGTGATGAGGTTTCTTTTAAAAACTATTTTCCGTCATGGGGCTATGCATTTCAAATCTCATAAAACAAGGAGGGGGAGGTTGCAAATAATAACATTGCATCGATGTCAAACAAAACAGTAAAGAGACATAGGGTCTGAAATCGTGGCCAGATGGTGAGAAAACTGTCCATCTGCAGTACAGATACTCACCTGCTTTTTATAGGGCGCGATGACGCCGATGTCTGTAGCTGGTATGGGGTTGTAGAGTCTCTTTGCTAGCTGGCAACAGTACATCATGACCTGCACTGCCTCCGCAGGATTAAACCATGATGGATTACTGCCCTCCCTCATCTCAGTGCCCTTCAAAACACAGTCGACATGTACAGCAGACAAAAACACATGCAGGGCCTGAGAAGTGACATTTAAGCCTTCACTTACCCGAACTCCATGAAAAATAAAGGGGAAGCCCTTAGTTGGAAGTCTGTTCCAGTGGCAGAGAGCATCCACCACAGCTCTCTGAGAGCGCACACACAGCTCGCCCGCGTAAAAGAGTCGTGATGGCAACTCCAGCAGAGCCTCGTGGGAGCGGTAGTTATAGACCAGCTTAGTCACCTTCAAAACAAGGATTAAACTAGATTCAGCAAAGGGGAGGTTTTGTGATGGAGAGCCTGGGAAGTGGTTCCCCATCACAGGATCTGAACAGAGCCACTCGTTTATTGCTTTATCCATTCTTGTAGTATTACTCATTTGGAGTAGTACTACAAGCCTAAAGTAAATCGGTTCATCATAGAAAGCGATCGAGACCCTTCAGAAAACTTTTCACAATCTCTTTATGAACTTTTTGAAGTGTCAAAATGGTACCGGTAGTTGCGTAGCTGTCAATGGAGGAACAGAAAGCTGTCACATTTCAACAAAAAGATCTTCATTTGTGTTTCGAAGGTGAAAGTCTTGCGGGTTTGGAACGACATGAGGGTGAGTAATTAATGACAGAATTATTATTTTTGGGTGAACTATCACTTTAAATGTTTTTGTTGATTTCAAATCATGATGTGTCAATTAAAGGTTCTTGACAGAGCTGCTGGAGGGCAAGAAGCTGCAGCTGCCAGGCGATCATTTCAATTCTGAAATTAGTCTAGAGAATGGACCATTTATATGCCTCATTTTTAAATAAAAATTTAAGTGATGTAATTCCCCCCCCCCCCAATGTTACCTTCTTATATCTCAGTAAGCCATTTGTAGGCTCATTCCTTTAGGCTTTAAGACCAGATTTAATTAAATGGATTGTAAGTGAATTTTCAGTCATAATTTTTAAACAGTGAAACTTTTCAAACATTTGAATGTCTGTAGACCACATTATTTTGTATGGTAACTGACAGCATTTAACTCAGAATATTGCTTTATATCACACAAACAGACAGTAATCATTTGTGACATCTCCTGACCAGCAGGGGGTTGTAGCCTCTCTCGCTGCAGCTGTAGAGCGGATTTCCCATCAGCCTCTCGAGAAGAGAAACCCCTAGTCCAAACACAGCAGCGAGTCTCGACTTCACCACTGGCCCCAGTTGCTTTGGATCACCAGCAAGCACAATCTATTGAATAACGATGGGTAAAAGTCAGAGGATATAGGCTAATAAACAAATGAACAGTATAGCTCAATATAGTTCCAAAGGGTCAACACAAACATTGCCAAGTCTCACCTGCCCACTTGCATCAGACAGCAAACCCAGAGGGATCAGAGTTTCAGGTTCAGTGGCCTGACCAGCCTCATCCACAAACACATGGGTAAAATGACCAACCCTAAAAACACACATACACAGACACACACAAAAATGTCATGTGACATGATGCCATTGTGCAAGAACCAATGACATATTAATTTGAATAACCCTTATATTTCACGCAGTATACAAACTGAGTCATCTGGATTACTTTTACAATATCTGTATGTCCTTTTCAGAGGATGAAACTCTTGGACCCCATTAGATATGTTTACATTAGGGCATTTCGATATTTTGTTTTTCTGCAATATTTATTGCGATAAGAAAACTTTCACCAGATGTCTTCGATAGCTCAATTTGGAAATAATTAAGCATTCTAGAGTGATTGGGGTGATTTTGTAGGGGACTGAATCTGCATAGAAAATAATAAAGAAATTACAAGCCTAGATAAATACAACAGAACAAAGAAACAAATGAAATAAACAGTGCTTTATGTTTTTCAGGTAAGTCTAACAGTATTCAGGTACAGGGATTGAATAATCAAATGTAAAATAACACTGCATAGTCTTCACTGAATAAATTAAATATAAATAATCTTTGTTAAAGCTAAAGTTTTTCCCTATGTATTTTGTTGTTTGATTAACATGAATGACAGTCAGCAGCAGGAATATTAGGCTGCTGTCACTTTAAGACTGAATGCACAGATAAGCCATAATCGACTGCGTTTACTAGAATACTCACCGTGAGACATTTTTACATAATTTTTGCGTGTGTGTGTTCGTTCAAGCTTATTCTTGCACTCGAACGGTTTAAAATTGCTTGAATGTTTAAACTGACAGGACCTGAAACACATGCAAATGATAAACTTTCCCTCTATGATGGTTAAACTTTGCAATTAATCCAAGACTCACGTGCGTTTCGAAACATGGTTCCTGGTCTGTACAGATCAGCTATGATCCCTATACTTCGTACATCCTGCTATGTGACTATCGTGGATGCGCACACCATGATATCGATGCTAAAATGATATATCGTGATTTTGGATTCTGTAAGCTCTGTTTATTTGACCCCCAGTCCGATCACATTTCCATTTATATGCATTCCGCACAAAACTTCAGCGCATGTGCCATATTCACAGGTCAGTCGCTACATTCACAACCGGAGTGAATGATGACAGCAGTCTCATTTGTGAACCAACCCATTTAAGTGTGGTTTAAGTGTCAGAATAAAGCACATTACTTTATAAAGTATATTTAAGAACAGAGCCATTAAGTGCACAGTATGCAATAAAGGCCATTGAATGTCAGCGTCTTACCGTAGACCAATCTGGTAGAACATTCCAGCACTGGAACAAGTGCAAACAACAATACGATGAAAACTGGCATGTCGAATATCTTCTCCTGCTCTCGCGTACTGACGCAACTCCTCTGGCATAGACTGTAGAGCACAAAATATGATCACAATAAATAAAATGCTTTCTTAAAACAGTGATTTCTTTAGTGTAAGTGTCAGAATCAGTGTAGAATCGTGAGATGGGAGAGAACGACAGAATGAGAAACGCATTAAAACAACAGGCTGCACTTCCAGCTGAGACACAACGCACCTCTTCTGGCCTGCAGGTGGCGTTAACACGAGCCAGACTGGCAGTGTTCAAGTATCCGCTGTGATGCAGGCGCGTGCAGACGAGGTCAGCGGCGCTGTTGGAGGGGGTGCACACCAGCACACGACTGCAGGGGATGCGGTGATGCACCTGCGCACACACACACTGACTTCAAGACAAACTCAACAAAATACACAATGTATACTACAAACAGTGCTGAGAGATTAGGAATTCAGCAATGAATTATTTATTTCCAACCCAACCAATTTATTGCCATGAAAAAATGCCAAACAGCAACGCTTGCTCAAGAGTTCACTATTGCAGGTTAGTTATTGTTGTGGGGTTTGTCTTTTGACAACTTGCACAGATTGCATTGCAATTAACTACTTGTCCACATAATGTTTATGTACATTATTGTGCTTTGATACGAGAGAAAAAAAACATGTAATCTTAGAACGGAAAACGGAAATGTAATCATATGTTCTAATAAAGCAGAAATTAATGACTGATGATTCTGTTTTAGTACATTTCTTGTATTCTTTCTGACTCAGCTTTACATTAATGTTATAATAAAGAGAAATATACTTGTTTAGTGACAAATTGAGCAAACTAGTGATCGTTTATATGAATGCGTATTTGCTGAATACCGACAGTATATGAGAAAGTATTACAGTGTTTGCCTTTCGATTACCAATTAAAGACAATAAGCTAATGAAGACATAAATATTCAAAATACTGACACTAATAGGCTTAAAAATGCCAAATATCAGCCGACCTCTAGAGCACACCTAAACATTATGCAATCCTTAAACATGTATTAATAGCATTTGTTTTAAAAGAATTTGCTCTGCCTCGCAGATTTCCAGGCACATGCACAAACTGTGTAGTAACTACCTGCAGAATAGCTTCTATGAGTGTAATGGTTTTGCCTGTGCCAGGAGGCCCAAACAGGATGTATGGCGTGGGTCGACACTCTCCACTCAGAATCCGTTTAATGGCCTCTTTCTGGGCAGAATTCAGCTGAACGTTGAAGAACTGGCCAGGGTTTGGGATGCGTTTTGCAGACAATGTCAAATCTGAAATGGCACAGATTTGTCTCAAATCACATAATGACAAATTCCAAAGGAAATATAGATGCAAGCAGCAAGAGCCACAATAAAAACAAGATTATTGATTAGTATATTAAGCTAACATAGGACAGGGTAAACAAACACACACACACACACACACGGTCCACTTCAGAAAGGTGAGCGCTAAGTGGCACTGTCTTCAAACTTGTCAGGGACCTTCAGGACATGCTGACTATGATCTCTACCAAATTTTGTTCTGATGCATCAAAGTGTTAAATAAAAAAAATAAAAAAATTAATTGGTATTGACGGATTCAGCATGAACCACAGAACACATAGGCAGATAATGATATTTCAACAAACATTTCAATTTAGGAGCAAAACATTTTTCAGATCTCTTGGCCTGTAGGTGGCTCTGTTCCCAAATCTGGCAAGTACCCTCAGATCATAGTGCTGATTAAGTTCATGTTGTTGTAAAGTGCCATGGGAAGTCAAACTTCACTTAACATTTTCTTACACTGAAAAAGTTAATTTCCTAGCTACTCCTTAACAGTTTATCAAACTCAATGACTTGTCATCTCTTGGAGTATCTAAAGGACAGGTTTTTCCTAATATCGATTGTTTGGTCAATTCAAGAAGGTCCAGACTTTAAAGCTCTTGATTGACTACAGCATTTGTTACAATAAGGCTATAACTACAGGTAAGACCACTGATGGCTCCTCACAACTATGCTAAGGCCAATGTTGATTTTTATTTTTAAAAAATTATCTATAGCATTTTTTATGAAAAAAAGCAGCCTACACATCTAGAAACTATGGCTACATCTTAAGGCCGGCATACACTGCGATTTCAGCAAGGTTACCTACTCACACTGAACGAGTAGATCTCATGCGATGTAAAGCCAAAGCTCGCGTTTTATGTGCTCAAATGTGCTGAAATATGTGCGATAAACCCGTGTTGCGCCAATAGACCATGATATCGTGTGTCCATAGATAGTCAAAACAAGCATCAGCTATCAATATCAAGAGGATTTAGCATTTCCAATTTATGTATCAAATTATTATTAGTATTATTGTATTAATATTATTAGTGAAGGCCTACTTTTATTATTAAATTGATAGGCTATTATAATTCATTTGCCATGCAATAATTTCATAGTGCATCACAGCATAACTGACATGCTGCGAGGATAATAAAAGATTAGATAGAAGTTTCCTCCTCCTCATTGAAAATAGTCTAAAAACATTTAGGTGTATTACACTGAATTATAGGCCTATAATTAAATTCATTAATTATTTCAAAAACAGCTTGTTTAACATGAACATTGTTTAACAAATTAATAAAAGAGGCACGGTGTCGCTACACGCAGGTGGCTTGGAAGACGTGGGTCATATATGGTTTATCAATTTTAAACTGGAGGTAAGCAACAGTAATTTGTGGATAGTTTGATAGCTACTGTACAGAACTTAAAGATATCCTTCCTTTCGTTTTCTTTCTTGCTACATTAAAGATGAAATTGTTAAACTTCTGTTTTTGTGCAGGCACAGTGAGGGAAAAAGCACTGAGTTTAGGGCAATCGGTTCATAGCTCTGCTTCAACTGTGCGATACAGTCACGAGGAGCGACCAACATTTCTGACATCGCAGAAATTCATCCGACCATCCGATTGCCGGTCGGGAGAGGTTTATCGCCTCTCGTTTCCCCCTGTATAATTCAATTGGGTCACACATTTTATCATTATCATTTTATATTTATCAAACAATTGGGCTACAGTCAAACTGCGCTGATAATTGATCCGATCAGCTAATATGGGAACTCAGAGCTTATAAAAGCTCAGAACACCAGTATATATGATTAATAGCCTGATTCTATGTTTTCATTAACCATGGTATAAACATTGGGGGGGAGGGGGGCTGTACTTGCTAGTTTTGGTTAAGACACTGATTGTGATCAGCATGAGAAGAGTAATCGGGTGAACAAGGGGTGTTACCAAAAGAAAAGAGAATTTTGGAACTGCCGGTGGTGCTGTGGAGTTGGTCCGAGAGTCACATTACTATTCAGGAGGACCATAATCAGTGTGCCAAATTTCACCAGTTTCCCATGTACCGTTTCCTAGGGCAGTGGTTCTCAATTCCAGTCCTCGGGACCCACTGCTCTCAGGGGTGCAAACAGCGCGCTTTTCGGCGCCTCCCGCTTTTTTCACGTCAGTTTGGGTGACTTGTGTGAATCGTGCAGATCCGAAGAGTTTTTTTTAAGGAAGGGGGGGGGGGGGGTGTGGTTTGAGAGGGTCTGATTATAATTTAACCAACAGTAATTCTGGATTGCGTCCACCAACAAGTAAATAGGAAATAAGCGAATCAGAACACTGCGCGCCAAACCAGCAGTATGTGCGCAAGCCGCAAGCGTGAACCACTAGTGTTTCTGTCTCACTCTCACTCTGGAAGTCTGGATCTGCCACTGCATCACATTTCTCTCTGCGTGGCGTGGAGTGTCCGTTTTTATGTCGGCTCTCATGTTAACTGGTTAGAGCTTGTGTTAGAGCACAATGCCTGCGTGACACACACACTTCTCGAGCCGCGCCGAAACCGCGTGCTAGAAATAGAACCGCAACCGACGCCTATTTTTCACGCGACACGCAAGAGTGTTGGAAGTTTTCAGACAAGATAGAAGGCGCAAATACATATTAATAAATTACATTTTGATGCTTTAAAGTCTCTCGGTTTTTGACAAATGCATATATAATTGTAATTTAAAAAATAGGCCTAATTATCGATTTTCAAATAATGCCCCTGTCAATAGGCCTACAGAACGAAATATTCTGTAGCCTATTTTGCCGTCAATACTGCCGACGTTGTCTTTGCTGTATCAGGCTATACATATTATGTTTAACATCCAAATGTAGATGGTCTGTCGGCGCACAGAGCCACGCAGTCGCAGACAGCACGTGAAGTTCGTGAACACCGAATTCCCTTTTCTTTCTTATCTATTTGTGTTTGAACAGACATGTGCACGAAAAAATAAGCCAGTGTCCGTCTCAACGAGTTTCCCCGTAAACGCAGTCAAAATAAAACGGATGCGTGTCATTACCGGTATTAGATACGTGCATTCGTCTTAAAGGGACAGCACCCAATATACCTGCAGCTGTTTGTCACCAAAGTTAATCAAACAACAAAAGAGAAAGAGAAAAATCACGTTTTGTCAAAAGATAAACTGTATTAATACTTAATACAGTTAATTTACCTGAAAAACATAAAGCACTGCTTTATTTCTCGTGTATTTGTGTTTTATTGTATTTATATTTGTATTTTGTTTATTAGTTTCTATGCAAATGCACTAGGCCTACCCTACACAATTGACCCCAATCATCCTAGAATTATTAATTCTTTACAAAAAGAGCTATTCAAATCATCAGGTGAAATTGTTTTCAGGAAGTAGCAGGGGATGGTGGCAATGTAGTATCTGGATATTTGCCGCTGGACGAGGGCTTCGATTACCTCTCTCTTTTTTGACCATACATGTGTTTGCACCCCTGTGCTCTGCACATTTTGTATGTCTCCCTTATTTAACACACCTGAACCAGATCATCAGCTCATTAGGAGAGACTCCATGAAGTGAACTGAGTGTGTCAGATAAGAGAGACATACAAAATGTGCAGAGCAAGGGGTCCCGAGGACTGGAATTGAGAACCACTGTCCTAGGGAGTCCATAGACAGTTTTGGGAAGAAAAATAATATAGAAATCCAACCATTACAATAGGGGCTAAAGCACTTGGTCCCTGAAAGAGGTGCACAGTTAAAAGTGATGAAAATGAAAGTTAATTCCACTTATTTTCTGAGTTACCTGTTTTAGTTTGTGTGGCCACAGACACCATCTCCGCTGTCAATGACGATGAGCCATTGATTGTTTGGGTTGCGTCATTCTCCTGATGACATAATCAGAACATAGCCAGACTTATCAAGCACATGATCATATATACAGACTCCAAGCGTGTTTAGGTCTCGTCATAACTAAGAATAAATGAACGAGCTCACTTTGACCTCTTCTGGGAGATGCTCTTCCTCTTCCTGTGGACCCCACTCTCCACTCCACAGGGGCGACTGCTGTGCGAGCATGCTGGGAAACAGAACTCAACCAAGACAAAGCAACACCAAATATAAACTATTGTTTCTCAATACAAAACAACTTAAATGTTCATCCACTTTATATTTTTAAATCGTAAAAATCTCAACAGTAGGACCGGATTCATCCAGAACAAAACCAACATGATTTTTAAAACACGTTAACATGCAGGTCTCGTTGACCCCTTTCTGTGTTGATTGAAACACGCTGTATTATTAATTCTTGACAAAATGCATATTAATATGTGATGCACTGCATGCTGCGTCAAGGAGGCACGCACACTCTTGTATAAATAAGCCCAACACGCATGAGCAGCGCATGGGCGGATGAGTGAAGGAGACACGCTGAATAAAAACACACACTCTCTCTCTGACAGCAGGTGGCGCTGATGTATCAATATTAATACAGAATAAAATATATTGATATAGAAATGCAGCAGTTATCCCGGTAACCCTGTAAACAAAGCAACCGCTGCTTTCTATAAATGTACCGAACTCGTATTGAACCGTGACCCCAAAACCGAGGTACGTACCAAACCATGACTTCTGTGTACCGGTACACCCCTAGTATATATTTAAGTAATTAAATTAATATCGTAAACGTGTGACTAGCCGAGGGCATTCCTTAACAGATAGAGTTCGGTCACAATTGATTGAACCGTTTGGTCCTTCATTAGATTGGCCACTGTAGCAGTAGTCTGAGACTGACATTAGATTGGCCACTGTAACAGGAGTCTGAGACTGACATTAGATTGGCCACTGTAACAGTAGTCTGAGACTGTCATTAGATTGGCCACTGTAACAGTAGTCTGAGACTGACATTAGATTGGCCATTGTAACAGTAGTCTGATACTGTCAATAGATTGGCCACTGTAACAGTAGTCTGAGACTGACATTAGATTGGCCACTGTAACAGTAGTCTGAGACTGACATTAGATTGGCTACTGTAACAGTAGTCTGAGACTGTCATTAGATTGGCCACTGTAACAGTAGTCTGAGACTGTCATTAGATTGGCCACTGTAACAGTAGTCTGAGACTGTCATTAGATTGGCCACTGTAACAGTAGTCTGAGACTGTCATTAGATTGGCCACTGTAACAGTAGTCTGATACTGACATTAGATTGGCCACTGTAACAGTAGTCTGAGACCGACATTAGATTGGCCACTGTAACAGTAGTCTGAGACTGTCATTAGATTGGCCATTGTAACAGTAGTCTGAGACTGACATTAGATTGGCCACTGTAACAGTAGTCTGAGACTGACATTAGATTGGCCACTGTAACAGTAGTCTGAGACTGTCATTAGATTGGCTACTGTAACAGTAGTCTGAGACTGACATTAGATTGGCCATTGTAACAGTAGTCTGAGACTGACATTAGATTGGCCACTGTAACAGTAGTCTGAGACTGACATTAGATTGGCCACTGTAACAGTAGTCTGAGACTGACATTAGATTGGCCATTGTAACAGTAGTCTGAGACTGTCATTAGATTGGCTACTGTAACAGTAGTCTGAGACTGACATTAGATTGGCCATTGTAACAGTAGTCTGAGACTGTCATTAGATTGGCCACTGTAACAGTAGTCTGATACTGACATTAGATTGGCCATTGTAACAGTAGTCTGAGACTGTCATTAGATTGGCTACTGTAACAGTAGTCTGAGACTGACATTAGATTGGCCATTGTAACAGTAGTCTGAGACTGTCATTAGATTGGCCACTGTAACAGTAGTCTGATACTGACATTAGATTGGCCATTGTAACAGTAGTCTGAGACTGTCATTAGATTGGCTACTGTAACAGTAGTCTGAGACTGACATTAGATTGGCCACTGTAACAGTAGTCTGAGACTGTCATTAGATTGGCTACTGTAACAGTAGTCTGAGACTGACATTAGATTGGCCATTGTAACAGTAGTCTGAGACTGTCATTAGATTGGCTACTGTAACAGTAGTCTGAGACTGTCATTAGATTGGCCACTGTAACAGTAGTCTGAGACTGTCATTAGATTGGTCACTGTAACAGTAGTCTGAGACTGTCATTAGATTGGCCATTGTAACAGTAGTCTGAGACTGTCATTAGATTGGCCACTGTAACAGTAGTCTGATACTGACATTAGATTGGCCACTGTAACAGTAGTCTGAGACTGTCATTAGATTGGCCATTGTAACAGTAGTCTGAGACTGTCATTAGATTGGCCATTGTAACAGTAGTCTGAGACTGACATTAGATTGGCCACTGTAACAGTAGTCTGAGACTGACATTAGATTGGTCATTGTAACAGTAGTCTGATACTGTCATTAGATTGGTCACTGTAACAGTAGTCTGAGACTGACATTAGATTGGTCATTGTAACAGTAGTCTGATACTGTCATTAGATTGGCCACTGTAACAGTAGTCTGAGACTGTCAATAGATTGGTCATTGTAACAGTAGTCTGAGACTGACATTAGATTGGCCACTGTAACAGTAGTCTGAGACTGACATTAGATTGGCCATTGTAACAGTAGTCTGATACTGTCATTAGATTGGCCACTGTAACAGTAGTCTGAGACTGTCAATAGATTTGTCATTGTAACAGTAGTCTGAGACTGTCATTAGATTGGCCACTGTAACAGTAGTCTGAGACTGTCATTAGATTGGCCACTGTAACAGTAGTCTGAGACTGTCATTAGATTGGTCATTGTAACAGTAGTCTGATACTGTCATTAGATTGGCCATTGTAACAGTAGTCTGATACTGTCATTAGATTGGTCACTGTAACAGTAGTCTGAGACTGTCATTAGATTGGTCACTGTAACAGTAGTCTGAGACTGTCATTAGATTGGTCACTGTAACAGTAGTCTGATACTGTCATTAGATTGGTCACTGTAACAGTAGTCTGAAACTGTCATTAGATTGGCCATTGTAACAGTAGTCTGAGACTGTCATTAGATTGGCCACTGTAACAGTAGTCTGAGACTGTCATTAGATTGGTCATTGTAACAGTAGTCTGATACTGTCATTAGATTGGCCATTGTAACAGTAGTCTGAGACTGACATTAGATTGGCCACTGTAACAGTAGTCTGAGACTGTCAGAGGCTGTAATTCCATGAAAAGATATTTAATTGACTGCGGTTTAGCACGTCGCACTAAATAATCCAAGACTGTGTTTTTATCTCTCATAGGAGCGCTAACATTTTCTAGACATTATGTCAAGAACTTCAGAAAGGTGTTGAGACTCGTTTTTAACTGCTGCTCACATTTTTACGCAAGAACATTTTCGGAAATAAAAGTATGGGAGTGTTTTTTAATTTGCCAAATGGTGAAAGAAACCATTTGCAACGGAAAGCAATATGACTTTGCAAATATTTATGATAATTAGCACAATGTGGTTCTTACTGTTGTCGCCAAAATGTTTGACCTGCTCCAAAGCACAATGGCACCTCCTCGTGGTCACCCTGGGAAAAACAGGATATTGGTGTAAGAATCTTTCGACATGAAATGCCAGCACTGTGAAGGGGGGGGCGAGCCAGCAGCACCTGTTGAAGGTGAACTCCACGTCCAGAGGTTCTCCGAGGTAACTGTGCTGGAAATCAGCATTCACACGTAAACTCACGTCATCTTCTGAGATCTGGGGGAATCAATACACAGAATCTTTGACTGACAAATCTCAGTCACATTACAAACAGTGACCAAAACAAGAACACATTATGGATGTGACGTATTATACTGTTATATTGCAAAACGAGTGTTTGTGAAATTACACAAGCCACAGAATAAGAGTGCAAGTTAGGGTTATGCTCAAAAGCATTTTATCAGGTGTTTTTTTTTATCATCATGCACGTTTTTTTAAATGCACATACATTTACAGGACAAAGCTACTTCAGTTATGCATTACTATGTTCAGAAGAGGGGATTTGAGCATTCCTGCAAAACATTCACCCTCTTATTGGTTACAACTTAATTTGTTTATTGAAACATGTTTTGTTTTTTTTAAATGGGTTTGATCACCAGAAAATGCACAAACTGATAAAAGCATTGATAAATGTAAACGTAAATTAATTATTTGAAGAAACGGTCAGATTAATAACTGAGATGACCAGTCAATAGTTGCAGACCTACAAGGAAAGAATAATCTGAACATTAAGAATAGAAATTGTCAAGATACCTCTGTGATATAAGACATATACTCAAGAACAAATCCTCCACTACAGGGTTTCTTCAGAACCACTTTATCACCTAGAGGAGGATTAAACAACTTTAGTATTCTGTACACCAAACAAAACAGTAATACAAAATTAGATGCAACATTTGCTATTTTCCTTTTTACTGATCACCAATGTTAATAGTTGTTTTTTGTTTTTTAAAGGAATAGTTCATTCAAAAATGAAACTTTAAAAAAATCCCCGCGGCCAAAACCAGACGTCTGTGGATGAGAATCCAAAACAAGGAATGGTGGGACGTTGTCCTGCTTCACTTCACAGACGCGCGAGTGAAATGAGAATTTTAGAATGACGGGAAACTTATTAATATGACACTTTATTCAACAGGAAGAACAGCTCGTTCTGCGCGTCATACGTCATTACGCTATTTAACGTCATCGCACATGCGCAGTCCTTTCAGTTTCGGTTTTCAATCCGATCGAGTGTTTACATGTTCTCTCGATTGGATTACAAAAGGGATAAACCATCCCTTTCAATCCGATCGAAATTTCATTCGGATCGAGCTCAATCGGATCGATTAAGGTGTTTACATGAAGGTTTTTTAGTCCGATTGAGCCGTCAATCCGATTATAAGTGTCCATGTAAACGCAGCTAGTGATTAAAGCTGTAGTCCGTAACTTTTTAGCGCTCTAGTGGTTAATAAAGAGAACTGCATGCATCTTGTGGAAGAACATTGTAGCCGGATCTACTTCTCTCTGTTTATGTCTATGACGAGTCACGCACGCACTGGGCCAGTCTAAAATAGTCCCAATATAGACACTTATTATAGGTGTACCGTAGTGATTCAGGATAAGACAAAAACACAGTTTGGAAAACGGATTCATGATGTACTCGCTCATTTTACAAATTCTGAACACAAAATTATATACTGCAACTTTAACGATTATATTTTGGATTCAGTACTTCTCCAGTTCCTCCTTGCCTCAGGCAAGGCAAGTTTATTTATATAGCACACTTCATACACAATGGCAATTCAAAGTGCTTTACATAGAAGAAATTAAAATAATAAAAAGAAATAAGAATAATTAATTAGACTGCCTCAGGAGTCTTGGAATGTGGTGCCTGATTTATTGGGGCTATTTTATGACACTTCTTATGCTTTCCAATTCATTTTAGCTAAATCTTTTTCCCTAAATGTATACATGCTAACGATTAAAAAAGTTACAGATTACTAGAGAACATCCTCACCAATGAAGAGGTTTGGCCGGCCCTCGGTGAGTCCTGGCACCTCCAGGTGTAAGTTTACCGCTCCCTTCCTGAGGATGGCGCCGATGAGGCTGAACTCTCTGAGCTCCCTCTCAGCCTCCAGCTCCTCCAACCACAGAAGAGCAGAGAAACGTGGCAACATAGACGACAAACTCAAGGGCTGCAAAAACAGGAGAGGAGCTATAATGACTTCTATTAAAAAGTGACGTGTATTAAAAAAGTAGCATTTCAAAATACTACTTTTATCAAATGCTGAGATTTGGGGTGGGGTTATGTTTGTCCAACCAGACGGAGGAAGTGTTCAAGAAATGCATTTAAAAGTCATTATTGTGCAATTCTATTTGGTGATTACACTTTAACTCCCAAGCCTTGTTTACACCTGCTATTAAAAAGCCCTTGTTATGCCATTTTAAAGGTTCCTCATTTTGTTTCGGAGGTCTCATATAAGTTTACATGCATCAAAGGTCAAAAAACACTTTCTCATAATATACATCGCAGCATCAGCTCTTTTCTCACAAAAACATAATCTAATCTAATCATTTGTGATTAAGGTGTATTGAATGTTAAAACGGCTTTCAAATATAATGTTAAGTGGGTATCGTTACCCATTTTACTCTTAGTAGGTTTGGAGGCATCATATCAGTACCGATTTACGTATCGGTATTGTATAGAAATTGTATAGTAGAATGTAGAATTTGTGATTTAGAAAATTCAGTTAAATCATTAAAATGGAATACAGAAATCACAAAATTTTTTATAAAAAATTATAAAAAAGGATTTAAAAATAGAAAATTAAATTGTTAAACTTAATATATTGTTGTTAAATTATGAGTTTCATAAATTCACCTAACTAGACATGCTTTTGGATAACAAACATTTAATTTAACCATTAAAACTGAATCCAGAAAAAATTAAACAGAAAACAGAATTTGGTAATTTCATCGAGCCCTATGAGCAACAACTGAGATGAATGATGATGTGGGAGAGGCAGCACTGAAGTCGACGTTACCTCTGCCAGAGCCGGCTGGACAACCAGCACGTCCTTCTGGGCTTCAACACAATCTCTGAGAGCCTGCGGCACGGCGTACTGTCCCAAGAAGTTTGGAAGATGCCGCCTTGTAAGCCTGTCAAAAGAGACAAAATGCTCAAAAAAGCAAGACAAAAAAACAAAACAAACAAACAAAAATGTTGTACATATTTAGTGTACATTTTCACTATTCACACAATTATGCACAGTATATTATGGAAGCTTGTTTCCGCCACAGAATGAAACAATTTAAAGGATAATTGTGACTTTTCACCTCACAATTCTAACTTCTTTTCTCAGAATTGTGTGATATAAAATTCTCAATTGCGAGTTATAAAATCATAATTGCGAGTTATAAAGTCCAATTCTTTTTTTCTTCGGAAAGACTTTATAACTCACAATTATGATTTTATAACTTGCAATTGAGATGAAGAGGAGGGAATGTAATAAATGCAATAGAAGTGTAATGTAATGGAAAAACGACAGTTACGAGTTTGTAATTGAACTTCTGCTACGATAAACAGACATCCACTCTTGGAATGTGTGTGTAACGGAGGCCAGCTAGTGAGAGTTGAGCAGGCTGACGACTGCTAGAGAATGCGGTGTTTAACGCACGCTAGCGATCGGGGTTCGAGAAAGGGCGGATAGGATAATTGGAGGTGAGCTTTGGAGGTGGAGCAATGAAGAGAGGGGTGTGTTTATTTGGGTTGATTTCAAATATCAACAATGTTCAAAAACGACTTTGAGAAATAAGATGCTGCACCTTTAAAGAGGACACTCAGCAGATTATTGTAGAAAAAGCAGCTTAAATAAAATGAAAGTGGAAAAAAAAGTTATAGAAGTTTAACCTGTAAATTCTCAGTGTACCGGAAGCAGATCATTTGGTGCACTTTCTATTGCATTTTTTCAGACATATATTATTTATAATGATTACTAAAATATGTGATGATTAAAAAACGTAAACACTCAAAAATTCATACTGTGAAAACCGTTTTGAAATTAGACATTACGTTACTATCAGTACTTTAAAACCTTCTGACGGGCTCAAATTTTGAACGCAACTTGGTTAGACATATGTCTGATTTTATAACAGTTTTAGAGGCCAAATTACATAATTAATATAACTTAAAGGGGTCATATGATGCGATTTCTTGTTTTTCTTTTTTTAAGTGTGTTATTTAGCCGTCTGAGCATGTGTAAGATCTGAAGAGTTACAAAGTTCAAAGTCTCAAACCTAAAGATACATTCTTTAGGTGTGTTCGACATCGGCTGCGGCTGGATGCAACCGATCGGCGAGAGTAGCCGCGTGCAGGCGGGGAGGAGCTGCAAACGGAGACGTGAAGTCGGACACTTTCTGGTTCCCGTAGTGACTGCTCACGTGGTATTTGCATACTTTACCACAGCTGAAGTGAAATAAATGCAATATTTGACAAATAATACACAGATTTTTCAGATACATTTTTATTCAATACTTTTAGGCTACTGCTTCATACAGCGTCTGTTTGAACAAGAATAAAGTTCAACATAAGCTGTTATAAATGAAGTGGAGTCTACGTTTTTTAATCTGTTTTATTTGATAAACATGACACAATATAACATGAAAAGAGTGTTTACTGTTATAATAAACTGATTTGAGAGCTTTAGAAGAACTAAAGGTGTTCGAATAAACACGAAACACACGTGATCGTTGTCATGCGGTGAATCCGGCCAATCGTGGAACAGCTGTGTCGTCATCCGCCCTCGTGCAGCCCAGTGCAGCCGCTCTTGAGAAGCTGCGCTGGCTGAGTTCTCCGGCTACTCTCGAATTGCCCTCGCGGTACTTTGATGGCATACGTCACAGTCACGTGGCGTCGGCGCTGCATCAAGTCGGACAAAATTTCTAACCGGCATGCTCTGCTTCAAGTCAGCCGTCGATCGGTCTGCGCAGAGCTGCATGAAGTCGAACAAGCCTACATTCTTTGTAAAAGTTAAGGCTCAGCCACGCCTTCCTAAACCCTTTCATTCGAACACGCCTCCACAAATCTACGTCAGTGTGTGGGGGCAGAGTTTCATAACACCACACAAATGTATACGCAAAGAAAGGCGGTGTAACTTTTATTCTCGCTGTGTTATTGTTGCCGCCAGCACCGTGTTTTTCGTTGCGAAAGCCAAACTACTTTGTTTGGCCTTTCAAGAGAGGACACAATTAGAAAACAGTGGGCAATTTCATCTTTGCAAGTACAGTCTGGTGCTTCTGACTCACAGACAAGCAAGTATGTTTTCATATTTCTAGAATTTTCTACTAACTATTCATATGCGAGTTTTGAGCAGTATAGAGCAGCGCTTGCTTGTCGTTTCTATAATCACAAATGCAGACATGCTTTTATGTTTACATAGTGTTCTCCCCCATTCTCACTGAGGAAGTGAAGGAGGAAAGGAGACACATTTGAGCAGACGATCAGTGATGTTCAGGATGAGATCAGCGAGTGTCACCTGATGGGAGCCGGAGGAGCCGTGACCGTGAGCACCTGGACGGGCTTTGGCTGCACTGGCACTGCTGTTAGAGCGGTGTAGGGCATGCTGGGTTTGAGCAGACCCTCCTCTGCACAGCTCACCAACACCTCCAGACGCCTCGCGATGGTGAACGAGGAGAAGTGCAGGAGCAGCAGCTCAGCAGAGCGGCCCAAAGTCCTACAGCAAACACATTCAAAGAGCATTAAAACACCTCACCATGCGTTTCAACCAGGAAGACGTGTGCAGCCATCAGCCTGCACACACACACCAGGATCATTATAGTGAACTAAAACCATAAAAGAAAAAACATTGTTACTTGAAATAAAATAAATAAATAAATAAATTTCACTTCAGCTAGCTGCCAAAGCAATGATTCTCATTTTCATTTTAGTTTAACTCGATACACTAAAATAACCAAAACTTAAAATAAATAAAAACTATAGAGAATTTTTTTTTACATATTTATCTTTAGTGTGTAATGTTGCTGTTTGAGCATGAAAAAGGTCTGCAAAGTTATAAAGCACAAAGTCCCTCCAGCGGGAGTTATTCTCTATATCAGTGTCACTGTTTCTGAACTCCCTGAAACGCCTCCATTGCAGTCTTGAGCTTTCTTCTGGGAACGAACACGTCACAATATTCCTCATTTCATTCATTCATTTTTTCATTTTCAGGCATACGCAGAATAAAGGTGCGGGCGTGGTTGAGTTAGTTATTAGTGTGGGACATTTCCTAAACACGCTGGAAGTGGTTAACCAATCACAATCAGAGCACAGTGTGCTTTTCAGAAGGAGGGGCTTCATAGAGACAGGAACTAAACAGTTAGCTTTTTCCTTCAGTCGCAACTGTTTCATGCCGTTTTTGTCTACTGAAAGTTCTTGTTTTATCGGGAAGACGTGATGTCAGCTGAATAATGTATGTTGTTAAATAACAGTACAATCCACTGAAAGTAGGGATGTAATCAGGGACGATTAAGCATTCTTTTTAACTGATCGACCCGAGCCTTAATTTTACATCAGCTGTCAGCTTCAAAAATATACATTTCAATTTAAAGGCAGAGATCTGTAATCTCAAACAATACAAAGTTTTGCCTATCAAAGTTGTGTGCTCAGTTTGCGTCAGCTCCGTCAGGATTTTTTTTATAATTCTGAATAAATCAGGAAATGTCATGGTCATCTTTAACTCTGAGGACCCCTTTCCTATTTCCTGCTCATTGAGGATCTCACAGTAGGACACATAGTCCTGAAAGTTTTTTATATTTTTAACAAACAATGTCTAAGTCTCTGCAGTCCCAGTTGTTGTTGTAACTTCAGATGGACTTTTGTCAACTCCGTCAGTTTTTAACACCGTCAGATGAAGGTTTCTGTTCATTTTGAAATAAATTATTCAATTTGAACGTAAATTTGTTTAGGCTCGGCATTTATGATTAATACTGTTTATATGAACACCACTATAGCTAACATTATTTCTGGATGTAATAATAAAATGCGACTTACACACAGATTTTTTTTTCTCAACAATGCAATTTTGCCCCAATGATGCATGATGTGGTAGCTATATCAAGATTTCAATTTTATTCCAATATATCATGCAGTAACAATAGCCCCTTTCACACATACAGTCTTTACTGTTAAATTACCGGTAACAGATCATGTGTGAACAGGACCTTTTCAAAAATAGTAAGGGAAATTGCAACTATCAGTAAATTACCGGTATATGTGTGGTATTTTGGAGCTGATGTGTGAATGGTCCGTTACCGGTAAAAAGCCAGAACACTGTTGCTTGTGTGAACAGCACATTTTTGAATTTACCGGTAAAGTCGTTCAGGCAATTTTACTGTAATTTACCGGGATTGCTGTGTGAAAGGGGATACTGAGTGAATTAATGCATTTATAAACCCCTCACTTGGCCTGACAGCCGATGGTCACTGACACCTTCTCTCCGGGTTCAATCTCCAGCATCCGCAGGGATTCAGTCTCCACAGAATCTTCATCTTCACCGTCCTCTACCTCCCCGCTGCCGGAGGCACGCATGTCTTGAGTTTTGCCATTGCTGAGAGACACAGAACTGAGACAGAACTGCTTGCCCGAGTCCCATCCTGCAAACTCACAGCACTTCAGCCTGTGACTCTCTGAGCCCATGTTTCTGTTTTAGAGAGAGAAGCAACAGATGCATCACAAGCAATCAATTCAACTCATGAAATGATGTCACGATGTAGTCCTTTAATTTCCGTCACTTTACTGTAATAAAGGCATTCAAGCATTAAAGGAACAGCACACATAGCAATGAAACGTCATCACTTACTCACCTGAGTGGCTGTCTTTAATTGAAAACGATAGAAGTTCAGCAAAATGTCATTGCTCTCATATATTTTTTTTTACTAATTTGGTGCAGTGCAATCAGTCACGCCACACACAACAGCAAATGCCAATCCTGTTTTTCCAGCGCATGGGTCATACAGGTTACTTTTTATGGGATTTTTATTTAATTGTATGGAGAAAAAAACAGCTCAGACACTGATAAACATCTCCTTTAGCGTTCCACAGCAGAAGTCATACAGGTTTGGAACTGGCGGTGAGAAATATGCATCTTCTCAGTAATATGGTAATTGTTGTATTGATGATGTGGAAGCAGACATTATCGAGTTTGTCACTCACTTTGCCTTGACAGTCCTAGTCGAAAGACCGAGAATATCAGCACAATTGTGAATGTGTTATTGATTTTATACAACAGTTCAATAAACTAGAAGTTCATATTGCAAGTCACATTGATTAGACACACTAGTGTCTGTTTTTGCTCAATTTCGCCAAGCTAAAATAGTTCCAAACAAAGCTGCAACAGAAGCGAACACTGCTGACAAACTGTAGTTTGACAAGCTACTCATAAGTTAAAGTAGTTAAGATATAGTCAAGCTACCCCTCTGAAAAAGTAGTTAGCTAAACTACAAGTTACTATCAAAAATTAGCTAGCTACATTGAAACTGCTTCTTTTTTTTTTTTCTTTTTTTTTTACAATGACATTGTATATTTTGGGGTTTCAAGCAACGTAATGCAAATTATGATTTCAAAGAGTATTGTTTTCATTTGTGAAATTATCCAAAGATACTGACTGTCAAAGTGCAAAATTGCCACAAATGTAACATCAATGCAAGAACAAAATGTATTCAAGTTAGATTGGATGCACAGGAGTAGAGTGAAAACTGCAGGTCAAACTCACAGCACATGCAGTGATGGAGCTCATTTCCTGTGAACAATCATGAGCTGCTGGCGTGAACAATGCGCTTCGCTCTGAAACCCGCCACAACCTATTCAGCAAGATCGCAGCCATTGCCGTGTGATATGCGCACTAAGCTATATCACGATTTTGTTTTCTGTTCGATTAACAGATGCTTTGCCAAAGCAATGACGCACAACACCACATTAGTGATCTTTCAGGTTCATTACCAAACTGTGGCGGGACAGAGTAAACTATGGCGGGTCAATCATTGTAATTAAATCAGAAATAAACATTTGAAATAGAGTGCAATAAAGCAGGATAATTATCTATTCACCTGTATGTGCTTGAAGTCTTCGACGTAGACAGAGTTTTAATCTATCGTTTGCTTAAATTGCATACAAAAGTATAACCTTTCCTAGTCAATTCATGTGAAATATCAACCCACTCCTGTACGTCCTTTACATTTCATTGAGATCGTCTGATGATTACGTAAAGCCTCGAGATGTGCGATATAACTAGGGCTGTGACGGTGGCAGTTTTTCACCACCGCGGTGGTAATGGACCAACTGCCGGCGGTGACACCGTGGTGTGTGTGTGTTTATTTTAGCATTCCGTCAGTGAAACACCACACTATAGCCTGTACAACATTGTCATGACATTTAGGCCATGTTTGATTTTGTGCTGCCAGATAAAGCGAAACTAAAATCCCAAACGTGTGTGAAATGCGCTGTACAAATAAACTTGACACGCCTTACCATAATAACAAACATGAACTGTGTTAAATAGAATTTGATGTGCAAGCAAAAAGGTATCAGGCCTATTATATTCGCCTTTTTACTGTGGTAAAGTAGGAAAAAACGCTGTAGGACAAATTAAAAGCGAACCAAAGGAAGAAACATTTATAATCCCCAGCGAAAATGGGCGAGATGTGATTGAAGATTTGGGAAAAGAAACCAATGTCCAATGGAATATTGTTAAATTCGCTGAAAATCAGGTGACCAGATTGCAAAACATACAGTACCAGTCAAAAGTTTGGAAACGTAAACGTAAACGAGGCGAGATGTGATTGGGCGAGAAATGGGCGAGATGTGATTGAAGATTTGGGAAAAGAAACCAATGTCCAATGGAATATTGTTAAATTCGCTGAAAATCAGGTGACCAGATTGCAAAACATACAGTACCAGTCAAAAGTTTGGAAACGTAAACGTAAACGTACAGAAATCATTCTAATATGATGATTTGATACTCAGTTATTATTAATGTTGGAAACAGTTGTGCTGTTTAATATTTTTTTTATAACCTGAGATACGTTTTTCAGGATTATTTGATGAATTAAAAGTTTAAAAGAACTGTATTTATTTAGAATAGAAATCTTTTGTAACAATATACACTACCATTCAAAAGTTTGGGAACAATAACTTTTTTTTTTTAAGAAATTAGTACTTTAATTCAACAAGGATGTGTTAAATTGATAAAAGGTGATGGTAACGATTTATATTGTTAGAAATGTTTTTATTTTGAATAAATGCTGTTTTTAATGAATAAATGCTGTTAACGTTTTACTCATCAATGAATCCTGAAAAAAGTATTCCAAAAAAATATATTAAACAGCACAACTGTTTCCATCATTGATAATAACTGAGTATCAAATCATCATATTAGAATGATTTCTGAAGGATCATAAGACACCAAAGACTGGAGTACTTGCTGATGAAAATTCAGCTTTGCATCACAAAAATAAATTACATTTTAAATTACATTTTCTCATTTTTTTTTAACTGCAGGCTTGATGAGCATAAGAGACTTCTTTCAAAAACATTAAAAATAGTAATGTTTCCAAACTTTTGACTGGTACTGTAATAGCACATAAAAGCCGACAAAGCTTAAATCTATGTACCTCACTCTTTCGGCAAGAAACCAAATGCTTCCGGCAGACGGCCGTACACATCGATTTACACCAAAAGAGTAACACTTGAACTTGACGCACAATGTAATGACGGCAATTTACGCCTCTCACGGTTCAAACACAGAGGACTGGGCAACCGCCTTCGTCATTACGTTGTGTGTCAAGTTCAAGTGTTACTCTTTTGGCGCAAGTTGACTTGCGTACGGCTGTCTGCCAGAAGCTAGTTATTTTAGTCGATAAAGTTTTAAATATGGATATTTTTCTTACACGAACGCATCGCTTCACTTCAGAAGGCCTTTATTAACCCGCCAGAGACGGGTGGAGCACTTTTATCATGGATGGATGCGCTTTGATGGACTTCCAAAGACATACAGCCATTCACTGCCATTATAAAGCTTGGAAGAGCCAGGACATTTTTTAAAATAACTCCGATTGTATTCATCTGAAAGAAGAATATCATGTACACCTAGGATGGCTTCAGGGTGAGTAAATCATGGGCTAATTTTCATTTTTGGGTGAACGATCCCTTTATGTGACTCCTGAGACCCTGCGACCTCATATGAGGACATTACATTTTTGCCTCTTGACACAATGATAGTCAAATTTGTAAATCTTAGACATGTTGGCCACATTTAGGGACACTGCCCACACCATCTTGTGGTGATATAACAACATTACCCCAATGTCAGTGAGAAGAGAGTGGCTAGAATTTCAGCAAAACACTTCTACACCAGCTCCCGAAAGAAAAATGACCCAGGTAAAAAATCTATTCAAATTATACGAATGAAACAAATGTATTTATGTACAATACTGTCTCTATCATCATATGGGGATTAAAATTTGACATATTTTAGTAATAGTAGCACTCTAGGACATCAGTAAATGTGAAGCACTCGTTTGAGGACATTGGGACTATATTACGTTATTAATTCTACCATGTGGTTAGCTAAACTTGGGAATTTTTAGACGGATCGCAATATCATCGAAAAAACAACGTTTGTCTGTGTGTGTGTGTATGTGTGTGCGTGTGTAAGCATGAATTATTGAGTTAACATGGAAAAACTGGTTTGCTTTAGTGCAGAAAACTGGTAAAAATCAAGATTTTCAAAATGAAAGTGAGCCAATAAGTGGTCTTCTACTGCTCTCTGTTGGCCATTACCATTACTATTATAAAAATCTGATTTTGTCAGTGTTTATCACTTCATTTGTACTGACACTTCACATAATTGCTTGTAAAATGGTACATTATAGACCCACTGTCCTTGCATGAGGACATCATATGGTAAAACATAGACCCACTGTCCTTGCATGAGGACATAATGTTCTGCAAAAACTACTTCCTGTACAAAAACAAATTTTAGTTATTATACTTATTAGGTCCTACTTATCCCAAATAGCAAGAACAATTATAAAATGCACACCAGGCAAACTCTCGGGTCTCAGGACAGTGACTTGCTGCCACATGCTGGCAGTTTTATCTTCATATTTAAAGTATCATTTCATTAAAAAAGGTTAATAAAACTAATTTCATATTTTAATACTTAACATGCATTTAAAACAATCTCATTGCATTATTTATTGCAATTGTAATTATAGTGTAAATACATCTAAATGCAGCTTCTGTGTCACTTCTGCAGTGCAAAAATGGATTTTGATATTCAGATTTTATTTATTTATTTACCACGGAGGAAAAGATTCAGGAGGCGAAAGTCTTTAATCAGATGCACTTTAAACAGTCAGTGTTCGATGAAGAGGGATGGAGAAAAGTTTTAGATAAGACTAGGCAAGTGCCTGTAGTGTCTTGTTATTTTAATTGAATGTATTGATTAAATGTAACAAAAGATAAATGACATTTCCCCGGAAATCAATTCAAGGTGACAAATATCACCTTTTAAGGGAAAAGTTAATTTCTTACACTGCTGTGAACTGACCACTGCTCATTGACACCAGCATGAAACACACTGCAAAATATTGTCTGATTATTATGATCAACAAAAAACCTGGATTGACAAAATCCCAGAAATATCAATATAATTTTTGGTCAATGTCACCCCAATTTGGTAAATAAATGAAAGGATTTTCGTTCTAATTAAAACTAACTAACGTGTGTGTGTGTGTGTGTGTGTGAACTCACTGGATCCAGATCAGCAGCTCCTTGCGGTGTCCCAGTAGGAGAGGCCCAAACTGTGTTTCCTGGCTGACCTGAAGCCCACCCTTATTCTCCAGCAAACTGTGAATCTCAGCGTCAGGCATTTCCAGCTCCGAGGGGTTTGGACTATCAGAAACACACACAGAGAGAAGATGTGAGGGGAGAAAGTCATGACTGTGATAAAGTGAATGAATGTTTCAATTCACGATTATGACAGTTTGGTTTGTGATTGGTTTGTTGTAAAAAGAGTTGCAAATAGCAATTTAATTGTCCTTTTTGTTTCCTTCTCTTATGAAACAAAACAACAAATATTGCACAGGGTAGAATGCCAAGAATTTAATATTTTAAATAGTGATGTCCCAAGTTTTTTTTTTACCGAAACCAAAATGAAAGTTTCGGTAATTACATTTAACTGGGCAACTGATCTCATTTCATTTACTCAGCTGATCAAATTAGTTCTTAGAACAAACTTTTCAATGACTGGTTTAATTCATGATGCCATTTATAATTAATTATGTCATTAATTATGTAATTATGTCAATTATGGAGAGGAGTGCTCAGTTTGAACACTTTCCAACACTTGTGCTGAATGGCCCCTTAAAGATGCTGAGTGGTACTTCATTGGTTTCTGGACTGTCATTGGAAAAACTGTTGACAGTTTTGATTTTTTCCGTTCACATTATACATAACACAGTCTGCTAAAGTGTTCTCATTTTACTGATATAATTTGACATAGGTTCTCAGGCCGCTTCTTATTACATGCACTTTTGTTACCAGTCATACATGTTCCTTGTATTAAACTATGCATAAAAACATGGTACTCTTTTGATTATAATCGTTCAGGCAATTTATAAAATTATATTTGATTCATGAACATTCATTTAATACATTGCACACTTTTATTTTAACAGACAGTCATCTTATTTCTTTACCTAGAATAAACAAACTGCTTGATTTGGTTTATTTACTCATTCCACCCTCTAGTGGGCTTGGGAGTCAAACCGGTAGCTTTTTCCCCCTATGTGAAGTGATGCATTTAAAGGGATCATGAATTGAGAAATCAAAGTTTCCTTGATCTTTTGACATATAAGAGGTCATTGTACTATAAGAATATCCTGCAAGTTTCAGAACTCAAAACTTCCACATTAGTCCAAAAACAGCTCAAAACCAAGCTAAGAAAACGACTCGTTTTGGATTTTGTCACATTATTATGTCATAGTGCGAGGAAAGACCGCCTCTGCAGAAGATCACGGCCTACTTCTACATCACTGCCTCTTAAGCCCGGCCCACTGATCCGCACGTCATATAGTCGTAAATACGAGACAAACACAGGATTACTACCACCTCTGAGGATTACAAGAGGTTTTAAAGTGCCAAGTTGAGGAAAAACACCCATTGGATTGCCTTCCTTGTGATCCTAACATTAAGAAAGCGTGGATGAACTTTATTTTTTAACAAAGTCCCAGTCAGATCACGTCAGTAAGGCATTGTTTGTTTAATCCCCCTCTCGAAGTTAATTTTTCAAGCTGCTGTGGTAAATGTGACGTTATATGACATTTACAGTTTACAAGCCGTTTTATTGATGCCTTTCCGCAGTTGAAACACTGATTAAGCAATTACATGTGACATGATACGGATTTCAGTATTCTACAATTCTACTATATCTTTCAACATACCTTCCGATATATATTTCGTGTTGTAACTAGGGATGGGACGGTATGAAAATTTCATATCACGATAATAGTGACCAAAATTATCGTGATTATCAATATTATCACGGTTTTGTTAAAACGAGATGAAAGTGTTCAAAAATAACTGATGCTCACACTGAAAACATTTCAACAAGTTTTATATTTGAAAATCAACAAACAACAAATAAAACAAGCAGCTCTATGCACTTTTTTAAGCAAGATTATATTCTGTGGATTATATTCTTAAAATGACCGTCGTCAATAACAACGCATTATAACAGCGCACATGTATCACAACGGACGCGCACGCACTCTCTCGTTTCATTCAAATACTGTACAACTTGCCGTCTTGCGTCTCCGTTTTCGATTGTACTGAAAATGAAATCAGAGTTGATTTGTTTACTGAGTTTGATAATATTTTTGTGATCATCTTGTCTGGACGATTGTTTTGTACGCTGTACAAAATTAATTTATAAACGGGTAAGATTTAAAACATTAATCTGCCTTCCGCCATTCCTTCTCGAATAAAAAACAACAACATTGCGCTGCGCCTGCGTCAGCCTGTTGCTGGCTGGACATGATTTACAGTGAGTTATTAAAATCGCAATAATCAAACAGTTTTAATGATAATTCAATTTTAAACGATAATACTAACCGTCAGTACATTTTATCGTGGTTTATAGTGAGACCGGTAATCGTCCCATCCCTAGTTGTAACTAGTTAAGCAGAAGAGATGATCGATTTCACACGTGTAATGGTTGGGATGCTAAAAATGATTTTAACAAACAACTGTTATTCAATCACAGCAGTGGGAGTTTACTTCTAAGTCTCGTGCGGCCTGAACAAATTCAGTGAGTGGACAGCAAAACGCATGTGAAATTTGTCAGTTTTCTCGGATAAATGGCAGTCTGTGATAACGTGACCACGCAGGAGCGAGGGAAGACGTCACCTGTGCTGAACGGGCGTCATGCAGAGAGCTCTCCAGCAGTAGAGCGACTGACTGCTCTCCAACACCACCACATTCACCACGTCACCGCGAGCAGGTCTGAAGCCCGGCGGCACCATCAGAGACTCCAGGCTGAAGAACACGCTGTCCTCCACAACGCCACTGTTGCCTTGTGTTCTCGTCACACTGACCTGAGAGACAGACGGCACGAGAGTCCTGAGCAACTCACGAACGCTCAGCAACAATGACAAAAACTTGACTTATCACAACTTAATTCCCATTCCAGCTCTGGTTTCTGCATTCGTCAAGTCGCCTTCATTTTTATAGCGCTTCATGAAATACAGATTGTTTCAAAACAGCATCATGGTAATAAACAGGACAATAACTAAATCAATGATGCAAACTTCAAACATTTAATACATTCAAATTCTGATGTAAAGCAATAGTGTCATTATTCATCTCCATTCACGAGAGAGAACTCAACTCAGGCACAGAAAACAGTCTGCGAGTGCTGAATTGAGTTCTCTTTAGTGTCTACTTGTGCTTGAATGGTTTGATTCCACATTAAAATGCACACACGTGAACGTGAATCGATAAGCAGAACAGAAATTTTTGTTTTATAACAAGTATCTAATTCCTGATCTTAACTCTTTCCCCGCCAGGCAGCGCTTTTGATCATTTTCACAAAAAATGTCATGGCCCCCAGAATATTTGATTGTATGAATAGATGAACATGCAGTATATCAAAAGAAAGAACTGCTTAAAAAAAAAAAAAAAAAAAATTCTAGCTCAAGGGTGTCCAAACTCGGTCCCGGAGGGCCACGGTCCTGCAGAGTTTAGCTTCAACTCTCCTCAACACACCTGCCTGAAGTTTCTAGCCTAGTAAGAGCTCGGTCAGCTGGTTCAGTGTTTGATTAGGGTTGGAGCTGAACCCTGCCGGACAGCGGTCCTCCAGGAGCAGGGTTGGACACCCCTATTTTTGCTTCATGCATTATCATCAACACTTGAATGTGGATATGTTTCATAAAAAAAAGCAACACTGAGCAAAGAGCTGAAAAAAAGAAAAAAGAAAATCACATTTTTACATCTGGATCGGATTCAGAACGATGATCAAAACTCAGATGGAGTAGATCGAGTTCATCAACACCCCCAAAGCTTCACAGTCCTGTACCTCGTCCTGGGTCGACATTTCATTCAGTAACATTAGGCAGTTTTGATTTACAGTCAAACCAAAAAATATTAAACCAAATTAATATTGTTTTACTAGTGGGTGCAGGACACTATAGTTCATTTATGTAAGTGAGGAGAGCAAATAAAGTAAACTGTGCAAATAAAGTAAACTGTGACATATTATACCCAAAAATTCTTCATACAGTGACTACCAGTAAAATTTATAAACATTTGGGACCAAAAATTATTCACACTTTGACCTGACCATGTTTTGCTTTAGTGTTTTTTCTTTAATTGGTAATGCAACCTTTTTACACCACAAAATTAAGCATTTCTTGGTAATTGGTTAAGCTAAATTGGTATTATCTAATTGTGTAGTTAAATTTAACAGCCGACAGATATTCAACCTGATTCATTTATGAGGCCAAAACCAGTGAAATATCAACTGATTTAATAACTCTGAGTTCTTGTCATATTTTACTACCATTTTCTAAACTATAGCGAATTAACTGTGATAATGTGAGAAATGTTGAAGGTGTCTGAATAAATTTTGGTTTGACTGTATATTCGGTTTAATGTTGATGATCGCGTTATTTTACATATGCATATGATTTTTCACATATGCATATGATTTTTCACATATTTTTTGATCAGGAGATTCAGCACTTTTTCACCCCTACCGTATAACAGTGAAAAAACACAGAAATCCGGAAAATTCTGTCAATGGCGGGGAATCCCGATTCCAGAATTGGAATAGATTTTCAATTCCCAACCCCACCCTAGTGTGATCACTCTTGACTTTTAGAGAGCCCAGATTTTCGCACATGCCCAGCGTGAGAATGACTGACCCCGTCCATGCGGCGGTAACGCAGAGGAGAGACAGCTCGAGCCTGACTGCTACATTCTGCAGGACTGACCACATACTGCGCCAGC
Organism: Vimba vimba; assembly: GCA_022828995.1. NCBI lineage: Eukaryota > Metazoa > Chordata > Actinopteri > Cypriniformes > Leuciscidae > Vimba > Vimba vimba. Next base: position 33,712,743 of record CM040822.1, on the reverse strand, counting down.
ACCCAGTCACCCTTCATCGGCTCGAACCCTGAAACACACACACACACACCATCAACACTCTGTGAAACAGATTTAAAAACACTCTGCTGCATATGTTTTTACCACTTAAAAAACAATTTTTTTATGTGATGTTTTTATGTATTTTACATATGAAATTCTTTTTGTTGTTTTTTCAGTTTTTCCTCTTTTACACAGCCAGGATCAGCTTTAAGTAGCATTGCCTCCTCTGCTCAAATCCTTCTCTCGGTGTAATGGATTCGTGATCTCAGCAAAACCTAAACATTTTTAGACCGATACATCAGAGAGAGACCAGCTGCAAAAACCCTGTAAAGGGTTCAAACTCAAACTCTTGAGAGTGAATAGCAACTTTCACTCTGTTCATCATAGAAAGAGGTCGCATCACTTCAGAAGACCTGGATTACACACCTGGAGTCATTTAGATTACTTTTACACTACCTACATGTCCTTTTAAATGCTTGAAACTGTTGCACCTCATTGACTTCTCTGGACAAAAACAGCTAAAAGATTAAAGCTTCACTATAAATGTGGGTAGCTGGCTAACTTAAATCAGTATTCAGTTTTTATTACAATCTATTGTTGTAATATAACCATGTAAACAGTGGCTGTACTAAAAACTAATTGTTTTGACAGATTTATTAAAATACATCAACCTGTTAACTTTCAGTCCCATTTTTTGAGCACAGACCTGTAAATGACATTTCCAGCTTAAATTGTTATAAATGATGCTCTTGAGTTTTCTCTTCTAGCTGACTAATGAGTTTATATTCACTGAATGACTTTTCTGAGGTAAATGTGACTTTATGTGACATACTATTTACAAGCTGTTTTATTGACACCTTTCCTTGGTTGAAACACTGATTAATCGATTACATGAGACATGATTGATGTCAGTAAGAGGTTCTGTATCTTTCAACATTCCTCCTGATGTTCATTCATGTTAATTGCTATAACCAGTAGTAAAGAGGAACAGACAATCGGTTGAATTTGAAAGGTCAATTTAAATGCTGAGACTTTGTTTCATAGCAAAAGAAATGCACAAAGCATATTGTGGTTATTGGATGGGAGGCGCTATAACTAATGTTTGGGGAAGTTCTGTTCACGCATCAACTGAAAACAGCATAGACTAAAAGATAGAATTTGGGGATTTAAGAATCAATATCGTTCATTAAAAAGATGATCGTATAAAATCAAGAAACTGTAAAAGCCTAATTTCAGCCATAACCCAATTTTTTTTAGTTTTTTTTTTGCTCTTTCTGCAAAAAATAATAAACAGTTTTTATTGAAATTTACAAAATTTCTGTATTTCTGCATTATTACTAGCCTAAGAGGATTGTTGCAACTGGCTGCAAGCCCCTGGATTTTAATAACAGCATCTATTCTCCTTTCTCTTCATTACTGTACCTCACCATGACTGTGAAGACCAAGTATCAGGTCATTGTTTACAAGTGCCCGTGTCACTGACATGAGCACGTGTGTTCATCGATGTCATGTCACAAACTTGCAATGTGAGTTCAGAATAAGTTTGATAGCTCAAACTAGTGTTAATTTTTTTTTTATGAAATTTTTTATGACTTACGATGACAAAATGACACCAACGCCATTAAACGATAACTGTGATTATATCAACATGCAATTTCGTTGACAAAAAAAAATGTGTTTTTAAAACAAGCCTCTACGAGCTTTCCTGTTTGCGGTTGCCAGATGTCAAGATTTTAAAATCGCCCAATCAGAGCTTTTCTTGGATACATTTTCTGCCTGTTGTTTTATTTTTTCACTTAATATTTGCAATCAGGCAACTATGCGCACACACTCTCTTTGCACTGCGGAAGCAGCGCCGATCTGAAAACACAGACAAACAGTAAACTGGAGTTCAGCGATCTCCATTTGAGATATTCTGCTTAAATTAAAGTGTAAATCAGTCAGTCTGTGTTCCTTTACGAGCTGCTTGCACTGGTTTCTGTGACTAAACCTAAGATCCATCCTTCTCAGTGACGCACTGTTATAAATCCAGACATGGATCTCGACTACATGAATAAATGCGCTTGCGCAGCTCTGTGTGACAAAACATAATCCTTTTTTGCTGTTGTTTTAATAGAACAACATGAATGTAAATTTGGAATTATTGAAATTACTATGAGGAATTTCACAAGTTTTCATTTGTGAGAGAATGTGTTAATCCATGACAAATACCCTCAGGAAAAGGTAAAGGATAAGGTCAAATAAGCCACGAGTAGGAGTTGACATTCTCTAGATTTGTGCTTATACTGTACATGAAAGTGCAATAATTCTGATGAAATGTAAATATAAATTTCTTTATTTCTTCTTTCCGATTTATCAATTTAACCGCTAAGTTTTCATTATTTAAAACACATTTAGTCGACTAAAACTTGACTAAACAAAAACAGGACAAGGTTGACTAAATATGATAAAAACTATAAAGAACATTTGACACAGGACTAAATTTAAGACTACAAAAATAGCTGACAAAATGAACACTAGCTCAAACTCAATAAATGCTCTTTTTGGGGAAATTCAATCATGCTGGGGAAATTGTTTTGTGTTCGGACAGGTACAGATACATGAAAAAAGCCCTTTAAATATTGACACATTGAAATACAATATCAGTATGTGAGCTGCAATAAAGGCCTGTCACAGCATCCTATTGAGCATTAAAGTGAATCAACTGCTCTTCTGACCTTCGCAGAGAGCCGATCGTGGGAAAAACGTGGTCTGGTTTATAAGTCCTCCATCCCGATCACATGACGTCACTGTTCCAATCAGAGGCCTGGGTTTGTCAGAGTCCTGATTGAGTGCCTCTGATCCTCCACTCTCCCACATGTCCTTCTGTAGCTCCACCTGAAATCAACAAAACAAACTCTATACATCATTTACTTTTTAATAAATGTATTCCAAAATCAACAACACTTCAATCAAAAAAAGATGCTCATAATATCACTACTTTCGAAAAGAGATTAATGATAATGAACAACATCTAGACTGCACAATCAGTTACTTTTCACACTCTCACAACACAACTATAGAAATACCCAATAAATCAATGATTCTCAACCCTGTTCCTGGAGACAGTATGTGTGTGTGTGTGTGTGTGGTCAAAGTCAGATCTGTCCGTTAAAAATAGACAGATTGGGAGTCTCTGGTCTCTTTATTTTTGTAAAAAATGTTTTCAATTTAGATGTCTAACTAAAGCCACAATTTTATTGTGTTAATCAGCAAGAAACGCCATCATTTTTTGTCGTCTTCCCTGTTTTTTGACAAGGTTGAGAATAGTGTGACGGGTTAAAGACTGTAACCGGTTTGAAAGGAGATATTGCCTTCAATTTTATATTTCTCTGTCTCTCTCTCTCATATTGTGCTCTTCTTTCCAGGTCAACATATTTCTACAACACTATCTTTCTGCTGCTGATGTGGCTGCCATTTCTGACATAGGATGCTTGTCGATGTTGAAGTGGACACATTACATCAAATATTCTATTCATAACAAAATTATGAGTTGTCATGATTTTGGTAAGTATACCTTTACTGAAACCATGACTATTTTATTTTTTTGTATTAAAATTATTCATAAATGAAATGAAAAAACTCAACCCTGTCACAAGTTTGCAACCCCAAAACAATGAGAAATATACATATATGTGAGAGTTTCAGGGGGTTGAGGTTTTTTGCACAAAATGGCCATTGCTCCTGATGTAGTGTAGGAGAGTAGACCATATATGGCAGCAATGAAATAGGCTATATTGTACAAAATAAAATTTTGAAAAATAATTATTTTCCATCTTTTTTTTTTTGAGTTGTTAATTAAGCTTGACAGTACACTCCCTGACTATAATACACATCAAAAATATGAATATGTATGACGCTACTTACCATCTCTGGCACCACTGTTAAAGAGACCAAATGATGTCAGGGACATCACTTTATAGTAACATAATATTTTTCACAAGAATGTAACAAATAGCCTACTTACAATATTGGCAAAAATTATAGACACTATGCACATTTTGTACACAAGTACAAAATCAGTGAAGTGCCTCAGGGACATGACAAAATGCATAGTGTACAATAGAAATAAGACATTATTTTAGGGGTTGGGGGATCGATTTACATATGAATTGCAATTCTATCTTCTGGCGATTCACAAATTTCAAAAATCGATTTTCTAAAGTGTTACATTTCATAAACTTCGCTGTACTATTTAATGTAAAGATGTAGGTAAAAATTCAGCTCTCTTTCACAGCTTATTGCACTTCATTGGGCATACCAAAGTAAACCACCAGTTTAAAAAGTCTAGGGGGCTGAAATATTACCAAATATATTATAAACTGTAAATATGTTGTTGTATTTGAACAAACCAGCCAGAAAGCAAGAATTTTTTTTAAAGGAGTTTGAAAAAGTTGGTTGACACTAAATGTTATTGTTTTACTGATAAGCTCTCATAATAGCCTACCTGACAAACATGTCAAGGTAAGCAAGGAGTCCTTATATCAGTAAAACTTTGTTTTAATGCTTTATTGAACACAATAGCAAATGCTTTATTAAGCCAATTAAGAGCAAGAAGATACAAGAAGAGCAGATGCAAGTCAGAATGCCAACTGTAAATGTATAAGTTACTCTTCTATGCTCATTCATGGACATTCATCTCACCCTGAGCGCCCTCCACTGTCCATGAGCTCCTTCCCGGACGGCCAGGGCCTGAACCGAGTCTCCCACACACAGCACGACTCCTCCTAACACAACTTTGGATGTGAAATACACCGCATGATCTATGAGACCATAATCCGCGCACAGATGCGTCACGACGCCTGTCTGCACCTGCCGGATCTGCGCCACACCTGAACACACACACACACACAGCAAACAGCTCAGTCTCACCTGTACGCGCGGGGCCTGCTTTAAAATAACACATGATCCACTAACCCTCAGAGTGCAGGTCCTGCTCCTCCTCATCCTCATGAGCTCTGCGCCACAGTGGGGAAAGCAGCTTAGACATGAAACACTGCACGACGCTCACCATGGTGTGTCTGTTACCAAACAGAGCTGACCTTCACCAATATCACTTCACAAACAGCGCAAATATTGTTGTTTAGAGTTCCCAGTACCAGATGAAGGACACATGTGTCCTCACAGTGAGACAACGCTTGCACGTGTGACGTGTAGACGCTTGATAAAGCTAGTACGCGATCAACACGTGACGATGAAAATTTAAAGTTTGCTAAAGCTAAGTTTGCTGCACACTCCTCCTGCCACATTTTCCATTAAAAAGGTACGAGTACACAAGTGTTCAGGCTCAATTACGAATAGGAAAACATGATAAAATTATGTAATTTGTATTAGCTTATATTATTAATTGTCAACGCACGCGATTAATTAAAAATCCTTAATGCGTTAAAATAATATTATTGACGTGCAAATAACGCACTGATTGCACATTGTATTTATGCACAAACACATTTCACTACACAGACATTCAGGATAATATTTTGATTTGTGGGAGACATGACATGCAATTCTACCCGTCCATGATGTCATAACCTAATAAAAATGGATATTTGTTAAAAATATATATCTTCATGTTGTTCCTCTGACAAGATATTATTACAGCATACCATAGCTGTAGTTGGTGTATAAAGACCTCTACTTCAAATTTTTATCTAAACATCAAAATTGTCATGTGGTGTGACTGTCCGGGATATGTGTGACCTTACTAATATGACAATATATATCAGCAAAGTATAAATAATTGATAGATTTACAGTTTAAGTAACAGAATTAGGCCATTTCAACAGACACAGAAAGTGTTGATGTCTGTGTATGATTTTAAAGCAAGTTCTGGCCAAATACATTTTGTCCGTAAAATGGGCGTCATATGGTGTGGCACTGCAATCTATATTTTGAACGGGCAATAATTTGGACATCATTATGATGAAGAGGTCCACACTCAACCAGGAAGTTGCAGTGTCATCTCTAGAGTGGTTTGCAAGGTCAAGAGTTGAGTTCTGGCTTTTTAATTTTTAATTAAAAAGCTCTGTATCTGATATGCTCACTAGTGGTCAGTTTTTTGTGTCTTATGGTGTGACATTATTTACATAAAAATGAAACACTTTTATACGAATTTTACTTATTAATTCTTAAAAATCATTCCTGCCATGTGGCAATTTTCATGCTAAGTATAAGCTAGCTGTTTTTAGTTAACCAAGAGATTATCTTAACTGAACAAAACGTCATATGGTGTGACACTGTATCATATGGTGTGACTGTTTTTCTAAGTCACACCATATGATATATTTGTCACACAATATTACATGCACCTTTTTTAATGATAAATAAATAACTATTCAAAACATATTCAATGATAATAGTGAATGTTTAATAGTGATCATTAAATTACCTATACAATTAATGTATTTCTTTTAAATTTTATACTTAATTTAATGTTCTTGAAGTGAGATGGTGTTTGATTTACTCATACACTCACCTAAAGGATTATTAGGAACACCATACTAATACTGTGTTTGACCCCCTTTCGCCTTCAGAACTGCCTTAATTCTACGTGGCATTGAATCAACAAGGTGCTGAAAGCATTCTTTAGAAATGTTGGCCCATATTGATAGGATAGCATCTTGCAGTTGATGGAGATTTGTGGGATGCACATCCAGGGCACGAAGCTCCCGTTCCACCACATCCCAAAGATGCTCTATTGGGTTGAGATCTGGTGATTGTGGGGGCCATTTTAGTACAGTGAACTCATTGTCATGTTCAAGAAACCAATTTGAAATGATTTCGAGCTTTGTGACATGGTGCATTATCCTGCTGGAAGTAGCCATCAGAGGATGGGTACATGGTGGTCGTAAAGGGATGGACATGGTCAGAAACAATGCTCAGGTAGGCCGTGGCATTTAAACGATGCCCAATTGGCACTAAGGGGCCTAAAGTGTGCCAAGAAAACATCCCCCACACCATTACACCACCACCACCAGCCTGCACTGTGGTAACAAGGCATGATGGATCCATGTTCTCATTCAGTTTACGCCAAATTCTGACTCTACCATCTGAATGTCTCAACAGAAATCGAGACTCATCAGACCAGGCAACATTTTTCCAGTCTTCAACAGTCCAATTTTGATGAGCTTGTGCAAATTGTAGCCTCTTTTTCCTATTTGTAGTGGAGATGAGTGGTACCCGGTGGGGTCTTCTGCTGTTGTAGCCCATCCGCCTCAAGGTTGTGCGTGTTGTGGCTTCACAAATGCTTTGCTGCATACCTCGGTTGTAACGAGTGGTTATTTCAGTCAAAGTTGCTCTTCTATCAGCTTGAATCAGTCGGCCCATTCTCCTCTGACCTCTAGCATCAACAAGGCATTTTCGCCCACAGGACTGCCGCATACTGGATGTTTTTCCCTTTTCACACCATTCTTTGTAAACCCTAGAAATGGTTGTGCGTGAAAATCCCAGTAACTGAGCAGATTGTGAAATACTCAGACCGGCCCGTCTGGCACCAACAACCATGCCATGCTCAAAATTGCTTAAATCACCTTTCTTTCCCATTCTGACATTCAGTTTGGAGTTCAGGAGATTGTCTTGACCAGGACCACACCCCTAAATGCATTGAAGCAACTGCCATGTGATTGGTTGATTAGATAATTGCATTAATGAGAAATTGAACAGGTGTTCCTAATAATCCTTTAGGTGAGTGTATTTATGAGTTTCTTATCGTTTTAAAAGTTTTAAAACAATGTTAGTATGTTTTTTGATTAATGTTAACTGAATTGAATTAATTGAATGTTGAATGCAAATAAAATACAGTTTTTTGCATTGACAAATTGTGGAGTGGTGCAGTTAATCATATAGCGTGACACTATATAATTTGGTGTGACATTCAGAATTGTGCCAGTAAAAATACTTTCTTAATTATAAATCATAAAAAAGTCAACGGAACACAAGAGAAATAGTATCAGCAAGAGTCACAAGCATTTTCATAGATTTATAACCGGATTTAACATAATTAATCTAAAATATCTGGAAAGGCTGAGGAGAGATGACTTACTTTGCATGATGGTTTAGAAAAACAATACAAAATCTAATTAATCTGCATAAAAGAAATGTTAAATCTTAAGATAGTAATGAAAACAATTTATGTTGAAGTTAGTTACTTAGGGAGAGTATATCCCATTTTCATTTTATATAGAATAACTTTTATGTCACACCATATGACAATTTTAGGCACGAATGCAACAAATTGGTGAATAAATCCAATTTCAAATACAAAATCTAAAAGACCACATATATTGTGGGAAATGCAAGAGTCAGTACAACACAACTCAATATTTTTTTTGCCTAATATTTGAAGTAAAAAATAAAAACTTTTTTCAGGCTTATATGTCTCCCACCCATATACTTGACAAAAAGTAGTAAAAAGTAAGAATTTTTGTAAATTTTAGTAAAGTAATTTTGTCCAAAAACTAGTAGGGAATTCACAAGCCTCTCTATAGAGAGCTATACAGGCATCTAGTGGTAACACCATAAAATTACATGTTTTATTTTATTTTCTCTCAACAGATAGCGCTAATCTGCCTTCAACAATTGGATTTAAAAGGCTTAGTCTCTTTATTAATCTGAAATTCTGCATTAATTGAAAAATTATTTAAAAAAAAATATTGATCTGCCTTACTTAGGGTGGACGTTGACGCAATTTTCTTCTAGAAACAAACTTTGTTGTATTATTTTCATGTTATCACTGTGAAGCTGCTTTGATACAATCTGTATTGTAAAAAGCGCTAGGATATAAATAAAGGTGACTTGACTTGATTACAATGGTTACTATTAATATGAACTGTTTTCATTGTGAATATTATTATTTTTTTTATTTTTTTTTTGTGCGGGTGCGGTGATGAATTCTATTAAAACCAGACCAAAAACCCTAATAATCAAACTAAATCATAATTATTATTATTTTCAATTTATTTCATTTATTCATTCCTAGCACAGTTTCATGCAACACGAGTTGCCCAAAGTGCTTCACAATAAAAAAAAATAAAAAAAATCATAGAGATAAAAATACATAGAACCACATAAAACAGACACAGTTGCAATCGAAACCCCTTCATGAGAGTGCACTGCTCACATAGCCTTTAACAGATGTAATTTTAACCTAAATTTTAAAGTACCTAGTGATTTGGCTGATCTAATAGATCATTGTAAAGTTTTGGACCCACTCGTGAGAAAGCTCTGTCACCCTTATTGTATTTTGTCCTACTAACACATAAAATATGATGATTCTCCGATCTCAAGGATCTGGGGGCAGTCCCCGGTTTCCATTTCAGAAATTGTCATCTTACTGTGAGAGAAGTCAGACAGGAAAGAATGGGATTTTAGGCAAGGCAAGGCAAGTTTATTTATATAGCACATTTCATACACTATGGTAATTCAGAGTGCTTTATACAGAAAGGAATTAAAATAATCACAAAATAAAAGCAAGGAAAATTAAAACAGTTATAAAAGGAATTAAAAGAGATATAAAGATGACACAGTTATAAATGGAATTAAAAGAGTAAAAAGATGACATACATAAACTTCTCATTTGGCAAAACACCGGTGAATCATATTTTGCACATCTGCTTGTTTTACTGTGAGATTTTCCCATGCTGACTGTACTGTGTCTGTGGTGTTCTTTCGGCGCGCCTCAGTAATCTATTGGACGTCTCAAATAGATCCGATTTTTCCCTAAAATCGGACAGGAAGAGTTCTAGGAAAGGAATCGATCCAATCCGCACCCCATTTGTTCGGAGGCTCTAGGACTGACTCCAGTCCGCACCCCACAGAACAGATTTGGTCCCTGACCTCGAGTTTCACATTAAACTCACTACTCCACCACAGACTCAGGTCATCAACATGGTTTCATCTCTCAATTTCCCACTTTACATTTCAGAGTAATTTATGTTTGTCTCTTACCCAATTCTCAGTGCCATTTGATTTCAGTTTAGAATCAAAAGGAGGAATGCAAAAATAGAATACAGTGCAATCAGTCGGACGAACAGTGGATACAGTTATAAAAAGAATTGAAAGAGTAAAAAGATGATAAACTTCTCATCTGGCAAAACACCGGTGTATCATATTTTGCACATCTGCTTGTTTTACTGTGAGATTTTCCCATGTTGATTGTACTGTGTCTGTGGTGTTCTTTCGGCGCGCCTCAGTAATCTATTGGACGTCTCAAATAGATCCGATTTTTCCCTAAAATCGGACAGGAAGAGTTCTAGGAAAGGAATCGATCCAATCCGCACCCCATTTGTTCGGAGGCTCTAGGACTGACTCCAGTCCGCACCCCACAGAACAGATTTGGTCCCTGACCTCGAGTTTCACATTAAACTCACTACTCCACCACAGACTCAGGTCATCAACATGGTTTCATCTCTCAATTTCCCACTTTACATTTCAGAGTAATTTATGTTTGTCTCTTACCCAATTCTCAGTGCCATTTGAGTTCAGTTTAGAATAATCACTTTGTGGAACAATCCCTTACAAAGAGAAGAAGATAGACAATTAATGAAGTAACTGTGGCGAAAGTGTTGGGGAGATTCCAGAAAGAGAAAAGGGAGGAGAGCACCTGCAAATGAGGTCATTGGTTAAAACTGTATAAAAGTGTGAGTTGCGAGTGAGATAGTCAGATGTCCTGCCGGCATCTCGGCTTTGTTCAAGTCTTGTTTTGACTTCTGGAACTCTGCCTCTTGAGCTTCATTTGCAAGAAAGAGATGACTTTTCTCAATAACAGTAACTGCACTCCGGAAGAGGTCGCAGCCAAACATCACTGCCCACAATTTTTACTAGGGCAGTGTAAAAGACTCCGCCTCCCTAACTAAACATTGTAGGGGCTCAACAAAATCAAAAACAAATCAACATTTTGTGTTAAAACGTGTGCGTGGAATGTCTGAGCATTGCCTATGGTTGTCATATGTAGAATACAGCGGTGATTAAACTTATTCCGGTTAATATAAGATGCTTAAGAATATATATTTTGATGCACTGATTCTCCCACATTGCCAGAGGAACTCCAGACGTTTCCGGTAGCCTTGAGCGCTATCTGGGGTGCTCCTGCGTTGCCAGAGGTACCTCATCTACTTCAGGGTAGTCTGAGGTGCTATCCGGTGGTGCTCCCTCGTTGGAGCAGGCTGCGGGTTTTTAAACCACCAGTTGAGTCTGCTCTTTCTGCTAAACACTGAGGTGCTTGTTGATCCTTTCCTTCTCAGTCTCTGGCTGTCATATTACACTCAAAATTGGTCTAGCTACTAATCAAAATAGACTCAGGCAATAAATGATATTTGTCATGCAAATGAAATAAAAAATTCAAACATCTTTCTTATCGTCCCCTTAAATCTGGTTGCATTACCTCGTAACACGGGCAATGACCTGCTTCTTACCCTCATCCTCCCCTTCCTTTCAGGGGGGGATCTTGATTTTAATAAATAGATTATAATAAATGACTTCAGGAAGGGGTATACGCCAAAATAACAAACATAACACCCTCTAACTTCCTGCCTACTCTACCCCAATTCTAATCATGCTAAATAATTTTAGAAAAAAAGAAAAATACAATGAGCATACTGACTCCCTTACTGTCCAAAGAATACAATCAATTTGAAAATAAAGAGGAAAGAAAAGGCCCCCCTTCCCTACCACATTTTGCTTAAGGGGTTTTATTTAATCTCGTCCAGTTCATCCAGTCCAGGACCCATTGGATACATATTGGTGCATCAACTCCAGATCTCCTCACAGACACATTAATCATATGATTAGCTGCTGAACTGGTCATCATTGATCTGAGGAAAGGCATAACACAACAGAACAACAGCACAAAAATAACAACTACTGTAGATATTATTATTCCCATTTTAGTAAGCCATTTACGCCATGATCCAAATATATGACTAGTTCCCAATATGCTTATCTCCCACATTTTCAGTGACTTTTACCCATATTATTCAGTTTCTTCAATGCCTCGGTGAATGATTCATCAGGAGCTGTATTATTTGGAACATAAGTAAAACAGTTAGCTTCAAATTTTACACAACACATTCTTTCTCAGAGAATAACCAATTTAATGTTTGTCTGTTTAGCCATGTCATGTCGCTTATGGGTCCCCAAATGTTCTCCCAAGGCTCTCAATGTGCCTTCGGTGTGTTAATGAACTTCTGTTGATTGCAATAAATGTAATTCATCCATTCTGCATTTTATAAGTTATCCATACAAATATACTCAAAGCCTGATTTACTTCATCCATATGCATAAGTATCCATCCACTTCGTCCTCTTTTAAATGACTGGAGATCTCAGCATAATCTTGAATTCATGACCAACAATATTAACATCACGTAATCCCTGGTAATGACAGCATTTGTGATATCACAAGTTTGAAATGTTTGTAGTTACTATTTTATTTCTAAACGTAAAAGAATTAACTATTGACCAAGATGGAGTGACCAGCCCCATAGCTTTATCATCCACATTTTTGTCCCTTTTTTTTTTCCTGATAGAGAGCTCAGTATCATACAAGCTTATCAGCTCTGTCTTGAAAGAAGATCCCAAAATCTCTCTGTTCATTGGACAACATCATCAATTATTAATTTACCCCTAGTTGGTTAATGCAATAGTCCCTCTCTGCAAAAGTCCAGCCCCAGTTTTAGTTAATAGTTGAGTCACGCAAACACTCAACTTCTCCTCCTCTTTTCTTTCTTTTTTAATTTTTTTAATACGCACAGCTGGACTAATGTCTATTGAAAGAAAGCAAATAGAGAGTGTTAGCTTAACAGAATATAGAGAACTGCTGTTGGACCAGTGAATAATCAAAATACAATTAAAATGGCCAATCAATGAAATCTGAAGCGGTCTCTGTAGTGATCATTGAAAACATATCACCTGTGCCCACGTAGGAAAGGATGAAGTCCTTCTGCTTGGACCAGTTGAACTGGTTGGGTTGCTGTTTGAGTGTTTCCCTCCTCATCCGATGCATTTGATCTGTCAGTCTTTGATGGCATTCAGGGGCCTGGCGTCATGTTGGGACATAGTGGTTTGACTCTGGATGCTGTTGTCTCTCTGCCTCTCCTCAGCCTGGCTTTTGGTCAAGCCACGGAGGAGGCAATTTTGCATAATGGCAGGATGTTTTTCTGCATCAACTCAGTCTTTGTCCATACAAGTTTCAACTTCCTCTTTCAGGGAGGATGAAGGCCCACCAACCAAATGCCTCTTCTTTTCTCTGCAGCCGTGTCCTTGTGTTTCTTGCTCTCACTTGTTGCACAGTCCAGTTGCTGTTGTTTAAGACGAGGCAGCCGTCCCAAAAGCTGGTGTCATCTGGAAATTGAACACTCAGAGATCCGCATGAATCAAATTCATCCTTTATAAATTCTGCAACCATCTCTTTCAATTGTCCCTTAATTTCAGAAGTATCATCTGGTTGATAACAGCAGTTTTCCCATGCAATTTTAATAAAGAAAGTTCTTCTTTGCAGAAATGAGCAAGCATCTTTCTTCTTTGCAGAATGCAGAAAATAGCAGCGTTTCAGTCTGTCTGGTTTGCCTTATTTTCAGTCACATTTATAGTATTTGTATCACTCGTTATATTGATTCCTACTCTCTCAAACCTTTTAGGATTAAATCAATGAGTCTCATTTCTGTAAAATGTGTGTAATACAGTATGTCTTTTAAAAATATCTGTTTAGCTTGGTCACCCAATCCTGCTCATTCAACACAATGCACAAGTTATTTTAAGTAACACAATCCAAAAATCTCAAAATTTCTGCAATGGATCAAATTTCAAATGGTCTCCCAGGGATAACAAGATACAAATATCATAGTCTTTATATAACAGGTCAGTCATACCCACATCTAGCATGTCTCTCTCTATATATTTTTATCTCTAAATGATAAACGATATTTCTATAATCCTTTTTGTCAATTATTTGAATTTCCTTGGGGAACTGCACAAACCGCTCATACTAAGGAGAACACTCCAGTGTTTTTGATGGCCACCAGTTTGCACAATCCTCCATATCAATCCCTGTTAGGCCTGCTTATAATTGACCGGTCAACTAACATTAATGCAATTTTATTATTTTCTTTTAGGTTAATTTCCTATCAATTATTTTTATTGGTGTTTTCTTGGGTAATTGTGGAATTACAACAACACCTTTTGGTAAACAATATGGCATCATCCATTGGCTCAACATATTTCTGATTGAGCACATGTTAATGTTGCTGTTAATGTACTGTTACCACAACTGATAAAATTAAATTCACAAAAACCCAGTTAGGCCAATTGAAAAATGTATTTGTGACCAATCATTAGAAATGTTTAAACTGGACATTTTTGAGTTAACCTTTGATTGTCTGTCTTTTGCTTTCAGAAATCCATCTTTGCCAGCTCTTTTCTCAGAGCTTCCCTTTCTTTATCCATTCATCAGTCCTTATGTCTTGCTCTTACTCCTTCATTTTATCTGCCAAACTTTCATTAGATGTCTCTCTTTTCTTTAGGCTTTCTTCTTCATATGGCCTTGGTGTCTCTTTTCTTGACTCCCACTTTCGGCTTGATGCCTCCTTTTCCCTTTCATCCTCATGTCTTATATGTGCACTTGCTCTCACCTTTTCCCTGTAACTTGAACATAGCCATATCAAATGTTCTCTCAGCTGGTCATTTTGTTTTTAGTCTTTTTGGCCTTTTTTTTTTACACATTTTTGGAGGGTTGTCCTATAGTATCTCTGCGTAATTGATGTCCTGACCGTGGTATCTCTAAAGGTGTTGATGTCATTATAATCTTAATTATTATCACCGTATGTTTCACACCTTTTTAGTATACCCTTACTAACCCCAGCTTGCATCAATTCTTAACTAGTTTTCACCAAGATGTTCAGACAATATTAAGATATTTTATTAGTCTTTCTCAGGTATTTAAAAAAAAAAAGTCAGTTCCTGTATCTCTGGTCCACTGGTGGGGATGACAGTTATCAATAAAATCTCTCAAAGTGTATGTTGGAGTTGGTTACTCACTTTCTGGTTTATGAACTAGACAGAACCTGAAAGGGTGAATTATTTCTCTCTGTCTCCCTCGTTTCCTTCCTCACACGCACACTCACACACACACACACACACACAATGTGGTCACAAGTCACCCGGTCACTGTTTATTTCTACTTGTGTGCAGAAAAAAAAACAGATACTTCTTATTTTCTTATTATTATTAGCTGTGCTTCTCTGTTTAGATCAGAATCTGCAATTTGGATGATGTCCAAACATTTGGCAAAGCAAATGTTTGGGCTTTTTTTTTTTTTGTTCTGGGGGGTGATTTTTCTGATTTCTTTTACTTCCCCCTTGTCTTACATTCAATATTTTTTCTTTTTTGTTTTTACAATTTTTCTACTATTTTTTTCATGCCAGAGAATCCTCAAGCCGTCACAAAAACATTTATATTCAACACACTTTGCATACACAACACAACACAACACAGCCAGTGCAATTAGTACTTTAGACGAACGGTTAATACAACACAATTTAACACCCAACACAGAGACAACTAATATCACACACACAGCACCCAACATGAAAACACTCAATATCACACGCTTTTTCAACATTGAAACAAATACTAGACAAACTCAGGCTCACATACTAACAGTTCACTTCTCAGCTCCTGAGCACCTGCCTGTGCAGAACTTCCCTGAGTGGGACACGACATGAGGCCACCCTTATCGCCTACCAAAGGGTCTCCTCACTTCCCGTGGCCGCGCCCACACTGGAAGCGGTATGGAAGAGACACTTCTCACCTCCCTGCTGGTG
This sequence comes from Vimba vimba, assembly GCA_022828995.1. NCBI lineage: Eukaryota > Metazoa > Chordata > Actinopteri > Cypriniformes > Leuciscidae > Vimba > Vimba vimba. The sequence continues at coordinate 33,696,890 of CM040822.1, read as the reverse complement.
TCACACGCCTCTTGCATGTAAATACTCTTACACCTCTCTCAGGTGTCACACACCTCTTGCGTGTAAATACTCGTACACCCCTCTCAGGTGTAAATACTCTCACACCTCTCTCAGGTGTAAATACTCGTACACCTCTCTCAGGTGTAAATACTCGTACACCTCTCTCAGGTGTAAATACTTATACACCCCTCTTAGGTGTAAATACTCTTACACCTCTCTCAGGTCTCAGACGCCTCTTGCGTGTAAATACTCTCACACCCCTCTCAGGTTTCACACGCCTCTTGCGTGTAAATGCTCGTACACCTCTCTCAGGTGTAAATACTCTCACACCCCTCTCAGGTGTAAATACTCTCACACCCCTCTCAGGTGTAAATACTCTCACACCCCTCTCAGGTGTAAATACTCATACACCTCTCTCAGGTGTAAATACTCATACAACCCTCTCAGGTGTCAGACGCCTCTTGCGTGTAAATACTCTCACACCTCTCTCAGGTGTCACACGCCTCTTGCGTGTAAATACTCTCACACCCCTCTCAGGTGTCAGACGCCTCTTGCGTGTAAATACTCTCACACCCGTCTCAGGTGTCAGACGCCTCTTGCGTGTAAATACTCTCACACCCCTCTCAGGTTTCACACGCCTCTTGCGTGTAAATGCTCGTACACCTCTCTCAGGTGTCAGACGCCTCTTGCGTGTAAATACTCTCACACCCCTCTCAGGTGTCACACGCCTCTTTCGTGTAAATACTCTCACACCCGTCTCAGGTGTAAATACTCTCACACCTCTCTCAGGTGTAAATACTCACACACCCCTCTCAGGTGTCAGACGCCTCTTGCGTGTAAATACTCTCACACCCCTCTCAGGTGTCACACGCCTCTTTCGTGTAAATACTCTCACACCCCTCTCAGGTGTAAATACTCTCACACCCCTCTCAGGTGTAAATACTCATACACTCCTCTCAGGTGTCAGACGCCTCTTGCGTGTAAATACTCTCACACCCCTCTCAGGTGTAAATACTCTCACACCTCTCTCAGGTGTCACATGCCTCTTGCGTGTAAATACTCTCACACCCCTCTCAGGTGTAAATACTCTCACACCTCTCTCAGGTGTAAATACTCATACACTCCTCTCAGGTGTCACACGCCTCTTTCGTGTAAATACTCATACACCCCTCTCAGGTGTAAATACTCACACACCCCTCTCAGGTGTCAGACGCCTCTTGCGTGTAAATACTCTCACACCCCTCTCAGGTGTCACACGCCTCTTTCGTGTAAATACTCTCACACCCGTCTCAGGTGTAAATACTCTCACACCTCTCTCAGGTGTAAATACTCATACACTCCTCTCAGGTGTCAGACGCCTCTTGCGTGTAAATACTCTCACACCCCTCTCAGGTGTCAGACGCCTCTTGCGTGTAAATACTCTCACACCTCTCTCAGGTGTCACACGCCTCTTGCGTGTAAATACTCTCACACCTCTCTCAGGTGTCACACGCCTCTTGCGTGTAAATACTCTCACACCTCTCTCAGGTGTCACACGCCTCTTGCGTGTAAATACTCTCACACCTCTCTCAGGTGTCAGACGCCTCTTGCGTGTAAATACTCTCACACCTCTCTCAGGTGTCACACGCCTCTTGCGTGTAAATACTCTCACACCTCTCTCAGGTGTCACACGCCTCTTGCGTGTAAATACTCTCACACCTCTCTCAGGTGTCACACGCCTCTTGCGTGTAAATACTCTCACACCCCTCTCAGGTGTCAGACGCCTCTTGCGTGTAAATACTCTCACACCTCTCTCAGGTCTCAGACGCCTCTTGCGTGTAAATACTCTCACACCTCTCTCAGGTTTCTCACGCCTCTTGCGTGTAAATACTCTCACACCTCTCTCAGGTGTCAGACGCCTCTTGCGTGTAAATACTCTCACACCTCTCTCAGGTGTCACACGCCTCTTGCGTGTAAATACTCTCACACCTCTCTCAGGTGTCACACGCCTCTTGCGTGTAAATACTCTCACACCTCTCTCAGGTGTCACACGCCTCTTGTGTGTAAATACTCTCACACCCCTCTCAGGTGTCAGACGCCTCTTGCGTGTAAATACTCTCACACCCCTCTCAGGTGTCACACGCCTCTTTCGTGTAAATACTCTCACACCCGTCTCAGGTGTAAATACTCTCACACCTCTCTCAGGTGTAAATACTCTCACACCTCTCTCAGGTGTAAATACTCATACACTCCTCTCAGGTGTCACACGCCTCTTGCGTGTAAATACTCTCACACCCCTCTCAGGTGTCAGACGCCTCTTGCGTGTAAATACTCTCACACCCCTCTCAGGTGTCACACGCCTCTTTCGTGTAAATACTCTCACACCCGTCTCAGGTGTAAATACTCTCACACCTCTCTCAGGTGTAAATACTCATACACTCCTCTCAGGTGTCAGACGCCTCTTGCGTGTAAATACTCTCACACCCCTCTCAGGTGTCAGACGCCTCTTGCGTGTAAATACTCTCACACCCGTCTCAGGTGTAAATACTCTCACACCTCTCTCAGGTGTCACACGCCTCTTGCGTGTAAATACTCTCACACCCCTCTCAGGTCTCAGACGCCTCTTGCGTGTAAATACTCTCACACCTCTCTCAGGTTTCTCACGCCTCTTGCGTGTAAATACTCTCACACCCCTCTCAGGTGTCACACGCCTCTTGCGTGTAAATACTCTCACACCTCTCTCAGGTGTCACACGCCTCTAGCGTGTAAATACTCTCACACCTCTCTCAGGTGTCATACGCCTCTTGCGTGTAAATACTCTCACACCTCTCTCAGGTGTCACACGCCTCTTGCGTGTAAATACTCTCACACCCCTCTCAGGTGTCACACGCCTCTTGCGTGTAAATACTCTCACACCCCTCTCAGGTGTCACACGCCTCTTGCGTGTAAATACTCTCACACCCCTCTCAGGTGTCACACGCCTCTTGCGTGTAAATACTCTCACACCCCTCTCAGGTGTCACACACCTCTTGCATGTAAATACTCTCACACCTCACGCCTCTTGCGTGTAAATACTCTCACACCTCTCTAAGGTGTCATACGCCTCTTGCGTGTAAATACTCTCACACCTCTCTCAGGTGTCACACGCCTCTTGCGTGTAAATACTCTCACACCCCTCTCAGGTTTCACACGCCTATTGCGTGTAAATACTCTCACACCCCTCTCAGGTTTCACACGCCTCTTGCGTGTAAATACTCTCACACCCCTCTCAGGTGTCACACGCCTCTTTCGTGTAAATACTCATACACCCCTTTCAGGTGTAAATACTCTCACACCCCTCTCAGGTGTCACACGCCTCTTGCGTGTAAATACTCTTACACCTCTCTGCTGGTGTTTCACTCTTATACTTCTCTTCTCTAAATACCTATATCAGGTATTTCACACGTGTGAGCACTCTTACGTGGTAAACACCGTAAGGCCACCTTTTTCTCCTACCAAGGGGCTCCTTACATCCCATGGCTGTTCCCAGGCCAGAGTACTTAATCTACACTACGCAAGTGCATCTTTTGAAATCTGGAACTCCTCATCTTCTATTTTATTAAAATTTTCCAGGTTCGATTTGGTGAAGCCCTTTCTCCGATCACCGCCACAGGTTTGACCCAGCAAACCATGCAAACAATTTTAAACTAATAAGCAAAAATTTGCTCTTACCTCATAGGCGCACCTTTGTTTGCGTGATCTGCCAAGCCCCACCAGCCACGGCTCTCATCGATGTCAGGCCTCGGACCGCTCCTGGCTGTCATTCGCAGTAAAGTCATCTCTTTCTGGCAAATGAAGCTCAAGAGGCAGAGTTCCAGAAGTCAAAACAAGACTTGAACAAAGCCGAGATGCCTGCAGGACATCTGACTTTCTCACTCACAACTCACACTTTTATACAGTTTTAACCAATGACCTCATTTGCAGGTTCTCTCCTCCCTTTTCTCTTTCTGGAATCTCCCCAACACTCTCACCACAGTTACTTCATTAATTGTCTATCTTCTTCTCTTTGTAAGGGTGGCCGACTGCTAACCAGTCAAAAACATATTTTGATTGTCCCACAAAGTGATTATTCAGTGTCTTATCTCTCTTTCTTCATTATCCTGCATTACAGCTTGCGATATCTGAATGATTTTAATAGGCTACTTCAAAAAGTTTAGAAAATTCAAAGTTTTAGGCTGATCCATATAGCAGAGTATAGACTTGCTTGTCACTAAAAAGAGTTATTCAGTGCAATAAGCTGCGGAAAACAACTCATTGTGGTCTTGCGCCATCTGAAACACACACAAAGCGAGCACACAGAAAGTGGCCTCTCATACATCGCGCAATCCTGAATCCAGTTATCTTTCGCGGCCCACTGCACTCTAACAGTCAAATACACATACAGTTATGTCAAAATGCCTGTCTTGGCAAGTGTTCATGTAAACATATTAGGTTATGTCATTTTAGTTTTTAAATATATTTAAATATAATTTAAATTTATTTTACACACTTATCTCATATTGAATATCACATTTTTCTTCTATATCGTGCAGCCCTACCTCTTACTTCTACTGTTCCTGTTATGTCAGACATCTGTTTCTCTGAGGGGCCATAAGGTGGTGCATGGGGGGGGGGGGGCAGTCTTTTCATTTTCTTTTCAGTTTTGTCATTATATCTCCCTTAGACCTGTCTCCTAATTTTTTATAATTCTTCTCCCTCTTTTTTAAATAAAATCAGTACTTGTTGTTCTTCCCTTTTTATTTCCCCCTTTTTACTCTTCACTTTGACCTTATATATTTTTATCAATGATTCAGTTTCTCTGCACATAGCCACATCAAATGTTCCCTCAGCTGGTCATTTTATTTGTAGGCTTTTTTTTTGTGTGTGTGGCATTTTTTACCCAATTTATGAGGGTTGTCCTATAGTATCTCTGCGTAATTGATGTCCTGACCGTGGTATCTCTAAAGGTGTTGATGTCATTATAATCTTAATTATTATCACCGTATGTTTCACACCCTTTTAGTATACCCTTACTAACCCCAGCTTGCATCAATTCTTAACTAGTTTTCACCAAAATGGTCAGACAATATTAAGATATTTTATTAGTCTTTCTCAGGTATTTAAAAAAAAAGTCAGTTCCTGTATTTCTGGTCCACTGGTGGGGATGACAGTTATCAATAAAATCTCTCAAAGTGTTGTACAAAGTGTATGTTGGAGTTGGTTACTCACTTTCTGGTTTATAAATTAGTCAGAACCTGAAAGGGTGAATTCTTTCTCTCTGTCTCCCTCGTTTCCTTCCTCACACACACACACACACACACACACGCACGCACGCACGCACGCACGCACACACACACGGACACACACTCACAATTCAGCCATGATAGAGACAAGCTGATTCCTACTCTACTCACTCACACAAGTCAACCCCTCTTTTTATTTCTACTTGTGGGCAGAAAAAACAGTTACTTCTTATTTTCTTATTAATAGCTGTGTTTCTCTGTTTAGATCAGCATCTGCAATTTGGATGATGTCCAAACATTAGTCAAAGCAAATTTTTGGGCATGTTTTTTTGTTCAGTATTTCTTTTACTTCCTCCTTGTCTTCCATTCAATATTTTTTTCTTTTTTGTTTTAAAATTCTTTGTACTATTTTTTTTCATGTCACAGAATCCTTAAGCAGTCACAAAAACATTTATATTCAACACTTGGAAGTGGTATCTGCTGTTTTTGAACACCCCTCTCAGGTGTCACACGCCTCTTGCGTGTAAATGCTCTTACACCTCTCTGCTGGTCTTTCACTCTTATACTTCTCTTCTCTAAACACCTATATCAGGTATTTCACACGTGTGAGCACTCTTACGTGGTAAACACCGTAAGGCCACCTTTTTCTCCTACCAAATCTGGAACTCCATATCCTCTATTCTATCATTCATTTTTCTAGATTCGATTTGGTGAAGCCCTTTCTCCGATCCCTGCGACAGGTTTGACCCAGCAGATCACGCAAACTTTTTTAAATTAATAAGCAAAAATTTGCTCTTACCTCATAGGTAACCCACGACTTTGTTTACGTGATCTGCCAAGCCCCACCAGCCACGGCTCTCATCGATGTCAGGCCTCGGACCGCTCCTGGCTGTCATTCGCAGTAAAGTCATCTCTTTCTTGCAAATGAAGCTCAAGAGGCAGAGTTCCAGAAGTCAAAACAAGACTTGAACAAAGCCGAGATGCCTGCAGGACATCTGACTTTCTCACTCGCAACTCACACTTTTATACAGTTTTAACCAATGACCTCATTTGCAGGTTCTCTCCTCCCTTTTCTCTTTCTGGAATCTCCCCAACACTCTCACCACAGTTACTTCATTGGCCGACTGCCAACCAGTCAAAAACATATTTTGATTGTCCCACAAAGTGATTATTCAGTGTCTTATCTCTCTTTCTTCATTATCCTGCATTACAGCTTGCGATATCTGAATGATTTTAATAGGCTACTTCAAAAAGTTTAGAAAATTCAAAGTTTTAGGCTGATCCATATAGCAGAGTATAGACTTGCTTGTCATAAAAAAGAGTTATTCAGTGCAATAAGCTGCGGAAAAAAAACTCATTGTGGTCTTGCGCCATCTGAAACACACACAAAGCGAGCGCACAGAAAGTGGCCTCTCATACATCGCGCAATCCTGAATCCAGTTATCTTTCGCGGCCCACTGCACTCTAACAGTCAAATACACATACAGTTATGTCAAAATGACTGTCTTGGCAAGTGTTCATGTAAACATATTAGGTTATGTCATTTTAGTTTTGAAATATATTTAAATATAATTTAAATTTATTTTACACACTTAAAGCAATATTGTATCTCATATTGAATATCACATTTTTCTTCTATATCGTGCAGCCCTACCTCTTACTTCTACTGTTCCTGTTATGTCAGACATCTGTTTCTCTGAGGGGCCATAAGGTGGTGCATGGGGGGGGGGGGCAGTCTTTCCATTTTCTTTTCAGTTTTGTCATTATATCTCCCTTAGACCTGTCTCCTAATTTTTTATAATTCTTCTCCCTCTTTTTGAAATAAAATCAGTACTTGTTGTTCTTCCCTTTTTATTTCCCCCATTTTAATCTTACCTTTGACCTTATATATATATATATATTTGATCAATGATTCATTTTCTCTGCACATAGCCACATCAAATGTTCCCTCAGCTGGTCATTTTGTTTTTAGGTTTTTTTTTTTGTTTTTTTTTGTGTAGCATTTTTTACCCAATTTTGGAGGGTTGTCCTATAGTATCTCTGCGTAATTGATGTCCTGACCGTGGTATCTCTAAAGGTGTTGATGTCATTATAATCTTAATTAATATCACCGTATGTTTCACACCCTTTTTGTATACCCTTACTAACCCCAGCTTGCATCAATTCTTAAAGGAGAAGTTCACTTTTAAAAAAACTTTTGCTGATAATTTACTCACCCCCATGTCATCCAAGATGTCCATGTCTTTCTTTCTTCAGTCGAAAAGAAATTAAGGTTTTTGATGAAAACATTCCAGGATTTCCCCCCATATTATAGAGTCCAATGGGACCCAAACGGTTCAAGGTCCAAATGACCGTTTCAGTGCAGCTTCAAAGGGCTTTAAACGATACCAGACGATGAATAAGGGTCTTATCTAGCGAAACGATCGGTCATTTCAAAAATAAATAAAAAAGTTTAAGTTTTATAAGCACAAATATTCGCCTTGCTCGATTCTGTGATGCACGTTCGTGACGTCACGTAATACGCAATTACGTTGAAAAGGTCACGCTTGAAAAATTTCTGTCCTGAAGAAAATGTTCTTTTTGGCTTTTTAATATTAAAACACCCAGGATACGCACACGAAATGGGCATTTTAAACGATAAACTGACACAAATACATTTGAAAATGTGTATATGGTCCTCCTTCCGCACATTTGTAAACACGTCAAGCGTGACCTTTTCAACGTAATTGCGTATTACGTGACGTCACGAACGCGCATCACAGAAACAGAGCAAGGCGAACATTTGTGCTTATAAAACTTAAACTTTTTTATTTATTTTTGAAATGACCGATCGTTTCGCTAGATAAGACCCTTATTCATCGTCTGGTATCGTTTAAAGCCCTTTGAAGCTGCACTGAAACGGTCATTTGGACCTTGAACCGTTTGGGTCCCATTGGACTCTATAATATGGGGGGAAATCCTGGAATGTTTTCATCAAAAACCTTAATTTCTTTTCGACTGAAGAAAGAAAGACATGGACATCTTGGATGACATGGGGGTGAGTAAATTATCAGCAAAAGTTTTTTTAAAAGTGAACTTCTCCTTTAACTAGTTTTCACCAAGATGGTCAGACAATATTAAGATATTTTATTAGTCTTTCTCAGGTATTTAAAAAAAAGTCAGTTCCTGTATCTCTGGTCCACTGGTGGGGATGACAGTTACCAATAAAATCTCTCAAAGTGTATGTTGGAGTTGGTTACTCACTTTCTGGTTTATAAACTAGTCAGAACCTGAAAGGGTGAATTATTTCTCTCTGTCTCTCTCGTTTCCTTCCTCACACGCGCACACACACACACACACACACACACACACACACACACACACACACACACACACACACACACACACACACACACTTGAACTCCATGGTTCCCTCTTCCGGCCATCAGAGGGCTCCCTCACCTGAATATTGACTCTTTCACATACACACTACATTTCCCATCAGCCCTGTACCTGGCACTGATCACATTGCCCAGCTGTAGCCTGTCTGCTGGTCTATTTAAACTGTCTCTTTCCCTTCCCTCTTTGTGAGGTCTTGTTTGTTTTTTGTTTTTTTTGTTTTTTTTTAACTACGGTTGACATTTCTGAGCGTTCATTCCTGTTTATGCCTGCCTGTTGTGACCCTGTTTGTACATCATTTATGATTCGCTGCTGCCTGCCTTTTGGATTATCTGCATTGTCTCTGGTTTGTGGCTGTTCTCCGCCTGCCCTGACTTACTGCCTGTTTATCGACCACCATTGTGTTTTCTCTAAGTTACTGTGTTTGCTGGTGCTCGACATTTGCCTGTTTGATCACGATCTTAATAAAAGCCTGCTTATGGATCCCACTTCGAGTGACGCTTCGTTACACTACCAAGGGGCTCCTTACATCCCATGGCTGTTCCCAGGCCAGAGAACTCCTAATCTATACTACGCAAGCAGACTTTTTTGAAATCTGGAACTCCATATCCTCTATTCTATCATTCATTTTTCTAGATTCGATTTGGTGAAGCCCTTTCTCCGATCACTGCCACAAGTTTGACACAGCAGATCACGCAAACTTTTTTTAAATTAATAAGCAAAAATTTGCTCTTACCTAATAGCCGTGCCTTTGTTTGCGTGATCTGCCAAGCCCCACCAGCCACGGCTCTCATCGATGTCAGGCCTCGGATCACTCCTGGCTGTCATTCGCCAACTTTATGTTGCCGACAAACAAAGAGGAGATGCCTGCAGGACATCTGACTATCTCACTCGCAACTCACACTTTCATACAGTTTTAACCAATGACCTCATTTGCAGGTGCTCTCCTTCCTTTTCTCTTTCTGGAATCTCCCCAACACTTTCGCCACAGTTACTTCATTGGCCGACTGCCAACCAGTCAAAAACATATTTTGATTGTCCCACAAAGTGATTATTCAGTGTATTTTCATTATTTTTACCAAGAGACCACGTTGACGGCACAGTTGTCTGGGGAGGGACCTCGAGGGAGCTTTGCCGCATTTGTGGAGTGGGTGCTGGTATCCTGTGGATCGCCGTTTACTATTGGATACAACGACAACACCAGCCCCACTCCCAATCCAGTGCCCAACCAGGAACCTCTAGACGGCGAGGAACGGCATGAGCCCACCGCAGACAGAGAGCCCACCGTAACCATGATGCAGTAGCCAGCGATTAAAGAAATGACTAAGCTAGACATTGCCGCGGAACCGGCGCCTCGAGTGTCTGACCAGGTGTGCAAGCCGGCTGCATAATCCATCGCAGAGGGAGTTTGTTATGAGTGCGAGGGTGTAGAATGGAGCCCCGCCCACACTCCTGTCACTGAAAGTGAGTTTCTGGCCAGCAAAATGAACGATTGTTTTGATTTTGGAGAGGAAGTACCCCTACCCCCTTTAATCCCTCCCAAGCTTCTCTGATTTATGTTGGACGAGCTTGTCCCGCCCAGCCTCCCTCCAGACTTTTTGCCAGATTTTTTTTTTTACCAATTCTTTTGTTCATCATCAGTCCCTTCTCCAGCCCTCGGGCGATGTCTGAGCCAGGCGGAGCCGATGGTCCGAGGGGCCTTGCTGTCTACCATCAGTCCCTCAGTTCCTCCTCAGGCTCCTCTCATACCCCTTTTCCACCAAGGCTGTTTGAGTGCTGGTTCAGAGCCAGAGCCTAGTTTCAAAGGTTGTAGCACCAAAACATTGCTGGTCTAGAAGTAAAAACCGCTTGCGTCAGGGGCTGGGGGCGGGGTTACCGTGACCAACAAGACGAACAGATACTTGTGACCGCAGTTTTTTAAATAGCAGCTAATCGAGTTAATAGCAGCTCGATTGTAATCTCCGTCTATGCAAATTACGGCGAGCTGCACGAACGTGTTGGATACGCCGTGTTTGGATGCCAGTGTAGGTTCGCAAAGCCATGAGCATCAATAGTAACACACCGACCGCCATTGTTGATGGATTGCTTGTTCGAGATGCATCAGAGCTGTGCGGACCAATTGGAGTGCTGTGGGAGTGGCTTACCAAAAAATGTAGAGTTCCTACTGGTGGTGTGAATGCAACCAGGAAAAAGTTCCTAGGGGAACCATAAGTTATCGGGGAACCACCCTGGTGGCTAGTTCCTAGAACTACCCGGTGTGAAAGCCCCTAATGTTCCTAGGGAACCATTAGTTCTCGGGGAACCACCCTGGTTGATAGTTCCTGGAACTAATTTCCTAGGTTCCTAGAACTACCTGGTGCGAAAGCCCCTTATGATTCAGGCTGCATCACAAGTCAGAATTCAGATAGTCTCAGTGGTCTATTAACTGTCTAATTTGCTTTAGATGGTTATGATCAAAGCTATATGTGATTCATCTTTGGACGCACCATACACACACGTGTTGTCATGTCGAGTAAGATTTGATGACGTCATCAGAGTTTGCCATACCTTGGCTTTTGGTGAATTGACGCCACTGTCTCCAAGTGTCCTTTTTTGGAAAGACACCTAAATTTACCTTGACAAAAAGCTTGCAGGAAGCTGCAACTTTGTTGTGAGAATCTCCCTTCAGTCTGATGGTTTACTTTGTTGGATATAGCAAATGATGACAAAATGTTAAACAAGATAAATGGTGTATGCTCAATTTCACAATTTTGTGAAAGTTTGTGATTAATCGTGAATTTAATTTAAACTAGCTATATACTAGCTTTATTTCTCATTTCAGTTAAAATATAAAAAGGACAGTTCACCCAAAAATGATTAATTATCAATTACTCAATTACTCACCCTCATGTCGTTCCAAACCCATAAGCCTTTCGTTCATCTTTGAAACACAAATGAAGAACTTTTTAATGAAATCTGAGAGCTTTCAGTCCCTCTGTTGACAGCTACGCAACTACCACTTTGACGCTTCGAGTTCAAGTACATTATTGTCATTGTGTAGCACAACGAAATGACTAGAATCAAAATATAGAGAAAAATGGCCATTTAAAATAAAACAACACAAGTAGGGATGGTTCGGAGTAAAATCAACCTAGGGTCCTTTGCACCATGACCTCGAGCCAAGGTCCAATTCTGGTTTATTTCTTTGCTCTTGGCTGACATGTGGCATTGCTATGGCCTGCTTGTGGCCCAGATCTGGGAAACAGGAGTGGGCCACCCAAGGACCATCATTCCATGCTACATGTGGGCTAGATCATCATTCCACATGTGCCAGATTTATTGTTAAGAGGAAAACCCCTTGAGATGTGGCATCTCGTTTTCGGGGGGACCTCAAGAAAAACATACTTCACGTACATACTGTAAGGCCCGCTATATTGGTCCAATCTGCCGGTTCGCCAATACACGGGGAAGGTATCACGTGTTCTGTCCTTACTCGTGCAAAATATTGGTTGGTTAAATTTACAATACATTTAGTTATGTATTCTCTCGTTAATTCATCTGACTCCATAAATGAAAGATTTTAATAATATCTGTGCCTCACTAAAAGTGAGCGAATGTTTGACTATTCCTTTTAACCATTAAATGAACAATGTCAAAATCAGTTAGAATAATCACATAACAATTTAATATTTCAGATATCAGAGATCAATTCCTCAATCAATTTAAATATCTAAAACATGATTATACAATGGTTACACCAAAGAATCTTACCCAGCTTGTACCTGAGAGAGAGAGAGAGAGAGAGAGAGAGAGAGAGAGAGAGAGAGAGAGACCACCTAACCAGTCTGTGTCCACCAGAGAAGAAGAGCCCCGAGAGTCAGAGCACACCTTCCTTTATACTGTTTGCCCAGGTGACATGGGGGATGGGGAAAACCACCCTCAAATGGCTTAACCAGTTTTCTCTAAACTTCTCTAAACCTTATTACCTTTTATTTTATCTATCTGGATATGAGATATCTGTACCACTCACTTTGAGACATTTCAAATGACACCAAAAACATATCAGTCATTGATAAACATTCACATTAAACCATGTTCTTGTGTGAGTTCTTTGTTTCTGAGGGGAAGAAAGGCTGTATGGGGGAGGTCGAATGTTAATTAGCCAGCAGGGCCATTTTGTCCCTTAGACCAGGCCCCAATCAGTATTTTCAGTCTTACAGATTCCCTCCTTGATCCCGTGGGTCACATTCTGATGAACACTTACGGGGTCACAGTAAGACGTTTGTTTTAATCCTTGAAGATGTAGCACAAAATTGTCTTTGCAATGTTGGCATCTGTAGAAGCTCAGTGGGCTGTGTTCACCTGCAGAACACCTGTTCTCACCAGGTGTATAGCTTGAGTCCAGCAGGGGGATGAATGCGTTCAGGTTCTCTTCCTGTAATCCTGTGACATGAGCAAAGTTCATAGAGTCAATCTGGACCTTTTGTGACTTATTCAGTTGACGTGTCATTCCTTCATGGAGAAACTTCCGCTTCCCTAGCACTTTCTCCGCGATGATGATCTGACCCTTCTTGACCAACCCTTTCACCTCCAGCGGTACGGTGGTCTGGGCAGACCTCAGTGGATGAAGGGGTTCTCCTTCGATCCACACTGCTTTGTGTGAGACACCTGAAAAGCCTCTTAAGTGTCCGCTTCACGATTGAGCACATATGAACTTAGTCGTAAGGAAATGCATAGGAACGCATAATGCAATAAAGCAAAGTCATGTCATGTTCAATGTAAAATACCATGTTCATGTCAGCAAATGTGAGTGGTACATTTGGTCTCATTAATTACCTGATTTTTAATTACCATGCCAATAATACTCCTATAGAGGGTCAAGGAAGGACAAAGGAAGATCTTACAAGCTCTTACCCTGTTCTTAGAAACATTTAAATAAATGACATTCTAACAAAACAACCAGTGCTGGGTTAAAACAACATTTCATGAAGAGTGTCAGCAAAATTTTGGTGTAACCAAACATCCAAAAACATTGTTGCGAGTAAAATGGACAATATACAAATAAGCAGAAATCAAAATAAGTTTCAGAAATTAAAATCAAAATAAGTTTCAGAAATTAAAATCAAAATAAGTTTCAGAAATTAAAATCAAAATAAGTTTCAGAAATTAAAATCAAAATAAGTTTCAGAAATGTTTTTCTGAATTACTCAAAGGAAAAAAATGCAGAAATCAAAATAGGTTTCAGAAATGCAGAAAGAGGTCGGTGTAAACCAATCAATGGTTTTGTGTGTTTGTGTGAGTATTTTTTAGAATGTCAGAGTGTGTTTTTGTCTGTGAGCGTGTTTGTGTGTGTGTTTGTGTGTGTGTGTGTGTTGTTGTGTGTGTGTGTGTCTGTGAGAGAGTGTGTTTGAGAGTGTGTGTATTGATCTGGCTAAGTCACAGTCGATGACAGAGTTGAATTGTAAATTTTTGTACTTGGTTGATTTATCCATTTTAATTATGTTTCTGTTATTAGTGGTAAGTTGAGAAATCAGGGGCCCTCTGATCTTCCAACTCCCACCAACAATCATAGAGTTTGAAATTTAATGGCAGGTCTGCCTTAGAATTTGTCTTGATTTGTGACTATAGCCATTCATGTTCATGTGTGTTACATTAGTTGTCAGTTTGTTGTGAATAGCGTATGCTATTCTCTGTGTCTCTGTTAGACCATGATCATGAGATCAGCTCCACCCTATGTGTGTGAAGCTATCTGGATCTGTTAGTGTGAAGATGACACATCTTCGTCTGATGTGCAGTGTTCAGCCTGGATAGACCATCTACCCCAGGTGATGATGCTGTGAGGGTATAATGATGGAGGGGTGTGTTCAGTGTTCATGTCTAGGAGATGGGTGGAATCTAATCTATAACAATTGTGTTGCAAATTTCGATCCAGTTCTAAACTGGGAGGCCATATTTATGCAGTGATGTAATAGTGTGACGTGTGAAAAGGCCTTTTATAATGTCTTTTCACCCATCTCCCGAGTCTCAGGTTATGTTCTAACAATTCCGCTGTCCTGGATTTGCTCCAGGTGGGCTCCACCATTTTGCAGAAGTAGCCTAAGCCTGAGACAGAAAACAGAGGAGTGCGAACCACAGATAATTCCAATATTTCAAAAGCATTAAATTCAGACGTGTGGAATTCTTTTACTTGTTCCATTATCATGTCAGTCGGATATTTTTTGACCTGCAAAAAACTGTGGTACTTCTGTCTGCTGTTTAGCATTTCACACCCTCCTCGTAAATTTACTTATCTTATCAGATTCAATTCAGTTGGTTCACCCCAGTCAAGGATTATTTAGCGTGCTATTACCTGTGCCACACTCCTAGCCGTGTTTTCTAACGGTGAAAAATAAAGGCATACTCCGCCCCTTTTTGGCACTGGGTAGCACACAAATGAAATTCTGTTTCAGAAATTCAATTTTAATGACGAAAGTCACACTTGCCCAATTATTGTCCTGCTCAGCGAGTGTAATATAATGTTTATTATAATTCAAGTTATAATATAATTATAAGATCTACATTCGCTGTTTCTCTTTTTTCTAGGTTTCAAATACCTTTTCTTCTCATTTAGTCTTTTTAAATGGCCATTTTAACGTTTGATTATTCTATTTTACTCTTACTTATATTTTTCCGTTTATAGATCAGAAAACTATATCGCTTTGCAGTCCTTCTCCTAAGGATGCACGACACAATCTCGCCAGTCTGATTATCAAAACAGAGGTAATTGGCTAAATATCTGAGATTTGCCGTATTCACACGTACAAAATAACAGACACTTACATAGCCCCCTTGAATGCCACCTCAGGAACTTAATCAAATTGTTTCACTTTAGTAGAGGTCATGACCACCATAAAAGACGTTAGTCGATCAACTTACTTTTCTTAAAATGGCTTTGGTTTAGTCAAGCCCGTGGTATAACCACGTACACGTATCTAAAGGAACATTTAAATGAGAACAGAGGTTATGGAGCGCACCCGAATCCAGGTTGATCAAACAGCATTTGCTGATTCTGGACGGAAATAACTCGCCCCCCTCATTCAAGTACACTTGAATCTGATATCAGTATTAGTCGCCACTAATGTCTAGCGCAGGCTTGTGGAAATATACGAATCCGGTAATCTATTTTGGAAAAACAAATCTCAGAGTAATTCAGAATACATTCAAACATAACAATATTTAGTTCTCTGAAGCCTTAAATATAAAAAGGTTTTTGTTTCAGGATTAATGAGATGCGTTCGCTGTTTCTGATTTTCAAATTCATTGTGAATCACATTATAGCCACCAAATTTAGCATAGACACACGTGTTTAATTCAGTTAAATACACAGGACACATGGCCTAGAATACAACATCTACAACCTTTTACCTAAGTGTTCCAAATACACCCACAGCAAAGCAATAGAATACAACATCTATATCACCTTTGCCTAAGTGTTTCAACTACACTTACAGTAAAGTAATCCTGGGTTTAAAGAATAAACTTTAAATTAGCCTATGTGCATGTTGTAGCATAAACAACCAAATTGTTCTATGTGCACGATGTGTTAAGCACAATTTGAATTTTGAAAATGCAGACAGGTTCAATGAATTTAGATGTTAAACTATTAAACCATTTGCTATTGGGCTGCTACCCGACTAGCAAATGACACTAATAGCTGAAGGCCTTGAGCGTCTAAAGTTGTTAGGTCAGTAAGAGTTTTAGAAGCATTTGAGCTTTGCTTACTTGCAGAGTGCTGGTTTGTGTCATTAGATTGTGATTGTCTGCGTTTTATGAAATAGGGTGGAGGTCTGCCTCTGCCCAGTGACCAACACTTTTCCTCTGTATGGCCTGTTTTGTGACAGGAATTACAGAATCTGTTCAGTTTGCCACAGTGTGGCTTTCTGAATTCTCCTGCAGATGGAGGATCTTCATGACATTCTAACACAGCTACCTCACCATGCATTTGTTTCCGTGACTCAATTCTTGTTGCCCAGTTAACAATACCTTCGAATGTATTTTGTGCTGGAGAAGCACCACACATGAGTGATTGCTGTACACACGGCCCTGCATTTGTAAGTAGGAATTCAAGGAGAATTACATTGTTGTGGTTAACACCTTCAATTCCAGAATACTCCTCAAAAAGTTCAAACATATTTTCTGCATATGTCTCGAACGATTCTTCAGTACTCTGTTTCCGATTGAGAATCAATTCCCATCCAACAGCACTACAACCACGCAGCTGGCGAAGGCATTGTTTTAGTCTATTCAAGATTTCGCTCTCAGGCTCATTTTGATGCATTGACTGCACAATGGTGCCTGTCATCAAAACCTGTGGTATCTTATAGATCAGAACATCTGGAATTGAGCTGATAACAATTTGCCAAATATCTTTTGGTTCGAGCTGAAATGCATGTTTTAGACAAACAATGCGTCTCCACCATGGTTCGAATGCCCCTTTCAAAGGGAATGGTCCGATCTCTGCTTTAAACAAGCTACATTCAGTTACTGTTAAAGGACGCCGAATGGTTGACTCTGTGCCGTTTGGGTGCTGTATCACCTTAATGGCTGAAACAGGCACTCTTTTCATAACTTTGTCGCGTGCTTCATCTGTCTGAAAAGACACAAGATTATTAGAGCAGGCTGCCTCATCTAAGAAGTGTACATTTTTAGCCCAATCGCTGTTAAGCTTGTTGGGAGACTTGCTTTTAGCATTTAGCTTAGCCTTAAGATCTACAATGGTGTCTTTGTGATTTTTACACTTTTTAGTCAGGGCTAACAGCTCAGCTAGTAATTTCTCTAGCTGTGTTTGAAGATCTTGAATCTTTTCCTCAGACTTTTGTGCCTCTGCATTTTTAGAATGCACTTCTTCACATTTAGAATCCATAAGCGAAGATAGAAATTTTGTTGACTCATTTAGCCGTTTATAACTTATGAAGTTTAAAGCCTCAATTATTTCACCATGTTTTGATTTCTTCTGTTTACTGCCCACTGCTCTCCACCAAATGGAAATTTCATTGTCAATAGCATCCATGTTAAGACCTTTTCTACTGAGTTTGTACAGTGTAGGCTCAACCTTTTCGGCCCATAATGTAAACAGGACATGATCAGTACACATGATTTCACAGCAAATTAAATTGAATTACTTAATTTAATTCCATCGGTGTTAAGGTTTAAGCTTTTAAATGCAATATAGAGTTTGTCAAGATTAGTTTAGGTTTAGTAAAGGATACTAATGTTTTCAATGTGGCTTTTGGGCCTACCAGTCAGCCAGTGAGACAAAACAAGGGTTAGCATGGCTTTAGCATTTAGCATTAACCTTTGACGCAGCATGGCTTTAGCATTTAGCGTAGCCTCGAGCGTTTTGAAAGCAACATGGACAATAGCATTTAGCATTAGCCTTGAGCGCAGCATGGCTTTAGCATTTAGTGTAGCCTTGAGCGTTTTGAAAGCAACATGGACAATAGCATTTAGCATTATCCTTGATATTTGTGTTTTAGCCTGTAAATCATATCATCCTGTTTTCCCAAGATTTTTCTTTCATAAACAATGATTAATTATTTGGAAGATGTTATTCTTACTTTAGGTTTTGCTTCCTGTTGCTTAGGCAAAACAAGGAGATCTTTAAAATCTAATCACTCTTCATCTGGCTGCTGCATCAAACATTCCTTCAACACTTCTAAAAATGCAAAGAAAATTGACTTACCACAACCGCAGAAGAAAGAGAAGATGTTCTCAACATCTTGTTGATTTTAAAATCCCAATACTTGCTGGAAAGGACATTTCTCGTGAAACTGTTTTGATCTGTTTTGAGATCACGTCGAGGTCACCATTTTGTAAGGCCCGCTATATTGGTCCAATCTGCCGGTTCGCCAATACACGGGGAAGGTATCACGTGTTCTGTCCTTACTCGTGCAAAATATTGGTTGGTTAAATTTACAATACATTTAGTTATGTATTCTCTCGTTAATTCATCTGACTCCATAAATGAAAGATTTTAATAATATCTGTGCCTCACTAAAAGTGAGCGAATGTTTGACTATTCCTTTTAACCATTAAATGAACAATGTCAAAATCAGTTAGAATAATCACATAACAATTTAATATTTCAGATATCAGAGATCAATTCCTCAATCAATTCAAATATCTAAAACATGATTATACAATGGTTACACCAAAGAATCTTACCCAGCTTGTACCTGAGAGAGAGAGAGAGAGAGAGAGAGAGAGAGAGAGAGAGAGAGAGAGAGAGAGAGAGAGAGAGAGACCACCTAACCAGTCTGTGTCCACCAGAGAAGAAGAGCCCCGAGAGTCAGAGCACACCTTCCTTTATACTGTTTGCCCAGGTGACATGGGGGATGGGGAAAACCACCCTCAAATGGCTTAACCAGTTTTCTCTAAACTTCTATAAACCTTATTACCTTTTATTTTATCTATCTGGATATGAGATGTCTGTACCACTCACTTTGAGACATTTCAAATGACACCAAAAACATATCAGTCATTGATAAACATTCACATTAAACCATGTTCTTGTGTGAGTTCTTTGTTTCTGAGGGGAAGAAAGGCTGTATGGGGGAGGTCGAATGTTAATTAGCCAGCAGGGCCATTTTGTCCCTTAGACCAGGCCCCAATCAGTATTTTCAGTCTTACAATACATACATACCAACAGAACAAAGACAAAAGCTCTCCATCACATCAAAACCACCCATATCTTCCCCAATCCAACCATTAGATATTAGACAATAAACAGTTAACAGTTAAGGTAATAGATAATAAAAAATAAAATAAAATAAAAAACCTCACGCATGAGGAAAACAGTTGCAGCTTGTATGCAAATAATTAAGAAGAGACATCTTAATGTCTTAACCACTTACGATAAAAAAATTGATTAATTTCAACTAATCATTTTTTTCAGTGCAAGTTAGTTAGGTTACTCGGCCAACGTCGACTGGAGACGCGCTAGAGTATTATTGAACGGGCACGTTGATTGTAGACGAGACCCAGGTACGTAGTTAGGTTTAGGGAAAAATCTACCACAAGGGTTTTACATATAAAAACGCATCAAATCATTTCAAAATGATGACTAAACGGACTTGTAATCAGATATCGTTCAACTGCATAATTTTTTATATTGTCCACAACCTTTATATGTGACCATTATGCTTAAATCACTCACAATTCATGTAAATGTTATAACTATTGAATGGTTGATTGAAAGTGTGCCTTACTTTGTACCATTGTATATATCTGTTCAGACTAATTAATTCAGACGATGGCTTGATTGAAATCTGTGTAAAATGTATTGAATGCCTAATAATAGAAATCATGTCTAAACTGTACTCTCTGCTTAGAGCAAGAAGTTAAAGGACAAGTTCGGTATTTTACACTTAAAGCCCTTTTTACAGATCGTTTCTGATGAAATAGAACGGTTAAGATTAAAATTTGGACACATGCTGCTGGCCCGAGAATTTTAGGTTTATTGCGCTTTCCCCCCCACCTACACAATGGCAGCCTATGGGCACTGGAACAATCCTTCATAAAACGCATTAAACTTTCGTTTACAAAGACGTGAAACTCACCGAGTGGTCAGGGGTGTTCACTGATATGCTCACACAAAGATCACTGCAAAAGATGCTTTCCAACAGGTGTTTTACCATTCGTTGTAAAACTGTGGCTCTATTTTTCCAAACGTCTCACACCCGTAGATTCTTCCGTTGAGAGCTTGAATAGCCTAATAGACACTCCAGCCCAGTTGGTGGCGATAATGCACCTTTGCCAATTGCAAGCAAACCACTGGCATTTAAATGAATACACAGAAGAAGCAAAAGAAGAAGCAGCGGAGTAATACCGTACCTCACACAGCTCATCCAATACAAGTCAATGGAGTTGGACAAAAACTACGATAAAACCTGTTGGAAAGCATCTTTTGCAGCAATTTTTGTGTGAGCATATCAGTGAACACCCCTGACCACTCGGTGAGTTTCACGTCTTTGTAATTGAAAGTTTAATGCGTTTTAGGAAGGATTGTTCCAGTGCCCATAGGCTGCCATTGTGTAGGTGAGGGAGGTGAGGGAGGGGAGGGAGGGGGGGGGAAGCGAAATAAACCTAAAATTCTTGGGATAGCAGCATGTGTCCAAATTTTAATCTTAACCGTTCTATTTCATCAGAAACGATCTGTAAACAGGGCTTTAAGTGTAAAATACCGAACTTGTCCTTTAAGAGACCACAGATAATATGTAATTTATGGTCGAAGAGGAGGGAACACAGTCACCTCTGAACTAAAGACAATACCTAATGGGTCAGACCTCATCCAGGAGGATGGGCAGACATTTGAGTTTAAAAATCTCAGGACACCAACAAAGCAGAAGCATTTAAGCCATCTCTACTCTCGTCTCAATTTTCTTTCCTCTCTCTTAGTTTCTTTTTTTTTTTCCGTTGAGTCTTGTGTTAAGTTTTAAGTTCTTCAACTTCCAACCAAGACTCATTCAAACGCCAACACACAATGTGATTGGCCACCCAAGACGTCAATCCAGACATGAGCAACCCGCCAGTTAATCAACTAACCCAGAAAACCCCCTTTTCAAACCAAAGGACTCCGCCTAAGGGAATCCCCAAACACAAACACAAGTAGCCTCCAGACTCTTAGCAGAATTGGTGTATTGATATAAAATGTAACAACTCTGTCTAAGAAATGATAGAAGGGTTAAATTAATGATTGATGGTTCGTTCAGGTCAGGTTTTACAAAGTTCATATATTGCTAGAAACTTGGGATTTCATAATTTCACTCTCTTGAAATTCACTCTTTCCTCTTTTTCTTTCTTTTCTTTCTGCAACTCGTGTGTATGTGTGTGTGTTTGTGTTAGGTATTAGTTTTTGTATTAGAATAGTCAATAAAGTCTTGTTTGTATTTAAAGAGATCTGAGCTTCTGATCTAAGTTGCCTTGCTAATAAATAGAGTTTTCTCTATAGTTTGGATATTTATATAGAGCTGATGGTCACGGCACATTCAAATGAACGCTGGACGAGCCATCTGCTCGTCTGTAACATATAAGTGACTTTCAAAATTCCCTATAAATTAACTAATAATTCCTTTTGAGCTGTTTCCCTTACAGTTATCTTACGAACACAATCAACAACAAATAGAGTGCAATAAATAAAACTAAAGTTTCTTGAGTCTTTTTATAATCGATATTTGTTTGGAGTTTTTGTAGCATTATAATTGATATTTTCAATGTAAGTTCATTTTGAATGCATTTTGTTAAAATTTTACCTGAAGAAAACCTGATGTTCAAGTCTGACCTGTTTTAACACACCCAAAGGTGATCAGAAACGCCACCCTCTTACAACACTTACCAGGAAGAGTCTGACTTCTTTCAGTTACACTGACTCTCTTCTCTCTTGACAAAAGCAAAAAAAACAACAACAACAAAAACAGCAATCAATGAAGAAGGAAGAGAAAAACTTTCAATGAGGATTTTTGCAAAGTTCTAAACAAACAGCAGATCTTTGTGATTATTGTGGTATAATTTTTGAAAACATCTTTCAGAAAGTGAAAGTAAAGTTCAGATTGCTGGAGATCAAATAGAGAAAATGGCTTCATTATGTGAAGATGATTTTTCTTGTACCGTGTGCTGTGAAATCTTCAAGGATCCTGTTGTTTTATCATGTAGTCACAGTTTCTGTAAAGAGTGTCTTCAACAGTTCTGGAGAACCAAGGAAACTCAGGAGTGTCCTGTCTGCAGGAGAAGATCCTCAAGAGATGATCCTCCACTTAATCTTGTGTTAAAAAACTTGTGTGAGTCTTTACTGAAGAAGAGAAATGAGAGGCGTTCATCAGGGTCTGAGGAGCTCTGCAGTTTACACAGTGAGAAACTCAAACTCTTCTGTCTGGAGGACAAACAGCCTATGTGTGTAGTGTGTATTAACTCGCATAAACACGTCAATCACACATTCAGACCCATCAGTGAAGTTGTTCCATCACATAAGGTAAGACAGATTTAAAGATGGGGATAAACACTTGTTTGAGCTTATGTATCAGAAATCTCTTGTGTCTTATAGATTTTCTCTTTAAATTCCAGGAGGAGCTCGTATCAGCACTGAAGTCATTACAAGAGAAACTTAAACACATAGAAAACATTAAAGAAGAGTTTGAGAAAACAGTTCAACTCATAAAGGTAATTTCTGATTCTTCTGACTTGTTTACAAGTTTGATTAAAACAGCTGAAAGAATTTGTCTGACATAACTACATATTCCTTTACTGAAACACACACACACAACCAACCACAACCGTTTGTGTATAATGATGATCAAGCACAGACGTTTGGTTATTTGGTAAGGTGGTTATTCAGCAGTGTGCAGGACTAATGTGCCAGAACTAATAGCATTGGCTAGCGCTCACCATAAAGTATTAGTTCACTTTCAAAAAAAAACAAAAAAAAAATCCTGATAATTTACTCACCCCCATGTCATCCAAGATGTCCATGTATTTCTTTCTTCAGTCTTAAAGAAATTAAGGTTTTTGAAGAAAACATTCCAGGATTTTTCTTCATATAATGGACTTCAATGGCAACCAACGGTTTGAAGGTTCAAATATCAGTCTCAATGCAGCTTCAAAGGCTCAACACAATCCCAGCCAAGAAATAAGGGTCTTATCTAGCGAAATGATCGGCCATTTAAAAAAATAAAATAAAATAAAATAATAATAATAATAATTATATACTTTTTAACCACAAATGCTCGTCTTGTACCATCTCTGAGATGCGTCACGCATTACTTCATCACTTTGGAAAGGTCACGAAAAAAATAAAAATAAATTATAATAATAAATTAAAACAAAGATGTCGGACAATTTTGAAGTTGGAGGAGAAAATAAGATGGAATTTTTTGCCCTTCCCTACCTTTCGAACCGGAGTACACAGACAAATAACTTAGACAGATGGCGTGACGTGTGACCTTTCCAACGTGATGACGTAATGCGCGGCACATCTCAGAGATGGTATACGATGGGCATTTGTGGTTAAAAAGTATATTAATTATTTTTAGAAAATGACCAATCGTTTCGCTAGATAAGACCATCAGTTCTCGGCTGGGATCGTGTCGAGCCTTTAAAGCTGAATTGAGACGGACATTTGAACCTTCAAACCGTTGATTGCCATTGAAGTCCATTATATGGAGAAAAATCTTGGAATGTTTTCCTCAAAAACCTAAATTTATTTTCGACTGAAGAAAGAAAGACATCTTGGATGATATGGGGGTGAGTAAATTATCAGGAAATTTTTATTTGAAAGTGAACTAATCCTTTAAGCATTTTCATGTAAGTTCATTAGTTTGGGCAAATGCAGATAATGTGATTCACGAGTTATTTTGCCCGTATAATCTTTAAGCCAATAAGGTTAAGCGTATCTGGCTTGCTGTCTGCAGTGGAGGGGCTCGAGGAAGCAGCTTCAACTCAAGCTTAGATATATCCCCCAGTGGGACTACTAGTGCTTGGAAGATGAGTATGTAACGAGATGCTTAAATTATGTTGGTGGACTTGGGGTGATAGACAGATTCCAAAACAGCTGATGCCAGAGCAAGGTGAGATGCTCAGGCTGCTTATATGCTCTGGCAGTTAATTGAAAGATTAGATGGGTTCACTCCTCCCGAAGTTACGTTTGTGAACTTCACTTTATTTTCATGAGCCCAACAACCTGTAAGCGCAACAGACACTGAACTGCTGTATTTTCACCCTACAGACACAGAACATCTACTACAACAGTACTAGTACTTCAGAAAGTTAAAGCTGTAGTTAACTATCCCACATTTTCCCACTGACTCTTCATGCTGCTCCAGAAAAAGTTGCATGTTTGAGATGATTGAAGTGAATGTGATTTGATTTCAGTCTCAAGCTGAGCACACAGAGCGTCAGATTAAACAGCAGTTTGAGAAGCTTCATCAGTTTCTCAGAGATGAAGAAGAAGCAACAATCACTGCACTGAGGGAGGAAGAGGAGCAGAAGAAGCAGATGATGAAGGAGAAGCTGGAGGAGATAAACAGATACGTCTCAGCTCTTTCACACACAATCAAAGACATGGAGGAGATGATGAAAGCCAATGACGTCTGCTTTCTGAAGGTCTGATTTCAGATCATTGATTGATTGATGATTGATTGAGTTCTTGATGATAAATGGTGTGTTTGTTCTGCAGGAGTTTCCATTCTCAATGCAAAGGTGAGTGATATGCTGGTGTCTCTGGTATCTCTGCTTCTGATCCAAAGCCACTGCAGTTCTGACGCCTGAATGTTCTTCCAGAGTCCAGATCTCACAGCCGGATCCACAGATGGCTTCTGGAGCTTTGATTCATGTGCCACGTTACTTGGGCAACCTGCCATTCAGAGTCTGGAAAAAGATGCAGGACATCGTCCAAAACAGTGAGTCTGTAGAAGATCTGTGCTGTTAAACACACACACTAGAAATCACACATGATGGACAGGTTTTTTATGACACAAAGTACTATATTATTTCAGTTTGTAGTAAGTAAAGGTCATACTACAGTAGTTCTGGTATATAATTAATATTATCAACTCTTTTTTGAGACTGTTTCTCATTTCATCTTCTACTCAAGGCCAGAACAAACTCACTTTTTAAAAGTGAAAATATTCTTGAATCTCCATTTTTTATTCTTCAGACTGAAACACTGAAGCTCAAATATATTATTGTGAACTCAAGGAAATACAATATGTTTTTGAAGTTTCTCAAAGAGTTTCTAACTTGATGGTTTTACTAGAGGAACTATTTACAGTCTCTCGAGTACATGAAGAAAAGTATTAATTTTATAATCTCCTTAGAAAGCTGCGGCCAGATTCACAACATTAAGGATACAATTATTTTCTTATTATATTATAACTTGAAAAAAAGTTAAGACTTACTACTTTTCTTATCTGTTTTTTTTTCAAGGTTGTTCTTAAGACAATTAAAATAAAATATATTTCCATATATTTATGATCAATATATTAAATGGTTTGAATATATTTTAAAAATATTTCGTTCATATATTACAATATATTTAATAATACCTAAGGAATTGATTTGAAGAAAATTTTTGTATGTCTTTGTATTGACAACTTTTGCATTAAAAATGTCACACACTGACTGTAGTAACACACACAACGAAGAAGATGAAGATCCAAGATAGTCTTTAATAGTATCCACAGGAAATTCCTAGCAGAGGCAGGCAAGCAAACACAACCATAACATTGACAAGACCCAACAACACTGAACTGAAACAAGGGACCTTAAATACAGGTAAATGAGGATAATTAAAGACACACACCTGAACTGAATAATGAATCACATTAGTGTCCATGACGACAGATTAGATGGTGTAAAATGAACACAAAGTCCAAACAAAGGGAAACTGTTAAAGTATGCCTCCTCCCTGAGGGCACGAAGGCACCGTGCCTGAAAGAATAAGAGAAAGAGGGTAGGTGCTCTAGGAGCAGACGAGAGGATGGTAAAGGGTTGGAGAGGAGTGGGCGAAGGGATGGTGAGACAGGATAAGGCTTTGGGTCGAGGGCGAAGATCCGGGAGGGGGATGGATAACAAGACAGTCCAGGGTGGTGATGATTGTGGATGAATCCAGGGGATGGCCTTCAACAGGGGCGTGCAGATGTTGACCCAGGCTTGAGGGAGGAGCCATGGAGTGAAGATATTCAATGTCACCTTGGGGACGACTGGAAACGAGGATGGTGATGGAGGTGGAGCCCACCGCACAGACAGAGAGCCGATGAGGTGAAGAGCTATGGGCTCCAACATCACGGCTAAGGTGTTCTCTACGTTTGCGGTGGGCACATACTGTAGCTCCTACCTGTGGGCTGGTAACTGGCTGTGCACTGGGTTGGGAGTGGGCCTGGCGTTGTCATCCGCTGCTCCGACGGTCAGCGCAGATCTGCATGAATCCAGCACCCACTCCACGAAGCTCCCTTGAGGCCCCTTCCTGAACAGCTGTGCTTATGTTACTGTGTTCTGGCCGGTGTACAGGAACAAGCACAAAAAGAAAAAAGAAAACTTTCGCATCTTATCTTATCTTGGTCAGGTTTTCTGTCACACACTGACTGTAGTAACATACACAACGAAGAAAAAACATATTTAAAAGAGGTCCTAAAAGAGATCCTAAAAGAGGCAGGTGAGCAAACACAACCATAACATTGACGAGACCCGACAACACTGAACTGAAACTGAGCCTAACTGAACAGCAAACGGATGCTTTAATTTTCTAGCTTAACTGTCACAGAATGAAACGAACAGGATTGTGGGATATCAAAGGCAGCAGAGGATACATTTATGCTGCCTTCAGAAATCAATCGGATGAAGGTATCTCAGGAGAGTTCCAGAGTCTCCGCAGTTCCTGAGTCTCCGGCCGTCATGGCCGCCGTTCCAGAGTCTCCAGCCATCATGGCCGACGTTCCAGAGTCTCGTCCCAAGATGGTCGCCACATCTGAGTCTCATCCCAAGATGGTCCTTGATCCTCCTCAGTATCCAGTTCCAATGGCCTGGCCCTCCATCCCTCCCCATGTTCCGCCTCTGTTCCACCACCCTCCTGAACTATTGTTTCCTGCGGAGTATCTGGAATCTGCTACTTTAGTGGGGGGCTCTGTCATGGTCCCAGCCTGTGTTCCCTTGGCTTGTGTGAGGACTTTTTCTATTTCCTGTCTTGTGCCATGTTTTGTAGTTCTTCGTTGCTTTTCATGTTGTTTGGTCTCCCCAGGTGTGTCTTGTCAGTTCTCTTGGTTAACCTCTTGTGTTCTCATGTCAATTTAACATGCCCCCTTGTTACCTTGTTAAAACTTGTCTTGTCTTGTGTATAAATAGCCCTTGTGTTTATGAGTCGTTAAATGTTTGCTTGTATCCTGGGTAATCTTGTGTTTACCCCCGCTCCCTGTGTTTTCAACTTTGTGGATTATTTTAATAAATCTCTAACTGCATTTGGATCTGCTTCTCACCCTGCTCCTTTGCCTGCCTGAATGCCGACTCGTTACAATGGCACTCCCTCCCCGAGATAAATATTTCACAAACCTCCCTCATTAAAGGAATTCAACAATCCCACGCCAGACAAAATGTTTTTACTGCCCTCACACTCAGTGCTATGTTTATTTGAACTTTTTTTGGTTTTCTTAGATGCTCTGAACTATCACTTCCAAATTCAACCCAAAAGTCCACCCCACCACCTCAGCCTTATCTGTACTCGAAAGCGAAACAATCTCCTATTTGATTAAACAAAGAAAGCAGACCAAGTTAAAAAAGGTAATTTTGTTTATATGTTCAACCTCTAGTCACCAATCCAACCATACCAATATCATTTTGCCTCCCTCCAATTCAGAAGCTCTCAGACTAAATCCCCTTTTGAACCACTATTCATAGATGACAACAATCTTGTCACATGCTTTTGTTTCCAATAACATCTCAAATCTGTTCTCCTACAATTAGACACATTCAAAAGCTATATAAGGACCAATCGGTTCCACATCAAAAAGGCCTACCAAACCCTACTCAGCTTACTAGCCCACACTAGTCGAGCGACTGCTTTCTTTATGCTTTCTCTTTCGACTGCTGGCGAGGTTTACCCAACCAATGCCGCTATGCATTGATCTCCCGTCGGATGCTGCGAGATCCCTCCCGATTTGAGCAAACATGACTTTATCTGTCCGGTAAGGTTTATCCATCCTGTGCCATGAGTATTGAACTCCTGTCAAATGCTGCGAGAGCCTCTTGGCCGAGCAACCTTGCCTTTCTCTTGCCTTGCCTTTCTCAGACAGTGCATTTCCCCCGGTTGGGTGGCTAAAATCATGCTCTTCCTCATTCATCGGACGGTAGGGCCCACCTGTCCGACGCCGAGACCTGCTCCCGTCGAAGGTTGCATGGACCATCCCCGTCAAACGACTAGGTTTCTTCCAGAAATGGAAGCTTTAGCTAAGTTCTGCCAGGAAGACTCAATCACTACGCCACTTATTACCTTCATCTCTATCCAATCACGTCTTTATACTTTCTGTATAAAAGATAGGTACTTACACATGTTTGAGTTCGCAGATGCCGACGCGACAACAACCTCCACCCTCCCCACCACCACCAGGATGGTCCTGTCCATACCTTCTAAGGGGGTCGGCTGCGCCCCTGCCTTCGTCTTCAGGCAGGAGATGCAGATCCGCTACCCTCGGATTACGAGCTATGGACGGGGCCTACGCCAAAGAACTTTACAATGCTTGCCGGGCTGTCAATAAATATATGCTTTGTTACATCACTTTATCTCCCGAGTCTTTTTGGTAGAAATGCCAGTCTGCCAAATTTCGGCGCTCATTTTGAGGGGTCTTTTAGTCATCCATCTGCTGTCTGTTCTTTGCTCATTTGCTTTTTGGGGGAGTACTCTGGGTTCGGGCCAAATTCTGAGCTCGGAGCCCTCCCCTTGGATAGCAAGCCAAATACGCATAACCTTTACTCTATTTAATTATATGTAAGTGTGAACTTGTGAAATAGTAATCATTAATATATGGAGATATATTTTTATCTCCATAAGGGATTTAAGAAAATATTTCTTAAGTTGTTTTTGTTGGTATGAACCTCAGAATTTTTCAAGCATAGCATTTCATGAATCCTGAATCAATTTTGAAAGGGTTTCTAGAAGTGCTGCCTCATGTATCTTAATTTTTCCATGTTTCAGAAACGTGATGAGGGTCTGTTCAGATAATGATGTGTTTACCAGAAGAACCTGCTTCAGTTACTCGCACCACAGAGATTTATTACATCTTAAAATATTAAAATGATTGCTTATTCATTACTAAGTCAAACGGTCTTCAGACACATCAGACAGTAACAAAGTATTTAAAACAAATACATACACATTAAGACCCAGTTTAATGAACTTGATCAGATGCTGAACATAAGTTTTACAGATACAGTTTTTCATCTCTACAGCTCTGATTGTTTGATTGTGATTTAAACTTTTACAAAATATCAGTTTCTCTTGATGAGACACACATGTTTGAATCACACATTTGATGTTTGTCGCTGATGCCATCACACACCGATGATAAAAATGAGTGTGAAACTAAAAACACTGACAGTGATTAGAGGGAAATGTATGATGTGTTTGTTTAATAGGGTGAGTGTCATAATTCATAATAATATGTGTACGGTTTCACTCTTGATCATTATATGAAGATCAGAATAAAAGCAGCTATTGATTTTGTCTCATCAGCTCCTGTGACTCTGGATCCAAACACTGCAAATCCATGTCTCGTCCTGTCTGATGATCTGACCGGTGTGAGATGGAGTGAGAACAAACAACCACTTCCTGATAATCCAGAGAGATTTGATATCTATGAGTGTATTCTGGGTTCAGAGGGTTTTAACTCAGGAAGACACTGCTGGGATGTGGAAGTTAAAGAGAGTTCAGCCTGGAGTCTTGGAGTAACTTCAGAATCAAACCAGAGGAAGGGATGGGATTTCTGTAACACTGATATCTGTTGGGTGCAGTACGGACTGGGTGAGCGGTTTGGCTTTCCTGTTGAACAGGATCTTGAGCGTGTGAGAGTTATTCTGGACTATGACAGAGGAACGGTGTCATTCTCTGACCCTGTAACTAACAAACATCTACACACATTCACAACCACCTTCACTGACACAGTCTTTCCATTCTTCTATACTCTTTACCATCTGACGATCTTACCGGTCAACATTCAGTAAATGTTACACCTGTAGTTCTGGATCGAGCTGCAATATTTCTAAGTGTAAATCTTCTCAGAAATGCTCTTAAAGGGATAGTTCACCCAAAAATTAAAATTCTGTCATCAATTACTCACTCTCCAATACTGTATGAGTTTATTTTTTCTGTTGAACATTAAAGAACATATTTTGAAGAATGGCGGTAATGACTGGTCCTCATTGACTTCCATGGTATTTTTTTCCGTATAGTCTGGTCAAATGGGATCAGAAACTGTTTGGTTACTGTGGCAAGCAGGACGAGGCAGAGGGCCGTTATTGATAATGAGCATCAAATGAGCGACACATCGGCCTTGTATCTCACGAGGAGCTACGGAAGCATAAAAGGAGGAGCGATGACAGTGAAGGACAGTGAGAGAGTCCCAGGCCTAGATTTATGTTGTTTTGTTTGTCTGGCAGTCGTCCATGAGGGGCTGCCGCTTTTACTTTGGTTTTGTGTTTGTTTTATTATTAAACTGTTCAACGTTTGCCGGTTTCCGCCTCCTTTTCCACAACAATTAACCTTGCTACAGTTACCCATATTCTTCAAAATATCTTTTGTGTTCAGCAGAAGAAAGAAACTCACAGGTTTAGAGCAACATGAGGGTGAATAAATGATGACAGAATTGTCATTGTTGGAAGAACGATCGCTTCAACTAGTTTGTACACAGATATAAATTGGGCCTGCAAAACTAACAGTTTTTATTTTTATTATTTATTTTTGGGTATGAAATAGAAAAGCATCATTAAGTGCTCATCACACATTTTCCTATAATAGTCTTTATGAAGTTTGATTGGTGAATATATAGTGAGAATCAAGTGACAAAAAAGAAACTCAAAAATAAGAGTTTTTATTTGTCTTGCATGTTTTGATCACTACATCATTCCCAGACTTCCATTTGTGTGATTTAACAGCTTTCATGATATTAGTATTATTTTAAAATGCGGTAACAATAAAGTACAAACAGATAGAGGATAGAACAGGATGTCCGACGGAGATGAGGGCGACGGGGGCAGGCAATTGTCCAGAAGGAGCAGAGGGATGTTAAGCAAACAGTCGCTTTGAGTGATGGGTGGCAGGAAGTGTTGGCGACAGTCTCTGCTCTGTTGCTCCTCCCATTTACATACTGGATCTGCCCTGAAGCCACGTCCTCCAGAGTCGTTCCAGTGTCATTTTGTGGTTTGTTCCCTCTTTCTGTCTGTTATTTCTAACCACTGGCTGAGGTTTGACACCTCGTCTCTGATTTTTACACGTTTATTTTTGTTTTTTCTCATCACCTTTGGTGTCAGTCCTCTCCAAACTTTTTCAAACAAGTACTCTTCCTTTTCAGTCCTAATTCCTGTGTGTCTGCCGCAGGTCCTCGCTGTAGCGTTGAGTCGTCCGCCATGATGCCAGCACTAAATTCTGACCGTTTGCGGCTGTTTATTCATGGTTATCTCATCATCTTTTTTAGGGTTTGTACATCCAATTTGGGGTAATGGCCTGTCTTGTGACTGAGTGCATTTGAGTCAATTTAAGGGTGTTTAAGCTCGACCTGTTCACGGGTCGGAAGGGTTAACAGATTGACCCCGATGTGTTTTGGGTCATGCTTAAGACTGAACGCAGGCGATGATGGGGTGGGCAAACTAGAACACAGACCCGTCAGACCCACTGTACGGAAGAGCGGAGCGGGCCGGTGTTTTACCATGTGATGCTTCCCGCGTCCTCGCTAGTTTTGACGATGATCCCGAACAGAGATCAATGTTTTCAACTACACAAAAGCCACGTTCACAGATTAAAATAATTTTGATCAAAATAAATAGAGGTTCTCAATCACGCTAAAACCTCAAATGATAGGTTTAGCCTGTTGGGTCATTTTATTGGTGTTGCGTGTATGTTCAGTTTGGTTTCGTTTACTGTTTTCTGTCCCTGTTTTTCCTGTCTGTGTTCCCTAGTTAGTTTCCTTGGTTTTTAATTAGTTCCTGTCACGGTTTGGGTTTTGTTTCTTGTTCTTGTCATTGTCATGTTTCTGTGTTTTGTCATGTGATCCTGCCATGTGTCTTGTCATTGGTTAATCGTCTGATCATTGTTCACAGGTGTTCTTTGTCTTGTAATTAGTTTGTGTATTTAAGCCCTCATGTTTGCCCTGTGTCTTTATCGAGTATTGAATGTTTGTCCAGGTTCTTGTTTTGAGTTCTGAGTTTCATGCCTTGCCATGCCCTTGTTTAATGTTTGATTATGTTTTTGAAGTAAAGTTGTTGGTTCTCTACCAGCTTGCCTCCAGTGAATTCATTACAGTTCCCCTCACCTGTTTCTGTTCAGTTGATTACCTTCTCTGTGTAATTAAGCCCTGGGGCACGTTCAAGTACAAAACGGTGCACAACGTTTTGCTACGGTTTCCGGGTTGAACGTCATGTTTCCTGGGAACGGCGTGCACCGGTGTGCAACGGGGTTTGAGATATGTTTTCTCTTGTTGGGTGGGTGTGTCAGAACTGCAGTCCAATCAGCAGCAACATGTATATAAAGCACGCGGTATTAAAGTGAACTGAACTCGCACAATGGGTTCAAGGAAAGTAATTTACAAATGTGTTTGATGCAGCTCGGTATACGCAACAACTGAGGATATTAGAAGACATGTTTGTCGTAAGTTTTATTGTAAAAATATAGGATATCAACATAATGATGTAGTTGTTTATATTTTTAGCTTCATTGCAAGTGTATGACATTTGGTATAGAAATAAACAATGGTAATTAAGTGCTTTTCCTAAAAATGAGAAAGAAAATACAGGGTATTAAAACAGTATGAACTACAAATAAAGTCAGTATGTGAGGCTAAATAGATGTGTTTTAGTCTGAATTAGGTAAGTTGCGTGCTTCCATTTCAGTTTCAGCAATCCCTTCACTCGATTGGGATGTTCTCTTTTGTTCTGGGCGGCAAGTGCAGTAACTGTAACATCGGGCATATTTTGTAGTATTAAACACATATTTATACCGACTTCATCAGGCTCCGAATATTCTTCACAAAGAACACAAAGAATGGCCTTCTCAGCTGCCATAGTTGCAACTCTTGCGTCATCAGAACAGTGTGTTCAACGCATCACTGTTTCTGTTTAAAAAACGTTGTGCAACGTTTTGTCGGTGCTGAACGCAGTCCTGTTGTCTGTTTTTAGTACATCTTTTTTGTATGAACACACCCTTAGACTGCCCCCATTAGACTGTCATAAATATACATACAACTTTTAAATCTCACTCAACAACAGTTCCTCACACAAAGCATCACATCCCGAAGATTTGGATTACAGCATACTAATAACATGATAACAAAATTAATGAAATGTTGCATGATTATGGTTAAATGATCACAGAAATTTTAATCAATTTAATATTTTAAACTGTAGTATTGTTTAAAATTAATCTTTGAAATGCAAAGTCATAACCAATGAAACATTATCATTTCAAATCATTATGAAGTAAATTGTAAATCAGTCAAGTCAGCTGCATTAAAGTGCACTTAATTGGCCCAAGGTCACAATCCTGATTTGGAGCAGATGAGCACTGGATTGATCTGGGACACACGCCTCACACCAACAATCGGCCCTCATGTTGTTTGCCGTGATCATACTCTGCCATCATTGCCACACATGGCCCAGCTCTAGCTGACAGAAGACATGCCATTGCCCACAGGAGGCCAGCACTCACTAAGCAAAATTATGTTCAAAAGGCATCTTTTCAACGTATTTGTCCCAAAAGCATACATTGAAAAAACGTCCTCCGAGGAGCCACTAGAAAGTTTTTATGACGACTTTTTTTTTAACGTGTTCTGAACGTCTGATACAGATGTACATGGAACCTCTGTACAAGGTTAAAATCTAGTTCAAATGTGTTCATTGTGGACATATTTTCAATGTCATTTAAGGTCTCATTTAGACAATTTATACTGTTTCTGGACCAAATAAACACTCTCAGGTTGCATTCAATTTAAACTCACATTTATTTCAATGTAATTTCCATTTGTAATTGCAAAGCAACTCACAGACAGTGTGTGTTTGTTCAGAAATCATGAAAATAAAAGAAACCACTCACCTTTAGACAACTGAGCATCTGTAATTCACACATCTTTGGATCGTGAGAGAAACCAGATCTGAAGGAAAGACTTTCTGGCTCAGACAATGTTTCCCACTGTGCTTTCCTTAATCACAGACATAAAATTACATTGTCAATTAGAGGTGAAATTCCATTCTTTATAGATTCATTAAAGATAGCTAAAATAAACACATCTCTGAAAGTTTTGAAAAATTCATTAGTAAGCCCATCATTACCAGGAGATTTGTTGTCCTTGAGTTTCTTAATATTGTTGATAATTTCTGTAATACTAAGATCCATTTATGGTTGTGTCTTATTGTCTAAATCCAAGGGTTTGTCAAGGTCTGTGTATTCTCCCAAGCTCTATTTGTACCCAAGACATTTACCAAAGAGTTTGATAAGTTATTTGATTTTGTTTGGAAAAACAAACCTCATTATTTAAAGAAAAATATATTATGCAATCCATATGATCAGGGTGGTTTGAATGTTGTGGATTTTGAATAGCACTTTTAAAATAAATTGTTTAAAATGTTTTATTAAAAATAATTGCTCTATGTGGAATATTTTCCTTAATTAATCAACTTGGTGGTATACATTTTTTCCTTAGATGCAGTTTTGATATTAACAAAATACCTCTTTGCTTATCTAATTTTCACAAGCAAGTCCCTTTGACATGGTGTTTGACTTTTAAACATAACTTCTCTCCTCCTTTTTTATTTGGAATAATCACACACCAAAGAAAAACTTTATTTTTTGGACATTGGTTTGAGTTATTAGTTGGTCAGTTGTTGAGTATTACTGAACTATGTCTTACATTTAAGTGTCATATTTCTATTAAAGAATATTGTATTGTTATGAATTATATTTCTGCTAAAATTGTATCTCTATTCAGAAATCAGGGCACTTGGTGTAACACGGTAAGTCTCCAAACATTTGTTTTTAGATAAACTTGATTTAATTAATGACAAATGCAGTAACCAATCGATTAGATCTCTTTTTGTTAATATCTCTTCTCCTCCATCTAAATTTGTTTGGGTTGATATGTTTCCCTCATTTGAGTGGGAACATTTTTGGGGAGTTCTTAGTCGGTATAGTGTAACAAATAAAACCAAAGAAGTGTCATTTAAAATTGCTCACAGAATATATCCTGTGAAAGACTCATTAGAGCTTGTTCATATGGATGTTGATTACAATTGCTTTGTTTTGTAATTGTGAAAGAGAGTCTATTGTGCACTTATTTTTGAATATCCCTGATCGTTTTTCTTTTGGTATGAGATGTCTCAATTTCTTAATGTAAAAATGAACTGCAGCTTATCTTCCATTTGTCCTCTGTTTTACTTCATTCAAATGAATATGACTTTTCCAAAATAAAAAATATGTTATCGATATGTTTTTTTGTTATTAGGAAAATGTTATTGTTGTGTTCACATAATTAACTAAAATCATTTATTTACACACTGCTAGGAAAAAGCAAGGGGGGTACTATTATGAAGTAAACTAGCTGTGTTGGTTGTTATGGAATCAGCTGCGTGATGTTTATGTTGTGCGCATGCGTGGGGGAGGAGAAAGAAAAGTTGAGTAAAAAAAAAACATGTAATACAGATTCTGTGTGTCTCGCCTCTTCCGTAAACATAATATTGGCGACGAGGATGGCTGAATTTGGTTTACCCCCACCTGCACACTTTCTTGCCGTCCCCGGAGATCCTCCAGTTCCATGGGCAAACTGGCTGGAGAGTTTCACAGTCTACCTGGACGCTTTAGGCTTTGATGACATTACCGACAAGAGGAAAATGGCGCTCCTCCGCCATTGTCTGGGAGTGGAGGGGCAACGCATTTTTCGCAATCTGGGGACGCCCAACGACTATGATGCTGCAGTTACCCTCTTGACGACCCATTTCACTGGCCACCAAAGGACTTTACTCCGTCGGTATAAACTTCGGAAGCGCCTGCAACGACCCGGTGAGTCAGTTCGAAACTACGTGACAGACTTAAAAGACTTGCCGCGCTTGTGTGACTATGGGGTTCTGCAAGATCAAATACTTCGGGACCAGTTCATTGAAGGGACATCGTGTGAGAAAACAAGAGAAAAGCTGTTACTAGAAGCGGATGATTTGACTTTAAGCAGAGCTGTGGAGATAGCGCTGCAAGTCGAGACAGCCATGGAATGCACGTCTCAGCTGGCGGGTGCGCGGCCCCTCGCGGACAGAGCGGCAGAGCAGTTGCAGCCTGCCTATCACACCAGCATGCACTCCGCCAACGACAGTCGGTGTTCAGAGCAAGGTTTCCCGGTACAATTCACGCAGAGACAGAACAATAGGCGAACTGCAGAGGTATGTGGTAACTGTGGTTCTAAATCACACAATTCTAAGGCACAGCATTGCCCTGCCAGAGGACAACAATGTAGAAACTGTCTGAAGCAAAACCATTTTGCCAAGATGTGCCGTTCAGCCCCGGCCACTCTCCCACAACACACTGGACCTCCACCAGCTCAGCACAACTATACAGAGATCAGAAATGTGACTGCTGGTCAGGTGGCTTTCAAAACATGTACCGTCCAGTTAGCTGAAGTAACCCTACCCTTATTACTGGACACTGGTGCGGCTGCATCGCTCCTAAATTTAAGCACTTACTATAAGTTTTTCTCTCACCTGCCATTAGAACATCCTGCCACCGCTCTATGTGGCTATGACAGCTCCAGGATTGACATCTTAGGTGTGCTCCACGTGCCGGTTCACTATGGCTCCAATCACCTACCATCTTTCCCCTTTCACATTGCGAGGAGGGGAGCCAACCTTCTAGGCCTGGACCTGTTCACAGGCCTGGGGTTCACGCTCAGGGATGATGCTGGCTCCGACATTCACCACATCACCTCCACTTAGCAGCAAAAGTGGCCGGCTCTGTTCGAAGGCCTAGGCTGTCTCTCAGCCTTCACACACAGGCCTCTGGTGAACTCGGACGTGTCACCTGTCATCCAGCCCCTGCGCAGGATCCCCTTTGCCTTGAGAGACGAGGTCAACAATGAGTGTCCCGAACTTGGGACACTCCTGGACATGGGAATTATTGAACCAGTCAACGCTGCTCCCTGGATTTCAAACCTAGTCATTGCAACAAAAAAAATCTGGGGGAATAAGAATATGCGTGGACCTACGCTTGGTGAATAAGGCAGTTATTCCAGACAGATATCCTTTGCCTACCTCAGAGGAGCTCACTGCACACTTTCACGGCTCAACAGTCTTCACAAAGCTTGACTTACGTCAGGGCTACCTGCAGGTACCACTCCACCCAGCCAGCAGGGACCTCACTGCTTTCGTGACGGATGCTGGGGTGTTCCAGTACACTCGAATGGCCTTTGGGTTAAGCTTCGCCCCTAGCTGCTTTCAGAAGGTGATGAGCACAATACTGGCTGGCATCCCTGGGGTAGCGTTTTTTCTGGATGACATTGTTATTCATGCCCAAGACATCGAGACACACAACGAGCACCTCCAGAGGGTGGCTCAGGCCCTTCTTCAGAACAACCTGACTCTGAACCCAGAAAAATGCTGCTTTGCTGCCCCAGCCATCGACTTTGTGGGGTTCCGCTTGTCAGCCAAAGGGATTTCCCCTCTACAGTCCAATGTCGATGCCATACACAGGATTCCAGAGCCGACCTCAGCCTCTCAAGTGGCCTCATTTTTAGGCATGGCGGCCTACTACCTCCGTTTCCTGCCCCATTACTCACAGACCACTGCACCTCTCCGCCAGATGCTTAAAAAAGAAGAGCCATGGCACTGGACTACAGCATGTTCTGAGGCCGTACAAACACTGAAAGCTCAGCTCACAACACCTCCGGTACTAGCCCACTTCAACCCTGAATGTCTGACTCTAGTCACTTGTGATGCTTCAGATCGGGCTATTGGTGCAGTCCTTTCACAGGTGCAGGACGGGGTGGAGAGACCTGTAGCCTTCGCCTCCAGGGCATTAACATCAACAGAACAGCGCTACTCTGTGGGTGAACGTGAGGCGCTTGCCTGTGTTTGGGCTTCAGAGAGGTGGCACCTTTACCTCTATGGACGGCGTTTCACCCTCAGGACCGACCATCAGGCCCTGACCGCATTGCTGACAGCATCTGGATCCGGTCATAAACCCCTGCGCCTACACAGATGGGGGGAAAGGCTGAGGCAATATGACTATGTACTGAAATTTACCCCTGGAAGGGACAATGTAGTCGCCGACTTACTCTCTCGTTCCATCAATGGCCCCACACCCATGGTCTCCCCTGATGAAGACACAGAGACTGAATTAATTCACATGCTTCACACGCCCTTGCAGTCGGCCGTGTCGTTGGAGGAGTTGCAGCACGAGTCAGAGCGTGACCCCACACTGTCCTCGCTACGCACGTACATTCGCTCTGGATGGCCAGCAAAGGTTTGTGATGAGCTCATGCCATTCACAAGGGTGCGTGATGAACTTTCATGTTGGGGTGGTGTTTGTATCTCCAGGGGCCTGTGCACCGTGGTGCCCTGTAGCCTGCGGGCCCGCGTGTTATCCATGGCACACGAGGGGCACCTAGGCATTGTTAAACTCAAACAGCGATGCCGAGATCTCATCTGGTGGCCAGGCATTGATCGCGATATTGAAGCCCTTGTTAAGGATTGTGTGCCATGCCTCCTTAGTGTGAAAACTGGACCTCCAGTGCCAACCCCGCTGCAGCCGGTTCCATGGCAGTCCCGCCCATGGGAACATCTCCAGCTTGACATCTGTGGAGAGATCCATGGCCGTGGAATTCCCCATCATCAGCGTTTCCTTGTGGTGCTGTACGACCTCCATTCGAATTGGCCTGAAGTGGTTCCGGCTGGAACTGTCACAACACAGGTAATCACAGACATTCTAGAAGTCTTGTTTGCATGTTGGGGCATGCCTCGCGCCATCACGACAGATAACGGACCCCAGTTCATCTCTGCAGACTTTTCTCAGTTCCTCAGTGATAGGGGAATCAAACACATCCGCACAGCATACTACAACCCACAAGCAAATGGTGGTGTGGAGCGGTTCAACCAGAGCCTAAAGAATGGCGTCCGGGCTCACCTGGCTCAGGGGTGTACATTCCAGACAGCACTCAAACAAACCTTAATGCACTACAGGGCCAGCCAACACGCTACAACTGGGGCCTCTCCAGCACTCCTCATGCTGGGCCGGGAGATGGAACTGCCACTGGACAGACTCAAAGCACAGGGCATGGCAGTGCCTACAGCCGGCAGCTCTCAGGCTCAGACCAAAGCCGCTGTAAACAGACACCAGCAACGGATGCGGCAGTATTTTGACCAGAAACACAGGGTCAAGGCCACTGCTATTACTGCAGGCGACTGGGTTCGAGCACGTAGGCCACATCGGGGCAACAAGATGGCTTCATACTGGAGCCAGCCCTTTCAGGTGCACCGCCAGCTGGGCCCAGCCACATTCATGCTTGGTGACGGATCACGATGGCATGCTAAAAGACTGAGGAAAGTGCGGAGGCCAGGTGAGGAAATGGTGGCTCCACTGCCATCAGTCCCTCCTCCACTGGTGCCGACATGTACAGGGCCACAGCAGGCTTCCCATACTCCTCAGGCCGCACCGTCACCAGTGCCCCAGAAACCTGCCCCTGACCTGCAATCTCATCTGCTTTCCCCTGGCTTCCAGTCAGATCCAGGGCCGGCCCGTGCCACAAGTCCAGCTATGGGGAACTCCCCAGCGGTTTTGGAATGGCCGCAGCCTGAGGTCGAGGAGGGCCGACCCGTAAGGGCCAGGGTCCGCCCTGCCTACTTAAAGGACTTTGTCACAGAGTGACAGTGTAGGCCTTGCACTAGGTATTGTACTGTTCATTTGTTTTGGCAAGGACTTAGTTATGCATAAGTCTAGTTTCTTGGGAGGGAGGGGGAAATGTTGTGTTCACATAATTAACTAAAATCATTTATTTACACACTCCTAGGAAAAAGCAAGGGGGGTACTATTATGAAGTAAACTAGCTGTGTTGGTTGTTATGGAATCAGCTGCGTGATGTTTATGTTGTGCGCATGCGTGGGGGAGGAGAAAGAAAAGTTGAGTAAAAAAAAAACATGTAATACAGATTCTGTGTGTCTCGCCTCTTCCGTAAACATAATAGTTATATTCATCAAACTAAATGGAGTAACTTGAAACCCAATTTTGCTTTTTAAAACAGCCTTTAACATTTATTTAGAATCTGTAAAGTTTGTATCTGTAATTTGCTATTGAATTCTGTAATTGTCAAAGTTCAATTTTTTTTTTTTTTTTTTTAAAGATTAAAAAAGAAATAAAGTGGATTAGAGCGTGCTGCAGTTCCATTTTTCACCACAGATTTACACTGGAGAATTTGTGGGGCGCTGTAGAGCTGGGGAGGCCCCTGCCTTAGTATCATAAATACATGCTTAAATGCATAAATCCATGCGCTACATTTCCGGAAAATCCGAAAAATATTTAATTTATTATTAATTTAGTGCTTATAGAGGTCTAATGAATTCATATTTTAAGCAGCTGTATAAATACATGAAAACTCGTGGTGGTTGCTTTTTTTCTTGCAGCTGCAGCCTGGCTTGTATGTGTAAATGTGAGCCGAGCCTCGGAGTCCCTCTTTAAATATCTCTCTATCGTTTGAGATTCTCGCTTACGGCCATACCACCCTGAACACGCCCGATCTCGTCCGATCTCGGAAGCTAAGCAGGGTCGGGCCTGGTTAGTACTTGGATGGGAGACCGCCTGGAATAGGCTCATGACCCCTCCAAGTCCCCATCCTGGGTCCTGATCACCGTGGAAAAAAAAACAGTAAACAGATCAGCAGGAGAGAGGGGAGGGGCCAAATGGAAAGACAGACCAATGTTTTCATACTTCAGGACATCAATACTAAGTCTTGTTTCCCTCTGAAATGGTTTACTGTTCTTTTTTATGTTTTTGTGAGTAAGACCATGAAGACTAGAATCTCTGACTTGAATGTTTTATTAAGTATAATATGATGTCTGTCACGTAATGTAACAAACATAATTCTTCAATTAAAACAATAAAAAACAAGTAATATAACAATTGTGTTTGCACTTATCTGTTTGAAGTATGAATGGACGCACTTTACAAATAAACTTGAGACTTTTAGTTACAATGTTTGCAAGATCATTGAAAAAATCTTAGAAACTATATTAACTATATTACTTGAACAAAGTGTAATTTGCTCATATCTGAGATATTATTCACTCTATAGGCCGCTCCTGTAGGGAGCATGTAAAATGTACACATTAAAGGGCCTTAATGGAATTTTAGAAAAAGACTTTATCTTTACCTTACTGGTAAGTAATTCAGCCTCTATTATACTCAATACAGTTTCATGTGACAGTCTTTACATGAAGTGGACAAATTAAGTGGACAAATGGGAAAACAGCAGTGAGAGGAATCATATATTTGGAAACATTCTTTTTTTATTATTTGTTCAAAAATATATATATACATATCAGAAATAAATAAACAACACAACAATAATAACAATAACACAGGTAACAAGGTAAACAGAATAGAATTAACATTAATTATTAAGTAATTTAGCAGAAAATATAGCAAAATAGGTACTAATAAGTTATTATTTACAGGATTCTTATTGCAAGATTTATACATGTACACACTGAGCAATATACAATATACATACAATATATACAAGGGGATGAGGTAATGCAGTGCAATAGTATGCAATGTTAAGCAGATATTTACATTCACTAAAAACACATCTTTTTTTTCTATGAGAAAATAGGTGTGTTTTATAGATGGTGTATAATGAATTGGTGATTTGGTATAAGAGGCAGATATTGTAATATAATATGACTTATTATATTTTAGCCTTATAATGAGAATATAAATAACATGGCAATTTAAATTACATTGTAACCCAAAAAGTGTAAATAATGTTGAGGACATGTAAATCTCTGTGCACAGGTAATTCTGACTAACCCACAACATGTCTAAACCAGGACCAAATTAGGGCAAAATCTAAACTAGGTCTAATCCAGGTCTGAACCAAGTCCAAACCATACCCCAGAAATCTGCTATTGTGATTTGGGGGATGTAGTTGCAGATGTAGTTGTAGTTTTTTTCTTTTTTAGTTCCTCATCTACTACACTTTTGAAGTGTTCAAAACTGTTGAACACAACACCTTCAAAACCTGAAGTGGTGGACTTCCTAGTTGCTGGGCAATAGGTAAATATTTTTTGGCTACTTTCAGCAGCCTTGTCTTTGGAGGGCGTGTACCTCTTACGCTGCCCACCACACTGGGGTACTTGGCAGGCCCCACAAGGCTTCATGGATTTATGAGGCTTGATTGGTCTGGATGTCAGCGCAGGAGGCGGTGCGAAAGGTATGAACCCTTGACTGCTGGATGCCCCACAGAGCATCATGGATGGTCCCTGTGGCTGTGCAGGAACCACTACCAGGACAGGTGCTTCTGACGCTCTGGGTGGGATGTACGTGGCCACAGGGGTTTTAGGTTGAATGGGCCGGTTCACAAGCATTTCCACATCTAACCTGCAAAAATAAATCATACATGCGATGATGAGTATAATTCATGAGAATTAATGTGTATGACTATCAATTCACATGGTTTGTTGTGTTTAAGTTTAAACCATTCAGCTGATAAATTCAGATATGTTCACATATTGTAATAAAATAGTAAAGTCACATACTTGTGAAATGAAGAACTGAAAAACTTACTTCCGCTTCTGACCATGCCTTTTCCCAGCTACATGACGTAGGCTCTGGTACTGAACCTGGGGTCGATCTGGAGCTGGAAGGGATTCTGGCAGAGTAGGAGCTGCTGGCATTGGTTCTTCTGACAGCACTCTTTGGTGGGGTTTCACCTTTGGCATTACTGTTGCTCTGTAGTTAGCCTTCTTCTCTTCCCGTGCCATGAATGTAGAGATGGACTTGGCATTCAGATTGGGCAGAGGAATGGAGAGACCGTTGAGGATGGGATCGTCTCTGACTCGGTCTACAATCCTTTTATACTGGCTCTTGATTGCATTGGTGATTTTAGTGGGGGAGGTGAGACGACTGGCTGGTGGCCGGTTTTTCAGCATCTTAATAATGAGGTACAACAGACGACTATCCTCAGTCACCTGGGCTGCCTGAGGGTACCTCATCCAGGCAAACTTTGTCTTCTGTGCTGCTCTGGTCTCAGGTGTGTCAGCTCCCAAGCATCTGCCAAACAGGGTGTAACCCCACCTTGACTCATACCTTTTTACAAAGTTGGCTGCAGACCTGTCATGCTCATGCAGAGCACCAACTGCAGTGCCAATCTTCAGCCTTAGGTCAGCTGGCACTAGGTGACGGTCACTGTTGTCTGCCAGTTCTAAAATGAGCAGGGCCAAGGCTTCCACTTCCTCCAGCCCAGGAAGATGCAGATGGCTCTGGGTCATCAGCACATCCTGCAGAGCAGGACTGTCCTCCTCCTCCACCTGTTCTGATTGAGTGAGGATGACATGTTTGTCACTGACAGTGTCCATAGGAT
The DNA here is from genome assembly GCA_022828995.1 of Vimba vimba. NCBI lineage: Eukaryota > Metazoa > Chordata > Actinopteri > Cypriniformes > Leuciscidae > Vimba > Vimba vimba. Next base: position 33,652,966 of record CM040822.1, on the reverse strand, counting down.
CCTCCTCTGACTCTGCACCCATGTCCACACCCTCATCTGCCAGCTTGTCCTCACTTTGTTCAGCCGTCTCCTCTTCTTCACGGGACTGCTCTTCCTCAACTGCAAATATGTAATGTACTAATCACCAGTGTGTCTAGTCAGTTACAACGACTAACAGTAGACTAATTAATACAACATGGCAATGCTGCAGTTCATTTGTTTCATATTATGTAAAATCAAAATGAATACATACTTGTCATGGATAGAATATGCATGATATTTATAGGTATTTGACTGCTTAGTATGTATGTATGTATATTGTTATAATGCAAGATTGTGTACCTTGCTGGGCATAGTAATCCTTTGCAGTGAAGCTGGTTGACTGGCACATGGCATACTCTACTCCAAGGAGCTCCTCCTCGTCTGGGTCCTTGTATACAGCAGGGTAGGGCATTGGAGCGGCAAAGTTGGGCTCGAGGACATGCTCTTTACCGAAGAGCACCTCAGCCTGCTGATTCAGGCGCTGAATCTGCCGCGGGTCCATACACCACGTCTGCCTGCCATGACCACCAGCAACCCGGAGTGATTCCATGCGGCTGTTCCACTGCACAGCAAATGCAATCAGATACACCTGAAAGACATGACCATTCATGCATATTGTACATCAGAAACTAATTTTGATTACAAAGTGGACATTTCCCAGCAGCATGACATACAATTTGTCTTTTGTCCGCAATAGGCTGTGTGCATCTCATACACCCAGTTGATGCTATGTGAACAGCATAGAGCTCACACACGCACAGGAAGAGATATAATAGAGATAAAATATGCCTATGAACAATGATGTGTAATCAATATTTTTTTTAAATATTAAAGCTGTTTATACTTACTTGGAATGGCATAACTCCACATCTCTGTGAGGGAATGGCATTGTACAGGTGTGAGTGCAAGCCCTCCAAGGAGTTACTGCCTCGCCGACACCTGTACTTGTTCAGGCGGACACCATTCAGCACCACCACCTTCACTGACACATACAGCTGTATGCCAGGGGGGTCCTATAAAACATACATTGCTTATTTATTATGGTGTCTGTGAGTTTGTGTTTGTATGATTTTACAATGATTAGTTCAAAAATGTTTACCCACCTGCATACAACTAAGATGCTTGCTTGCAGTTGCCCAGTGAGAATCCACTGCCTGTGCTGATTTGAACAGGTGGATTCCATCAATGTCAAGGCCTGCAAGTCCACTGAACTCCGTAATGATGGACTCAATTGCTGAAGCTGTCTCCTGTAACAATCATTCACATTTATTTTATAACAGTTATATCGCTTAAAATGTGAAATTATTTCAATAATTGGAAATATTTCCAAAATGAAATATAGTAGTGTGACAACTTAGTTAATTTTAGTGAAGTATGTTTTGAGCTTCTTATACATAAAGATTATACATGGATTAATATTACACTTAACCTCAACTCCACGGGTGATCCGTCTGACATAGGACCTGATCTGGTGAGGTTTGAGGAAGGCTATCATGTCCTCGTCTGAAATACTGGCGTACAACTCCTGGTTGCCCTTCCTGACTGCCTGGATTAGGAGCATCATATCGTCCTTATAGTAGGCCAGCACTGCACCTGCAAGGGCACTCATGAACACCCCATACTTGGCATGGCTCTGTTTGATGACAACAGCATCCCAGCGGTGCAGCCAGTGTCGGATGTCCAGTCTGACCACAGTGCCCTTCAGCACCCAGTCCCCGAACAGATTCTCCAGGAAGGACGAACCACTGTCACTGAAACAATATAAATTCAGCATGTGTTCTTTGTTTTTTTTAACATTAAATGAATGACAAATTTTATCAGGGTATATGGATGTGTTATTACCTACCGACAACAGTTGTTATCTGCATATATGACAGTTGGTGCAGGAGCCCTAGCTCGTTCAAAGCGGGCCATCAGACCTTTGGCCATACGTCTGTAGCACCCCTCAGACTCAGCTGCCACCACCACTGTGGTCAAGAACTGGCCCCACTCGTTCAGCACACTGGTGACATACTGCATGGTGCCCTGGCCATCACCATATATCTTCTTAAGGACCTGGAAAACACAAAGCAGAACATTCTTTTGATAGTTTCTATCAATAACCTGTCTGTCCAATATAATTTATATGAATTACAGTGCATGTACATTTTGTATCCATCACATTTGAACGCTGAACAGTGAGGCCAAAGTCCCTTATTCAAAACAATAAGCTGGCTCAAGTCACTTTAAAGTGACTAAATAAATATTAAGTCTGCTTAACATGAATTGATACAATACACATACCTTTCTTGTACCATCAATGCAGAGGATGTCTCCAGTCACACTGAGGATTGAGGCTCTGTACACAGGCATCTTCTCCATCTCCATGATCATGTGTGCACGCCTCAGCACACGGGCACAAGGAAGGGGAGTCCGGGGCAGAGGAGGGGTGTAAGTACCAGCAGCTTTGACAAAGGACAGGATGCTCTTCTGAGACGATGCAGATCCAGCTGTGTGGGCTTCGTACAGGAGAGTCTGGTACAGGTCACGGCGCTCCACATACCACTCATCATGTCCCTGCTGCAGCAGTCTCTGGACTTTGTTCATGGACACACTGTTGACCCTGTCATTCAGAAGAGTAACCACGCCTTTGTCAATGGCACGCTTCCCACACAGTATGGCAGGAAACATGCTTCTGATGGCCGGGGCCAAGTTCATCAGAATCTTGGGACTGTGTGCCAGCCAAATGTACTGCTGAACATGACGACTGTCCTCATCTTCACTGTCTGCGTCACTATGTGTCTTACTCACTGCCCGCCTCATCTTTTCACAATGTGAACACTTCAGCTTCTCCGTCAACAGGGTGTAATTGTACTTCATCCCACACACTTGCCTGGCATAACTACCAAAGCCTTTCTTTTCAAGGTATTCACCTGGTGGTGCAGGGCAGTTGGAGCTAGGGCAGCGGATCTTGGCTTGCATCACACCAACTGGGCGCCAGAAGAAGACAGGGGTTGTGAAAAAGGCCATCATGTTGGGCAGTCCTCCCTTGACAGAAGTAGGAATTGGGGGTGGGTGGAACTCCATCTTCTCCTTTAAAAGCCTTCTCTCCACAATCTCTCCTTTGGCATTCTTGTACCTGGAAGGCCTCTCAAACAGACCATACATCTCATCACATTTCAGCCACTTGATGTTAGGAGGAGCTATACCATTGGCTTGTGTAGATGGAGGTGGATGCTCCCAGTATTTCTGCCAGCCCTCCAGCAAGATGTTACTGGTTTCTGAGGCAGAGGTGTCTACAGGGGAAGAAGGTCTTCCCTGGGATGTGCTGAGGCTCAGGGAAGAGTCCTGACTGACAGCCGGTGTGAGCTCTCCCCAGGTGGTCAGCTGTGTGGAGACCGCTACCTCAGACTCTTCAAGGACAGTCTCTGTAGAAACAATCAGACAAAATGTATTGAGCACATTGCTTAAGATGTGAATATAATGACAAACATAAGCATAATCAAAATAAACAAAGTTTGTTTCTATTTTCCATGTTATCAGATCTTATTTTAGAGAACACAAATGATATTTGATACAAACATGTTAGTATAGAGCTGCTACAAAAAATATAGGCAATGGTTTAAAAAAATATTGTAATATAATAAAAAATCCAACATATCACACCTACAAATTAAATTGATTTTTTTATGTGTTATCTAAATGCCAACAAAGCATTTAGACATTAAATCTGTTACACTGAAAAAGGGCAGCTAGCTTGATAATATCCCTCACCCTGCTGAAAATTAAAGTGAAATACTAAACCTACTGTCATCATTATCAGTGCCATAAAATGTGTGATATTTCGGCAGTGTATTTAGTCAGATGTTTGAAATACATCAGTAAGAAAATGTTATATGAATTTTAAAATAGAGTTATGGCGTATTAAATTACCAGCAGCTGCCAACAATTCAGCATCACTGGCATAGTCAGGATCTTGCTGGAACTTAGAAAGGGTAGATTCAGCCTTCTTTTCTTTGTCTTTCCTTGACTCCTGTTCATGCAGAAAATAAAAAAATTGTAAAAAACCATACAAAGTTGTACTGTACCACATAAACACAAGTACTTACACTGTTACCACTTCCTATGTCTAAAGCACAAGCTTTTGTGCAGAGTAAACATTGATGATTTTACTATTGAAGGTGCATTACATGTGCCTAACTGATTTACACATGCACTACTTTTTTTTTTATAAACAAAACAGTAAATATAATTAAATCTCAGTTAAAGGGTCAAAGTTACCTCCAAGCGTTTGTCAAGCTGAAAGGTGACAGGCGGGAACTCTCTGGCATACTGCAGCAATCGTTCCTTTTGCCACTTTAGGAGATCGTTCTTCTCACCCTTCTGACAATATTCAGACAGCAGCCATATGACCCAGCCCACATCATTTTCAAGCAGCCACCTGAAAGACTGTCCTGCATATTTGCCAAATGTGACAACTAGCTGGCCTTTCCACATTTCACGTCCAACTTTCTTTGCAACAGCCTCCGCCTTTTCAGAATCCAGACAGCTGGGGTCTACTGCTTTGCTGGGGGCCATTGCCACACTCTTAGCTGCATCCGTACACTGCAGCTTGGCCTCTCCCTGCCTGTACAGACGGATACATGGGTACAGGTGCTGTTTTTGGTGGCTGCTCAGCTGCTGTTTCAGTGAGAAGCTTTTCCCACACACTTCACACACATGTTCCTTTGGACCATGAAGCTGCATGTGCCGAGTCAGGTTGGACTTCACAGAGAAACTACTGCCACATACACTGCACTTGTGTCCCGCCAAATCCATGCTTTTTATCTGTTGTAATAAAACAGAAACAGATTCAGATTAGTTTTTTCAAACTGTACAGGGGACTAAACACTGGAAGACCAGGAGAAGCAAAACATGTACACAAGTAACAGTACTGCTATTACAATTACTTGAAGTAGAAGTAAAAAGGTATTTTGTAAAATAATAATAATTTAAAAAAAATACTACACAAGTACTGAGTTATCTTTATGGATGTTATCTGATTTACCTTTTAATGTGATATTTCATATGATTAGCTGAAAGTTCAAAAGGTAATGGTTTTATAATTTTAGACTATATTTTTGCTTGCCTTGTGTTTTCAGTGTTTTAACATGTTATTGAATGTTAATGGCTTATCAGTTACAATGAGACAAAATAGTTTAGATTAGTGGAGATAGCCGGACAAAACAGGCCTAAACTATTTGTACAGTATGTAGTCAGTCAATTCCAACAGGACAAACTGGCAAGTGACAGTGTTACTAGCATGGTTACTAGCCATAAGTAAAATCTACCTATGTATTTGGATAGTAGGTTAGTCCTAATGTCCAGCCCTGATTGTGCTTGGGTATTTCCAAAGTATTTACTTTTTAGTAAAACATTACAAAGACTATCAAGAATTACTGCAGTTTACGATTCATGTTAGTAACGTTAGTTAGATGGGCGATTATATTTTCCCTTAATGGTTTTAAAACTTTAACAGTTAATAACTTTGTAATTACTGCACGTAAATCCATGCAGAAAAAAACTGTTAGAAAGCATTTATATGAATATACTGGAGAATATACTGGACTTACCTATTTTTTGCTGTCACCGATCTCAGTCCACTGATGATATTGTTTACGCTCGTCACTCACATGATGCACTTGACCCGTTCAGTCAATCAAAGCAATGCGGCCATCTGATTGGTGGGTTGAGGAAGCCGCCTGCTCAACAGAGCTCAGTGATTGGTAGATTGAGCTGCTCAACTTGCTCAACGGCGCTCAATGATTGGTCAATAATTGGTCAGTATAGGGACTTAGAGGAGAGCGCGCCTGGAATACCAGGTGCTGTAAGCTTTTGCTTTATCAATTCACTAATACACTTCATGGCTCGGCTCCCACGGTTCTTCTTTTATCCTTTTCAATTCAATTGCTTCATTTATTTGTCTTTCATGTTGCTTTCTCTCTGGCTTCTGTCTGCTTTCGGTGTGGTAAAGTACAGCTCAGCCTCGTTTCTTTCTCCTCCAGGGGGCGATCGACAGGCTTTTCTCTCTCAGTCTACAAGCAACACACAACTCTGAGCGCTTGTTCTTTTGTAACCCTCTCCTTTCCTCAGCTTCAATTAGACCAGAGGTTCACAATAATTTTTTGTCAGCCGAGCGCTCAGGTTTTAATTTAATATTTCAATTTCCACACACATTCGCATGTTCATGGTTTTCTGATGTTGGGAATTGTCACAACATGCAGGTAAACAGATGGAATATTGAAAAAAAAAAAAAAAAAAAAAAAAAATATATATATATATATATATATATATATATATATATATATATATATATATATATATATATATATACATTTGTAAATGATTTATTTTATTATGCATATAGGGCTGCGAGTATAGGGCCTATTGATATTATTATTATAATATTGTTTTAACTCTAATTATAAAAAGATATATAAATTACAATAGTGACTGTGAAAAGCAGCATTTTCTGTGTGAAACGAGACTCTGAAAACAGCTGAACCCGCGTTACACAGTGTTGCTCTTCACTCTGAAACAAATCAAATCAAATGTTACTCAAAAAGATAATTAAGAGTATATGGCAAGAGCTTTGGACACAGTACGGAAAGGGAAGACATTTATATGAAAATTAACAAGTCTAAATGAAAGAGAAGTGTGTGGCAAAATAAGGGATGACACATATTTGAATCAACCGCTTTTTAAAATTGGTAAATTCCCCCCTTTCTTTCCTTCTACACATCAACGCTTCACACTCCGTCCCAGTAGGGGGAGGGAATGCGCCAAAGCTGGTTTTCCAACCGCCATTAAATTCAAAAGAAGAAGAAGAGGAAGAAGAAGAAGAAGAAGAAGAAGAAGAAGAAGAAGAAGAAGAGTAGAGGAAGCTAGTTTGGATCGAGACGTTTCAATAATGCAGCGATTCGCATCATCTTAAACTTGAGGAAGACTCAAAATGAGCGGGGAGAACTCCGGGTTTAACAACTCAAATATGTGTGATAATATTGTAATGATGGAGTATATTAAAGTAGAGATTGTGGACATGAGTGATCCAGAACAATGCAGCGTGAAAGATGAAGATACTGATGAACAAAGAGGTTGGTGTCTGTTTTCATCAAATCATCACACGTTTCTTTACATTCCTCGGCTGTAGTAAGAAGTGCTGTTGTTAAACAATCTCAGGTCAGGGGTGTTACTTGTGCTGGAGATCTACTTTCTTGCAAAGTTCAGCTCCACCCCTTATTAAATACACCTGGGCCAGCTTAGATCATCAGGGACACTTGATAATTATATATATTGAATTTTTTTATATATATATATATATATATTGAAATATTTGGACATTTAACACGTATACTTGTTGGGTAAGTGCAAATGCATGTATAATTTATTCATATATATATATATATATATATATATATATAAGTTAAGCTATCAGGCTAATTGGGTATCTTTATGTTATGCTGGTATGTAAGCTAACTAATACAGACATTAATGGTCATTATAACGTTGTTCAAGCCGAATTTATCATACCTATTAAAAGTATTTTGAGCCAATGGGATTGCTTGTGGTCCTAACAGAGACCCGATTTCGAAGGAGGACCTGATTTTGTTACCAAAACGTCTTGTCGAATTAGAAAAAAATGTAGTCCCGACCTCGTGCCAACACTACATCAGAAAAACAGAAGAGATGTTGTTGCAAGAGCAAGGGGAAGTTGTTGTGATGAAAGAATACGAGGCACGTGATTTTTCTTTTTTTAATTGAAGTGCACTGATAAATCACTTATAATAAGTACTGCAATATTTCATAAAAAAATAAAAATAATTTATGTTGAATGCATGATGCCTTTAAGTTGTCTGGGATTAGCCTACTGCGCGTTCTGGTGTCTGTTCGAAAGTAGGGGTGGACATTGGGCAATACTGTAAAAGTTGGTATCGATCCGATACCGATACTTTTTACTTTTAAAAACAAGGCTTGAAATTTAATCTGTGTGACCTCAAAATTTATCTGGGAGCATTTTCATGACCACTTAAATATTTTGTGATTTGTGCTCTTAATACATATATGTAATTAAGCCAAATAAAAAAATATTTTTATTACTGTAATAAACTGAATTTGCTAACATGAACTTTGCACCAAATTATTACTGGGGAATAGTAATAATAACAGATTAGGAACAGAAAAATAGAATAATAATATATAAATAATAATAGAATAAAACAATAATATAGTAACAAAACATAATGTCTCCCTTTCTCAGTACTACTACTGTTTTTTTGTTTTTTTTTTAAATAAAAATGATTTCTGAACAAATGTTTTAAAACTTATTTTCAATTACTTTTGGTTCAGTGTTTTGTTAAAGCACAATAATAGAATAAATTAAAAATATTCCCTTTCATTACACTTCTCTGCTTTAGTTTATAAACAAAGTGCATACACTTGTTTGTGGAAAAACAAAGTAAATAAAGTGTAAATAACTAAATAATAATAATAAAAAACTACTACAAAGCTGTATAATTCTCAATCTTTGGTTTTTAACCCCAGATCCCTCCTGTGTCCAAGGAAATGTTTCCTGAGACCCCTTTTATGCCCTGTCACCCTGTTACTACTGAGTAAAAAGGTTTTTGTTCAGAAATAATAACATGTTTACATTTTTCCCTTTTATTGCACTTCTTCTCTGGCTTACTAACTGTCCTGCCTTGATGTAGCCAATCACAGACATATCTGATGAGCATGTGAACACAGTGGCCAATCAGAGGTGTTTACGATTGCGCTCAAAGATTTCGGTACCGAAGTTGGTACTTTTTTTGCAACTTGCTACGTTGACACTCATAAGATGGAGTTGATCTCAGAAGTGGTGACACCAGGGGAATCACTTTTGAAACGAAACATGTTTTTCTGTTGAAATCTCTCTTGTTACTTTTTCAAATGGTTTCAGGACATCAATGGAGAAACTGACTGTGGACCAATCTTCCTCACTTAAGCACAGTGAGGTCTTTCAACTGCTTGTATCAGTTTGAGTTCTGGAAACTTCAGTTGTTTCTGAACTACTTTGAGCTTCTGCAGCTCTTGTGCTGTGGTGAAAGAAAGCTACAACACCACTGCATCTCTGCTGGATGTGAAGGAGATCAGGGAGAGCCTCAATGGAGTCTTTTACTACTAAATTTAGGGTGTGTGCAAAACATGGATAATGTGCCTAACCTGCTTTGTGCACAACAGCAACAATATCGGCATCATTATCTGTGATAACAGCCTGAACTTTGTCTGATATGCCCCATTCATCAGTGACTCTTTTTAATTCTGAGCAAATGTTGTCCTGAAAAACGACGGGTTTCTAGGACATATGCTTGCATTTGCCAGTTCTCATCAATAATGAGACAGTTAAATAAGCCTCTGTGGCTCTTGATGTCCACATGTCTGTTGTGAGTACGACACTGAGTTCACTCTTGAGCGGCACTCATTCATATTTTCCCTTCCATTAAATTTTCCCTACTTGTAATCCTGTAGCATGGATTGTGTGTCCTGACAAAATTCCTAAAACCGTCAAAGAGAGAGGTTGCAGGTCTTTTGCAATCATTTCAGCAAGACTCCTTGTAATATCCATAGCTCTTAGGGAATCACCTAGGTGAAATAACAAAATAATTTAATCTAGCCTTAAGCTTGTCTACATATGATGTTTTATTAACAAGGTTCGGGAGGAACACGTTCTAATGATCAAACAATCAAGTCATTCCAGCCAGCTGTCAGCAATCAGTAATCAACAGGTCCACTCAATCAGCATGATTAAAGGCCTATAAATACACACAGTCGACTCACCCATATTCCTCGACAGTTTTCAGCATCCCTCCACCACCCCATCTCCTCACACTTGCCTGGTTATCTTCCTAACCAAGAGATACGGGGGGAGTGCTCTGGGTTCGGGCCCAATTTCCGAGCTCGCAGCCCTCCCCCGGACAGCACGCCAAATACGCATAACTATTTATTCTCTGAACGTTTGTCAGTGTGAACTCGTGAAGTAGTTTAAATATAGGAATCCTATAGTGCCCTTTTCACTGGTAACACAAAAGGAATATTCAGCCATTTTATTTTTCAGGTTTGAGGTGTATATATAGATTTAAATTCCAGTGAAATTATTTATTTAGAAAGCATGTTTCAGTGGGCTGAATATATTATTTTATGTCAGAATATTGTTTTACGGTGTGTACTTTACTCTTAACACCTTTTACCTATTTATTTATTATTCTCAGGTAAGGTAAGGAAAGTCAAATCTGACCTAAACCATAAGCATTCAAAAGGTAGTTACAATTTGGTCAGAAGACTCCTCTGTGGTATGTTCTCATTAAAAGTCTTCCAGCATCATAAATCTAAGTCTCGGTAGGCAGATTTTGTAATCAATTAAATTTATTTTAATTGGTTACTTTTCTTTTATAATAAACAAAAATATAAAGGCAAATAAAACTTCATCGTTTAAGTATAAAATACAATAATCACATCTTGAATCAAAGGTGTAGTAAGCTCTGGGCTTCTTCTCTTCTGCTTGTGGTTTCTTGTCCTCAGCTCTGGGCTTCTAGGTGTCGGGGGCACACTGGCGTATCAGTATCCCCGCGGGCAAATCAGTTCTTCAGTCTTTTATACTTCTGTTGTTTACAACAGGCGTTGGGTTGTCACTCCTCCAAAGTTTCCCAGATCCTTCTCCAGGCAGGTGCAAGCGGTCCACCTCTTCATGTCCTTGAACTACAGTAAACTCAGCTAAGATGACTGAGTTCATTTAAAGTTCTAGGAGTCTAGCACACACACACAATCGCACTTTTCTGCTCCTCTTAACATGGGTTGGCACAGTCACATATACATACATAACCAATTACTGTACATCTATGCCAAAACAATATAAGCCATCTTTTACAAACAAAATAAATAACAACATTGAATGCAATGCATTATATCCAATACATTGGCTAAATAGGTGTAACAAAAAGGCATCTACAATAAACAAGGAGGCAGGTAGTTGCATTTTCTTGATATTATACAACAATATATAGTCTATATTTAATCAGTCTGCTAAAGTAACAAATATGATGACCAATTCAGGGTGAATTACACTGTGAAAATGAACATTAATGCTGAAGATCCGATATGACTAAAATAATACTTTCACCACTGTCGCTACCTGGATATTCTTTGCCTCTCTGAAGCTGAGATGACAGTGGTTTCTGTCTTAGTGCCGGGGGTCTGTCTGAAGGATTTCTTTTGTTCTGTCTGAGGAGCTCTTTTTTTTTTTTTTGCAGCTCAGAGTTCGCTTTTTCGTGTGTTTTGATTTGTTTATATAAATTATTGGTGTTGCCACGGTAGCGAATTGCTTTTCTACATACATCGCAGTTCACAGTGTTTTCATTCACGGCAGTGAAATAACTCCACACGACACTGTGAATACAGGTATAATACATATAATACAGGTATGTGTTGCGTGATATCTCTGCGCCCAAGTAGCAGTGCTTCGCCTGTGCTTCCCCCTAATATAGTCCCAAGTCAATATCTGCCTAGGAAATCGCCTAGTGTTAATCTGCATCACTATTTGTACTCGTTGTGAATACGCAGGCCACAAAATGTAATTAGGTGTTTTTTTTTTATCACTTTTACTCAGGGCATGCTAGCTGGCAACAAAGGATTCCATTCATTGTGCTAAGCTAAGCTAGCGCCGACCCTGTCAAACTAAAACAGTGCATGCACTGAGACAAAAATGCATTTACCCACCTATCTAAATGTAGGAAAGAAGGTGAATAAGCCCTATTTCAAACAACGGTGGAGTGTTCCTTTAAATAAATTTTAAGCTTCTTTATATCTTTAATTTGCAAGGCTTTCGGTGTCAGTCGCCTCCAGTTATTTTAGCTGTATCTAGTATCTGATATTTAGCTGTATCGAGCAATATCTAGTATTGACCAGATGTGTGACGTGTTGTCTTCTGTTGTTTACATTTGTCCCCTTTTTTTAGTCCTGGTGGAGGTGAAAGAGGAAAGTCAAGAACTGACTGAAGTGGAGTGGAAACATCAGGAACCTCATTTCGTAAGTGGAGAAAATAAAGGTAACCTTAACGATCACATCAGAATTCACTCTGGAGAGAAGCCGTTCACATGCCACGAGTGTGCAAAGAGTTTCACGTGTAAGAAACAGCTCAGCGATCACATGAGGGTTCACACCGGAGAGAAGTCGTTCGTGTGCCGTTACTGTGATAAGAGTTTCAGTCACAACGGACACCTTAAGGATCACGTTAGATGTCACACCGGAGAACGGCCTTACCGGTGTGACCAGTGTGGCAAGAGCTTCACTCAAAGAGGACACCTCACCGATCACGTCAGAATTCACACCGCAGAGAAGCCGTTCAAATGCCTGCAGTGTGGGAAGAGTTTCATACAAAAAGGCCATTTGAAGAGTCACCTGAGAGTTCACACCGGAGAGAAGCCGTTCACCTGTCAGCAGTGCGGGAAGAGCTTCACGAACCAAGGAAACCTCATGAGTCACACCAAACTACACTCTGGAGAGAAGCTACACCACTGCTCTCAGTGTGGCAAGAGTTTCTCCGGGGCAGCGCTTCTCAAGAAACACCTGCTGTATCACTTCGGAGAACGGCCCTTCAGCTGTGAGCAGTGCAGCCAGACTTTTTTCTTCGCATCGCAGCTTAAGAGACACCTGAAAGTTCACGCGAATGAGCGGCCCTACACCTGTTCTTTCTGCGACAAGAGCTTTGTGTGGTTCCACAATTTAAAAGACCACTACAAAACTCACACCGGTATGAAAGATCATGTGTGCTTTGAGTGTGGGAAGGCCTTTAGCAGAGCCAACTACTTGGAGCAACACCAAAACACTCATACTGGAATATCACCGTACAAGTGTTCGTACTGCGATAAGAGTTTTAAAGTTTCGGGATCCCTGAAAGCACATGAAAGAATCCATACTGGAGAGAATCTGTTTCACTGCCTGACGTGTGGGAAGAGCTTCACTCATTCAGGACACATGAAAGACCACGAGAGGGTTCACACCGGAGAGAAACCCTACAAATGCCCGCAGTGTGGCAAGTGTTTCGCCACATCGAGTAATCTACAGATGCATAAAAAACAGCATTGTCCAAAGTTGTTACAGTGAGCAAAGTTCATCCTCAGGTCCAAACACTTCCATGTTTTGATGAAATAGTTTTTTAGGGCCCTGTGATTTCTGTGATGCGAAATACATGGCTGGGAATCGAGTTATAAAAATGAAATCTATCATATAACATGGAATGTCTAAGAATTTGGCACATTTTGGATGAATAAATCAGGAGTATTGCTGTGTACTTAAAACAAATCACCAGTGTCTGTGACTATCGAATCACAAAAAGACTGCTATTGAAATCTGAAATCTGCATGTTCCGCCTGTCTCTGTGTGAATGAGCGCCTCAGTTTCATGAACTACACATTTTCAAGACAACACAGTTTCTTGAAAAATATATACATTTTAAAATGTTTAATGGTTAAAACTGCAGCATCATGAATCCATTTTCCAAACTGTGTTTTTGTCTTATCCTGAATCACTACGGTACACCTATAATAAGTGTTTATACTGGGACTTTTTTAGACTGGTCCAGTATCCGCGTGACTCGTCATAGACATAAACAGAGAGAAGTAGATCCGGCTATAATGTTCGCAAGACGCATGCAGTTCTGTTTATTAACCACTAGAGCGCCAAAAGTTACGCACTGCAGCTTTAAAGTCTTATAAATTTAATTGATTAGACATGCTTGTTGATTATTAAAATTTATTAAAACCATTAATCATGAATTGACTTTAAAATTGTAAGAGTTTTACAACTTTAGTTATTAAACGGTTAGTTCACCCAAAAATGAAAATTCTGTCAGTAATTACTCTCCCTCATGTTGTTCCAACCCCGTAAGACTTTCGTTCATCTTCGGAACACAAATTAAGATATTTTTGATTAAATCTGAGAGCTGGATCACTCCTCCATAGGCTTCTATGAGATCGAAACTTGCCGGCCCAGAAATTTAGAAAAGACAATGTTTAAAATAGTCCAAGTGACTACAGTGGCTCAACCATAAGTTTTGGTTAATGGTTCAATTTTATTGAACCATTAAAGCAGAATCCAGATAAACAAAAAGCAAAACCAATTCTGGAAAAAATAAAACCGAATTCTGGGAAAAGCAAAATGGTTTTCAAAGGGCCATGAAAAAAGTTTTTGTGAACCTTTTAATAAATTTAGTTTTATGACTTCAATTAACATGAATACTAAAATTTAACTTGACCATTAAAATGAAATCCAGACAAAATACAGTGGAAAAAAACAACAACAGATTTTTGGGAAAAATACAACTGATTCAATAGGTTCTATTGTGTCTTTTTTTATTTTTAACTAAATTATTAAGTTGGTAAAGTTTTATGTATTCAATTGATTAGACTTTTTGCTTATTAATTTAACCATTAAAGCGGAACCCAGATATTAATGAATTTTGGAAAGAACTAAAAGGATTTCATAGGACCCTAAAAATGTTTTTTGTTAACCTTTTAATAGATTGTAGTTAAAGGGTTAGTTTACCCAAAAATGATCCCATAATTCACTCAACCTCAAGCCATCCTGGTGTAAATGATTATCTTCTATTATATATAAATATAGAAATTATCCTGGCTCTTCCAAGCTTTATGAGAGCGAATAGTAACTGAAATTTTGAAGCCCAAAAAAGCGCAGGGCTCTAGTTTTTTGTTTGTCTTTCAGTAAAATGTTTATTTTTTTAATGATTTCTGATGAAGTGTACAATACTCTTATCCAGGTCCATTGTTCTCAATTTCATGTTTTTCACATAAAAATAGGGAACATGTTTCACTGTGACACGTTTTGCACACTATTGCTACCATTTGAAGCATTCTCCTCATAACCACTGCTGTGTGTGAAACAGGCCTCGTGTTCATGGACATCTCGGCCTGTTTCATCTTTGTGTTTGTCTTTTTGTTTATAAACCTTCCTTTTTTTTTTCTTTTTTTTTTTACACTGAATTCTGATTTGTTGTCTTTGACTGCCTCTTTAATAAACTGATGCATATGCTTTCCTATAAATGTCCTCTGGTGTTGCTGTATGAATCAGGAGTGTCCAGTCCTGCTGCAGCTGATAGGAGTTCAGCTAGTTAGTCTAGCTAGCAAATCTGCATGGCTATAACATAAAGGTGAGAAAAGACTATTAAAGTATTTTTCAAACATACATTTTTATATTTAAAAAACCTGCTATAAATTATTTTATAATTGGCCAGTTAAAAATATATGATCAAAATTTGTGTAAAATACTTAATGAATATTTAAGTGATTTAAATTGATTTCAGTCATAGTTTTAAATGTATATTTCTGTGGTAGGTCTTCATGGTGTCAGACTGAAACTTCAGTGTCAGACTGAAAAAAGTAATGCAGTAGCAACAAAATCTAAACATTTTGAAAAAATAATAGAAATAAAAATCAACCCAAAGTGTCCCCATGATGAAATCACTTTTAAATGGGGGATGACATATTATGCATGTGATGACCAATATAGTGCTCAATATCAACTTTTTGATAAAGGCAATTAAAATAAGAAATCAAGCATTCAAAACATTAAAGAAAAGTCTTGAATTGGAAAATGTACTAGAATACCAGAAACTAAAAGTAAGTTGTAGAACAATTAAAACAACGACAAGAGAATACTGGAGGAAATATTGCACAACGATTGGACAAGAGACTAGTTTAAATAAATAAAAAATCAACAAATTATTTAGTGTAGATTAAAGTTAATAAATTCGGGCGCCAGACAGGAGTAAACCTGTCAATATTTTAAGAAAAATAACCCAGAGAGCATAAATACCACCAGTTACATACATCAACTCAAATCCAAAAGAAATGCTCACAAAGGACATAGGATTCAGTTATTTTATTCAAATATTTTTTTGTATTTCACACAAGAAAGATACCAGAATTTAAGAAACCACCTTAAATTCTCACTCTTGGTTAATAACCACAAACAAACAAAAACCGCAACAATATAATAAATCTTTGAAGTATGTTCAATGCTGCATACATTTATGAACAAGATCAGATTTTTGCAGAGGAAAAAACAGAAATGTCAATTTTTGTTTTGGGGCAAGGAAAAATAACAAAAACAAAGCAAATTGAGTAAATAAAATTAAATAAATTACTCGCTGCTCATTTTGAGAGGAACCATACTACGGGATAAAGGGTGTGTGTGGAAAATGCAGAGGTGAATTATTGTGCGAGTGTTTGGGGAAAGACCAGCCACGTCTCCAGCAAAGCCACCACCTTCAGCAATGATGAACTTCTGTTTGCTGGTGAACGGAAACAGCAACAGCTTCGATAGTATGGAAAAGCATATGGGTAGCAATATTCAATTTGAAATGTAATATGTAAAATGGCAATGCATTCTGTATTTAAATTTACATTTTCCATTACCATTTGTGCAACGTTTGATGCAAAATGAAAATTAAATTACATCATTTACATTTGCCATTTCATACACTAGTTTTAATTTGTAAATTGAATACTATTTTAATGCTTTATAAGTAGCAAAATTAAAATGAAAATGTATTACAGAAATGATTAGATATGTGTAACATGTTCAAGCAAAAACTGTGGCAAAATGATCATTCAAATGTTATTTTTCTTAATTGCATTTACACTCACAGTCAAGACACTTGCGATTGCATTTTCATTAAATGTCCCACAATGAATGGAGCAAAATTCAATGTGCACATTGAAAATGCATTCCGAGCCGATCACGTCTCCGCCCCCTCCCGACCTGTCAATCACTGCATCAGGGTGGGGCTTGAGTTGCGCTGTCGGGGTATTACGCAGAAGGCTCAAGTAAGGGAACATGGACAAGTCATTTTCACAGCTTCTCCGAGAAGCTGCCCAAGCAATAGAGCGACAAAGTGCAAAAGCTGCCCCTTCAGAAAGACCATCGTCCAGCTTAAGCATGACGCCTCCGGATCGAAGTGGTGGGACACGGGGTAAGTTCGCAGAAAGAGAAGAGACAAGGGGTCTGTCGTCAAACGGTTAGGCCTAGAGTTGCCAACTTTCACTCGGGGTCTGGACTGTGGAGTGTATTTGACGATCACACTCTTACGTGACCATAGAGCGTCTGTACGAAAGTACAGACCAGACACCCTGGCTTTACCTGCGGTCACACAACTAGACTTTGAGCATGCGAATATAACCAAAAAATCAAAATAGTCGATCCAAAACGTTAAAATATCACACCTACTCCACTTGACTGCAAAAAGTTTGTATTCTTTTATTTCAAGTAACTTAAAGGTCATGTCGTGATGTATCGATCTTTTATTGGTCACGTCATACGAATTCGCAATTCAGAGTTTACCAAATTTGAACTTTGAAACGCAGCGAAATTCGAAACTTCCTCGCATGATCTCCCCCACTCGCATGTGTTTGAATGCAAGTCAGTTGGTAACCCTGATATAGCATTAAACAGTCCATTCATTAAAATACCAAAGACTAACATATACATTTCACATTTTATGACCATTTTGTTGCAGCAGAAGTTTTAAGATTATTTGCACCATACTCAAATTCACGGGGCCGCGTGCCTAAACGTCCCAACACTGCTGGACCTTCAGCAAAAAAAAACTAAAAGTGTGTGTGATGGATTTTTAATAGATAAGATAGTAAACTATCTTTTAAAACTAACCATGTTTCAAACTCTAAATCTGACTTCCCTTCTAGGTCTAACATTCTAACAAACTTTGGACACAATGTACCAAAACGTTATCAACTGAACTCTTAACCCTTTACAATGATATTTTTGCTTATGCCAGTAACAGAGGGTAAAAAGCTGGAGGCTTGCAGGAACAACATTCATATGCTTTTGAATTTTATGTATGTTTCCCCTTTGGCGAAAACTTGTGACTTTGGTTGCGTGAGTGTAAAAATAACAAATATGGGAAATGAAACTAGACAGATGTCTCATTTTCAAACCTTGTGATTAACAGAAAGGTTTGTCTATGAAGAACCAATCAATTTGTAGGGAAATTATGTAATGTATCATGTCATTTTTGCCCATTCTCCTTTTCTATAAAAACTGTTGTATTCCTGTTTTCTGGTGCGATTCTCTCTGAAATTTGTCTGAGATCCTCCTTCCGTGTTTCTTCTCGAGGGAGATTCTCTGAGAACTGCTCGGGATCTCTCCCGGCCGTGATTAAAGCAAGTAAAGGACATTTGCTGAAGTCTGTCTGTTTATTATTGCTGCACAGTAAGTTAGTTAGGGGAACAAGTTAGAGTATAGGATTATACTCAGCCGACGTTGACTGTAGACACACTAGAGATAGACTAAATGTCGACTGTAGACGTTCGGGGACATCGATTGTAGACGAGACCCAGGTAGACTTAGGTCAGGTGCATAGAAGAAAAATCTACCACATGTGTCCTACACCCATCGTTTTTTTGCCTATCCAAAAGAAAGGAATGTGAGGTCCCAAGTCCCTCAGTGAAAAACAAATTAGAGAGGGCAGGAATAGGAGAGAAGGGGATAACCTTTCCAGGTAAGTCAAAAAAAAAAAAAAAAAAGAATCTGCTTGCATTTTTATAATCCAACTCATAATCAGAATTTAAGTTGCATGTCTTTTATATTTTATCTTTATTCTAGACAAATACTGCACTCCACAGGAGACCATCTTTTTCAGCATTTCCCCATCTTGAAAGCGTGTGGCAGTTTCCAGCTCTTGCGATCCAGAGGATCAACACGTTCAAAAATATTAGAGACAATACCCTGTCCAGACGATGGCTATTGCCCTGAGTACCTGTCATATATATCAGGCCACTCCAGAAATATATAAATGTGCAGGTAGGTTTAAAAAAAATATGCTTAGTAATATTCTAGGAGTTGGGGAAAAGTTTAAACTACCAATATTGGGCCCTATCTTGCACCCAGCGCAATTGACTTTGTACACGGACGCATGTATCATTCCTATTTTGCAACCGCGCAAAGCGCGCTTTTCCCTCCACAGAAGCACGTCGCTAAACTAGGGAATGAACTTGCGCTCATTGGGCGGTTCTGCGCAAAAAAAGGAGGCGTGTTCCGGCGCAAACGTTCCTTCATGCTATTTTGCAGGTTTAGAAAACAATTGCGCCACTAACCAGGAAAAAATAGTTTAAAGTCAGTGGCACGTTGCGCATGTTATTCATATGCTATTTTAAGGGCGCATGCTTGGCCATAATCAATGTAGCGTGTGCACAATGCGCATACACTTTGATTCTCTCATCTACAAAGAAGCAGCAGTTTTCATTTTTGCAAATCATACATTATTACGATAGATAGATAGATAGATAGATAGATAGATAGATAGATAGATAGATAGATAGATAGATAGACAATTTATTATAAAAGCATACATCTAGCTTACACATTTACCCAAATTATCATACGCCTTTTTAACCTAAGTTAATTTGGGTGGGTTTCTCCATCCCCAACGTCCCTGACGAGAGCGTTGCTCTCCTTGGCTGTGAACCGCTGCTGGCGCGCGCCTGGCAAATCCGCCGTTATGATAGGAATCCGCTTTAGAACAAGCGCGCCTGCTCTTAAAGGGAATGTGAGATGACGCTCTGATTGGTTTATTTCATGTTACGCCCAAACCACACCTATGAATAATGAAGCTCTTCAGACCAACCCCTTTTAGATTTGCGCCTGGCGCAAGAGTCATTTATCCCGCCGGGAAAATAGCAACAGCGCCAAGACCCGCCCACAAAGTTACTTGCGCTTTGCGCTTTGCGCTTTGACACTTGCGTTTCAGATCGTTAAAATAGGGCCCACTAAGTGATAAGCTACTTTTAAATAAGGTAGTTTAGGATTTTCCCTAAATTAATATTTCTTTTTATTTAAAGATAACCCTACTATCTGCTAATGTTTAGGTCTTTTTTCTGACAGAATGCTTGTACTGCAATGAGAAGTATAGCCTGTCAGAAATACAAGACCATGTTGATGTTTGTGAAAAGTAGCTGCCAAAAAAAAACAAAAAAAACATGATTACTCAACATTTTACATACAGTACATAGGCACTTTTTTCCTTTAGAACAGTGGTCTTCACTATATTTTTCATGCGAGCCGCACTGATAGGACAAAGTCAGTAGGAGAGCCATTTTACCGCAAAGTATAAAAAGTTACATCCAGTCATAAATACCATGTCTGCCTATCAATCTGTCACCCCTGAACAATACAATATGCAATGCAATAAATACAAAAGGGTAAAAAAAAAACATTATTTATGATTTATCAGTCAAATTTGTAACTGAGACAAGATGATTTCCTTTAATGAAAAAAAAAAAAGAAAAAAAAAGGGATTTCCAGAAAATATTCATCCCAGAATGACCTTAAGTTATTTTTTTCTATATTATCCCATCTTGTAGGCCTATCTAACCAACCAAGAGCGCATGCAGCGTTAAGAGCTGGAAAGACCGCCATATAACTGGCATCTCTGCAGAGACTGGATATTTACATGCACAACTTCTGTTTCAGTCGGACTGAATTCATTCCGATTGATGAATCTGAATGTATTGTAGTTTACATGAACGCTAAACATCGTGATGTGATACATGATCGGGTTGATGTGCGTGTTTATAAGTCAAAAGATTCAAATCGGAATATGAACATATGAACCGTTGTGCCGTGCTGTTTGTATTTATCACGCAGTAAAAATGCCCAAAGTCGTCTGTATGATAATCTGAAACAAGGACTGGTGAGCCGTTGTCCTGCTTCACTTCACAGATGCTGAGTGAAAGGAGAATTATAGAATGACAGGACACTCATTTATGTGACACTTTATTCATCAGGAGAACAGCTCGTTCAGCGCGTCAAACGTCGTCCTTTCAGTTTCGGTTTTCAGTCGATCAAGTTTTTTCACGTTCTCTCGATAAACCACCCCTTCAATCCGATCGAAATTATTTGTAATAGAGCTGACACTTTTAGTTTTTAAAGGGTTATGTTAAAGCCCTACTTGTTATTAATGGTTTTATGAAATATCTCTAGTGAATGCATTATCATATCAACGTATTATATTTACCGCCATGCGAGCCACAAATTAAAGCTTGGCGAGCCGCATGAGGCTCGCGAGCCGCGCAATGAGTAACACTGCTTTAGAATAATGTATATTTGATGTGGTTCTCTAATGTCTTAAAGGGTAACTCTCGCCAAAGTAGTCGATCTCCAAATGCAACATAACATGAGGAGTATAAAGATCTTTCCATCTTTACTCTCCTCATGTTACGTTGCATTCGGAGATCGACTACTTTTGACCGACAAAATTTCAGCCACCGGAAACACTGAGGGCCCTATTTTAACGGTCTGAAACGCAAGTATCAAGCGCGAAACGCAAGTAACTTTGTGGGCGGGTCTTGGGCGCTGTTGCTATTATACCGGCGGGATAAATGACTCTTGCGCCCGACGCAAATCTAAAATGGGTTGGTCTGAAGAGCTTCATTATTCATAGGTGTGGTTTGGGCGTAACGTGAAATAAACCAATCAGAGCGTCATCTCACATTCCCTTTAAGAGCAGGCGCGTTTGTTCTAAGGCGGATTCCTATTATAACGGCGGATTTGCCAGGCGCGCGTCAGGAGCGGTTCACAGCCGAGGAGACTGACGTTCTCGTCAGGGCCGTAAAACACAGAGAAGTGACATTGGGGATGGAGAAACACACCCAAATTAGCTTCGGTTAAACAGGTGTATGATAATTTGGGTAAATGTATAAGCTAGATGTATGCTTTTATAATAAACTGTCTATCTATCTATCTATCTATCTATCTATCTATCTATCTATCTATCTATCTATCTATCTATCTATCTATTTATCTATGCAAGTGTATTTCTTAGTTAACCGACGTGCGTCTGTGGAGGGAAAAGTCCGCTGTGCGCGGGTGCAAAATAGGAATGATACATGCGTCGGTGTACAAAGTCAATTGCGCTGGGTGCAAGATAGGGCCCTAACTGATAAAGTGAGTCATACAAAACCTTTCTTTTTAGTAAACTTTGTGTACACAAACTATGTTTTCAATGCTCAAGTTCATGTAGAGCCCCTGGTGTTACTTCAAGCACAGTTTCATGTTGTGTCGAGCCTCCTTAGTGTTTTAAAAATAGCGATTTTGATGCTATCACTGTAGTGCCCCTAGCACTCCCATTCAAAAGGCATTTTGACCAAAAAACAAAATTACGGTCAATCTTAAAAGTGGCGTTTCCATTCTAATTATGCTTTTACATGAATGTTTGACTCAGGTAGATTTACAAAAATTGCCTAGGTTGCAATTTGGCGAGAGTTAACCTTTAATGCAGATTTAACATTTTGGACCTTTTTCACAGACTGGTGATGCCTTTCCCCCCAAAAAATTATTACTTCATAAGTGTAGTCATGTTATTTTAATGAATGTACATTTATGCCAACATACTTTACATAATATTACTTGGGCATTCAATTAAACAAAAAGTTATCACTATTGTGGAAAGGTTTGTAATACTGCTGCTGAAGGAGTGATGTTTAATTTTATATTTTATTATGGTTATATCAGGTTACATGAGTCAGGCAAAGTGATATCAGATAACACTGGCAGTTACAAGACAGGAAGAAATTGCAGCAAACCACATCAGAGGACAATGCTGAGAGGAAAGGGCCTCAACATCACTCACTACTGTTTCCAGTACCAGCCCATCAGCAGAGCCACTGAAGGTGTCTCCATCTAAATGAGCATACCACTGAACATAGCTATCTATGTATTAGCTTTAGCACACAAATCATGTTTTTCTTAAACTATAAAAAAAAAAACAGGCAAGCTATCAGGGATATTAATCATATCACAGTTATTCATATCTTTTGAAGATTTGTTGTCATCACTTGTCTGTGTTTTCATAGAGTGGATGATTGAGCCTGATCTTGAAACAGCTGCCCGGCTGTTTCGAAGACATCTTAAAGAATGCTGAGGACAAACCAGACCTAGTTGTTACACTAGATCTACACAGCTGTGAAAAGGATTGGAACGGGAAATGTTAACTTTTTATAAACGTCCAAATATTGATTGGACAAGTCCATTAACTGTAAAACTTAAAGGTATGAATATTTGTATATAAAGGCATTTCATCTATGATGAAGCACTCTTGCATACTATTTTCTTATTTTCTTATTTTGTTTTATTTTAGTTTGTTTAGTAATGTGTTTTTTATGTAAATTGTATGTAATCTGTGTTAAAAACAGGAGATGCTGCATTAGGGGATGGAGTAACCCGGCACTTTTTCACATTGATAATAGAGAATGGCAACTCGTGCAATGTATTGTGGGGAATATCCGCCATATTGTGAGGCCACAAACACAAGCCGGTAACCAAGCAACACTATATACAGCAACACACAATGTTGGTTGTATGAATTATTTATTTGAGTATGCTTAAAAATAGTTTAAAACAAGTTGGATTGTACAGAGACAAACTCCTACCAGACGCCAAGAAACGCTATGTTGAAAAAACTTTATTGGAAATGTCGATCCTTATAAAGTCCCAAAAGTCCCAAAAGACCAGTGGATCCGTGACCCTGACGCCTTACCTCCAATCACATTTCCTGATATTTTTACTTATTTTGTTTGCAATTTGGCAATTATAAGTCTCTGGAAGCCCACGTTCAGTTTACCAATGGTTGGGTACATGACCTGGAGAGTTTTAAGCCTGTCAACGGTGAAAACACTGTCGTCCGAACAAAGGTAAGTTACCTGCTTTCTTTCTTTTAGCATTTTTCTATAACCGGCAACGTTACAATGGTATTCGGCCTACAAGGTTGTTTATTTGTCATTATATGTTAAAGTAGTTTTTTTTACAACTATGTAAGTGCCTGGTGGTAATTCTGGACTTTCCATTCACTACATTTGACCTAAACATTGCTTATATTTCTTATAGAAATTATAATACCATGTTAGATACAATCAGGGACATGTAATCAATAAGAAAATACTATTTGTGTCAAACTAATTCATTAGAAAACCATTCTAACATATACAAATTTGTCTGTGACAGGGCCTGACAATTTAGGTGTAAAACGCTTTAAAGTGTCAACCATATGACTCAATGCTAAGATTGAATAAGATCTGTTTTTCTCCAAGATATTGGAATTGTACGTTGCTGGTAGAATGTCCCTAATGTCCCTAATAAAAATGTCTGGAACACACTTTTAACGATCTTGGGATGCTGGAAAACTTGATGTCTGTACATCTTACGGCTGATATCCAAGACAGCCGGCGCATCTCTTTGTCACATCAGACACATAGCTTCCTTGATTCTGCTTCCAGGCGGGAAAGCTAAAGAAAGACAATACGTTGTCTAATTTCTTACCTTGTCGGTCGTGTGAACGGACATTACAACCGACAACACAACAAGTTCTTCCCATAACTTTAAAATTAATCGAAATGTCAATTTATACTTTATATATTAGCGGTACGGATTCGCGTCTGCCAGATTAACAGATCGAGAAACTGAGACAAACGGTGTGGTGAAGGTGGGTTCAGTGTAAATATACAGACGGGGAATGAGCTGATTAGTTGAGGCGTGGCCTTGCTTCCGAACCTCAATTAACTTGTTAACTACATTAAAAGGTGTTCATAAAGTTAGTATACAATTTTAACAGTTGAACGTATCTTGGACATACCATTTCTTTGACCTCCACTTAGGGTAATACAAATACAGGATGTCATACATTTTAAGATTTTTTTATATATATATTTTTTTTAATAAGTATGAGCATAGCTAATAGAAGGGTTTATTAAGAATGGTCATCTGAGTGCATTTTTCTTGTTATAAATTTACCAGATAACTGTGGCAAAACACTTTTATTCAACGGAGAAGATGATCACAAGGTTCCTTCGACATCTAGAGCACTTTTGGATGGTGACCTGTTCAGAGTTGTGGGAAGCATGATTGGACATTCATTTATTAATGGAGGTCCACTCTACTCAGGACTTAGTGCTGCTTTCTTCCCCCTTTTAAGTGGCAGTAAGGATGATAATCCAATTCTGGAATTGAAGGACTGTCCTGATACAGATGTGATTGAAGTTGTGTCCCTTGTATGTATAACTCTGTCTTTTGTCTCTGTCTTATGTATTTTTTTTATGTGGAAAAATATACATTTTAACAAGTTTAAGTTTTACATTTTCACACTTTGTATAAATCATTGATGGAAAGCCAGAATGAATTGAATCCGAACGAAATGGACAGTATCAACAATCTGGCCATCAGTTGGGACCTGCCAGTAGTCAGCAACATCAACATAAGTAGTTAGGAGGACAAAAGTTTATCATGGTATTTATCATGGCTTGCATGGCATTTGTCCTATTTGTATGGTTTATGGTTAATTCCTTAGTTATTGGTCGACGTGAAAAACAGATCTCACAGCTGCGGAGATGACTCAAAGATACTGGTGTTTTGAGAATGATAAAAGAACAACCCAGTTTAGATGCAGTACTGTGTCCCAGATCTTCTGCACTAGTGCTGGAACCAGAGGTCTTTTCTACTTTATTTTTTGTATTAATACTTGCAGTTTTATTGCAGTTTCTAATAAAACACTAGGTAGTTGAATGAATTACTGAATCATTTTTGCTGCCCTGTGTTTAGGCTTGTATTCAATGCTGCTATCTTTGTATTAGATGATACTTAAGAGAGTCATCTGGCCAGAACCCGACAGTGATGAAGATGAAGCCCAATTCAACCTGGAGCAATCTTGTGACGTTACGGCCTTCTTGCGTGAATATATTCAAACAGGTAAAAAAAAAATGTGCTTGGACATTTTTTGACATTTTTTAAAAATGAAGTTTAATCCGCGTTCAATGTTCAGCAGCAGATGGTTGTATTTGTAGGAATGATGCAATGTAACATATTGTGTTTGACCCGAACTGATGCAGGATCACCTGCTGAACTGTGCGAGTTGCAGAAGTTTTGGACTGGCTGGGTTGTTCTGCCTCAACATCTTTATGTTGAAGTATCACCTGACATTGCCAGTGGTTTCAACCTGCCTCACAACACTTAAACTTCCTTAAAGATGCAGAACCTTTATTGCATTTGCACAAGCCATGAGAGCAGCAGTTGCATGGGACAGGAGCATCTCTGTTTTGCAGCCAAAGTTGATATGGAGATCGACCGTTCTCCGTTCTCATCATCAGAGTTCAACAGTCCAGTCACTTCCAAATGGTAAAACAATGCGTGGAACAAATCAAGGACTCGCCAAATCGCCAAAGATGTTCAATCCTAAAAAGAAGATAATAAAAACAAGTATCACACTATGATCACTAAAATTCATAACCTTTTATAGATCAAAGCCATATCTGTGCATTTAGATTTGAATTTGACAGGTGTTTGAATAGTCTTGACGATGGGTGTCCAATTCAGTACCTGGAGATGTACACTCCCAGAATTTCGACCAGAGGTAAAATCTGATTGTTATGGTCATTAATCATCTGTTGGTGAACATGTCAAGCCAACATAAATATATATATATATATCAGAAAAGCATCATGATTTCAAACCATACAAGTGATTTTTCATTTACCTCTGATTGTGAACGCTCCTTCCCGTAATGTGAGAAATGGGTTTTCTCCACGGTTCTGTATCATAAATTGAGCCACCTCAATGTTTTCTCCTCCTTTATCTGAACGGACACGAGATGACAAACCATACTGGCTAACAGCACCAAGGAAAGCATCCAGCACACTGGTGGCATTATTGTTAGTAGCAGCATTCAGATACACTAAGAAAACTAAACCCATCAATACCTCCATGGATCACGAATCGCCAGCTGATTTTAGACAAAAAGGATGACAGACAAGAAAAGAACATCAGAGTTTGTACACATTTTGACTAGAAAATTCCCATGACTTTTTTCTATCACCATCCTTATAAATCTGTCTTGTAATTTAATAATGAATATAATTATAACAACAATGTTGTCATTTAAAATATAATGCTTAATATTATTGTCTCACAGTATAAATGTGTAGTAAATGAAAATATGCAGGTCCCTCACAAGGAGATCATAATATTTGGGGATCCTTTGCATCAAAACATTTGACAATCCCAGTTGGGTGCCATACAAAAAAATCGAATTATGTATTAATGTGATTTCCATCTATATGCCACATGCAATTCGAAGCAGGAACTGAGTACTGTCTGCTATGAAGAGTCCGGTTAGCCAGGGCTCGAAGTTGTGTTTCCTCTGGGTCCACTCTGTGTAGTGAAACTTCAGATGATGAGATATTATTGTGATTTTTGTAATGTTGGTTTGCATCAAGTAGAAGTGATTTTACCCAACTCTCATTAACTTTAAGCAAAGTAAATACAAGAATTTCAAATTCTTGTTTTGAGTTACTGAGATAAAAATAAATACAAAAATTACTAATGGTTTTCATATCTTCCAGAATTGAAATGGACTTAATGTTTGTGTGTACACACCAAATATCTTATTAGCTATCTTGTGAGTGTAGACTGAAGGCTGCCAAACAAAACTTAACAAAACAACTGCCTTTGCAATAATGACCCACAAGGTGGCAACCTCAACCTGTCAATACACAAGTCTATTACATTCCTCCCCTTTTAGTTTTTTTTGTTTTTTTTTTTTAAACAATAACCATTTTAAGTTTAGAAATAATTTGTAACAACTAACCTTGCATTTTAATCTCACAACCAAAATAAATCTACTGCCCTAAATAAATCTCAGGCAAATATTAACTTCCTATTTTCAACAAAAAATGTCTCTTGACAGCTTACATTCACTGTGCAGATTTACATTTACCTACAAAATACTGCCGGTTATAGATTCAGTCTTTTAGGTGGTACGCGGACCCTCTCTGGGTACCGCCGTTTCTCAGGTGAGTTTTTGTTTGCTGTGTGGAATGACACCTCGACAACCTGTTCACTTGGTTTAGTGAGAACAGTAGGTGGTATTTGCGTCACTGGTGCACTGGGCAAAACACCTGGAAAAACACAGTCCATGGTTACTGGTGGCTCATTTTCAACCACTGGTGAGGGCAAGCTTGGTGGAAGTGTCTCCACATTTCCTCGCCATGGCAACATGTGATCGACATGCACTGTGCACTGCCTCTGACCCTCTTGTACCAAGTATGCGACAGCTCCCAGTCTTTTTAGTACTTTTGCCTGATTCCATTTCTCCACTCCTCCCCTGAAATTTCGGACGCGGACCGCTTCCCCTTCCTGAAAGAAACGAAGGGATAAGCCACCACGGTCATGATGACGTTTCTGTGTGGCTTGTTTCTCTTCAATCCGTCTGGCAAGCGTGGGCTTAAGCAAACTGAAACGGATCTGGCATTTCAGAAATAACTCAGCCGGTGTCCGTCCAGTCACGGTGTGGGGTGTACTGCGGTACATGAGCAGGAAATTTGCAAGTCTATGACTGAGTGGCAAGGGAGCCTTTCCCTCAGCCTCCAACACATTCTTCGTCAGCGCACGTTTCAAAATCTGCACTGACCTCTCTGCAGCTCCATTTGATGCAGGATGGTATGCAGGTACAGCAGTGTGTTTGATACCGTTTCTCTCCAGAAACTGTGTAAACTTCCTCGACACCAGCTGTGGACCATTATCTGATACCAGCTCTTCTGGCAGTCCATACGCAGAGAACAGGCTTCGCAGCACTTCAATTGTGTTGTGAGAGGTGGTGGAAGACATGGGAAAAACTTCTAACCACTTTGAATGGCTATCAATGACCACCAGAAAATACTGCTTGTCCTTCTCAGCAAAATCAATGTGAATTCTCTGCCACACTCTTTCCGGCCATCTCCAGTGGTGCAGCGGTGCGACTGCTGGCATTTTCTGAACAGCTCGGCAGATAGAGCAAACTTTCACCAGCTCTTCAATTTCCCCATCACAGCCAGGCCACCACATGTAACTGCGAGCGAGAGCTTTCATGCGGCAGATACCTGGGTGCACATGATGACGGTCTTCCAGTAAGCGCTGTCGATAACCTGGGGGTATGATGACTCGCTGGCCCCAAAGAACGCAGCCTTGTTCCACTGACAACTCCTGCCTGCGTATGAAATAAGGCCGCAGTGCTTCCTCTGGAACATGACTTGGCCATCCATTCATTGTGTAACTCCACACCTTGTTCAGCATAGGATCTTTTAAAGTAGCTCTCTCAATGTCTTTTGCACCCACTGGTAGTTCCTCCACGTATGAGAAGTAAAAAATACCTCCCTCTTCTTCTGTGTTGTTGAATGAGGCTCTAGGTAGGCGGGACAAAGCATCAGCGTTTGCATGATCAGCTGATCTTCTGTACTCAATATCATAGCTGTATGCCATGAGGATGAGAGCCCAGCGTTGCATCCTTAATGCTGCTAAAGTTGGAACCGCTGACTTTGGTCCCAGGATAGTTAACAGTAGTTTGTGATCTGTGATGAGTGTGAATTTCCTTCCATATAGATATTTATGGAATTTCTTAACTCCAAAAATGATGGCAAGTGCCTCCTTTTCGATTTGGGCAAATTCGATTTCTTTCAGCCTCAGTTAATGTCCTTGGTGCAAAAGCCACAGGCCGTTCCTCTCCATTTTCCATGACATGAGAAATCACTGCCCCTACTCCATAGGGTGACGCATCACATGCAATCCGGAGTGGCAAACATGTGTTGTAATGCACCAACACTTTATTTTTCTGTAATAGCTGCTTTGCATATTCAAATGCCTTAGCACACTCAGAAGTCCAAACCCACTTAGCCTCTTTTCTCAGCAGGTTGTGTAGAGGGTGGAGGATGGTGGAGGAATTTGGCAGGAAACGGCTGTAGTAGTTAAGAAGACCTAAGAAGGACTTCAGCTCAGTGACGCTTTGTTTATGGCTACAATCTTTTCATCAGTGGGGTGCAGGCCATCCTGGTCAATGCAATGTCCCAGATACTCCACACCGCTCCACACTGCTCTGAAAAAACTGACATTTAGACAGTTTCACTCGGACACCATGTTTTTCCAGACGTGTGAGCACTTCATCCAGTCTTTTTAAATGCTTCTCCTCAGATGAAGCAGTGATGAGAATATCATCCAAAAAACATGTCACATGATCCAGCCCTTGTAAGATCTGGTCCATAACAGACTGAAAAATTGCAGGTGCGCTGGAAACACCATAGCTGAGGCGATGGAATTTGTACAGGCCCTTATGAGTGTTTACTGTCAAATACTTCTCTGACTCTTCATCTAACATGTAACGCAAAGACTATGGTCAGATCACCGGCTCTTCCCCTTTATGTTCAAATTACTGAAATTACCCTGTGATCAAACTCCTTTTGGTTTGAGACCTAATCAAATCACTAGCATCCTAATCCACAAACACCTCTATTGTCCCAAGATTCTTCCTGTTAGGACACTCAGACACAACGACGCCACGAATGGTGCAAATCATTGAATCCCCTATCTGAAAACGGAGATTCCTTCACTGCTGAACAAACAAAGACTCTTTTTTGGTTTATGGCTCTGCCAACATCCCTGCAATAAAAGCAATTTCAAGAGAATCCCCAGGGACCCCCTGACGGACATCCATTTACATTTAGACACTCAGTTAACACGTAAGACAACAACCAGACTCTGTTCAAACCAGATGTTTAACTGATAATCTCATCAAAACCAGTAAAACGCACACACAGAGCCTCGCAACCCGTGCTCGAGGACAAAAGGTCAACACGCCAGGAGTTGAACTTTCGAACTATCCGCACACACACACACAGAAAACACCTAGATTCTACCACGAGAATCAAAATCGTCTTGTGAAATGTTTAAAATGTATTCTCTTGATGTATGCATGATCCCTTATCCCAAATATTATGCCTATACAGCTTTATTGATTTGTAATCCATTTAATGTGACTATAATCGTGAAAAATCATGTATCTGCGAGTGACTAGGTCATAGAGTTACCATTCGTGGTATCATTCTGCTCCATAAATCCCAACGGTGCGGAATCTTTAACACGAAATATCAACGGATGCGTTCTTTTATTAATACCGAGTGTTATTAATGTTAGGAACAAAATCATCCTTTCCATACCTTGTCGGAAGGGGCGTATAGACCTCCGAAAACTAAGGAGGTGGCCCGATACGTCATTAAAGACCATTGGCTCACATACGTGAGAGGGCGTGAGTTTAGCTCCTTCAAAATGCCGCGTTTTCCCTGATCCTGTGCAATCCGCCAGAGAGAGAAAGACGACCACGCCTTCTTCCTTCAAGGAAGACCTTCGCTCGCTTTTATTTTCTTTTTCTTCTAAGTTTTATTTTCTTAAAACCACTTGACTCCAGTTGATAGTCTTCTTCAACCCACAACGAAACCAACTTAAAAGCTAAGACTAACTTGCTAAGTTTCGCTCGCTTCAAGTCGCCATAGCAACAAGACGCCGTAGCAAACCGTTCTGACCACGTGATCCAGGCTTTGTCTACTGACACACACACCAAGAGGGCCGATCTACAACTCAGAGTAACGTAGCATTTTAAATTTGCAATTTGAAAGAAGGGCAGTTTTAAATGACCTAACAATTACTAAGTGTTTGGGGTTTGGTTGAAAGATTGAACTGTCTCTCCCTATCTCTCTCTCGCTCTCTCTTACACACACACACACACACACACACCTAGACATACCACGTGTTTCTGGACGAAAACACCCGACCACGTGTTGACACACCCACACACACATACACCTATCCTCGCCTACACTTTCACCAGTGTCCCACGGACATGAGAAGCCAAAATCTAACACCACTCTTAGCCTTTTGCCTAATCTTAATCTCTCTCTCTCTCTCTCTCTCCTTTATGTACTTCTTTTGTTTTGACCTTTGATTCTTACGTTTATTGTGTTATGTTTCTTATTGCGATCGTATATTGTTTTGTTTATGCATATTTACTCCTGTGTGATTTAAAATAGTTAGTTCGTTTAAATAAACTTTGTTAATCATTTGAATTGAGTTTGCTTGGTTTGTTTCAAATCTGAGTCCCTGAGCAGTGCAGATCTTGACCTCTTAAAAGCTCTACGGTCGATTTTACTATTGAAAGAAATCTCAAACGGTCTAACACACGAAGATAATTATTTTCTTTGTGGCCACAGGAAAGTGTTATCTATCAGTGTTAAGACGCTAGATTTCTGTTCAGAAATTGTACATTTTGTATGCTGGACGTACATTTTGTACAATGAATGAACAATCTTCAACTTCTACCTAAAATTTCCCCTGAATTAAAGATTAATTCGACATACTTATATCAGTAATTACACGAGAACTCGTGAAATTGTTGATATAAATTGAAGTTGATCTACTCCCTATTTGGGAATCATTTTTATTCATGTAAGCAACATATGCATATCCCCATTAATGCTAATTTGAGCTAATTAATTCCCTAATATAAGTTATTGTTGTTACATTTATTGGTGTTTGGAATGCGGGCACTCGCCATACTCAGTTTGATACAGATTGTGCAAGTTTATATTCATGTATGATTTTGAAAGTTTAACAATTTTGTGCGCGCTTGAATCTTGTAACGTTATTGAATAAGTACTAAGTCGACTCGAAAACTGATCAAAGGGCGAAAAGCCATAACCCGCCAGTAAGTCTGGTCGTGGAGAAAAACTGCAGTAAGTTTACAGTGTTGTTGCGAGTCCAGAATTAGAAACCTCTTTTTCTCGTGACCATAGCCTACATGTAATTCTGTGAAACCTGACCTGGAACAAAGGAGTCCATCAGGCATTTTTACCGGTATTTCTGTAAACCCCGAGAATAAATACTCCGGTCAGAAACAAATATATATTTGATTGTATGTCGTTAAGAAACGATAGAATACGGGTTATAAACACTGGCCTAGCTAACCAGAACTGAAAACCCCGTCTCAGCGTCTGTAAAGACCAGAAGACCCGCCGCGATCGTACTAAATCGATTTGCAGTGTGTTTTTTTTTATATGCAAAAATCTGCCGTGATCTTTAGAAAATTGCAGTGTGTTGTGTTGTGTTTGCACAAGGCCCACACACTTGAAATTGTGATTTCAGAAAATCTCAAATCACCGCCGGTGACTCACGTTCCGCATTAGCGTAACACTGCCACCGCGTGGTCAAGGCAGGCACGGGTAAAAGACCCGTTGGCCATATCCGTCCGCCTAAAGTGAGGCTTAAATAGCGCGGTCGCAAGCATTTAAGAAGCGGTTCTAAATACATATTTGTATTTACAGCGCGCTAAGTTCGTTAAAACAACCCTGTTTATTTTGGACTGAGACATTTTATTGTGAATTTTAAACTCCCAGGAAGGGAACCGGAAATTATAGAGTGTCTCGATCCAAAAGCACTGATAGTTCACCCGGAAGAGGACAGTGCCCCCTCGTGGCCACGGCCCTCCAGGTCAACTATCCCTCTTCTTTTCGAATGCTCTGCTCTGCTGTGTTTCATTTCTAAATCTGCCTTATTGATTCTGTTTGGTTTTATTCCCATTTAATAATCATTTCATAACAAATTCAATGTTATAGTGATTATTTTATTGTTGTTTTTAGAAATCTCTCTATTTCTCTAGAACAACAAAGTATCTCCAAGGATACTTAGATTTGAGTTGAAATTTAAACTTAATTTAATTTTGGTTACTCCCATTTTCACATTCCAGTCGTTTTAGCCCTGAGAAGGACACCGCCCTCTGGTGGCCAAGCCCTTCTCAAGTCAGCTATCTGCCTGATACAAATTTAGAAGTTTTCTTTTTCCAAACTTTAATAACTTCAGTTATTGTAATTACTATAAAGAATCAATTCTAATTCACTTGTGACTCTTCCTCAGGCTTAATCGGATGTGATCTTGAACCAATTTTGAATTAAAATTTTAAATTGTGTCAAACAATTAGGGTGCACCACAGAGAGACGCCCCCTTGAGGCCGTAGAAATCCACTGCAGCAGTCTACCAACCCCTTTGTCCGGTTTCCACCTGCATTGAGGTTACTGCTGAACTTCCATCGGGTTAGGTTATTTCAGAATAACTCTCACTCTATCCAAGCTCCTTTCTACTGTAAACCTCAGGTGGCAAAATCCGTCCCCACCTTTATTGTGCCTCTTCCCTTTTTGATTTGTTTAATTTTCCTTCTCTCTTTAACGTTTTATTTTTCATTGTTTCAAGTTACCTGTCACAGGCCCACCGTGATTCTTGTCCTATTTTCCACATAACTCACTTTGGTGTAAGTCAGAAATCTTAAACTCACTTTAAGCTACTCTGCTCACTCCATTCTGTGTGTCATATAGGCAAGACTCGCAGCACCTGCAGTGGACTGTGGGAGCCCCGGTCGGACCTCTGTGTGAGCAAAGTTAGCCGACTGACGCTACCGACACTGACCGAGCGGTGATACTTGAGTTTCTCTTACCTCTGCCACGGTCAACGGCACGCAGTAGTGACATCAGCAATCCGGTGCCTCGGAATACCAACCTCCACGCCGACGCAAAAGTTAATCGCTGGGACCGCTGCCTAAACCATCGGCAACGACTGCCACTCCAGGTTACCCTGGTGGGTTCTAGGTAGCACCCACGTTACATTGCAATCGGTTGGCTGGTATCTCCGGGACTACCAGGGTTGTGCCTACAGTCACTCTGTTTGAGTGGGCGTGGCCGTGAGCAGAGTAACGGAGAATCCAAGGTCACGGCGGCCAGGTGTTTGGAGCGCCAGGAAGGTCGACAACGCTCCGCGGGGCCGGCTGGGCTGACCTCCGTCCATTTCAGGTAAACTGTACTTTGAGAATCGAAAGAAAGAAAACAAACCCTTGTTTTCTCACAGACCACATAATCCTAAATATTTTCCCCAAGGCCATTAGTGCCATTAGTGTCCAAATTGCAGCCCAGACCCAATCACTGACATTTTTGTTAATTTTGTTCCTTCCTTCCCTTTCAATCCTCGCCTACTCGTGCCTTGCATGTTCTGTGGCAACTTGTTTTGCAGAATACCAACGAGACCCCAAAAGGCTAAGTAATCAGAGGGACAACTGAACAGCCTCTATTTCGGGCCCGTGCGGACCCGCCTAACTGTCTAAAGTCAGTTAGCCCAAAAGTTCTATAGACGGCACACCGTCCTATAGTTTATTAGCTCCACGACTCGATTGCATTGGCCCTTCTTGTGTGTCTTGTGTGTTGTGTTTCTCTCGCCTACAGTGAGTCAAGATGTCACGTGCATCCAGCCCGGCGGAACACTGGAATAGCCTGGAGGCGTGGCTAACTGCTATGACTTCAGGTCACCTATCCAAAGACTTCGGCGACCCAAAACTCCTGACCCAACAGGAACTGGACGACAAAGTGGACCAGATCATGTCCCAGGACCCCACACAGGCCTACAGTTCAAAAGACTGGAGTCGCATCATCGGGAGTCTCTCACACTACCTGCTGTCCCATGCACGTCTGCTGGAGGAGGACAAGGCCAAGCTTAAAGAGGACACCACTGACCTAAAGACTCAGCTGGAGGAGGCCTGCAAACAAACGGAACAAGCACAACAGCGTATGGAGGAGCTACTTATGGAGGATGAGGAGGACACACGTCCGGAACTACAACAGGAAGTGGAAAGGCTACAACAGGCCCTGGAGGACTTGCGTCTGGACACGGACAGGACAGTGGAGGCAGAGAAACGGAACACTGCAGCCCTCAGTGACAACCTAATGCGTGGAGAGGCTCAGCTAGAAAGAGCTCTCACAGAACTAAAAGACAAAGACACAAGGATCAAGGCTTGTGAGACATTTTTGCAGAAAGCTCGAGCTGAAATTAACGAGCTCATCCAACAGAGACGGGATCTCAAGGACGAACTGGACATTGTCCACCGCGAACTCAAACATGCGTACGAACTGCAAGGTGGACTGGGGGAGGGGGCACACGCCACTTCGTCTCCCCTCACCAGCGAACCTGCACTTCACCAACAAACTCTTAAGGCTAAAGAAGAAGAGGAAAGCCCACGTCGTTACACTACCCCACCTGTTGGCCCCGTCTCGGAGGGACGAGTCGGCCAACGCACAGGGTCTAAAGAACTGGACAAACTGGCGAGAATCATCCCTATGTTCAACCCAAAGTCGGCAGGATCCGGGTCTGACATACATGATTATTTAACAGACATTGATTTTCATTTAGAAGCTGTGGCCAACGTCTCCACTTGGGACAAATTGTATCTCCTTCGACTCACTTCTAATCGAATTGTGAGGAGTTTTCTGGACAGACAATCCCAGGCTGTCAAAATGGATTACCCGCAACTACGACAAGCCCTGATCCGCGAATTCTCTGAACCAGTAACGGCCCGAGGCATAATTGCAGCAATGGATCTCAAGCAAGCCCGGCTGGAACCTCCCCAAGAGTACTATGGCCGCCTAAGACAAGTGTATTTCGGTCCAAAGAACGTGACGGGCATGGAAGAGGACCTCGATTTCAAAACTCTCTTCCTGCGGAACCTCCATCCCAGCCAAAGTGCGCACCTGGGCGTTCTCGCTTGTCCCCAAACCATGTCCATCCAACAACTACGTGACCTGGCTCACAGAGCGTACGTAAAACAACAGACTATGTCTGAAAAACCTGTGAAATACCCCACAGTTTGCCCTGTCAATGCACCTTTTCCAGAACTGAACTTAGAAGGTGCACAGCCTACCAACTACGAACCCGGCAACAGACAGCCACGGCCGTTCCAAGTTGGCAGAGGACAGCGTGGGCGGGGGGGAGCCCGCCCAAAATCGCAAAATGACCGTTTCGAGAGATCCTGGAACCAGCAGCACCCCGCCCACAACCAAAAAGGCGGAGGCAGCTGGGATGCCAACCGGCGCCCCAGGAGAGGCCGACCCCGATCTCCCCGAAACACAAGTCCAGAGAACCGGCCACGGGACCCCTCCGGTCAAGACACCAGTAAGCCCAAGAAAGAGCCCAAATCCAACAAAAACAGCACAGCCACGTCCGAAACCACAGAACTTCTGAGCGTCCTGAGGGACTTGCTCCAAAAGAAACCCCACAAGGAAGACAAAGATAAACCGGACACGGCATGACTAACCCACAGGCCTGAAACCAACGCTCCCCGCACTGACAGCCCACCTGCCACTGCTGTCAAACCACACACCGCTGAACTTGCTGTTACAGCACCAAATGACAGTTACACTCACTTCATACAGTCGACAGCCCCACAGAACACTGCTGTCAAACCACAGACTGCTGAACGTGCTGTTACATCACCAAATGACAGCGTCACTCAATACAGCCAGCTGACAACACCACTTCCTGTACGGAACTGCAGCAGCTCTCATGACAAGGTACCAGACAGTGCGGTCTTGTTAATCTGCACCCACCATGAGCCACCCGATACCTCCCCTCACTGCTTGGCCATCAACACGCAGGAGTCAACACCACAACTTCTGGGCAACCTAATTGAAAGAGGAGTGGCACGGAAACTGTACTTAACAATTACCTTGGAAAAGGAAATGCAGATCGAAGCACTGGTGGACACCGGCTCTGATCTAACGCTTATCTCTGTTCAGCTGTTTGAAAAACTCAAAATTGAAGCTCGAAGACAAAACAGAACTCTTAAATTCCACACGTGTGAGCTGAACGTACAGTCATACAGCCAGAATGACATCCAGCTAAAGAACGTGGCTCCCATTCACCTGACAATCGGTCCTATGAGCATAGTCCACCCTGTCTATATCTCTCCTATGAACACTTATCAGTTTCTCGTAGGCAAGGACCTGCTGGACCGTTTTGAACCATTATTAGACCTCAAACAACTACAAGTTTGGGCTCAAGTGCGCGAACCTCACCCCCTCCAGCCAAACAACTCCATCGAACCAGACTGTCAAGCCACAGGGTTCACGGAAGTTCCATCAGCTAAACACGAGGACAAAGTCCCCACAGCTGGTCAGGGTTCAAGTTCGCTACTCTGCACATTCAGAACAAAGCCAGACTCTGATAACTACTGCCCCAAAGTTGACACTCCCCTGCAGTTGCAGGAGGTGACCACAACGGACATTACCCTAGCAATATGGGCAGATAATTCCGCAATCAGCTTCTCCCTATTCAATGCAATCATTGAAAAAACTCCAGACCTGCCATACACCTGCAAACGCACTCGTTTCCCTCTGAACCCAGATCCATCCTCAATGACATCTGCCAAAGGGATCTGTGCCTTGAACTTGACATGGAATCACCGGCACTTGACCCATTACTTCCTGATCCTGGAAGATCCAGCCCCCGACGTCTACATCGGAGCAGACATCTTGATCCGCCTCCAGGCTCATGTGGACATGTTTAATGAGGTTGTATGGGCTCCATTAACTTCGCAGCCATCTGTTCCCGTCATTCATGACAACCTACTGTCAGGACAGACCATCCCAGAGGTCTGCACTCTCATCAACGAACAGGGAACGGTGGTACCTGCTTACACCAAAGGAGTCGCGGTGCGGCTCAACCTGCGACAGGGCCAAACCCTAAACCACACACTGGCGTTTTTCCAACCTTCGCCTGAATGTGTGCAACTCAAACTCACGCTCGAAGCCACACCCCTCACGGAAGTGTCATCTCGAATAGTCTACATTCTATTCAACAATTGCACAGCAACTGACATCAACATCCCCAAAGCCTACCGGCTGGGATGGCTAATCAGCCACGCCTTTCATGACTTTGACCTGACGTTACCCGTCATAGGGCCCATTCCACCTGCACTGATACCTGAAGGGCATACGAACAACACACTGCTCACAGCACCCTTCCAATTCATTGCAATCACATCTGTCATGTCAGTGGCCAAAGACCATGTGTGCAGAACAGAGCTGACAGAAGACCAACAACTCGCAGTGTACACAGTCTCCCAGCCACCTGTCACTGAGACTGATACACCTGCCCTGCCGGTCACAGTCAACCAGACCGCCGACGAGCCAACGGAAGAACCATATCCAGGATTTGAATCTCAAGTGCAACAAATCTTACAACAGGCTGACGCACTTCAGGACGACGCAGACCGACAACAGCTGCGACAAGTCCTGTATAAATTCAAAGAACACTTTGCTAAAGATTCTCTAGACTGTGGTCTCACAAACCTCCACACAGTGCGTATCCCCACGCACCCCGAGGCTCCTCCCACTTTTGTCAAGCAATACAAGATTCCCATCGCCTCACATGAACCGGTGCAGGAAATCATCGAATCAATGCTTGAAAAAGGTGTGATAAGAACGTGTAATAGTACCTACTCTGCACCCCTATGGCCTGTCATCAAGCCCAACGGAAAGTGGAGACCTACAGTTGATTATCGCAAACTAAATCAACAAGTACCATTGTCACGATGGCCTATGACTCAATTACAACAAGAAATACCCCAAATCCGAGGTGCTACCATCTTCTCTACACTCGATGTGGCCTCAGGATTCTGGACGATTCCAGTACACCCAGACGACCAATACAAACTGGCATTCACCTTCGGCAACCGCCAGTACACATTCAACCGATGCCCGTTTGGGTATGCCAACTCACCAGCTGAGTTCAACATCTTCCTGAACAAAGCATGCCCAGACGCCAGGATGAGAGGTAACCTGATTTACGTCGACGATGTGCTCATGAAAAGCACCATGGTGGCCGACCACCTAAAAGAAATTGACTATGTTTTGAACCAGTTATCTGCTGCCGGCGCCAAAATAGCCCTACACAAGGGACAGTGGTGCCGCAAAAAGGTAAATTACGTGGGTTTGCTCATTGGACGCCATGGCATCGAACCACAATCAAACCGTATTC
Organism: Vimba vimba; assembly: GCA_022828995.1. Lineage (NCBI taxonomy): Eukaryota > Metazoa > Chordata > Actinopteri > Cypriniformes > Leuciscidae > Vimba > Vimba vimba. The sequence continues at coordinate 33,613,174 of CM040822.1, read as the reverse complement.
ATGCCATTCAAAACATCAAACCTCCCACTAACGTCTCTGAACTTCGAAGCTTTCTGGGGGTATGCAATTACTCCCGGCAATTCATCGAACACTACTCAGACATCGCCAGACCTCTCACAGCTCTGTTGAAAAAGGACTGCCCGTTCGTCTGGTCCGACGCTCAAGAACACGCCATGGCAGAGCTCAAAAGACATTTATGCTCAGCCCCATGCCTTGCCTACCCTGATCCACAAAAGGAATTCCACCTCGAAGCTGGGTTTTCAGACCAATGTCTCAGTGCCGGCCTATACCAACAGCATGACCAAGACAAAAAGGTGGTCGCATATGCCAGCAAAACACTTCTTCCTCCAGAATGCAAATTCTCTGACTGTGAGAAAGCTTTGCTCTGCACGGTATGGGCGATTCAGCGCTTCTCCAACTACATCGGAGCACAGAAGGTCATCATAGAAACTTGCCACCAGCCCGTTATGTTTCTTAACAGCCAACGGATAAGAGACGGTGTGGTCACCAACTCACGCATAGCTACATGGCTAATGGCTCTCCAAGGACGAAACGTCGAGGCCAGGTATGCACAGAACCACAAATCCGCTCTAGGAAACGGCTTGGCGGCATGTCAAAACTGCTCTGACGACTCTCCTGTTACAACACTAAATACACCAGAGCCAAAGCAACCACAACTGACCTGCCACAGGTACTTTGACAAGAATGCGTGCGAAGGCATGCCCACAGCTTACGTCGACGGATGTTCCTACAACAGCGAGGGCACCCTAAAAGCAGGCGCAGGGGTACTGTGGATAAACAACCACCCATGCCCACCCCAACACTTCAAGCTGGGCTCACAGTCATCACAATATGCAGAAGTAGCAGCAATCCTCATTACGCTGCAAACTGCAGCAGCCCATGACATCAAAGAACTACTCATCTGCACAGACTCTAACTATGCCAGACTCAGTTTTGTCTGCCATCTCCCAACCTGGAAACAGAATGGCTTCAAAACAGCTAACAACAAACCCGTAAAACACCAGCACCTGTTCCAAGAATGTGATAACCTCACAACGACACACGACCTCACCGTGTACTGGAAAAAGGTAAAAGGCCACTCTAAACTCCCAGGCCAAGACAAAGACTATAATGACCACACTGACGCCCTCGCAAAAGCAGGAGCCCTACACGGTGAACCGTGGGCTTCCCCAAAAGCCCCACCCACCCCAAACGTCGCAGTGCTAACCCGCAGCAAGCAAACCACTCCTGCTACAGCACCTGCGTCAGAACCTCTCTCACTAACCCCACAAATTTCCAACAACGACCTGTCTGAAATGCAATCCTCAGACCCCGCCATAAAGACTATGATTCTCCTCCTTAAAGAACCCTCCTCCCACCCTATCGCACAATCTGACATCACAGATAACTCCGATCTCAGGCACCTACATAACACCAGACACATGTTGCGTGTGCGGGACGACATTCTTTGGTTTGTCACCGACGACACCACTTCACCGAAACTTGTGGTGCCCCGCTGCCAAAGGGGGGTAATGATGAATCACGCCCACAACGCACCATATTCTGGACACCACGGTACCAGAGCCACGTACGAAACACTGAGACAGGTGGCGTACTGGCCAGGTATGCAGCAGGATGTGGCAGAATATGTGAGAGAATGCCTGATCTGTTGTCAGTTCCACCCAACGAACCTAACTCACAGAGCCCCGTTGCAACGCAGGGGAATCACATTCCCCTGGTCAGATCTTCAAATCGACTGGGTAGGACCCCTTCCCCGTTCATCGAGAGGCAATAGGTACTTCCTCACGGTAGTGTGCCAATTCACAAAATGGGTAGAGTGTCTGCCAGCACCCAACGACACTGCTCAAACAACGGCATATCTCCTGATGAACCACATCTTCTCCCGTTTTGGACTGCCACTGAGAGTCAACTCTGATAGAGGAACTCATTTTACCGCGGAGATCATGCAGAAGATCTGGAAAATGCTGGGAGTACAAGCTAAACTTCACATCAGCCACCACCCGATCTCATCCGGACAGGTAGAAAGGTCCAACCGAACGGTGGTCGCCATGCTGAGAAAGTATGTGTCAGCCAACCAGAAGGACTGGGATGTGAAACTTCCCCTGGTGCTGATGGCTATCCGAGCCACGCCGCAGGAATCAACCAGAGTGCCTCCATTCGAACTCATGACTGGAAGGCAGATGACCCTGCCATTACACCTGTTGTACCAACCCGGTGACCACAACCTGGTCACCGCATACACTACGTCCCAATATCTGGACGAGCTCCATAGACACTTGAAAACGACGTTTGCCTTCGCCCAGCAACACCTGAAAACCAGTGCTGAAGGCCAGAAAGCATATTATGACCTAAAGGCATCACGCCAAGAACTCAGCGTGGGCGACAAAGTCTTGTACTACAGTTTCGCCTTGCCACCCAAGCAACTGTCAAAGAAGTTTCTGCCCCATTGGACGGGACCGCATGAGATTGTGAACAAACTCTCCCCCGTAGCATACCAAATCCAGCTCAAAAGGGGACCAAGAGAACCCGTTCTCAAATGGGTCCACCGCAATCAGATTAAGAGACATGTGGCCACTAGCAAGAACAGACAGGAAGGGCCCAATGCAAGCTAACCTCAACCGCCGTCGTTACAGGAAAAGAAGACTGGACCCTCCGACGGGACAACCCTTGCTGACCTGTGCCTCTTCTCTTTCCTCTTTCACCCTTCCATACCTCTCTCTCTCTTACCTACAATAGGATGCTGCTGTGGATCATCGTCATGTGCTTCCAGACCATCGGAAGCCAGCCGCCACCCGACCTTATCTCTCCCGCACCGGCCTCAGGAATTGTGTTGAGAGAACAAGCCGGACTGTTAATAACGAACTGCCGCACACACACCCAGAAGGTGTACGTGCGACTCGACCCTCGAAACGTCTACCGTGCACACTACCCAAAAACAGCCGTCCTGTACAGCTGGGCAGGTGCCAAATGGACAGAGACCGCCCTCAACCACGCTGAAGCCGACATCGAGCACATGCTGAACCAGCTCGAGAAGATGACCCTCACCCAGGCCGAATTGAGCGGGCATAACAGGCGCGCCAAACGTTTCTTAGGAGCCCTACTTGGAGCCGCTGCGGCCGTAGGCACCCTGTTCAACATTGGCATGTCCAGTGTCAACGCGGTGAACATCGCCACAGTACGACGACAGGTAGCAGAAATCCAGACGGAACTTCCACAGCTGAAAGATCAACTCACCACACAGAGCGCATCCTTGACCACCATAGGCAAGACACTGAGAGGCACGATCACTGTCCTCAACACGCATAGTGTCATGCTGAACAGAACTGTAAGCTCCATGAAACAGATGTTCACAGTTTTCAAAACGACTTTGCCCAAACCCAGTTGGTCACCGCATTAATGGGCGACATGCTCAGAGAAGTGAGCTCCTCCATAGACAATTTAGCCATGGGCAGGATCCCACCATATCTCATACCCCTGAGTCTAGTGCAGGCCGTGCTAGCCTCCGCCATCACTACACCCACCGATCCTATACAAACCCATCTCGCCTACTCCTTAGGGAGTGCCATCCCCCTTTACGTGGACCCGGCACAGCGAGAAGTGGGCTTCCTTTTAAACTTACCTATTATAGAATCAAGCCGAATCTACCGACTTAAAGACGTGGTCAACATCGGATTCTGGCAGGGGAACACTCAATTCAAGGTACGGACCCCAGAGGTGGTAGCGTATCACGACAGCGATCCACAACTGTACCTAGCCCCTAACTTACACATGTGCACCCTCACGAAAGACATACACTACCTTTGCCCAAGCAAACCCTTCCTCCGGGATAACACCGATGGGATCTGTGGTCTCCAACAGCTGGCTAGCGACGCACGTTGTCCGGCTGATGCGAAACCTCGCAACCAAGTCACCGAGATGCAAGCTGAAATCGTAGGAAACCGATGGCTCGTGAACACTCCAGTACGCTCAGCAACACTGACCTACGATCAACACGACACAGCTACACGTGTCAATCTGTTGAACCAGAGCATGTGGATCCAAATCCCACGAGGAGCTATCCTCCACCTGGATGACCTTGCCTTGTACCATCTCCCAAGTGAAGAGTACCAAGCCGAACTAGAGATTCCATCGTTCTTTAGGGACCGCAACTTCACGCTAGATCCAGAACTGGAAAATTGGATCGAGAAAGAGGGGTCGCAACTCATCGACATAGCTCCACTGGACTCAGCCCTTCAGGCCTTGTCTCGACAACCCATCCTGAACACTTCACCTGTGGTCCAAACATGGACAGCAGCTGATACCGCCCTGTGCATTACCAGCATCCTCGGACATGCCCTAGCTTTGGGCTTGGCCTATATCCTGTACAGAAGGATCAACGCCATCCGAACCTCCACAGCCAAACTCACAGAGGCAGTCTCCGTCAGCTTCAAAAGAAACCATCGGAAGGACGACGTCTCCCCAGAGAATACTGAGGACCTCATCGGATTCAACCTGCAGTCTTAAGCGACTCCCCTTCTCAGCCTCCTACCAGCCATGCACCTGCCATCTGACCATCGTTACCGTGATGAGTCGACTAAGCCCATACACGCCCGTCAACTCATCAAGGGGGGAATGTAACGCAAAGACTATGGTCAGATCACCGGCTCTTCCCCTTTATGTTCAAATTACTGAAATTACCCTGTGATCAAACTCCTTTTGGTTTGAGACCTAATCAAATCACTAGCATCCTAATCCACAAACACCTCTATTGTCCCAAGATTCTTCCTGTTAGGACACTCAGACACAACGACGCCACGAATGGTGCAAATCATTGAATCCCCTATCTGAAAACGGAGATTCCTTCACTGCTGAACAAACAAAGACTCTTTTTTGGTTTATGGCTCTGCCAACATCCCTGCAATAAAAGCAATTTCAAGAGAATCCCCAGGGACCCCCTGACGGACATCCATTTACATTTAGACACTCAGTTAACACGTAAGACAACAACCAGACTCTGTTCAAACCAGATGTTTAACTGATAATCTCATCAAAACCAGTAAAACGCACACACAGAGCCTCGCAACCCGTGCTCGAGGACAAAAGGTCAACACGCCAGGAGTTGAACTTTCGAACTATCCGCACACACACACACAGAAAACACCTAGATTCTACCACGTGAGAATCAAAATCGTCTTGTGAAATGTTTAAAATGTATTCTCTTGATGTATGCATGATCCCTTATCCCAAATATTATGCCTATACAGCTTTATTGATTTGTAATCCATTTAATGTGACTATAATCGTGAAAAATCATGTATCTGCGAGTGACTAGGTCATAGAGTTACCATTCGTGGTATCATTCTGCTCCATAAATCCCAACGGTGCGGAATCTTTAACACGAAATATCAACGGATGCGTTCTTTTATTAATACCGAGTGTTATTAATGTTAGGAACAAAATCATCCTTTCCATACCTTGTCGGAAGGGGCGTATAGACCTCCGAAAACTAAGGAGGTGGCCCGATACGTCATTAAAGACCATTGGCTCACATACGTGAGAGGGCGTGAGTTTAGCTCCTTCAAAATGCCGCGTTTTCCCTGATCCTGTGCAATCCACCAGAGAGAGAAAGACGACCACGCCTTCTTCCTTCAAGGAAGACCTTCGCTCGCTTTTATTTTCTTTTTCTTCTAAGTTTTATTTTCTTAAAACCACTTGACTCCAGTTGATAGTCTTCTTCAACCCACAACGAAACCAACTTAAAAGCTAAGACTAACTTGCTAAGTTTCGCTCGCTTCAAGTCGCCATAGCAACAAGACGCCGTAGCAAACCGTTCTGACCACGTGATCCAGGCTTTGTCTACTGACACACACACCAAGAGGGCCGATCTACAACTCAGAGTAACGTAGCATTTTAAATTTGCAATTTGAAAGAAGGGCAGTTTTAAATGACCTAACAATTACTAAGTGTTTGGGGTTTGGTTGAAAGATTGAACTGTCTCTCCCTATCTCTCTCTCGCTCTCTCTTACACACACACACACACACACACACCTAGACATACCACGTGTTTCTGGACGAAAACACCCGACCACGTGTTGACACACCCACACACACATACACCTATCCTCGCCTACACTTTCACCAGTGTCCCACGGACATGAGAAGCCAAAATCTAACACCACTCTTAGCCTTTTGCCTAATCTTAATCTCTCTCTCTCTCTCTCTCTCCTTTATGTACTTCTTTTGTTTTGACCTTTGATTCTTACGTTTATTGTGTTATGTTTCTTATTGCGATCGTATATTGTTTTGTTTATGCATATTTACTCCTGTGTGATTTAAAATAGTTAGTTCGTTTAAATAAACTTTGTTAATCATTTGAATTGAGTTTGCTTGGTTTGTTTCAAATCTGAGTCCCTGAGCAGTGCAGATCTTGACCTCTTAAAAGCTCTACGGTCGATTTTACTATTGAAAGAAATCTCAAACGGTCTAACACACGAAGATAATTATTTTCTTTGTGGCCACAGGAAAGTGTTATCTATCAGTGTTAAGACGCTAGATTTCTGTTCAGAAATTGTACATTTTGTATGCTGGACGTACATTTTGTACAATGAATGAACAATCTTCAACTTCTACCTAAAATTTCCCCTGAATTAAAGATTAATTCGACATACTTATATCAGTAATTACACGAGAACTCGTGAAATTGTTGATATAAATTGAAGTTGATCTACTCCCTATTTGGGAATCATTTTTATTCATGTAAGCAACATATGCATATCCCCATTAATGCTAATTTGAGCTAATTAATTCCCTAATATAAGTTATTGTTGTTACATTTATTGGTGTTTGGAATGCGGGCACTCGCCATACTCAGTTTGATACAGATTGTGCAAGTTTATATTCATGTATGATTTTGAAAGTTTAACAATTTTGTGCGCGCTTGAATCTTGTAACGTTATTGAATAAGTACTAAGTCGACTCGAAAACTGATCAAAGGGCGAAAAGCCATAACCCGCCAGTAAGTCTGGTCGTGGAGAAAAACTGCAGTAAGTTTACAGTGTTGTTGCGAGTCCAGAATTAGAAACCTCTTTTTCTCGTGACCATAGCCTACATGTAATTCTGTGAAACCTGACCTGGAACAAAGGAGTCCATCAGGCATTTTTACCGGTATTTCTGTAAACCCCGAGAATAAATACTCCGGTCAGAAACAAATATATATTTGATTGTATGTCGTTAAGAAACGATAGAATACGGGTTATAAACACTGGCCTAGCTAACCAGAACTGAAAACCCCGTCTCAGCGTCTGTAAAGACCAGAAGACCCGCCGCGATCGTACTAAATCGATTTGCAGTGTGTTTTTTTTTATATGCAAAAATCTGCCGTGATCTTTAGAAAATTGCAGTGTGTTGTGTTGTGTTTGCACAAGGCCCACACACTTGAAATTGTGATTTCAGAAAATCTCAAATCACCGCCGGTGACTCACGTTCCGCATTAGCGTAACACTGCCACCGCGTGGTCAAGGCAGGCACGGGTAAAAGACCCGTTGGCCATATCCGTCCGCCTAAAGTGAGGCTTAAATAGCGCGGTCGCAAGCATTTAAGAAGCGGTTCTAAATACATATTTGTATTTACAGCGCGCTAAGTTCGTTAAAACAACCCTGTTTATTTTGGACTGAGACATTTTATTGTGAATTTTAAACTCCCAGGAAGGGAACCGGAAATTATAGAGTGTCTCGATCCAAAAGCACTGATAGTTCACCCGGAAGAGGACAGTGCCCCCTCGTGGCCACGGCCCTCCAGGTCAACTATCCCTCTTCTTTTCGAATGCTCTGCTCTGCTGTGTTTCATTTCTAAATCTGCCTTATTGATTCTGTTTGGTTTTATTCCCATTTAATAATCATTTCATAACAAATTCAATGTTATAGTGATTATTTTATTGTTGTTTTTAGAAATCTCTCTATTTCTCTAGAACAACAAAGTATCTCCAAGGATACTTAGATTTGAGTTGAAATTTAAACTTAATTTAATTTTGGTTACTCCCATTTTCACATTCCAGTCGTTTTAGCCCTGAGAAGGACACCGCCCTCTGGTGGCCAAGCCCTTCTCAAGTCAGCTATCTGCCTGATACAAATTTAGAAGTTTTCTTTTTCCAAACTTTAATAACTTCAGTTATTGTAATTACTATAAAGAATCAATTCTAATTCACTTGTGACTCTTCCTCAGGCTTAATCGGATGTGATCTTGAACCAATTTTGAATTAAAATTTTAAATTGTGTCAAACAATTAGGGTGCACCACAGAGAGACGCCCCCTTGAGGCCGTAGAAATCCACTGCAGCAGTCTACCAACCCCTTTGTCCGGTTTCCACCTGCATTGAGGTTACTGCTGAACTTCCATCGGGTTAGGTTATTTCAGAATAACTCTCACTCTATCCAAGCTCCTTTCTACTGTAAACCTCAGGTGGCAAAATCCGTCCCCACCTTTATTGTGCCTCTTCCCTTTTTGATTTGTTTAATTTTCCTTCTCTCTTTAACGTTTTATTTTTCATTGTTTCAAGTTACCTGTCACAGGCCCACCGTGATTCTTGTCCTATTTTCCACATAACTCACTTTGGTGTAAGTCAGAAATCTTAAACTCACTTTAAGCTACTCTGCTCACTCCATTCTGTGTGTCATATAGGCAAGACTCGCAGCACCTGCAGTGGACTGTGGGAGCCCCGGTCGGACCTCTGTGTGAGCAAAGTTAGCCGACTGACGCTACCGACACTGACCGAGCGGTGATACTTGAGTTTCTCTTACCTCTGCCACGGTCAACGGCACGCAGTAGTGACATCAGCAATCCGGTGCCTCGGAATACCAACCTCCACGCCGACGCAAAAGTTAATCGCTGGGACCGCTGCCTAAACCATCGGCAACGACTGCCACTCCAGGTTACCCTGGTGGGTTCTAGGTAGCACCCACGTTACATTGCAATCGGTTGGCTGGTATCTCCGGGACTACCAGGGTTGTGCCTACAGTCACTCTGTTTGAGTGGGCGTGGCCGTGAGCAGAGTAACGGAGAATCCAAGGTCACGGCGGCCAGGTGTTTGGAGCGCCAGGAAGGTCGACAACGCTCCGCGGGGCCGGCTGGGCTGACCTCCGTCCATTTCAGGTAAACTGTACTTTGAGAATCGAAAGAAAGAAAACAAACCCTTGTTTTCTCACAGACCACATAATCCTAAATATTTTCCCCAAGGCCATTAGTGCCATTAGTGTCCAAATTGCAGCCCAGACCCAATCACTGACATTTTTGTTAATTTTGTTCCTTCCTTCCCTTTCAATCCTCGCCTACTCGTGCCTTGCATGTTCTGTGGCAACTTGTTTTGCAGAATACCAACGAGACCCCAAAAGGCTAAGTAATCAGAGGGACAACTGAACAGCCTCTATTTCGGGCCCGTGCGGACCCGCCTAACTGTCTAAAGTCAGTTAGCCCAAAAGTTCTATAGACGGCACACCGTCCTATAGTTTATTAGCTCCACGACTCGATTGCATTGGCCCTTCTTGTGTGTCTTGTGTGTTGTGTTTCTCTCGCCTACAGTGAGTCAAGATGTCACGTGCATCCAGCCCGGCGGAACACTGGAATAGCCTGGAGGCGTGGCTAACTGCTATGACTTCAGGTCACCTATCCAAAGACTTCGGCGACCCAAAACTCCTGACCCAACAGGAACTGGACGACAAAGTGGACCAGATCATGTCCCAGGACCCCACACAGGCCTACAGTTCAAAAGACTGGAGTCGCATCATCGGGAGTCTCTCACACTACCTGCTGTCCCATGCACGTCTGCTGGAGGAGGACAAGGCCAAGCTTAAAGAGGACACCACTGACCTAAAGACTCAGCTGGAGGAGGCCTGCAAACAAACGGAACAAGCACAACAGCGTATGGAGGAGCTACTTATGGAGGATGAGGAGGACACACGTCCGGAACTACAACAGGAAGTGGAAAGGCTACAACAGGCCCTGGAGGACTTGCGTCTGGACACGGACAGGACAGTGGAGGCAGAGAAACGGAACACTGCAGCCCTCAGTGACAACCTAATGCGTGGAGAGGCTCAGCTAGAAAGAGCTCTCACAGAACTAAAAGACAAAGACACAAGGATCAAGGCTTGTGAGACATTTTTGCAGAAAGCTCGAGCTGAAATTAACGAGCTCATCCAACAGAGACGGGATCTCAAGGACGAACTGGACATTGTCCACCGCGAACTCAAACATGCGTACGAACTGCAAGGTGGACTGGGGGAGGGGGCACACGCCACTTCGTCTCCCCTCACCAGCGAACCTGCACTTCACCAACAAACTCTTAAGGCTAAAGAAGAAGAGGAAAGCCCACGTCGTTACACTACCCCACCTGTTGGCCCCGTCTCGGAGGGACGAGTCGGCCAACGCACAGGGTCTAAAGAACTGGACAAACTGGCGAGAATCATCCCTATGTTCAACCCAAAGTCGGCAGGATCCGGGTCTGACATACATGATTATTTAACAGACATTGATTTTCATTTAGAAGCTGTGGCCAACGTCTCCACTTGGGACAAATTGTATCTCCTTCGACTCACTTCTAATCGAATTGTGAGGAGTTTTCTGGACAGACAATCCCAGGCTGTCAAAATGGATTACCCGCAACTACGACAAGCCCTGATCCGCGAATTCTCTGAACCAGTAACGGCCCGAGGCATAATTGCAGCAATGGATCTCAAGCAAGCCCGGCTGGAACCTCCCCAAGAGTACTATGGCCGCCTAAGACAAGTGTATTTCGGTCCAAAGAACGTGACGGGCATGGAAGAGGACCTCGATTTCAAAACTCTCTTCCTGCGGAACCTCCATCCCAGCCAAAGTGCGCACCTGGGCGTTCTCGCTTGTCCCCAAACCATGTCCATCCAACAACTACGTGACCTGGCTCACAGAGCGTACGTAAAACAACAGACTATGTCTGAAAAACCTGTGAAATACCCCACAGTTTGCCCTGTCAATGCACCTTTTCCAGAACTGAACTTAGAAGGTGCACAGCCTACCAACTACGAACCCGGCAACAGACAGCCACGGCCGTTCCAAGTTGGCAGAGGACAGCGTGGGCGGGGGGGAGCCCGCCCAAAATCGCAAAATGACCGTTTCGAGAGATCCTGGAACCAGCAGCACCCCGCCCACAACCAAAAAGGCGGAGGCAGCTGGGATGCCAACCGGCGCCCCAGGAGAGGCCGACCCCGATCTCCCCGAAACACAAGTCCAGAGAACCGGCCACGGGACCCCTCCGGTCAAGACACCAGTAAGCCCAAGAAAGAGCCCAAATCCAACAAAAACAGCACAGCCACGTCCGAAACCACAGAACTTCTGAGCGTCCTGAGGGACTTGCTCCAAAAGAAACCCCACAAGGAAGACAAAGATAAACCGGACACGGCATGACTAACCCACAGGCCTGAAACCAACGCTCCCCGCACTGACAGCCCACCTGCCACTGCTGTCAAACCACACACCGCTGAACTTGCTGTTACAGCACCAAATGACAGTTACACTCACTTCATACAGTCGACAGCCCCACAGAACACTGCTGTCAAACCACAGACTGCTGAACGTGCTGTTACATCACCAAATGACAGCGTCACTCAATACAGCCAGCTGACAACACCACTTCCTGTACGGAACTGCAGCAGCTCTCATGACAAGGTACCAGACAGTGCGGTCTTGTTAATCTGCACCCACCATGAGCCACCCGATACCTCCCCTCACTGCTTGGCCATCAACACGCAGGAGTCAACACCACAACTTCTGGGCAACCTAATTGAAAGAGGAGTGGCACGGAAACTGTACTTAACAATTACCTTGGAAAAGGAAATGCAGATCGAAGCACTGGTGGACACCGGCTCTGATCTAACGCTTATCTCTGTTCAGCTGTTTGAAAAACTCAAAATTGAAGCTCGAAGACAAAACAGAACTCTTAAATTCCACACGTGTGAGCTGAACGTACAGTCATACAGCCAGAATGACATCCAGCTAAAGAACGTGGCTCCCATTCACCTGACAATCGGTCCTATGAGCATAGTCCACCCTGTCTATATCTCTCCTATGAACACTTATCAGTTTCTCGTAGGCAAGGACCTGCTGGACCGTTTTGAACCATTATTAGACCTCAAACAACTACAAGTTTGGGCTCAAGTGCGCGAACCTCACCCCCTCCAGCCAAACAACTCCATCGAACCAGACTGTCAAGCCACAGGGTTCACGGAAGTTCCATCAGCTAAACACGAGGACAAAGTCCCCACAGCTGGTCAGGGTTCAAGTTCGCTACTCTGCACATTCAGAACAAAGCCAGACTCTGATAACTACTGCCCCAAAGTTGACACTCCCCTGCAGTTGCAGGAGGTGACCACAACGGACATTACCCTAGCAATATGGGCAGATAATTCCGCAATCAGCTTCTCCCTATTCAATGCAATCATTGAAAAAACTCCAGACCTGCCATACACCTGCAAACGCACTCGTTTCCCTCTGAACCCAGATCCATCCTCAATGACATCTGCCAAAGGGATCTGTGCCTTGAACTTGACATGGAATCACCGGCACTTGACCCATTACTTCCTGATCCTGGAAGATCCAGCCCCCGACGTCTACATCGGAGCAGACATCTTGATCCGCCTCCAGGCTCATGTGGACATGTTTAATGAGGTTGTATGGGCTCCATTAACTTCGCAGCCATCTGTTCCCGTCATTCATGACAACCTACTGTCAGGACAGACCATCCCAGAGGTCTGCACTCTCATCAACGAACAGGGAACGGTGGTACCTGCTTACACCAAAGGAGTCGCGGTGCGGCTCAACCTGCGACAGGGCCAAACCCTAAACCACACACTGGCGTTTTTCCAACCTTCGCCTGAATGTGTGCAACTCAAACTCACGCTCGAAGCCACACCCCTCACGGAAGTGTCATCTCGAATAGTCTACATTCTATTCAACAATTGCACAGCAACTGACATCAACATCCCCAAAGCCTACCGGCTGGGATGGCTAATCAGCCACGCCTTTCATGACTTTGACCTGACGTTACCCGTCATAGGGCCCATTCCACCTGCACTGATACCTGAAGGGCATACGAACAACACACTGCTCACAGCACCCTTCCAATTCATTGCAATCACATCTGTCATGTCAGTGGCCAAAGACCATGTGTGCAGAACAGAGCTGACAGAAGACCAACAACTCGCAGTGTACACAGTCTCCCAGCCACCTGTCACTGAGACTGATACACCTGCCCTGCCGGTCACAGTCAACCAGACCGCCGACGAGCCAACGGAAGAACCATATCCAGGATTTGAATCTCAAGTGCAACAAATCTTACAACAGGCTGACGCACTTCAGGACGACGCAGACCGACAACAGCTGCGACAAGTCCTGTATAAATTCAAAGAACACTTTGCTAAAGATTCTCTAGACTGTGGTCTCACAAACCTCCACACAGTGCGTATCCCCACGCACCCCGAGGCTCCTCCCACTTTTGTCAAGCAATACAAGATTCCCATCGCCTCACATGAACCGGTGCAGGAAATCATCGAATCAATGCTTGAAAAAGGTGTGATAAGAACGTGTAATAGTACCTACTCTGCACCCCTATGGCCTGTCATCAAGCCCAACGGAAAGTGGAGACCTACAGTTGATTATCGCAAACTAAATCAACAAGTACCATTGTCACGATGGCCTATGACTCAATTACAACAAGAAATACCCCAAATCCGAGGTGCTACCATCTTCTCTACACTCGATGTGGCCTCAGGATTCTGGACGATTCCAGTACACCCAGACGACCAATACAAACTGGCATTCACCTTCGGCAACCGCCAGTACACATTCAACCGATGCCCGTTTGGGTATGCCAACTCACCAGCTGAGTTCAACATCTTCCTGAACAAAGCATGCCCAGACGCCAGGATGAGAGGTAACCTGATTTACGTCGACGATGTGCTCATGAAAAGCACCATGGTGGCCGACCACCTAAAAGAAATTGACTATGTTTTGAACCAGTTATCTGCTGCCGGCGCCAAAATAGCCCTACACAAGGGACAGTGGTGCCGCAAAAAGGTAAATTACGTGGGTTTGCTCATTGGACGCCATGGCATCGAACCACAATCAAACCGTATTCATGCCATTCAAAACATCAAACCTCCCACTAACGTCTCTGAACTTCGAAGCTTTCTGGGGGTATGCAATTACTCCCGGCAATTCATCGAACACTACTCAGACATCGCCAGACCTCTCACAGCTCTGTTGAAAAAGGACTGCCCGTTCGTCTGGTCCGACGCTCAAGAACACGCCATGGCAGAGCTCAAAAGACATTTATGCTCAGCCCCATGCCTTGCCTACCCTGATCCACAAAAGGAATTCCACCTCGAAGCTGGGTTTTCAGACCAATGTCTCAGTGCCGGCCTATACCAACAGCATGACCAAGACAAAAAGGTGGTCGCATATGCCAGCAAAACACTTCTTCCTCCAGAATGCAAATTCTCTGACTGTGAGAAAGCTTTGCTCTGCACGGTATGGGCGATTCAGCGCTTCTCCAACTACATCGGAGCACAGAAGGTCATCATAGAAACTTGCCACCAGCCCGTTATGTTTCTTAACAGCCAACGGATAAGAGACGGTGTGGTCACCAACTCACGCATAGCTACATGGCTAATGGCTCTCCAAGGACGAAACGTCGAGGCCAGGTATGCACAGAACCACAAATCCGCTCTAGGAAACGGCTTGGCGGCATGTCAAAACTGCTCTGACGACTCTCCTGTTACAACACTAAATACACCAGAGCCAAAGCAACCACAACTGACCTGCCACAGGTACTTTGACAAGAATGCGTGCGAAGGCATGCCCACAGCTTACGTCGACGGATGTTCCTACAACAGCGAGGGCACCCTAAAAGCAGGCGCAGGGGTACTGTGGATAAACAACCACCCATGCCCACCCCAACACTTCAAGCTGGGCTCACAGTCATCACAATATGCAGAAGTAGCAGCAATCCTCATTACGCTGCAAACTGCAGCAGCCCATGACATCAAAGAACTACTCATCTGCACAGACTCTAACTATGCCAGACTCAGTTTTGTCTGCCATCTCCCAACCTGGAAACAGAATGGCTTCAAAACAGCTAACAACAAACCCGTAAAACACCAGCACCTGTTCCAAGAATGTGATAACCTCACAACGACACACGACCTCACCGTGTACTGGAAAAAGGTAAAAGGCCACTCTAAACTCCCAGGCCAAGACAAAGACTATAATGACCACACTGACGCCCTCGCAAAAGCAGGAGCCCTACACGGTGAACCGTGGGCTTCCCCAAAAGCCCCACCCACCCCAAACGTCGCAGTGCTAACCCGCAGCAAGCAAACCACTCCTGCTACAGCACCTGCGTCAGAACCTCTCTCACTAACCCCACAAATTTCCAACAACGACCTGTCTGAAATGCAATCCTCAGACCCCGCCATAAAGACTATGATTCTCCTCCTTAAAGAACCCTCCTCCCACCCTATCGCACAATCTGACATCACAGATAACTCCGATCTCAGGCACCTACATAACACCAGACACATGTTGCGTGTGCGGGACGACATTCTTTGGTTTGTCACCGACGACACCACTTCACCGAAACTTGTGGTGCCCCGCTGCCAAAGGGGGGTAATGATGAATCACGCCCACAACGCACCATATTCTGGACACCACGGTACCAGAGCCACGTACGAAACACTGAGACAGGTGGCGTACTGGCCAGGTATGCAGCAGGATGTGGCAGAATATGTGAGAGAATGCCTGATCTGTTGTCAGTTCCACCCAACGAACCTAACTCACAGAGCCCCGTTGCAACGCAGGGGAATCACATTCCCCTGGTCAGATCTTCAAATCGACTGGGTAGGACCCCTTCCCCGTTCATCGAGAGGCAATAGGTACTTCCTCACGGTAGTGTGCCAATTCACAAAATGGGTAGAGTGTCTGCCAGCACCCAACGACACTGCTCAAACAACGGCATATCTCCTGATGAACCACATCTTCTCCCGTTTTGGACTGCCACTGAGAGTCAACTCTGATAGAGGAACTCATTTTACCGCGGAGATCATGCAGAAGATCTGGAAAATGCTGGGAGTACAAGCTAAACTTCACATCAGCCACCACCCGATCTCATCCGGACAGGTAGAAAGGTCCAACCGAACGGTGGTCGCCATGCTGAGAAAGTATGTGTCAGCCAACCAGAAGGACTGGGATGTGAAACTTCCCCTGGTGCTGATGGCTATCCGAGCCACGCCGCAGGAATCAACCAGAGTGCCTCCATTCGAACTCATGACTGGAAGGCAGATGACCCTGCCATTACACCTGTTGTACCAACCCGGTGACCACAACCTGGTCACCGCATACACTACGTCCCAATATCTGGACGAGCTCCATAGACACTTGAAAACGACGTTTGCCTTCGCCCAGCAACACCTGAAAACCAGTGCTGAAGGCCAGAAAGCATATTATGACCTAAAGGCATCACGCCAAGAACTCAGCGTGGGCGACAAAGTCTTGTACTACAGTTTCGCCTTGCCACCCAAGCAACTGTCAAAGAAGTTTCTGCCCCATTGGACGGGACCGCATGAGATTGTGAACAAACTCTCCCCCGTAGCATACCAAATCCAGCTCAAAAGGGGACCAAGAGAACCCGTTCTCAAATGGGTCCACCGCAATCAGATTAAGAGACATGTGGCCACTAGCAAGAACAGACAGGAAGGGCCCAATGCAAGCTAACCTCAACCGCCGTCGTTACAGGAAAAGAAGACTGGACCCTCCGACGGGACAACCCTTGCTGACCTGTGCCTCTTCTCTTTCCTCTTTCACCCTTCCATACCTCTCTCTCTCTTACCTACAATAGGATGCTGCTGTGGATCATCGTCATGTGCTTCCAGACCATCGGAAGCCAGCCGCCACCCGACCTTATCTCTCCCGCACCGGCCTCAGGAATTGTGTTGAGAGAACAAGCCGGACTGTTAATAACGAACTGCCGCACACACACCCAGAAGGTGTACGTGCGACTCGACCCTCGAAACGTCTACCGTGCACACTACCCAAAAACAGCCGTCCTGTACAGCTGGGCAGGTGCCAAATGGACAGAGACCGCCCTCAACCACGCTGAAGCCGACATCGAGCACATGCTGAACCAGCTCGAGAAGATGACCCTCACCCAGGCCGAATTGAGCGGGCATAACAGGCGCGCCAAACGTTTCTTAGGAGCCCTACTTGGAGCCGCTGCGGCCGTAGGCACCCTGTTCAACATTGGCATGTCCAGTGTCAACGCGGTGAACATCGCCACAGTACGACGACAGGTAGCAGAAATCCAGACGGAACTTCCACAGCTGAAAGATCAACTCACCACACAGAGCGCATCCTTGACCACCATAGGCAAGACACTGAGAGGCACGATCACTGTCCTCAACACGCATAGTGTCATGCTGAACAGAACTGTAAGCTCCATGAAACAGATGTTCACAGTTTTCAAAACGACTTTGCCCAAACCCAGTTGGTCACCGCATTAATGGGCGACATGCTCAGAGAAGTGAGCTCCTCCATAGACAATTTAGCCATGGGCAGGATCCCACCATATCTCATACCCCTGAGTCTAGTGCAGGCCGTGCTAGCCTCCGCCATCACTACACCCACCGATCCTATACAAACCCATCTCGCCTACTCCTTAGGGAGTGCCATCCCCCTTTACGTGGACCCGGCACAGCGAGAAGTGGGCTTCCTTTTAAACTTACCTATTATAGAATCAAGCCGAATCTACCGACTTAAAGACGTGGTCAACATCGGATTCTGGCAGGGGAACACTCAATTCAAGGTACGGACCCCAGAGGTGGTAGCGTATCACGACAGCGATCCACAACTGTACCTAGCCCCTAACTTACACATGTGCACCCTCACGAAAGACATACACTACCTTTGCCCAAGCAAACCCTTCCTCCGGGATAACACCGATGGGATCTGTGGTCTCCAACAGCTGGCTAGCGACGCACGTTGTCCGGCTGATGCGAAACCTCGCAACCAAGTCACCGAGATGCAAGCTGAAATCGTAGGAAACCGATGGCTCGTGAACACTCCAGTACGCTCAGCAACACTGACCTACGATCAACACGACACAGCTACACGTGTCAATCTGTTGAACCAGAGCATGTGGATCCAAATCCCACGAGGAGCTATCCTCCACCTGGATGACCTTGCCTTGTACCATCTCCCAAGTGAAGAGTACCAAGCCGAACTAGAGATTCCATCGTTCTTTAGGGACCGCAACTTCACGCTAGATCCAGAACTGGAAAATTGGATCGAGAAAGAGGGGTCGCAACTCATCGACATAGCTCCACTGGACTCAGCCCTTCAGGCCTTGTCTCGACAACCCATCCTGAACACTTCACCTGTGGTCCAAACATGGACAGCAGCTGATACCGCCCTGTGCATTACCAGCATCCTCGGACATGCCCTAGCTTTGGGCTTGGCCTATATCCTGTACAGAAGGATCAACGCCATCCGAACCTCCACAGCCAAACTCACAGAGGCAGTCTCCGTCAGCTTCAAAAGAAACCATCGGAAGGACGACGTCTCCCCAGAGAATACTGAGGACCTCATCGGATTCAACCTGCAGTCTTAAGCGACTCCCCTTCTCAGCCTCCTACCAGCCATGCACCTGCCATCTGACCATCGTTACCGTGATGAGTCGACTAAGCCCATACACGCCCGTCAACTCATCAAGGGGGGAATGTAACGCAAAGACTATGGTCAGATCACCGGCTCTTCCCCTTTATGTTCAAATTACTGAAATTACCCTGTGATCAAACTCCTTTTGGTTTGAGACCTAATCAAATCACTAGCATCCTAATCCACAAACACCTCTATTGTCCCAAGATTCTTCCTGTTAGGACACTCAGACACAACGACGCCACGAATGGTGCAAATCATTGAATCCCCTATCTGAAAACGGAGATTCCTTCACTGCTGAACAAACAAAGACTCTTTTTTGGTTTATGGCTCTGCCAACATCCCTGCAATAAAAGCAATTTCAAGAGAATCCCCAGGGACCCCCTGACGGACATCCATTTACATTTAGACACTCAGTTAACACGTAAGACAACAACCAGACTCTGTTCAAACCAGATGTTTAACTGATAATCTCATCAAAACCAGTAAAACGCACACACAGAGCCTCGCAACCCGTGCTCGAGGACAAAAGGTCAACACGCCAGGAGTTGAACTTTCGAACTATCCGCACACACACACACAGAAAACACCTAGATTCTACCACGTGAGAATCAAAATCGTCTTGTGAAATGTTTAAAATGTATTCTCTTGATGTATGCATGATCCCTTATCCCAAATATTATGCCTATACAGCTTTATTGATTTGTAATCCATTTAATGTGACTATAATCGTGAAAAATCATGTATCTGCGAGTGACTAGGTCATAGAGTTACCATTCGTGGTATCATTCTGCTCCATAAATCCCAACGGTGCGGAATCTTTAACACGAAATATCAACGGATGCGTTCTTTTATTAATACCGAGTGTTATTAATGTTAGGAACAAAATCATCCTTTCCATACCTTGTCGGAAGGGGCGTATAGACCTCCGAAAACTAAGGAGGTGGCCCGATACGTCATTAAAGACCATTGGCTCACATACGTGAGAGGGCGTGAGTTTAGCTCCTTCAAAATGCCGCGTTTTCCCTGATCCTGTGCAATCCGCCAGAGAGAGAAAGACGACCACGCCTTCTTCCTTCAAGGAAGACCTTCGCTCGCTTTTATTTTCTTTTTCTTCTAAGTTTTATTTTCTTAAAACCACTTGACTCCAGTTGATAGTCTTCTTCAACCCACAACGAAACCAACTTAAAAGCTAAGACTAACTTGCTAAGTTTCGCTCGCTTCAAGTCGCCATAGCAACAAGACGCCGTAGCAAACCGTTCTGACCACGTGATCCAGGCTTTGTCTACTGACACACACACCAAGAGGGCCGATCTACAACTCAGAGTAACGTAGCATTTTAAATTTGCAATTTGAAAGAAGGGCAGTTTTAAATGACCTAACAATTACTAAGTGTTTGGGGTTTGGTTGAAAGATTGAACTGTCTCTCCCTATCTCTCTCTCGCTCTCTCTTACACACACACACACACACACACACCTAGACATACCACGTGTTTCTGGACGAAAACACCCGACCACGTGTTGACACACCCACACACACATACACCTATCCTCGCCTACACTTTCACCAGTGTCCCACGGACATGAGAAGCCAAAATCTAACACCACTCTTAGCCTTTTGCCTAATCTTAATCTCTCTCTCTCTCTCTCTCTCCTTTATGTACTTCTTTTGTTTTGACCTTTGATTCTTACGTTTATTGTGTTATGTTTCTTATTGCGATCGTATATTGTTTTGTTTATGCATATTTACTCCTGTGTGATTTAAAATAGTTAGTTCGTTTAAATAAACTTTGTTAATCATTTGAATTGAGTTTGCTTGGTTTGTTTCAAATCTGAGTCCCTGAGCAGTGCAGATCTTGACCTCTTAAAAGCTCTACGGTCGATTTTACTATTGAAAGAAATCTCAAACGGTCTAACACACGAAGATAATTATTTTCTTTGTGGCCACAGGAAAGTGTTATCTATCAGTGTTAAGACGCTAGATTTCTGTTCAGAAATTGTACATTTTGTATGCTGGACGTACATTTTGTACAATGAATGAACAATCTTCAACTTCTACCTAAAATTTCCCCTGAATTAAAGATTAATTCGACATACTTATATCAGTAATTACACGAGAACTCGTGAAATTGTTGATATAAATTGAAGTTGATCTACTCCCTATTTGGGAATCATTTTTATTCATGTAAGCAACATATGCATATCCCCATTAATGCTAATTTGAGCTAATTAATTCCCTAATATAAGTTATTGTTGTTACAAACATCAGCTGCTGGTAGGCATGAGAGAGGTCAAGCTTACTGAATGATGTTCCTCCTTCTAAGGTAGCAAACAGATCTTCGGTGTTAGGTAATGGGTATGTCTGCTCTTCCATACACCAGTTAATACTGACCTTGTAGTTGCCACAAATCCTAATTGTTTTATCTGCCTTTGGCACGGTGACTATCGGAGAGGCCCACTCACTTTTCTCAATCTTTGAAATCACTTTCATTTTCTCCAACCTGTCCAGCTCCTTTTCTACTGCTTCCTTTAATGCGTAAGGAACTGGGCGAGCTTTGCAAAGGATTGGTGTGGTGCCTGGTTTTACGCAGATTTTGGCTTTAAAACCCTCTATGCAGCCTTGGTTCTCAGAGAACACTGCCTGGTGGCGCTGTAACACCTCGTTGACTCCTGGGGTCCACTCTACCTGTGTAAGCACCCTGTGTACAGTGAAAATCTGTTTCCAGTTCAGGTGTAGTTCCTTTAGCCAGTTCCTACCAATCAGAGCTGGTTTACTTCCCTTTACAATGACCAGAGGTAGGGTGACTTGCTGTGTTTCATACTTCACTGGTATCCTGATGTATCCTCGAACAGCGATACTTTGGCCTGAATATGATTTTAGCTTTAACTTGGGGGCTGGATAGGGGTGTAATGATACATCGATATGGATCGATGCATCGATATAATGTCTAACGATACGATGCATCGATTCCACACATAAAATATCGATATACACCTTTATTTTGACACTCTCCACATTCTCACGTAACATCCTTCCGCCAAAGCACACATTCGTTTAACGTTACTCACCAACCATACTGTCTGTCCGTGTGTCTTTCCGCTGTCAAGGCATCGCGAGTTCATGTTTTACAGCAGAAACAGACAAGCACTCGCACCCTTGTTGGTGAACACAACACGATAAGTCCGTTTTAGCGCGCAGTATTCAGGTCAGATGTCACTTTGAAAAGACGCGCTGGCTAAGAGGAGTTTCGTCAAAGCTGACTAAAAGTGATCGAGGAGGGATAATTTCAATGAACTTGATGAACCCGTAATATCTTCTTCGGGGCGTAAAAGGAAAATAAAAGCTGAACCTTACTAAAGCAGCTCGTTTAGTGGTGAGGGAAAAGCTCACTGTATTGCGTGTACGTTAATCACAACAACAAAGTTTGTCAGGTGTCTATGTCAGCTGAGGAGATTAACGTTATTAAGATTAACCGAGTGTTGTATTATTTATCATAGCAATTACTTGGTTTTGTTTGACTCAGAAAGATGAAATTTTACTGCACTGCTAAAAGAAAAAAAAAAAACTTAAAGCATACTTTCAATTAACTTTAATTTTGTAATTTAATTGTATTTTTTAAGTTATTATTATTAATCAAAACAATCCAGCTGCAGTTTGATTGATATTACTTGGAATGCACAATAATAATAAAAAACATGATTTATGAAAATGAACAAGAACGGACTTGCAAATGACCACTTCTGTTGTAAATGTCCCAACTGGGAGAGGGTGTGCAATTTTTGAAAGAGTTTAATTAAACATTCATGTTATATATTTTGGTTGCATTTGTGAGTTAATAAAAACGTAACTGGTTGTGTGAACATAATATCTAAATATCGATTAATCGATCAATATAGCCCTGAATCGAATCGAATCGTATCGCAGAATTTTTTGAGGTATCGTCATATCGCTGGCTGAGAGAATCGATATCGTATCGTATCATGATGAACTGTCCGATTTATACCCCTAGGGCTGGATTTAAACTTAATTTGTTCAGATTCGTCTGGTAGAAATCCTCAGATACCACTGACACAGCTGACCCTGTATCCAGTAGCATTGTTGTACTCTTATCACCCAATGCAACATCCACTGTGTACCCCTTTTCACAGCTTGAGGTGGAGTATACTGCATACACTCCAAAAAGTTCAGCCTCTTCATCCCCTCTGGATGTATTTCCTTCGGCTTCCACTGAGTTTGAGAAATGGCTTTTCCCTTTCTACATGCACGGGCTATGTGTCCAATTTTAGAGCAGGTATGACACTTTTCATTTTTAAATCTGCAGTCACGTGCTGAGTGTTTTCCCCCATATCGGTAGCATGTCTGTTGTGTGCCAAAGTAGTTTTTTACTCCTTTTTGGCCTTTGCTTTGTGCTTTATTATGATTTTGTCGTCTAAACTGTCCTTTCCTCCCCTTCTCAGAAAAACTTGCACTTGACAGGGCATTTACCTGATGAGGCTCGCTGTGTCCAGAAAATTCCATTGATTTCTTTGACGCCAGTTCCATTGCTACTGCAATCTCACAAGCCTTCGGGAAGGTCAGATGCTTACTGAACAAGGACACAAGCTTACTGAAAATTCTGTCCACTCCAAAATATTTACAGTCTTTCTCTATACAGAGTAGTGCCAGCTGTATTTGATCAACAGTTGATCGGTTGTGTTGATAGAAATTTCCCAGAATGAAGTAGACAGCTAAAACTTTGTGCTTTTGCTTGGCAGATCTGAGGATTAGCCACCTCAAAAGAGTCTTGAAAAAGCATCACCTTTAATGAGTCTGGGTCTGACACAAACATGGCATTCGATCTAATGGCATGCCCATCAGTGAAATCACAGAGTGTACCATCTTCAACATGAAGATGGTTGAAGCTCTGCTGAGCAATGCACTGAGCCTTTTCAGTATTGGAATGTAATGATAGTGCCTCTTCTGGCCTCTATCATTGTAACCAAGTGTGACTTCAACAGGCTGAACAAAGTTATAGTGTGTTTTGTAATACTGCAGCCATCTATGGTGGGTAGTTAAAGGACCATTAGCATGTAAGGCCTTGTGCATAGGACTCTGCTCATATGCACTTTCCCCAAGACATCTTAAGATCTCTGCAGAAACACCATACTGTTCAAGATCCCGAGACAGCCCATCAATTGTACATTCCTGTTGAATATCCTGAAGAATTTTCATTTCATTTGCTATCTTTGTAATTGTGGCTGTGAGGCTGGAACTAATTGTTTTGCCTGCAAACCCAAGTAAAACAGAGCTAGACTGTTTGTGTAGGCATCTTGCACTTCATTGTTACTTTGGTCTGTATTAATCACATCAATTTCTTCAGGAACGCTATCAACATCATGTGCTCCCTCACCTGGAGAAGACTGTTCTGCAACTTCACATAGATGAACAGGTGTTATCTGGGTGACATCCCACCTTCTAAGATATCTGGAAATATGAGATGTAAAGAATGTCTTTACATTAAAAGTCTTAAAACATCCATCAAAAGGACAAGTTACAGTCAGCCCCTCTTGTATGTGGCTACTCAAGTGAGACACAAGCCCTTTAACATCTGCATATTCTGCACTGCACAAACTCATTGAACACTTTAATTGAACAGACACATTCCGGTTCCAAGTTTGTGTGGCCCTCCTGTCTGGATGTGTTCGTGACATATGAACAGCAAAGCAGTTGAATGAGGAAAACTTTATTCCACAATCTTTATGGCCACACAAGAAAAATACATTGTTAACATGTCTGTGGGTTCTGCAGTGCTTCAGATATTCAGACAATGAAACGCATTTGAATTAACAAACACTGCAAGACAACATAACAATAAAACTGCCTTATCTAATCGCGCACCAATCATCAGTTGCGCGCTTCGTTCAAAAACTGCGCTAAGCTAACGTTAACTGCTGTAAACCACAGCCTCACCTGAATGACCGATTCACGATCGGTCAAGATATATATATATATAAAAAAAACGGTTGTACTGACAACTTACATTTCATTAGTAGTAAGATGAATGCCCTAACTGTCCAAAACACAAAATAATATTGCAATTAATTTGCTACAGCTAAGGCTACTACGTTAGAACATACTTGGCACAGAACAATTCTAAATAAACGACACCACCAACAAATACAAATTAATAATTCAATAAATAAAGGGCACAGTAACATATACATTCACAAATATCAACTAAATCTGAACCAATTCTACATAATTGTGCAAGGACATGCAAAACGGTCAACGCGATGGATCTGACAAACGAGACAGATTTATAGCACCTAAAATGCAATACTATGCATGTTTTAATTTGTGCCCTAACAAAGCCATTAGGGGAATGAGAGACTTCATTTAATCTCTCTAAACTAAATCTCAGGATTTGAAACCTCTTAAGAACTGCTTGCAGACCTTTCCTGTTAACCATTGCAGTGCGAAAGAGGTTTCAGTGTTATTAATTCCATTGTGACTAAGAAGAGGTCTGTGCTTCTTGTTTCAAATTTGATGATGATCAACCTCAGTGGCCCACCAATTTCACTGTTTAACCCAGAAAACTATGTAAAGTCCTGGGCAAGACGAAATCGCACTGCACATGACCCACAGTCACGGCAATGTAAATCAGTAACAATACAATAGATGTTTTTGGAACATACTGTAATTTAATAAGCAAAACATACATTTTTAAATATAATTGAAATGTAATAATAATTGACATATTACTAATAAACAAACAAACAAACATTTGTGACTTCTGTTTTTTGTGTGTGTGTGTTGTGGTTTGTTAGGGGTAATAGTATACCACTTTTCGTTTTAGGACTACACCACTGAAACGATTCACAGTGTAAATATGCTTACCATTGGGGCGAATAAAGTCTGGTTTCACGTTAGTGTCAGGCGAATCGCACACAGTCTGTTCTGGTCCAGAAAACATATCGGATTCTGCACAGAATACTACTATATTTTAAAATCATATGGAGGAGATTAGGAGGAGAAACGGTATATAAACTAAACGCTATTGTATGTTTTAAAAAAGGGGAGGAGCTGTTTGATATGTCCCGCCCTGTCTTACTGTTTCAGTGGATATTACGTCAAAACATTTAACAATGGTGAGCGTTTCAAGGCACTGAAGTGGGCCTTTAACAAAAACTAGGCCCAAATGGAGAAGCCATGTGTGAAGAACTAAGTACACCCCATGGTTCAATAGCTTGTATTGATGATAATAATGAATGTCTGTAAAGTCTGTGTGGAAAGCCCTTATATGGAGATGATGTGGGGTGTTATATAAAAATTGATAACCTTAGAGCAGGGTTAAGAAGAAATTTCTCCTGTGCATGCACACAAAATAATCCACAGTTTTTAGAGAATGAGACCCACTGAATCTTTTAAGTGTGCACTGGGCAAAAATTCTTGTAGTGTGTGTGTGAGTAGTTTTAAGGAACTGTAATTAAGGATTTAGAAGTCACAAGTAGTCACATTTTCCCAATACTGCAATTTTGTACGTCTTTGTATACACCCGATTTGCTCATCAGCCCATTAGTGAAGACTGCAAGACTTGAAATGGGTGTATCAGACCAGAGAAACGACACCGTGAAAATATCAGTATGACCAAAATAACTTTAATTAGATCAGTTTTGCTCCACTAATTATTTTTTTCCTATTTGTTAAACAAGCAAAATATTCACCAATACAGATGATTTTTTTAAAGCAAACATTCGTTGAATGAAACTCCTCATCTTCACTCATCATCTGCTCATTGTTGTAGATCAGATGGCTCACTTTGACAATTTTGGACAATGCTTCTTTACATGAATCTGTCGAGTACTTGATGAGCTGAAACTCTTTCCACATGAAGGGCACTGGTACGGCTTCTCTCCAGTGTGCACTCGCTCATGTATTTTCAGCTGCCCTAACTGATTGAAACTCTTGTCACAATGTGAACACTTGTGCGGTTTTTCTCCAGTATGGATTCTTTGGTGAATTTTCAAGTCGCCGGCTCTGCCGAAGCTATTCCCACACTCAGAGCACACATGAGATTTCACTCCAGTATGAACTTTATGGTGCATTTTAAAACAGTCCAGACGTGAAAAAGTCTTTCCACAAACAGAACAAATGTAAGGCCTCTCATTTGCATGAACGTTCATGTGTTGTTTTAAACGTGATCCCAAAATAAATGCTTTACCGCACTGATCACATATAAATGGCTTTATTCCAGCATGAGAGCGCAGATGATACGTAAGGCTGTCTAACTGTGAGAAATTCTTCCCACACTGATTGCAAGTGAAAGGTGTCGCTCCAGTGTGAATTCTATAGTGATGCTTAAGTTTTCCTTTCAATGTGAAACTCTTCCCGCATTGATCACATTTGTAAGGCTTCTCTCCGGTGTGAATTCTCATGTGACAATAAAGGTTTCCTCTAAGTGAGAAACCCTTCCCACACTGAGAGCATCTGTAAGGCTTCTCTCCGGTGTGACTTCGCATGTGATCATTTAGGAGTGCTTTACGGATGAAACTCTTTCCACACTGCGCACATAAATAAGGTTTTTCTCCAGTGTGAACTCTCATGTGATCATTGAGAAGTCCTTTACGTCTGAAACTCTTTCCACACTGATCACAGCTGTAAGGTTTCACTCCAATATGAATTTCCTTGTGAAGCTTAAGGTCTCCCTCATTAGAGAAACTCTTTCCACATTGAAGGCATGCGAAAGGGTTCTGTCCAGTGTGGATTCTCATGTGCTCATTCAAGAGTGCTTTACGCACAAAACTCTTTCCACACTGATCACATGTGAAGGGCTCCAACCCTAAGTGAATTCGTATGTGGTCAACGAGAAGTTGTTTACGAATGAAACTCTTTCCACACTGATTGCATGTGAAAGAATGTTGTACCTCTTTTCTTTGAGATCTTTTTTTCAAAAACTGAAAATAATAATTCACAAAAGTCAAAGATTCTCCTTCAGGTTTAAAATTGTGAGGTTCCGGATACTGATGTTTCTCCTCCGCTTCATTTATGTCTTGACATTCCTCTTTCACCTCCATCAGACCTAAAGTGAACACATTAAAATGTCAAAATTTAATTAAAGAGACAAATGTCAAACAGAATGAAATAAGAGTAACTGACAAATTAATTCTGTAGTTTTAATTTTCATGTTAATAAGTGGGCCGGTAGTACTAGAACTTCACAGTACAGGCACTTCTGTATTTTAAACTGTAGCGTAACCTCACTTTTTCTTGCGTACTTGCGTTTTTATTGTATAAAAAAATGACATGTTTGAACTTGCTAGCATAGCAAAAGCTAATAGAGCCATCCAAGTAGACGCCTGTTCAATGTACAATTATATATATCCAGTTGTAATCTAAATGATTCAACCCCCATTGCAAATCAGGTTTATTGGCAACATTTACAGACTTTCAGATGTTTGCAATGAACAAATCAAACAAAAGTAATTGAAATAGCTCAACACAACAAATGGTTTTCCAAAATTCAAATGAAAATTCAACTTTTAATGACTTCTGCAGTCTCAAAATGATTCAACCCCCTGAATCGAATCCCTCTCGACAGCACACATCTGCAAAACAAGTGCTGTCTCAAGCAAACCTGATGCGACTAATCAAGGGCTTCATTAGTTACACCAGGTGTGCTTGAGCTAGAACACACAAAATGTCTGAAGTGGCTAGGTTTGTTGAGTGTCACGTTTGACTGCATGTTAGAAATATGGCTTAGTCAAAAGAAAGGACCAAAAAGTTTAGAGAAGATTTCATTGCCCTTCACAAACAAGGAACAGGATACAAAAAGATAGCAAAAGAACTATTGCTACATTCACACAGTCCGTCCAAATCCTATTATTTGTATATCCGATTGGAATCTGACCTAAAATTATTGACGTCCACACTGTGTATTGCAACTGTTCAGATCCAATTTGTGTGTCCATGCAGCTCTTTCGTTTTCCGGGAAAATATCTGCATTGATTTCTATGGCAATGACGTCGGATTGGTAGGAATACGGCAAATACAACAACAACCGCAACATGGACGGGTTTGCAATAGAGATGTTGTCTGCTTTTTTCCACGCTGTTGTCTCAGTCGGTTACAAACATGTCTCCGTTTTGTTGTCATTTTCTGCTTGTCCTGCACTTTGCAACAATACAGCCTTGTTTCGATAGCGACTTTAAGCATGTTTCCTATAACAACGTCTGACGTTTATGTTTTACGTGCCGTGAGAAATTCACATAAACCACGCAAAATCCGATCAGAGCAGACAGAAATGGATTTTCAGAAATGCGATTTGAAAAGGATTTCAAACCACTTATGAATGTAGCTTGAAACAGATTTGTAAAAAACAAATTGTCATGCACACTTGCTAAATCTGATTGGATTTCAATCGGATATGCAAAAAAATCGGATTTGGCTGACAGTCTGAACGTAGCCTAAATGTTCCAAGAGACATCGTCGGATGCACAGTTCACAAGTTCAAAGTTAAAGTAAGAGTGATTACACTATCTGGACGGGGGAGAAAAAGGAAGCTATCAATGGATGCAACCAGATTTCTGAAAAGGCAGGTTCAGAAAAACCCTTGAGTGACTGCAAAAGACCTGCAGCAAGATTGGTGGGAACAGACACTGAGATTTCAGCTGCACAGTAAGGAGCGTACTTAACGCATGACGTACACCACTACTGACCCAAAAGCACAAGAAAAGTCGGCTACAATTTGCTCGAAATAATTTTAAAAAGCCACAGAAGTTTTGGGATTTTGTTCTGTGGAGCGATGAAACAAAACTGTATCTTTTCGGCCCTATGGATCAGCGGTATGTCTGGAGGAAGAAGAATGAAGCATCTGCTGAAAGGAAAACTGCCTACAGATAAACATGGTGGGGCTCTGTGATGCTCTGCGGCTGCTTTGCATCCTCCGGCACTGGAAACCTGCAACGTGTGGAAGGCAAGATGGATTCACTGAAGTGTCAGGAAATCCTTGGAGAAAACATCATGCCATCAATGAGGAAGCTTAAGCTTGGGCGTCATTTGCCACGTTTCCACTGTCGGGCCAAAAGCGGGCGTGCTAGTGCGTGGGCCCGTCGCGTTTCCATTGTCTCTTCCGGGGCTTGATTGGGCCTCGTCGGGGCTTCCTCTGGGCCAGCGCCCAGGGTTTTTTGGTCTGCCGAATAGTGGGCCAACTCGGGCTAGAGGAGTGATCATTAACAGAGGCGGAGTTTACCTGAGTCTGGAGACGGCAGCACCGGATGATTCCATATACCAGATAATCAGCATTAAAGACTTTTAAAATATTTTAGCTCAAAAATCACTTTCAGACACCATCGAGTGTTTAAAATAACTTCTGTTTGTGACCCGATGTGGATTCTGATCACCATATAAGGCAGAAATATTTTTAGGCGATGCAAAAGACTAAGCGCTCTAACCATTACCATAGTAAACATGGTAAATATGACTGCTTGAAGAAATCAGACAAATCATATAGGCTATCACAATCATGTTTTAATTTTATCTGTCAGTAGTCAATTCTCTTCATACCGGACTGTCTGATATCCATATTTAGCTCCGCATATGTCATAAAATAATAGGGGTGGGCATCTCTATGCACCTCACAATTCGATTCAATTATGATTCGAAGGGCTGCCATTCGATGATAAAACGATTATCAATGCATATTTTTTTCCTATACAAATTTTCTTTTTTCTCACTGAGAGACTACTTGTTACTTTTAAAGCAAGTATTTGTAATGATCCATAATGAATTTACTTCCAATATATTTTATTAATCAAACAAATGGAAGAATGGTGATTTGGCAATAAATATTGCGACAGAGTTTGTTATTCGCTTTGCCTTTTTTGAGTTGGGTAGAAATTTTTAAGGTTGTCCTGGTTTCCACTTCAGCGCTGTTTGATCTGACCTATGTGGTTTATAAGAGAATTCTGCACCGAATTTACTTTCAATTAGATCTCGCTTGCGATGTTATTAGTGAATTCAAACGCTTTCTCACTGGATCTCCCAGCACTGTGTAATAACAGTGTCGCGTCGCCCACGATTTAAAACCGCTAAACGTCCCGTGCAGCGCCGCTCAAACGAATAACTTTCGTTTCGTTTGCTGTTTCTCATATGTAACAGAAGTTTCTCTGACTGAAAATATAACTGTACTGGGAGAGTGCTAAAGCTCCTCAGGTCATATTTTTGGTGGCATATTTGAAGAAATTATCATTCTTTCTAAATGTGATATAAACATACTGTCCTGACTCCTGTGATTACAAATAAACAGAAACAGACGTGACTGAATAAGTACGTGTGTACTTGCTTTCTTTTGTGAAATAATGGTAAACCACTTTATTAATTACACTTTTATTTATTAACCACTTTATTTTTACACAAATTAATTCATTATGATCAATGTATCACTTTTTACTGTAAACCTGTGGTAAAACATCGATGCTTGGGTTTTAAATATTTAAAGGTGACATATTAAGCCCCTTTAACAATATGTAATATAAATCCTATGGAGTCCCCAGAATGTGTCTGTGAAATTTCAGCTCAAAATACCCCCCAGATCATTTATTATACCTTGTCAAATTTGCCCCTTTTTGGGTGTGAACAAAAACACGCCGTTTTTGTGTGTCCCTCTAAATGCAAATGAGCTGCTACTCCCAGTCCCCGTTTTTAGACATAACTGGACGTTTCTGAATGGTTAGTGGATACATTTATGTAGCTAGTTGTTGTGGAGTTACATTGATTCATCTCATCAATTTGCATGTACCGTCATATTTAACTTTTACACAAGTTGACACAGTTCCCTGAGGTCTTTATAAGACAGCTGTGACATTTTTCAGTCAAATAGTGTTCTGTGCTCGTCTGTACAGCCAACGACAGAACAGTTTGTGTGACGTTGTTCCAGAGAGGCATGTTACGGGTGGGTTTTAGTGAAGCACTGTGGAGCTTCTGGCCCGACAGTGGAAACCCAGCATGGTTTTGGGCTCTGTGTTGCAGGTCCAAGGATATTAGCCCAGCACATCCCGTTTAAAGCCCTGGCTCACACTGGCCCAACAGTGGAAAAGTGGCTATTGAACCTTCCAACATGACAATGATCCCAAGCATACCTCAAATTGCACCAAGGCTCGGTTGCAGAAGAAGTCCTGGAAGATCCTACAGTGGCATCACAGTCACCTGACTTGAACCCCATAGAAAATCTCTGGTGGGATTTGAAGAAGGTATTGCAGCACGCAAACCCAAGAGCATTACTGAACTGGAGGCCATTACTCATGAGGAACGGGCTAAGATTAGAAGCTGGTGCCTGGCTTTAAATCTCGTTTGCAGCAGGTCATAACAGCAAAAGTGTGTTCTACTAAGTGCTAAAGATGCTTGCCATGAAGGGGTTGAATAATTTTAAGACTGCAGAAGTTGAAGTTGAATTTTCAGTTGAATTTGGGGAACACACTTGAAACATTTGTTGTGTTGAGCTATTTCAGTTACTTTTGTTTGATTTGCTCATTGCAAACAGCTGAAAGTCTGTATTAATTTTGCCAAAGAAGCACAAACTGGAACATGTGCTGAACTGTTTTCAATCAGAAATGGCTAAAACATGCAGACTGGGACTGCTTTTGTATGCACACCTGAACCATGCTGAACTAACATTTCAAGCCAACCCGTTTGGTTTAGTAGTTCTAGTTATTATTTAGTGTTGATATTTTAAATGCAAAATCTCAGTGAACTCAATGGAAAGTTGATGATTATTTTTGTATCAATATAAAACATGACTTTGTTATTCATTCACAAAATGGTTCAGAATGTGATGGCATGTGATTTATTCTGTTTTTGATGAATTTACTACTTTTACTTCACTTGTATTTGTATTTTATTTTTTGTAATTGAAATAAAAAAATCAGTATTCACCATATATCCCCTGTAATTATTAATGTTGTCAGGTGGCTGATATTCATCAGGTGCAGCAACCATGTACATTTTTAATTTAAACCAACAATTAATAAGTCAGAGTAAAAAATGGCTGGAAACTAGATTGTAATAGTAATTTTATTGAATTCATTCATTAGTATACTAGTATGATAATTTTTCTGTCTTTAGAAGTTAAATCGGATGCTAAAGATACTAAATACCTGGCCACTCCAACAAATAATTCAGTGGCTTTGTGAATATCATAATAATAAGTATATTAACTTATTAATATCTCTGAATATCACAATCAGGGCTTCAGAGTTCAGACTAACCTTTACCAAAAAAAGCACTGTAGCCCCTAACTGAAATTTTAAGGAGCACAAGTATTTATTCACATTTTCCCGCATTTTACTGTATTACTGACAAATGACTTAACTTAGTTAATAAATAGACTTAACTTACATAAATTACAATGTGCAGTTTTATTTTAAGCTCACAGGACTCCAGACTAACATTTGAGGGCAGCAGCACCGAAGCCAGAAAGTTGCACCAGCCCCTGATTCGCTAGCGCTGGTGGGCTGACAATAAGCACTGAGCTTGAGTTGAGATGTGGATAAAATTAACTTAAATTATTATCATTCATAATGTCTAAATATTCATTCAAAAGAAAAACAAGTGAAAATATATATATATATTAGGCAGTGAAAATAGCTAACAAGCGCTCCTCTGCAACCACCTACTGGTTTCAATGGTAATTTAATGTCTTTCTTATTTTTAAATAAGTGTATATCCTATATCTTGAAACTTTACTTAATTTTGGACTGAAAGCCTTCTTGTTTCTCCTGGTTTCCACGTCAGCGCTGTTTGATCTGATATCTCTGATTTATAACAGAGAATTATGCGCTGAATTTGAATGCATCTTCTCACTATATCTCGCAGCAATGTTATAAATTCAACGGCTTTCTTCACTGCATCTCTCACTGTGTTTGGTTGCACAGGTGTCCTGACAAATCGGGTCCTCCCTCAAAATCGGGTCTTCCCAAACTGTCAATTAATTATTATCCTAAGTATATACGAATGATATTGATTTAAAATACATATCTTACTATGTAATGTGTATGAAAACACATTAATGCATAATAAACCAATTGAATGTAATTTCTTACAATTGATTAACTGTTAATAAATAATAATAATAATAATAATAGCCCATTATGTTAATAATTGAACATCATTAATTTATTTTATTTATAACTGAATTAGTTGGACATTTAACACTTAATTTAACACAATTCCATAAAAGATGATTGAGAATGTATTAAAATATCATATCATTTTTGATAATAATTCCATTTTGAACAGACAGTTTCTCTTTAAAGTTAGCAAAACGATTAGCTGTACATTTTTTAATGTTATTTCACAGGTCACATATTTTTAAAAATAAGTCTATTGAATGGATGTTTTTGATGTTACCAGCAGTAATTAATGGAGACTCAAGAATGACGACCAACCTCTTTGTTCTTCAGTGTTCACTCTGCAGGGCTCTGCCTCACTCATGTTCACGAGCTACAATTTATTATGATTCATTTTTAAAAAGCGATATACCTGACGTTTTATTAAGGTTCCGTAAACGTTTATTTACAAGCTGTGCTTCGGAGCTTGTACGTTGTTGTTATTGTTCTTCTTCGTCCTCGTCTTCTTTGAGTTAATGGCGGATTGGCGCCACCTTGCTGTATGGAGGGCTAAAAACTAAAAGTTTTCATTTAGCTAAAATCGTAACAAAAAATCAAGTTTCAGTATAAATTAAGGTAACTGAACTCGATATAGGTTTCATATAAACATTTTAAATGTAATAATTCTTTCTACTCCAATTTGTTGTTGAAATATAAACAGTAAAAAAAAAAAAAAAAAAAAAATCCACTCTGTCCCCATCCGTGGCTTTACTATGTAGCCAAAATACTTGGATTTTATATGGACTTGGATCTTAAATGAGCAGACATGAAGGACAATCATAGACCATATTACTGAGCTCATCATAGGGCTGAAAACATTGAGAAGATCATATTTAATGTTAGGCTACTGAATTTCCAGAATTGCTATGACCCTCAAAAATCTTATACAGATATCATGTATAAATTGGTTTTCCATACATGTAAAAAATAAGTGCAAAATTTCATAGTTAACTAAATTATGTATGTGACATTAAAAACTATAAATTATAAACCATACAAAAAAAAAAAAATTATATATATATATATATATATATATATATATATATATATATATATATATATATATATATATATATATATTTATATATTTTACACTTATTTTCAATTAAATTATAAATGACAAATAATACAATATAGACACAAGCGGCGATTATCAAAGTTCAAGCCCCAATGGATCATGTAGACAATAGTGACACAATGGCCATGTCTTATTTATTTATGGAAGCATTATTCTATGTACTATATTAATATGGACAAATAATTTTGTATCTTCATTTAATGGGACATCAATACATTCAGTAAAAAACAAATATTGCATCACAATAAATGTAATTGTGATTGTCAACATTTGGTAACTAAATAGAATTTTAGGAAGTTTAGTGACAACATGTTACAATGTTTACATTGTACAATGACTCATAGGATACAGTTTTTATTGTTGCTTGACAAAAAATACAAGATTTCAATTCAATTCTTCCGATTTTGATTCAATATTGACTAATTTGGATACATGTTTATTTTAAATTTTATTTACAAAAATTATCTCACCTAATGCTGTAAACAGAGGGCCCAATCTGCTGGTATTATTAAAGGTTAAAAATATCAAATGAAATTAAATATAATGCAGTTTTTGTTATAATAACAATTATTTAATGACATAAGTAAAAATATAATAAATATGTAATATAGTGCTCAGCAAAATCTCCTCTCTAGCTATTTTTTCTATTCAATTAACATGCTATGGTCATTAAATGGCTTTCCTGAGGTAAATGTAACGTTATGTGACTTGTACATAGACTTGCAATTATATATTGACCTCTTTCCGTGGTTGAAAAACGCTAATTGGTCGATATTATGTATACTTTCGGTAAGTTGTACTGCATCTTTAAATAAAACAGTAACAGAAGATTGGTTCACGTGCAC
Source organism: Vimba vimba (assembly GCA_022828995.1). Taxonomy (NCBI): domain Eukaryota; kingdom Metazoa; phylum Chordata; class Actinopteri; order Cypriniformes; family Leuciscidae; genus Vimba; species Vimba vimba. Next base: position 33,577,383 of record CM040822.1, on the reverse strand, counting down.
TTGAACTGAGGCGCTCAGCGATCTGTCACGTCACATTTACAAGCGCCAAACGTATTTTTGTCTGAATTTTGTAATAAAATTGACGGAATCTAAGAGCTGAGAATTAGTTTAATATTAAAAGTACCTCTTTGCTCCACAATTTTTCTGTGCGTGAGAAAATGGATGTGTGGCGTTAGAGCGTGTGAAAAGTGTCAATTGCGTGAGTCTCACGCTCAATGCGTGAGAGTTGGCAGCCCTGCAATTGCATAAATGATTGTGAATATTGAAATATGAAATGATAGAATCAATGAAATTATACATTTAAATATGAAACTAAAACAGCCAGTAGGTGGTGCCAAGCCACCGTCTTAACGAATGAGTTCAATTATTAATTCAGACGATTCGTTCAAATGTGCTACTGATTCGTTCAGTAAGAAAACTGTTTTCACGCAGTGGTTCTGTGGAGTTTGGAACTTTTTTTTTCTGAAGAAACAGCAAAAAAGAACACTCTTCCCGTGTGATAGTATATCATATTATGTTATATAATAAAATTATCACATACTTACATATCACATACATGAGCTCTACGCAGGTCTACCAGTGTTCAGCTCCAGCATGGTCGGTGGATCCCCGGTCTCCACCTCCAACCTCCGCGAGCAGGACTCCACCTCGGCCCGTTGATCCATCAGCTCGACCTTGGCTCCTACCTCTCTCATCTCCACCATGGCCCATCAGTCCACCAGCTCCGCCGGGCTCCCTCGTCCCTCCGGCATCGCCTTGGGTGTTCGTCGGCCTGCCCTCGCCTCAGGACTACACTCCTCTGGCATTGCCTCGTCCCTTCGTCCCTCTGGCTCCGTTGGGCTCCTCACTCCCTCCAGCTCCACCTTGGTCCTCTGTCGCTCCGGCTCCACCACGGCCTTCTGGATCCCCGCCTGCGCCTCCGTCGCCAGAGCCGCCAGCATTGCCATGTCCCTCGGGATCCTCAGCATCGCCTTGGCTCGTCGGCTACTTCCGGGTATCCTCTTCCACCTGCTCCGCCTCCGTCAGTCGGCCCCATTTCATTTGCCGCATGAATGTTGATTAAATTAAATTCTTCATTTCCATATTTAATTTTCACCTTTAACCTTTCCCTTTTTTATCATAGATTAGTTTCCCTTCTATTTCCTTGTTTTTTCTTATTAATATAGCAACCCCTCTTCCCATTTTTCCCTTCTCCATTATTAAAAAAATATTTCTCCATCTCTTCTTAAAAACATCCATTACATCCCTTCTCCAATTTGTTTCTTGCAATAAAATTATATCCTCATTTTTACACAGTTCTTTAAGTTTTTCACATTTCAATTCATTCAACAGTCCCCTCGCATTAAAAGCAACAAAACCATAAAACATGTATGAAACCCATTTTCTCAGTCCACGCTCTCAAAGCCTTTCAACATTTCAAATCTATTGTCATTTACAAGAGTGTTCTCTTGTATCCCTCTTCTTGCTTTAGTAAGGTTTGGTCTTACCTTGGGCAGTCTTCTTCTTTTGATCCCTTTCACTTCAATGTCTACATCAGGGTTCACCAATCTCGGTCCTGGAGGGCCGCTGTCCTGCAGAGTTTAGCTCCAACCAGCTCCAACACACCTGTTTGAAAGTTTCTAGTATGCCTAGTGAGACCTTGATTAGCTGGTTCAGGTGTGTGTAATTGGGGTTGGAGCTAAACTCTGCAGGACAGCGGCCCTCCAGGACCGAGATTGGTGAACCCTGGTCTACATCCTCGTTACTTTTCCCGCTTTCGTTATCTGCAAGTTGTCCTTTGTCCTCTTGATTGTCCTTTTCCATTTTATCCAACGCACTGTCCAGACTTTCCGCTTTTTGCATTTGTGTAAATTTTTCATCTTCCATTTGTGTCTGCATCCTTTGTTCGTTATCGTCCTCTCCTTGTCCATTACTGTTCTCTTTATTTCCACTTTCCTGCGTACCTTCCACCTCTTCCTACATCTCCTTGTCATCATCTCTCTCATGCACCTGCCAGCTCACCTGCTCCTCTTGATTATGGTTGTTTACCATCCAGCACTTGCACTTGTCCAACACTCTGCTACAGTCCGGGCACCTCACCGCTCTGCAGTCCCTTGCAAAGTGGCTCCTTTCCTAGCACTTGTAGCACCTAAATTCTGGGCAGTCCTTTACCATGTGGTAATTTGTGAAACCCGAAAAAACTGTAGACCTTCCGCCGTCTCAATCTTGATGCTGTAGGGCAGGGACGCCACCACCTTGGGGAACAGGCCTTTAATATCTCTTGTTCCATCCTCGATGCTGGTGCCTGGGTATGTCCTCCTCCTAATGTTAGAGACGGGAGTTACCCCCCATCCCTCCAGTTTATTTAAAATATCCTCGTCCTTCATGTAAGCAGGCAGGTGCATGAATGAGACAACATAATCTCTGTTATACAGCTTTTTCACCGTTTTTTTCACAGTTTATCCCCTTAATCGTCAGCCCATGAGTTACTTCATCTGCACCCTCCTCATTCTCTAAGGTCATTTTATATTCCTTTGAAAGCTTTGGTCTCACCGGCAGAATTTTTGCCACACTGATTCTTTCTGCGATCGCTTTAATAATATCCTCCGCCCTCGCATCCTGCACATTCAATAATTCCACAATCACCGTTGCTTCTTTCATATAAACTCTTTTCACAGCTTCTCTCCTTTCATCTTTATCCATTCCTTTTCCATCTCGTCATCGATTTTGCCATTGTGTCTCTCCTTCCATTGCTTTGTCAGTGACGGACAAAGCAATGGAAGGAGAGACACAATGGCAAAATCTATGACGAGATGGAAAAGGAATGGATTATATTATATATAATAATTATTATATATATATATATATATATATATATATATATATATATATATATATATATATATATATATATAAATTGAGATAATTTGCTACATATTTGGTGGAGAATGTGGAATGTTTTAAGCTTTGTTTTGTGAGCAAACGCATTGTCAATTTATGTGTGTTTATTTGATGCACGCTCAGAGTGGGAGAAGTTGAAACTCATTTCTGTGAAAACTGAAAATCTCAAAGCCGATTTCAGTTCAGTACGTTTCTATTTGTCTAAAATTTAGTCATTGTTAATTATTAAAATATAAACTTCAGTTCATAATATTAAAATTGTTTCTGTAAAGATGAAAGAAACCTCTTTACAGCACATTTTAATATTATCAAGATCGCCTGTTAGAATGAAGCAATCTTCTTTCAGTGTGATAAAAGATTGATTTTGAGCGATGTTCCTCTTCTCATCTTTTTAAAGGCCTATCTTTTGTATCGCTAAATTGAAGTTACTGTGTGCTCCAGTTTCAATTCAGCTAAGGCGATCTCACTCCCTTTAGGTTAAACATTAGCTTAGCTAACTAATGCATACCTTATGCAAATCTAATCAGAAAACACTGCAGGCCAGTATCTGATTGATATGTAAATGGGAGTCCTTAACCTTGATCAAGTGATAATTTGTAACAGCAGTGAAGAAACTCTGTTGTGTATATTTTTATTGTGTATTGGTAGCAAAGAAATCTTGCCTCACACTCTTGTGCAGTAAACTGGCACAAAAGGATCCACTGAGATCTAAAAAATTGTACTTGTGATAGCTGCAGTATATAAGCTGTTAAGAAGAGAGTAATCTCACTAATCACTAATCAGATTTAATCACGGCGGAAGTTAGTCTAGTCACAACACCTCTGACTAACGCTATAGGGCAGTCTGTTTAAGTGTCTATCACTTCTCTTGACTTCCCGACATCTTTTGGCCACCTTGTGGCCATCATCAGCTAGGTCGGCTTTCCTCTCTCTACTTTTTTGTTTTTTTCATAATTTTTTATTTTTATTTCATTTTCTCCTTTGATTATTTTATTTAGCTTATTCTACTTACCTTTTTACTCTTATTATTTGATATTAGTTAGCTCATTTCCTGTCTTTCTTTACACACTTATTTAAGTTTAGTTTAAATAAAGTTTGAATTTAAATTTCAAGTTCCCTTTTGTTCAGTAATCTGTGTTTTATTGATAGGTAGCACTCCCCCTAGTGCTTGTGTGGTGAAGGAATGGTTGACGTAACTACTGGTTCTCTTCTGAGTGACCTCAATTCACCACCAGGCCTATTAACTTAGACACCGACCCAGTCACTTATTATAAACCCAAAAAGGTGTTTTTCACATCTTTTCTCTCCTAGCCATACCACTCCCCTAGGCGTTACGACCCAACAGCCCCCCAATTCTGTAGGCCCAGTCCTCACCCCTAGCAGTGGTAATAAGATTAGCTTAATTTTTTTCTTCCCTACCCCACTCTTTTGATTTTATTTTATTTATTTATTTATTTTTTGGGTTTTGTTTGTCTACCATTTTTATTCTGTTGTGTTTGTTTTTAGTTTACGTAAAGACCGAACCTATGAGAAACATCATGGAATGCTGAATATTAGATTGATGACCTAAGTAGCCAAAAGTCGTTAGGCGACCCATTAGGCTACCACTCTGTCAACAATCTTTGTTTAGAACTGTTCCTGTGCTCACCCACACAGATTAGCCACACCTTGACATCCACAATCCGAGATAATAGGTGTCTGGCCTACACTACATTAACTGTCTGCACCAGTTAGCCAACCCACATACAGCGTACATAACTATACGTTAGTGTAGCTCGCTAATTCTGCGCGGACTTGCATTGGTCTTTTTGTGTTGTTCTTCTCTTGCCACCTGTATGTCCAGATCATCCAACTCTGCCACCCACTGGGACCACCTAGAGGCCTGGCTGAGCGAACCTGACCAATGCCTTCCTGCCCAGAGCTGCCGGTGACCTACAGCACCTTAGCCAGGAGCAGCTGGACGATGACTTGAACAGGTTGATGGCCAATGATCCGACCTGGAGCAAAAAGCAGCAGCGCTAAAGCTCCAGACTGAGGAGGCTAGGAGGAACCAGGCACACGCTCATAGTCGTCTAGACTAGTGGTCGACCGATATGGGATTTTTAATGGCCGATGCCGATGCCGATATTGAGAAAGCAATCTGGCCGATTGGCCGATATGAGGCCGATACAATACATGTGAATACAGTAAATGAGAGACATAAAGAATATTGGTGAAACTAAATGAACATTTATTGTACATACTAGTTATGCAAAATTCTTTTTGCAATAAAAAAAATATTTACTAAGAAATTAAAATGTAAACAAAAAGATAAGGTAACACTTCAATAAATAAAGTTTTAGTGCAGCTTCTTGTCTGCTTTAATATTTACAGTCATTTTTTCAGTCACATAAATAATTACTGCTGCTTACTGCAGGTTACAAATAACATTTATCATTAATGAACCAATCTAAATATTCATAAATTAATGACAAAATAGTATGTGAAATTACATACATTTTATGTACAATACATAGATAAATATAAATCTCACATAGTTTATTTACACTATTTACTTTAAACAGGTTGTATTACTTCAAGTATATTTAAATAATAATGATTTATGTGTTTAGTTTTGCTTGTTTGTTTCTTTAAAACGTTGCAAGCCGTCACATGTATTTGCATGACATACATGAACATATGAAAATGTATACTACACACAATATTACGCTAATCATGGATAAATAAATACAGTAGATAGTGAATAACATTTTCAAGGATTTATTTTCAAACGTAATATTATTACATAGCGTTCTCCTCTCATCCACCTCACGCGACCACTGATCTGTAATGCACGCGAGTGACGCGACCCAGCTTTTCCGTGCACGCGAGTCCGTTGGAAAAAACAGCGTCTAGTTTATTAAATGTAACCCGAGAACAATGCGCGTATCTGAGGAACAGCCAGTCACAGGATTTTTGACTGTTTGTGAGGTAAAATGTTTTCAATTTTGTTTGAATTCGTTTATATCACATCTGTGACCCCCACTGGAGCTACCGCTGGGCTGCGGATCTGACATATCACGGTACTGTTTGAATAGACTCTGCTGCACGTTTAGACTCTGCTCAGTGTTTTGTGTGTAACACAATGTAGCGTCAGGTTAGAAAGCGAATGTGAATGGTCATTTACTGTGTCTGTCAGATGTCTGCTTCACTTCTGAGTGGCTTGTCTTACGGTGCTGGGCAGAGCAGAGCCAGTGTATTCAGTTCATTCACGCTCGCTCTGTTCGCGTCAGTGGAAAAAAGCGCTAATGCACAGTCACAAACTGTTTTGAAATATATCGGCCAAGCGGAAAGATTCATCGGCCGATGCCGATATCTAAAAAATTCCAAATATTGGCCGATATATCGGCCTCTGCGATATATCGGTCGACCATTAGTCTAGACCAGCTGACCCTAGAGGCCCAGGACCAGCACAGAACAACGGATGAGAAGGACCCAGAGCTACAGGAGGAATTGAGAAAACTACAAGATGCCCTGACGGATCTCCGTTCAGATGCAGCGCACAGGGAGCAATTGGAGAAGGACATCAGAGAGGAACTGAATGAAAAACTCCAAGATGCTGAAGCTCTCCTTGGTAGGGCAAGGACTGAACTGAAAGAAAGGTATTCCAGGGCCAGAGCCTGTAAAGGCCACCTGAAAACAACCCGAGCTGAAGTCCAAGCTCTGATTCAGCAACGGGACTGCTTAAAAGATGAACTTGAGACAGTTCAAAGGGAACTGACACATTCCTATGATCTGCAAAATGACCAGAAAGGGGAAACGCACACCACAGAATTTCCTTGACCGGTTGGCCCAGGCCTCCCTTCCAAGAGCTTCTAGTCCGAAAGGGGGGTGAGAGCCCATTGCTCGATGTCACCAGCCTGCATCCGAGGACCCCCATCAGCAGTAAGGGGGTGGGAGCCCTTCCAGTGGACTCCTGCCACTAGTCACGGCATGCCTCACAGAGACCTTGACAAGCTGGCCAGAAACATCCCTACTTTCACACCGGACCCTGCATGAGGCCAGGACGTGCACGCCTACCTGCAGGACATTGACTTTCACTTACAGGCTATGACCAATGTGACAACACGAGACAGACTGTACTTGATAAGAATCATACCCAGCCGTGAAGTGCAAAGCTTCCTTGATCGGCAGTCAGAAACTGTCAGATCGGATTACAAGCAGTTACAGCAGACCTTGATCAGGGAGTTTTCTGACCCAGAGTCAGAACAAGGACTGATCACCGCCATGGAACTCAAACTCAAACTTCGACAGAACGAGCCTGGAATGGAGGAGGACTTCAACTTCAGAACTCTGTTCCGGAATCTGTATCCTGCAGTGAGCCACCATTTAGGGGTCCTTGCCTGCCCACGCAGTATGTCCACTCAACAGCTGAGGGACTTAGCCCTTAAGGACTATGCCAAGCAAAAAGCTGCTTCGGACAAGATGGTGAAACATCCAACCATCTACCCTGTCTCCGATCATCATTCCAAGCTGATGGTAGGTGGTGCACAACATACACCACAACACAAGTCCAAACTCTCATCAGAGCAGAGCAATGTGGTTACGTCTGAGTCAGCAGAGATCTTGGGGATTCTAAAGGAATTCCTCCAGGATGGGCTTGGCCAGAAAATGAGGGGGACAAGTCAGACTTCCTATGACTAGGCACGAGACCTGAAGCCAACGACCACCTAGAATGCCCTCTGACTGAAGACCTCACCCAGAGCCCTGCTAACCAGCCTTTGAACACAGAAACAGCCATTGTGTCAACAAGTGGCGGCACCACATCCAGAGCAAGCCAACACTTCATCACACCATCGATGACCAAAGAAGCTCATACAACACAGTGTTCATGGCATTCTTCAAAAACCATCTCCATCACTTTTGTCCTGCCTGGGCAAAGAACAGGTGCACAGGATGAAGCTGACCGAGGACCAACACCTTGCAGTGTCCACAGTCTCGAATTACCACACCCGTGAGACTGGTAAAAACACTGCAACTCTGACTCAAACCAGTTCTCTTCAAAGGCCGTTATCACCTCTGCTCTCCTGTTCCCGAGCCTGAGTAAGAAAACATATAAATGGCTACATGTGGTGTAATAGAACTTCAAGACCCTAGGCATAGTTGTCATGATTATGACTAAGAAAAACTCATACAGCAATCATGAGAACAGCAACTTGAAAACAATTAAGAAGAACCTGTCAAAGTCTAGAACTCTTGATTAGTTTGATTCTATAATAACCCAATGGATGAATTGCAAAGCAAGTGTCAAGTCAAGTCAAGTCAAGTCATCTTCATTTATATAGCGCTTTTAACAATGTAGATTGTTTCAAAGCAGCTTTACAGAGATAAGCGTATAATTTAAGGTAACAGAGATTGTTTTGGCTTTATAGCGGTTCTTTAATAAAGTTATTTTCCAGCTAAAGTTAGTTTTGATTGATTTGCTTCCGTAGCAACGATCATTTGTTATTAAATTAGGGGCCGCTAAGACGACACCATTCTCTCTACACAGACTTTAAACGCGAACCTGTGAGAAACGCTGATGGCGTTCACATGCGCATTTAGAATTGGTTCTATAGTTATGTGCATTTGAATATATGTACGCAGGTTTGGAATTCCCTACAAGCCAAGCCTAAACAAAGTACTTGTCTTTCCTTATAAATTTTGATAAAGAATTTTATTTTATTTTGTCACTTCGGGGTAGGAACGCGAAACAAATTTTCCCGACAACGCTTTATCTGTAGAGTGGTAAAGGGATCCTCCATAGGGAGAGACTAGTTGGCACTTCAGCACTACGTTGTGATCGGGTCCAGGCGAAGGTCCAGGTCAGATCTGGATACGGCCTGGATCCGGCAGGCTGCGGGAAAACCTCGGGATAAACACAGACACTAAAATTAGCGTAGATGCCATTCTTCTCATGATGTAACGAGTACATGAGGATTTATGGGAAGTGTTCCCGGTTCTGGCTGACCTAATCTATGCAGCCTAACATTGAATTATAGAAGTCTATAATGTATTATGTGAATGCTAGGTCAAAGAGATGTGTCTTTAATCTGGCTTTGAACTGACAGAGTGAACTAATGAACTAATTGCTCCGCATTTGTCAATGAGAGCATATGGCGTAATTTAGATATATTTTTAAGATGGAAAAATGCGGTTTTACAGATACTAGACACGTGACTTTCAAATGAAAGATTGGTATCAAAGAGCACACCCAGGTTCCTAACTGACGACGAAGACTTAACAGAGCAGCCATCAAGTGTTAGACAGTATTCTAGGTTATTACGTGAGGAAGTTTTTTGTCCAATAATTAGAATCTCTGTTTTTTCAGAATTTAGAAGTAGGAAATTACGAGTCATCCATTTTTTTTTTATCCGCTATGCATTCCGTTAATTTTGTGAATTGATAAGTTTCGTTAGGTTTTGAAGAAATATACAGCTGAGTATCGTCAGCATAACAGTGAAAGCTAATTCCATGTTTCCTAATGATATCTCCTAATGGCAGCATGTACAGAGTGAACAGCAGCGGTCCTACTACTGAGCCTTGTGGTACGCCATACTGAACTTGTGATCGATAAGACATCTCTTCATTTACTGCTACAAACTGATAACGGTCAGATAAGTATGATTTAAACCATGCTATTGCAATTCCACTAATGCCTACATAATGTTCGAGTCTATTTAAAAGAACGTTGTGGTCAATGGTGTCAAATGCAGCACTAAGATCGAGTAACACTAATAGAGAGATACAACCACGATCGGACGATAAGAGCAAATCATTTGTGACTCTAACGAGAGCAGTCTCGGTACTATGGTACGGTCTAAATCCGGACTGGAAATCCTCGCAGATATCATTTCTTTCAAGAAAGGAGCACAGTTGTGAGGATACTGCCTTTGCTAATATCTTTGACAGAAAAGGTAGATTCGAGATCGGCCTGTAATTGACTAATTCTGTAGGATCAAGTTGCATATTTTTTTAACAAGTGGTTTAATCATAGCCAGCTTAAAGTTTTTTGGTACGTATCCTAGAGACAAAGATGAATTAATGATATTAAGAAGAGGATCTATGACCTCTGGAAGCATCTCTTTCAGTAGCTTAGTCGGTATAGGGTTTAACATACATGTTGTCGATTTAGATGATTTAATGAGTTTAGTAAATTCTTCCTCTCCTATAGCAACGAATGAATCAAATTTTTCCTCCGGGAGACTACAATGCACTGCCTGATGCGATACTGTAGTAGACGGTTGCATAGTTATAATTTTGTCCCTGATATTATCAATCTTATAAGTGAAGAAGTTTATAAAATCATTACTGCTGTGTTGCTTGGAAACTTCAGTGCTTGAAGCTTTATTTTTCGTTAGTTTAGCCACCGTTTCAAATAAATACCTAGGATTATGTTTATTTTCTTCTAGTAGGGTTGAAAAATAAGCAGATCTAGCAGATCTAGATCTACTCTCTGTAAGTAATCGAGCTCTCCTTCCATGAAATGCGAAATACCTCTAGTTTTGTTTTCTTCCAGTTGCGTTCCATTTTTCTGGCTGCTCTCTTAAGGGCCCGAGTATGCTCGTTGTACTATTGTTGTATATCGTTGGACTATTTTCTTTAATCTTCTTTAAGCGCAACGGAGCAACTGTGTCTAAAGTGCTGGAAAAGAGAGAGTTAAAAGTTTCTGTTGCAATATCAAGTTCTTCTAAGCTATCTGGGATGCTGAGATGATGAAACTGATCAGGAAGATTATTAATAAAGCAATCTTTAGTGGCAGAAGTGATAGTTCTAACATATTTGAAACACGGAGTTGGCTTTGCAGCCTTGGCTAAATGTAATTTACACAAGACTAGATAATTATCTGAGATGTCATCGCTCTGCTGCAGAATTTTAACGGCATCAACATCTATTCCGTGTGATAATATTAGATCTAGAGTATGATTACGACGATGAGTAGGTCCTGACACGTGTTGTCTAACTCCAATTAAGTTTACAATGTCTTTAAATGCCAAACCCAATGCATCCTTTTCATTATCGATGTGTATATTAAAATCACCAACAATTAGTACTTTATCTGCAGTCAATATTAATTCTGATAGAAAGTCCGCAAATTCTTTGATAAAGTCTGTATGGTGCCCTGGTGGCCTGTATACAGTAGCCAGCATAAATCTCAAGCGTGATTTATCGTTTATACTATATATTTTTACATTAAGCACCAATGCTTCAAAAGAATTATATTTAAAACTTGATTTCTTAGTGGTTTTGAAAATATTACTATAAATTACAGCAACACCACCCCCTTTGCGTTTCAGACGAGGCTCATGTTTATAACAGTAATCTTGCAGGGTGGACTCATTTAAAGTAATGTAATCGTTTGGTTTTAGCCAGGTTTCTGTCAAACACAGCACATCTAGGTTATTATCTGAAATCATATCATTAACAACGAGTGCTTTTGACGTAAGCAATCGAATATTCAGCAACCCAAGCTTTAGCATTTGCTCATCTGTATTATAGCTGTTTTTTATTTGTTGAACATCAATTAAATTTTTAACCTTAGATGGGTTTAAACATTTTTTGGATTTCCAAGTTCGGGGAACAGACACAGTCTCTATATGATGATAGCTAGGTGAAAGAGGCTCTATGTGATGAGATGTATCTGACCTTGGTGACGCGAGGCCGCTAGCAGACAGTTGGTTTAGCCAGTCTGTCTGCTTCCTGACCTGAGCCCCAGATTGTCATGTTTGAGCTCTAAGACTATGAGCCATATTACTAGAGAGAAGAGCAGCACCATCCCAGGAGGGATGAATACCATCTCTTTTCAACAGGTCAGGTTTGCCCCAAAAACTTTTCCAATTGTCTATGAATTCTATATTATTTTGCGGACACCACTTAGACAGCCAACCGTTAAGCGAACACAATCTACTAACTATCTCATCACTCCTGCGAACAGGAAGGGGGCCAGAGCAAATTACAGTCCTTGACATCGTACTTGCGAGTTCACACACCTCTTTAACCCTCTGGGGACCACAAACGCGCCCGCGCGTTTTGCTCGTTTTTTTTTTTTAGCAATGAAAATAAACACTAAATGCTCTGTTAATTTTGATCTTTCATTTTCGTGTAATACATCAATCGATCCTGTTCAGTTTCTATTTTTTTTCTGTATACTCACAATAAAAATAAAGTGTTTTGCTTTTTGACAAATAAAGAAAAATTAACATGATGCGATTTCTGCCTTCTCTCTGTCAGTAAACTCCCATTTGAAATGCGTTCGAAAATGATCTATAACTCCGCGAAAATTCAGTCAAACAGGCAAACAGACCCACGGGCATAAAGCTTGAGATCGCATCTTTTAAATGAAGTCATTTATATAAAAAACAAATATTCTCAGCTTCTGTAATCTGTATAAAAAGAGAGCGACTCCTGTCGAGCTCATTACGACCTAATTCACAGTAATGTGACCACTCCCCGGAGAGCGCGTGCTATTCAAACGCAAATTCTGAGAACTATTTCATAGCTGTGAAACGCCCACATCAGCTGTAAACAAAGCGCGTCGCGACCAAGCGGCAACCTCCCCGTCTCTCTCTTGAAACCAACACGGAAGTGAGTTAAACTGCAATTCGTTGACTGGCCGCTTGAGGCTGTTGTCAGAAGTGAGTTAAATCTGTATCTCCCCCATGTTAAAATGCCAAATTTTACAGCAGAAAAAAACGTGTTTAAAGCCTGGTGTCTGTATGTGGATTTGGTCTATACAGCTAATTTTGCCCTTCATAACAACTGTGAGGGGGGTGAATTATTTTATAACTCGTCCGTTTAGTTGATTAATATTTAAATTTAAGGGTGTGGCCAAGCCACTTGAGTGACAGATGGATTGCCGCTGTCAGTGCTAGCCGTTTGTCTGCTGTTACTAGCCGTCACTTCATCCAGCAATGTTAGCTGCTGAACTTGCCATCTCTGCAGTGTTTGTGCTTTTTTTCGGGATTATTATTTCATACAATTTAATACTTGGGTAATGTTACAAAGCCCACGTCTTTGGATTCCGTCGTTATCGTTCGAGAGAACAACCAGCGCTGTATTTCAGTTGTTTTCCGAACATGCACTAATGGATGTCTGACAATTTCGTTGCTTTTTGGGGTTTTCAAATTTAAAACGTCAATAAATGCTCGTTCGTTCTGCTCCCATGGAACAGATGGATTATAATATGCTTATGTAAGTTACCGTCAGATGAAATCATGCAGGCGTCGGCGCTTTCTCCGTCCGTGCAATAAATGCACATGAATGAGCGCGGATTTTCTAGCGCATTTATTTGCACTTCAAAGGCAATATATCTATGGTTTAACGGTTAAACCATAACCCATTTGAGAGACGGCCAACATCAGAATTTAAAATGGACTGAATAAGCTCTCTACGAACTTGAGCGATGCCGCGCTGACGGACCACGAAAGAGTGACGGACATGTATGCACATAAATCACTGTCATACACAAACACTCTCGAAGTAATACACAGTCTCACTTGTAGCCATGTCTTTTAACTATTATAATATTTCGAAGGGCAAAAATAGGAACGTTTAATTGGCTTTACATCATCAGCTAACTCGATCACGTCGAGCTAGGTGATTTCAGATAGCCAGGCTCCTCAGCTCCACTCACGGCTCACGCCCCGCCTGTTTGTCTATTTTCTGTTATCCGGGAGTGACGCAAGGCCAAGATGACGACGGCCGGCTCCGCCCACTTTAGGCTTCAAAAATGCTCTTCAGAAACCTACGGGTGACGTCACGGACACTACGTCCATATTTTTTTACAGTCTATGGTCGCGACTCCTCGCGAGTGAGACATAGCCTACCTTATGGAGAAAATATTCCTCAGAACAGTGCTGATGAGGAGCAATATCTCCTGAAATGAGGAGCAGATTCTGCTGAGGAGTGAGGTAGGCTGTTTTCTTTTCTCACGTGTGGAATAACGTTATGGAATAACGTTAGTGTAGGCCTATGTAAACCGCAAAAAGATGAATCGCATTTCTATAATATGACTCGCCTTTCTGTGAGATGAATGAAGGGGACATATTTGTAAAGACTGTTTAGCCTAAATATGAATCGCGCGTCTGTGTGTGAAAGAATAAACTGCTTTGATATAGCCTGAGATGAGTAAAAATCGACTGGAATAGGCCTATGTTGAAATAAAATGTATTTGTATAAGCAACGTATTAAACTGCAAAAAAAATACTATTTTTGTCAAAAATAGATGTTAGATGTTCCAATGTTGGCTATATTCAAACTAATGAATACATATGATAAAATGTAGGCCTATAATCTTTTTTTTTTTTTTTTTTTTTACAAAGAAAGAGTACACTTGAAATATTGTTGAAATTGTAATTGTTGTAATTGTAACCTTTTTAATAAAATAGCAAAACATATTTACAAGAGAGATGTAAGCGAAATCTTAAATGGTCAATATAAGTCTTCTTCTAAATACATCTTTTGTCCTTGCATTGTGGCTCAGTCAGTTTCACACCTGAGTGAATGGCTAATTATGCAGAGTGGGTGGGACATTCATAATCTTAGTTTTTTATGAACTCAAAGGTGCGGGCGCGCGAGAGAAAAAAAAATAAATAAAAATAGTTGAGCGCACGGGTGCCGTGTTAACAGGCTAGCGAATTACTAGCATGTTGTGCTAGTAGTAACGGAAGCTAGCGATGTCAGGTTAATCTGAGATGTTGGGTAAGATGTATTTTAGTAGTATAAACAACTAGAAATTGTAGTAAATGATGGTTCAAAACAAAGAAATACGAGGCTTAAACGGAGCTTACAGCACCGAAGCAAACACACTCACAGCAGGCAGCGAGGCAGACAGATACCATTGGGGAACAGGCTTTGACCCCATAGGTGATATATTTTCCCTTCAAGGTTTAGTCATAGAACATCACTGAAACAGAACAATACATCCACACAGAGCAAACTTGAACTAATATAAACTTCTTCTTACGATTAATTTTCACACTTTCATATAGTGACCAGTGGTGTTGTAAATACCTAAAGAGTTACATATGCCAAGAAAGAAAACATATAAGTGGCTACAGGTGGTGTGATAGAACTTCAAGACCCTAGGCATAGTTGTCCATAAAAATCTCATACATCAATCATGAGAACAGCAACATGAAAACAAATAAGAAGAACCCGAAAAAAGTCTAGAACTCTTGATTAGTTTGATTCCATAATAACCCAATGGATGAACTGCAAAGCAAGTGCATATTTATTATCTGGAGGGCAGGCTACACGAATAAAACAAGGTATGCAAAAATGGCGAAATGGATCGCTGGGTCCTACCACCTTGGTGAAAACTTGCTGGGACCCGAGGGATATATATGTCTCTTGCAAAGACTTCAGCAGATACCATTGGGGAACAGGCTTTGACCCCATAGGTGATATATTTTCCCTTCAAGTTTTAGTCATAGAACATCACTGGAACAGAACAATACATCCACACAGAGCAAACTTGAACTAATATAAACTTCTTCTTACGATTAATTTTCACACTTTTATCATATAGTGACCAGTGGTGTTGTACATACCTAAAGAGTTACATATGCCAAGTAAGAAAACATATAAGTGGCTTCATGTGGTGTGATAGAACTTAAAGACCCTAGGCATAGTTGTCTATAAAAATCTCATACAGCAATCATGAGAACAGCAACATGAAAACAAATAAGAAGAACTTGTCAAAGTCAAGAACTCTTGATTAGTTTGATTCCATAATAACCCAAAGGATGAATTGCAAAGCAAATGCATATTTATTATCTGGAGGGCAGGCTACACGAATAAATAAGGTATGCAAAGGGACAAAATGGATTGCTGGCTCCTACCACCTTGGTGAAAACTTGCTGGGACCCGAGGGGTATATATGTCTCTTGCAACGGCTTCAGCAGATGCTATTGTGGAACAGGCTTTGACCCCATAGGTGATATATTTTCCCTTCAAGTTTTAGTCATAGAACATCACTGGAACAGAACAATACATCCACACAGAGCAAACTTGAACTAATATAAACTTCTTCTTACGATTAATTTTCACACTTTTATCATATAGTGACCAGTGGTGTTGTACATACCTAAAGAGTTACATATGCCAAGTAAGAAAACATATAAGTGGCTACATGTGGTGTGATAGAACTTCAAGACCCTAGGCATAGTTGTCTATAAAAATCTCATACAGCAATCATGAGAACAGCAACATGAAAACAAATAAGAAGAACCCGTCTAGAACTCTTGATTAGTTTGATTCCATAATAACCCAATAGATGAATTGCAAAGCAAGTGCATATTTATTATCTGGAGGGCAGGCTACACGAATAAACAAGGTATGCAAAGGGGTGAAATGGATTGCTGGGTCCTACCACCTTGGTGAAAACTTGCTGGGACCCGAGGGGTATATATGTCTCTTGCAAAGGCTTCAGCAGATACCATTGGGGAACAGGCTTTGACCCCATAGGTGTCATATTTCTCCTTCAAGGTTTAGTCATAGAACATTACTGGAACAGAACAATACATCCACACAGAGCAAACTTGAACTAATATAAACTTCTTCTTACGATTAATTTTCACACTTTTATCATATATGCCAAGTAAGAAAACATATAAGTGGCTACATGTGGTGTAATAGAACTTCAAGACCCTAGGCATAGTTTTCTATAAAAATCTCATACAGCAATCATGAGAACAGCAACATGAAAACAAATAAGAAGAACACGTCAAAGTCTAGAACTCTTGATTAGTTTGATTCCATAATAGCCCAATGGATGAATTGCAAAGCAAGTGCATATTTATTATCTGGAGGCCAGGCTACACAAATAAACAAGGTATGCAAAGGGGCGAAATGGATCGCTGGGTCCTACCACCTTGGTGAAAACTTGCTGGGATCCGAGGGATATATATGTCTCTTGCAAAGGCTTCAGCAAATTCCATTGGGGAACAGGCTTTGACCCCATGGGTGATATATTTTCCCTTTAAGGTTTAGTCATAGAACATCACTGGAACGGAACAATACATCCACACAGAGCAACCTTGAACTAATATAAACTTCTTCTTACGATTCATTTTCACACTTTTATCATATATGCCAAGTAAGAAAACATATAAGTGGCTACATGTGGTGTGATAGAACTTCAAGACCCTAGGCATAGTTGTCTATAAAAATCTCATACAGCAATCATGAGAACAGCAACATGAAAACAAATAAGAAGAACCCGTCTAGAACTCTTGATTAGTTTGATTCCATAATAACCCAATGGATGAATTGCAAAGCAAGTGCATATTTATTATCTGGAGGGCAGGCTACACGAATAAACAAGGCATGCAAAGGGCCGAAATGGATTGCTTGGTTCCTACCACCTTGGTGAAAACTAGCTGGGACCTGAGGGGTATATATGTCTCTTGCAAAGGCTTCAGCAGATACCAGTGGGGAACAGGCTTTGACCCCATAGGTGATATATTTTCCCTTCAAGGTTTAGTCATAGAACATCACTGGAACAGAACAATACATCCACACAGAGCAAACTTAAACTAATATAAACTTCTTCTTACGATTAATTTTCACACTTTTATCATATAGTGACCAGTGGTGTTGTAAATACCTAAAGAGTTACATATGCCAAGTAAGAAAACATGAAGAGTTCGGTTGCAAAACGCGATAAACGCCATTTTTTGACATATGGATTTTATTATTGGAAATCACTGTTCATATGTACCTTAATCTATGTGTGAATTGCTGCCATTAATAAGATTTAAAAATGTACATTTTAAGCCTACCGCTATAAAGCCAAAACAATCTTACGTTAAATTATACATTTATCTCTGTAAAGCTGCTTTGAGACAATCTACATTGTTAAAAGCGCTATATAAATGAAGATGACTTGACTTGACTTGACTTGACCTACTACAAAATGTATTTTTTCACAAAACGCGATATCCGCCAGCCCAGTTTCTTTACAAAGTGCGATATAACGGTTAGGCTATAGAACGTTCAGGATGCTGCGCGAGCTCAGGATTACGCGAGGAGAGAGTTACCGCCGGTGAAGTGCTCCGAGTTTGCTCAGTGATTTAACGATAATATCAAAACAAAAAAACATATATTTTTAAAAAAAAAAGGGATTCAATAGGCTAACTAAAAAACTTTTACCATTTAATTGTTTATACTGTAGGCGAGCTGTCAGTCACGTAGGCTACGTCACTGATCAACAGCTGTCTGTCAGTCAGAGAATCAAAGCTTCAGAGTCAAGCTAACGTTATGGATTTCGATGACGGACTGGAGCCGGTCATTCCAGCTGCTGTTGGGAGAAAGAGGAAGGCATCTAAAGAAAATCATCAAAGGGAGAAGACCAAACGGGCAAGGCATCTAGGGGAGGGAAAACATCCAAAGATTAATTGTGGTCATCGTGCGACTGCGAGTAATGTTGGTCTGTGTCATGCCGACAAACTGTTAGATGAAGATGTAGCCTTCAACTTCACAAAAATGTATAAAAACGCTACAAAAGTGGACCAGGATAAAATACTCCTGCGTCTGTCAACAATAAACAAATGCAGCAGGGAACGAGTCTCCGCTGATGTCAAGAAAAAACCAGGGAGGTTACAGTGAAATACTGCCTTTTGTCCTGCGAGATACCTGTCTGCAAGGCTACATTTCTAAGTGTCCTTGGTAAGTTTATTTTTTAAATAATTTCTTACATGTAGCTGAGTAGCCTATCAGAAGATTTATTTATGCGGTTGCACCTATTATTTATAGCCTAAAACCTTACGTTAATTCTTGTTGTTGTTGATTATTATAAGGGATCATACAGGGTTCCCGCGGGGTCTTAAAAAGTCTTAAAATGTTTTAAATTCTGAACTTTAAATTTAAGGCCTTAAAACGTCTTAAAAACAGCCAGATTTTCGTCCGCGGTCTTAAATTTAATTTAGTCAGGTCTTAAAAAAGATTTTACAATCGTTAATTTCCAGAAACGCTGGCCGGAGAAAGTTATTACAAAGTAGCAAAAAAGTATCGAAGTCGCTCGCCAAGAGGCAGTTCACATATCGCGTCTTTTTCGCGCTCAAGTTCATTCAAATGTAGGCGCGCGGTAAGCGCGCTTATAATTGAAGCGGCGCGCTCGTTTTTTTTCCAGACGCAGCAACATGAAAAAAGACATGAAGGATGCGGGTGCACCCAAACACTACGGGTGTTTTTCTCTTCTCCGTAAATAAATCTTGTAACAGAGCCAGGGGCGCCGCTATCAATTTTGGGCCCTATGAAAGAATATGAGGTTGGGCCCCCTACCGCACCCATTCTGTTAATAAAATCGATCTCTGGGGCCCCCAAAAGTGCCTGGGCCCTTAGAATCGTCCTAACTTTCCCCCCCCTTAGCGGCGCCCCTGAACAGAGCTACAGCAAGCGTTTTTCAGCGGTGGAAATCCATTAGCCACTAAAACTTTAAACTTTGTTTTTTAAACAACCAATAAACTCTATAAGCTATTATTATTATTATTATTATTACAGTGAAATAATTAATTAAATATGACGGGGCGAGGCGAGCTTGTGTCGCGGACTCGGTGCAACAGAGACAAGAACTGTGACACCGCGGCTCCGCCCGCTCTGATCATACAGGTTTGGTTTTCAGCAGCGGTGTGGAAGGAGCCTCCACTCTTTCTGTAACAAGTTGTTTATCTAACTAACTTAATCTTACTTATCTAAATTGTAACTAATCACAAATAGTCCGAAGCTGTTTAAGGATGGTTGAAACGATAAACATCCTGCAGTTTGTTTGCTCTGACAGCTCAGCTAGCCAGGCAGCGCAACGGTGCTTTTTTTTTTTTTTTTTTTTTTTAATGCCCACTGTCCCTATGTGAAGCACAAGCACACAGACATCCGTACGTTGCTATCCGACCTTTTCTTTCAGGGACTGCCCTGGATTACTGCCACACGCCATAGTCACGTTTATTATGGCATTATGTTTTTGAATATTATGAATATTTACGATTAATTGATCAATTATTGTTAATTTTCCCACTGATGATCCAAAAGATTTCTTCAAATGCCCATCCTTAACCCAGGTGCTATAAACATAGTCTAAGATGGCCTGTTCAATCTTGGGTAGAAGCCAGAGGTGTAGCCTTTTATTCAATTAATTTATGATTTTCAGGTTCCAGAAAAAAACACAGACAACCTTATTAATACCTTTTCTGTACTCCACAGGTGTTAGTAAAGACTCCAGTCTCCAGAGTGGTGAAATACTTCAGTTGTAAGGCCCGCTATATTGGCCCAATCTGCCGGTTCGCCAATACACGGGGAAGGTCCACGTGTTCTGTCCTTACTCGTACAAAATATTGGTTGGTTAAATTTACAATACATTTAGTTATGTATTCTCTCGTTTATTTCATCTGACTCCATAAATGAAAAGGTTTTAATAATATCCGTGCCTCACTAAAAGTGAGTGAATGTTTTACTATTCCGTTTAACTCTTCAATGAAAATAATATCAAAGTCAGTTAGAATAATCAACAATGTAACAATTTATTATGTCAGGTAAATGTATCATGCCAATTCCATAATCAATTCAAAGATAATCGATACAAAACATCAAATGCTCTGGAATAGAGATAAGATGCAAACCCAACATTTAAGAAATACGTTAGGCTGAGAGATCTACATCTCCCAGCCTAACGGACCCATCTGAAATACAGAAAAAGGCCTCGATCTCCCTGCTGCACTTCCTTAAATAGACAAACCTTTTCACCTGGAACCATGTAACAATAGAAATTTGCATGCAGTGGTTGCATCTTCATGGGGGTGTGGGACCATTTGCTTAGAGACCACCTTCCTTTGTAAATCAGTTATCCATAAGCTCTTAAAAACCTTATTACCTTTTGTTTTATCTATCTGGATATGAGATATCTGTACCAGTCGCACTGTGACATTTTAAATGATACCAAACATGCACATACTCTGTGATAATCATTCACATTAAACTATACATTTTCTTGGGTGATTTCAGCTGATTATCTGAGCATGAGAGAGGGGTGAGGGGAGAGGGAAAGAGATGTAGATTAGGATGACTCGGAGGTGAGACTTTCGTCTCGATGGTGCATGAGAGCCAGTTCAAATGCTAATCTCCAGAGAGGTCCTTTTGTCCTCTCAGGGCCTGGTCACCCCCAAAACAGACTGTTTGGAATTTCCTAATTTATCAATTCTTACAGTTTTCCCTCCTTGACTCCGTGGGTCAAATTCAAATGAGCTCCTATGGAGTCACTGATAAACGTCTGTTGTCATTCTTGAGATGTCACCCAAAAATTGTCTTTTCAATGTTATCATCTGTAGAAGCTTGCAGAGGGCTGTGTTCACCTGGTCTCACCAGGTGTATGTTGCTTGAGTCCAGCAGGTGGATGAATGCATTCAGGTTCTCTTCCTGTGATGCGAGCAAAGTTCGTAGAGTCAATCTGGACCTTTGTAACTTGTTCAGTTGATGTGTCATTCCTCCATGAAGAAACTTCTGCTTCTCTGGCACCTTCTCCACGATGATGATCTGACCCTTCTTGACCAATCCTGTCACCTCCAGCGGTGCGGTTGTCTGGGCAGACCTCAGTGGATAAAGGGCTTCTCCTTAGTTCACACTGCTTTGTGTGAAAAGCTTGAGACACCTGAAAAGCATCTTAAATGTCCACTTCACGATTGAGCACTTATGAACTTGAAGTCGTATGGAAATGCATGGGAACACATAATGCAACAAAACAAAATCATGTCATGCCTAATATAAAATATCATGTTCATGTCAGCAAGTGCGAATGGTACATCTGGTCTCAAATGTTTCTCAGGGTCATGTAGGATGGTCTCATTTTTAAATATCCAATTCTTCACTACCACTGTGATGTTAAATGGTAGTGGAATTTAAATATTCTTGATCTGAATTATTCAAAGGAAATGCAGCAAGAGGTCGGTGTAACCTAAATAAATAACAGCAATAATAATATTCAATACAATAATCACTTTGTTCATGAATCCTCCAATGCAAGCCACCTATGCAGATCTAAGAAGTGACTTGGAACATGTTTAAGCATATAAGAATGGAGATTGTTCATTCATTGAATTAGTCAATGGAAATGCAGAAATCAAAATAAGTTTCAGAAATGTTTTTCTGAACTATTCAAAGGAAATCAAAATGAGTTTCAGAAATGTTTTTCTGAACTATTCAAAGGAAATCAAAATGAGTTTCAGAAATGTTTTTCTGAACTATTCAAAGGAAATCAAAATAAGTTTCAGAAATTAAAATAAACATAAGTTTCAGCAACAGTGTTGTGTGTGTGTGTGTGTGTGTATGTGTGTTTGTGTTGGTGAGAAAGAGAGTGTGTTTGTGTGTTTGTGAGAGAGAGAGAGCTGGCTAAGTCACAGTCGATGACAGGGTTAAATTGTAAATTTTGTAATTGATTGAAGTGCTCACACTTCAGATCTATCCGTTTTTATGATATTTCTGTTATTAGTGGTAAGTTGAGAAATCAGGGGCCCTCTGATTTTCCAACCACCTTAATAACAATCAGAAAGTTTGAACATTTTGAAATTTTATAGCAGGTCTGTCTCTGCTTTATGCTTTGCGTCATTGACTTGTGACTGTAGTCATTCATATGTATATTTCAGTGTTTTCCAATGAGTTGGCAGTGTGTTGTGAATAGCGTATGCTATGTGTGTCTCTTTTAGACTGTCATGACCAACCTATGTGTGTGAAGCTATCTGGATCTGTTTGTGTGAAGATGATACGTCTTCGTATGTTGTGTAGTGTTTAGTTGTGAGGGTATAGTGATGGAGGTGTGTGTTCAGTGTTCACTTCTAGGAGATGGGTGGAATCTAATCTATAACAATTGTGTTGCAAATTTAGTTCCAGTTCTAAACTGGGAGGCCATATCTACGCAGTGATGTACTATTGTGAGATGTGAATGGCCTCTTGAAGTGTCTTTTCACCCATCTCCCGAGTCTCAGGTTATGTTCTATCAATTCCGCTGCCCTGGATTTGCTCCAGGTGGGCTCCTGCCCCTCCTGGCATCCTTCTTCTGAGGAATTTGCAGGAGTAAGCCTGAGACAAAAAACAGAGAAGAGCGAACCACAGACAATTCCAATATTTCACAAACATTAAATTCAGACGTGTGGAATTCTTTTACTTGTTCCATTATCATGTCAATTGCAATTTTAATTCCAGATGTCACATGAAACCGAGTTTCATTGACCACGTCTGAATTGTTGCTGTTGTCTCAGTGTGTTGTGACACCTGAAGCTGCTTTTTCAGTTCAGCCTTCAGTCTGCTGCATGTGCAATGCTCATTGCTTTCTCTCATTACAGCCAGATCTCTGGGTTGTCTGGTTAGCATTTTCCTGTTTATGGTGTCGTGCAGATATTTTTTGATCTGCAAAAAACTGTGGTACTTCTGTCTCCTGTTTAGCATTTCACACCCTCCTTGTAAATTTACTCCTCTGATTAGATTACATTTTAGTTGTTGCACAATTTGGTTTGCTATTACCTGTGCCACAATTCTAGCCGTGTTTTCTAACGGTGAAAAATAAAGGCATACCCCTCCGCTTTTTTGGCACTGGGTAGCACACAAATAAAATTCTGTTTCAGAAATTAAATTTTAATGACGAAAGTCACACTTCTCCAATTATTATTATGCTCTGCGAGTGTAAAATAATGTTTATTATAATTCAAGTTATAATATAATTATATTCTTTAACAATACAAGTCAAATTATATTGTTTTCGGTCTCTGAAGAGTCTCTGGAACAACAACGCATGGTCAAATCTCAGCTTGTTCTCATGTCAATACATTTGAATATGAAAAGGCTTTTTTGGCTCTGGGCTGATAAGATGTACATTCGCTATTTCTCTTTTTTCTTTGCTAGGTTTCAAATACCTTTTCTTCTAATTTAGTATTTTTCAATGGCCATTATAATGTTTGATTCTTCTATTTACTCTTCCTTTAGATTTTTCCGTTTATAGATAAGGAAACTATATCGCTTTGCAGTCCTTCTCCTAAGGATGCACGACACAATCTCGCCAGTCTGACTTACCAAAACAGAGGTAATTGGCTAAATATCTGGAATCTGCCGTATTCACACGTACAAAATAACAGACACTTAAATAGCCCCCTTGAATGCCACCTCAGGAACTTAATTCAATCGTTTCAATTAGTAGAGGTCAAGACCACCATTAAAAGACGTTAGCCGATCAACTTACTTTTCTTAAAATGGCTTTGGTTTAGTCAAGCCCGTGGGATATCCACGTACACTTATCTAAAAGAACATTAAATTAGAACAGAGGTTATGGAACGCACCCGAATCCAGGTCGATCAAACAGCATTAGCTGATTCTGGACGGAAATTAACTCGTCCCCCTCATTCAAGTACACTTGAATCTGATATTCAGTATTAGTCGTCACTAATGTCTGGCGCAAACTTGTGGAAATATACGAATCCGGTAATCTATTTGGGAAAAATAATTGCAGAGCAATCCAGAATGAGTTCAAACGTGACAATATTTAGTTCTCTGAAGCCTTAAATCTGAAAAGGTTTTTGTTTCAGGATTAATGAGATGCGTTCACTGTTTCTGATTTTCAGATTTGTTTGTCTTATGATTTACATCGTAGCCACCAAATTTAGCATAGACACACGTGTTTAATTCAGTTTTACACAGGACACACGGCCTAGAATACAACATCTACAACCCTTTTACCTAAGTGTTCCAAATACACTCACAGCAAAGCAATAGAATACAACATCTATATCACCTTTGCCTAAGTATTTCAAATACACTTACAGTAAAGCAATCCTGTGATAAAGAATAAACTTTAAATTAGCCTATGTGCATCTAGCACAAACAACTATAAAGTGTGTTCTAGCACAATGTGTTAAGCACGACTACAAATTTGAAAATCCAAACAGAATATGCATTGCTCAGAGTAGTATTCTCAAATATTTGAACAGCTTGACATCAAAATCAGGATGCGCGCGATCATAGCTAGTTATAACGGCGCCTTTTTATACTTGTATTATCCCAGCGTGTTACAATGTTTTAGAGTTTATTCTGCCATCGTTTTTACAGACTCGCCACATTTAACAGCTCCTGTCAGTTGTGTCGGATATATTTTAGAGATTACTCTGCCATCGTTTTTACAGTCTCGCCATATCCCCAACCACCTAACAGTGATAACCAAGCAAAATTTTCTAATTTTCCCGAATTTTTGACTAGATAGCATATCAAATACTTTAGAGGTTTACTTTTCAGAGGAACTGAAATAAGCCAAATTAAATTGAATATCTTAATTTAATTCCATCAATGTTAAAGTTTTAGCATTTAGCATTAGCCTTGAATGCAGCATGGACAATAGCATTTAGCATTAGCCTTGAGCGCAGCATGGCTTTAGCATTTAGCGTAGCCTTGAGCGTTTTGAAAGCAACATGGACAATAGCATTTAGCATTATCCTTGATATTTGAGTTTTAGCCTGTACATCATATCATCCTGTTTTCCCAAAATTTTCTTTTCATAAACAATGCATTGATCTGCCTTTTTATTTATAAAATCATGTGTTTTCCGATTGTTTACAAACATAGATTTTTCTTTCTCTGTTTCTCGTTAGTTTGCTCGTTCTCTTCACGTGTTGCTGGTTTGTTTAACAAGCCCAGATACAACAATGGCCGGAAAACATGCGGCTGATTTTAAAACTTTTTAGGCTTTACTTTTTTCAGCTCTTCATCGAGTTATTAATTATTTGGATGATGTTATTCTCACTTTAGGTTTTGCTTCCTGTTGCTTAGGCAAAACAAGGAGATCTTTAAAATCTAATCAATCTTCATCTGGCTGCTGCATCAAACATTCCTTCAACACTTCTAAAAATGCAAAGAAAATTGACTTACCACAACCACGGAAGAAAGAGAAGATGTTAAAACCTCTTGTTGATTCTAAACTCCCAATACTTGCTGGAAAGGACGTTTCTCGTGAAACTGTTTTGATCTGTTTTGAGATCACGTCGAGGTCACCATTTTGTAAGGCCCGCTATATTGGCCCAATCTGCCGGTTCGCCAATACACGGGGAAGGTCCACGTGTTCTGTCCTTACTCGTACAAAATATTGGTTGGTTAAATTTACAATACATTTAGTTATGTATTCTCTCGTTTATTTCATCTGACTCCATAAATGAAAAGGTTTTAATAATATCCGTGCCTCACTAAAAGTGAGTGAATGTTTTACTATTCCGTTTAACTCTTCAATGAAAATAATATCAAAGTCAGTTAGAATAATCAACAATGTAACAATTTATTATGTCAGGTAAATGTATCATGCCAATTCCATAATCAATTCAAAGATAATCGATACAAAACATCAAATGCTCTGGAATAGAGATAAGATGCAAACCCAACATTTAAGAAATACGTTAGGCTGAGAGATCTACATCTCCCAGCCTAACGGACCCATCTGAAATACAGAAAAAGGCCTCGATCTCCCTGCTGCACTTCCTTAAATAGACAAACCTTTTCACCTGGAACCATGTAACAATAGAAATTTGCATGCAGTGGTTGCATCTTCATGGGGGTGTGGGACCATTTGCTTAGAGACCACCTTCCTTTGTAAATCAGTTATCCATAAGCTCTTAAAAACCTTATTACCTTTTGTTTTATCTATCTGGATATGAGATATCTGTACCAGTCGCACTGTGACATTTTAAATGATACCAAACATGCACATACTCTGTGATAATCATTCACATTAAACTATACATTTTCTTGGGTGATTTCAGCTGATTATCTGAGCATGAGAGAGGGGTGAGGGGAGAGGGAAAGAGATGTAGATTAGGATGACTCGGAGGTGAGACTTTCGTCTCGATGGTGCATGAGAGCCAGTTCAAATGCTAATCTCCAGAGAGGTCCTTTTGTCCTCTCAGGGCCTGGTCACCCCCAAAACAGACTGTTTGGAATTTCCTAATTTATCAATTCTTACACAGTCAACATGGTGAAGCCAGACCAGAGTGCAGGGGTGGAACCAGAAATGTTGATGAGAAGATGGAGAACAGGCAGGCAGTAGTTCAGCATGTGTCCTCATTCATGTGCAAGGCCAGTCACTACGCTCGTCGTGGTGCACCTGGACGGAAGTACCTCCCAAGTGACATGTCAGTAACCAAAATGCACCGGCTGTTCCAGGAGCAGAACCACAGGGACATCAGCTACTCCATGTATTACAATGTTTTCTGCACCTCATTCAACTTGGGATTTGGGCATCCAGCAAAGGACTGCTGTGCCACCTGTATGAGCTCGAGACTCCGTATGAAAGATCCTCACCTTACTGAGGAAGAGAGGAAGGCAGAGATCGTGTCTGTCATGCTCCACCGACGCAGAGCCCGGGTGTTCTACACATTGCTAAATGCAGTGGAGGACACAGTTACTGTCTGCTTTGACATGATGCAGAACCTCTCTCTGCCCAAGTCTCCCATTGGCCAGACCTACTACTCTAGGCAGCTTTACATGTATGTGTTTGGTGTTGTGGTCCACCATGGAGAGAGGAGTCTGCAGGCACTGAGTGACCGTCATCTCTATGTGTGGCTTGAAAATTAAAATAGAAAAGACAGCAACGTGACCGCCTCTGCCCTGGACCACTGCCTGAGAACCAGTCTAGCCGAAGATGTCCAACAGGCTGGCCATTTGAGGCTCTTCAGCGATTCCTGCTATGGACAGAACAAGAACAGTACAATGGTGGGAATGCTGTCCAGCCTACGAAGCACTATCTTTAAAGATGTGAAAATGGAGTGCTTCTTCCCTGTCCGTGGCCATAGTTTTCTCCCTGTTGACAGAGTTTTTGGAAGAATTGAGCAGGATATTCGTAAGCAGGACACCATCCTCCTGCCAGACAAATACACCAACATCCTGAAGAAGCATGGCTCTGTGTATGTGTACGGGAAGGACTGGGAGAGCTTTGACCACAAAGCTGCAGCCAAGGCTCTCATGCAGTCCACGCGGTCTTACAAGATCAGCGAAGCCCGGGTGCTGAAGATCGATGGCAAAGGGTTGGGGGTGAGAACCACCTTCAGCGGTCCCACCTACCAGCACACTCTCCTGAAGAGAGGCAACAACTGGGGCCAGTATAAAGCAGATCCCCTGCCCATGATGACCACAGTGAAGGCTGTGAAGAAGAAGGACATCATCAGCCTGCTTAAAGCCATTGGTGCCCCAGCAAACGTCGAGGCCTTCTACAATCACACTTTGGCTGTGACCAGTGATGTCCACAGGGGGGAAGAGTAGACTAAAAGGCACACACTGGCATCTGAAGCCCATGTGACACTCAAGAAAATACACACACACACATACACACACACACACACACACACACACACAAACAAAACATTGATTCACTAGCTTTTCTTAATGGTATTACAGTAGTAGAATATAGCCTAAGGTGGATATATAGCGTTTTGCAAAAAAAAAAAAAAAAAAAGTTATGTTGTGTATGTTCTGGCCAAAACTAACTCAGAATCTTATTATTATTAATCAATCTTTGTATATACTATTCCATATATTTATGATGTATTGTTTTTTTAACCAATTTAAGATGTTTGACAATGTTAAGATAAATATGTTGCATTTTGGCATGGTTTTTGACTTATTTATGAACTATATATGGACATAAAATTAAATAAAAAATATCCTGGATTTGAAGAATATTGTGTCCCTGGCCTTCACTGAGCTCAAGTAATAGTTTAATGTACAAAAAATTGTGAATGAACTTGACTGTTGATGTCTTAAATAATAATGTCAAATAACCAACATTTCTCAAAATGGATATATCTCGTTTTGCAACGAAACTCTTCACATATAAGTGGCTACATGTGGTGTGATAGAACTTCAAGACCCTAGGCATAGTTGTCTATAAAAATCTCATACAGCAATCATGAGAACAGCAACATGAAAACAAATAAGAAGAACCCGTCTAGAACTCTTTATTAAATTTGATTCCATAATAACCCAATGGATGAATTGCAAAGCAAGTGCATATTTATTATCTGGAGGCCAGGCTACACAAATAAACAAGGTATGCAAAGGGGCGAAATGGATCGCTGGGTCCTACCACCTTGGTGAAAACTTGCTGGGATCCGAGGGATATTATATGTCTCTTGCAAAGGCTTCAGCAAATTCCATTGGGGAACAGGCTTTGACCCCATAGGTGATATATTTTCCCTTTAAGGTTGAGTCATAGAACATCACTGGAACGGAACAATACATCCACACAGAGCAACCTTGAACTAATATAAACTTCTTCTTACTGTGACCACCAGGGTTCTTTCAAATATTCTCAATACTACTTAAATTAAAGACCCATAATTATAAAATAGTCAGTTCAAAAGAACTACCCGGTGGCACGCAAGCCACCCTAATTAAAGGACGTAGATGGAAGCTGGTGTGTCAAAAAATATACATTTATTTATTTCACAATAGTTCAATTATATAAACAATTCTAAAAGACAACTGTAATACTTTATGAAACTTCTCTCAATCAAAACACCAAATGGTTAAGGGTGTGTATGGAGTTCTCTTACGAGAGGTTCTCTCGTATTGCGTAAGCTTGCTTACGCTGCGGGAAAAGTCTTCTTTTCTCGAGATACTGAAGCCAAAAATTATCCTTAATTTCATATTTTGTCAACGCAGTGCAGCTGCGGGCAGCTGAGCTAGAGCGCCATACTGCACGCTCATTGGCTGCCGCGCGGCAACTGCTTAAGCCTACCAGTGAGCCTGGCGTGACGTCGCGCCCTCGCGCGTCACAGCCCGCCAGAATGGGCGGCGTCAGAGCGTATATAAGGAAGGCTCGTAGGCTATATTCTCTGATTTCTGTCTTTTCAGCGAAGCACTCGCATCGCTGAACTCTGAGAGGAAGCCGTCGCCGTTGTCCTGCAAGGAACAGCTAACGAGCCAGCTTAGGACAGCCTGAGGAAGCCGGACGAATCTCGCCGCCTTCAGCCTGCCGTGCCAGCTCAGCTATCCGGCGATATCCTTTCATTGTAAAAGCTCTTTGTGTGTGTGTTTTGCTTCCGCAGCACTATCTAAAAGAGCAGAGGCGTTGTTGCAAATGCCTCGCACCACGTGCGGCTCATGCCGCGCTACGCTCAGCGACAGAGACCGCCATCTTATCTGCGCTCTCTGCCTGGGCCGGGACCACGCAGCCGTCGCGCTTTCCACGGGCGGCTGCACCTTCTGGGAAGAGCTGCCGATGTCGACCCTGCGGGCTCGACTCGCCCTCTTCACGGAGCCTGCTCCAACCGTCGTCGGGCCGCGAAAGAAGAAACGCCGCTCTCAACGACCACCGGAGCCCGAGACTCGAGCCAGGGCCTCGCCGGAGCCTCTCCCGCGAGCCTCGCTCTCTCCTTCTCCGCCCCCGCTTCCCGACGCGCAGCCGACGGCTCTTGCCCTCGATGCCGTCGCCTCAGGGGATGAAGCAGATGACAACGCGCTACTGGACACGTGCTCGTTAATGGCGTCGGACAGCGAGGGATGGTCCGGTTCTGTCCGCTCCGCCTCCTCCACCAGAGCGTCCAGCAGGACTCACGCCAGTGCGGACGCCGAGCTTCTCCGCCTCCTCACTGTGGCAGTCGAGCACCTGGGCCTCGAATGGTCTCCGCCAGCGGTGTCTCCGCCAGCGGTGCCCCCGCCCAACAGGCTCGACGGATGCTTCCTGCCCGCCAGTCGACAAGCTCCAGCGTCCAGACCAGAGCCTTTTCTACCGGAGCTTCACGAGGAGCTCGCTAAATCGTGGAACGCTCCAGTTTCGGCCAGACTCCGCTCTCCGGCCTCATCAGCTCTCTCCCGCGTGGACGGAGCCACGGAGAAAGGGTATGACCGGATCCCACCGGTCGAACAGGCGGTTGCAGCGCATCTTTGCCCCCCATCCACGAGATGGCGCTCAAAGACTGCCCTCCCGTCTAAGGCCTGCAGGACTACTTCGGCGTTTGCCAGCCGCGCTTTCTCCGCCGCTGGGCAAGCCGCCTCAGCCCTGCACACAATGGCGGTCCTTCAAGTTCTCCAAGCCGACCTCCTCCACCAGCTCGACGAGGGAGAACTGGATAAGTCTGCCTTGACCGACCTGCGCAGTGCGACGGACCTCTCCCTTCGCACGACGAAGACAGCGGCCCAAGCTATCGGACGTTCCATGGCTTCGCTGACCGTCTTAGAGCGCCACCTCTGGCTAACGCTAGCCGACATGGGGGAACAAGAGCGGTCCGTTTTTCTCAACGCCCCGCTCTCACCCACCGGTCTCTTCGGCCCTGCGGTGAGTGGCCTCGTGGACCGCTTCTCTGAAGTACAGAAGACGTCACAGGCCATGAACCTCTTTCTGCCCCGCCGCTCGAGCTCCGCTGCAGGCCGCTCTAACGCTCAGCCTCCTGCACGCAGCTCCACGCAGCGCCCGTCTCGACCTCCAGCTTCGCAGCAGCGCCAGCGCGGCCGACCCAGGTCCCGCTCCACCAGCCAGCACAGGCCGCCACCCCCGCGGGGTCCCCGGCCTAGAGTTTCGCTGAAACCCGAGCCTGCGAAGTCCTCCTAGCACTCGTCGAGAGGAAAAGACGGTTGAGTCCCGCCGCGGCCGGACCGCCGCCAAAGCTAACTTGTATCCCACTGCCAGTCCCCTTGATAAAGGCTACTGCAGTAGTGTCCACCGCAGCCAACGAGCCAGTTTCTCAACTCTCTCGCCTGCACACAAACGCCGTTTTTACGGCGACCCAGATAAATCAAATAAAGAGTGTAAAATCTGGTCATTCGGCTCACGCCGTCAGTGTTATGAGTGTAGTAAACATGCCCACGTCCCAGTGTTCATTGCTACACACAAGCACAATCTCCCCTGTGTACCCCACAGAGTGCACTCACATAAAGCGCGCTACGGCCGCTCGAGTGTTAGTTGTAGGTCACGTGCCCACGCCCCAGTGCTCACACCTACACAGTGCTCGCTCTGTCTCACACATTCGGGGACCAGAGCACTCTGCCACCGGCTGTGTGTTAATAAAGAGCCCTGTGCCCGCTACACAGCACGCACGCGCTGTGCGGCGGGCGGGACCCGGAGGCGATTCGACCCCTAGCTATGAGTGTGAATGCATGGAAAGCTATTCCGGGAGTGTCGAAGTGGGTACTAAACACAGTGATAAAGGGCTATTCGCTTCAATTCGCTTGCCGCCCCCCGCGCTTTCGCGCCCGGGTCGAGACTCAAGTGAAGGCGGATGCAGCTCATCTGCTTCACGCAGAAATAGCGAATTTGCTGCACAAAGGGGCGATAGAACGAGTTCACCCTCCGGTTACCGAGGCAGGCTTATACAGCCGTTATTTCCTCGTACCCAAGAAGGGCGGAGCGCTCAGACCTATATTAGATCTGAGATATTTGAACAAAGCGCTCGTGAAACGACCGTTCAAAATGCTCACGACCAGTCAAATCCTCGCGCAGATTCGCCCGGGGGACTGGTTCATCTCTCTCGATCTGAAAGACGCGTATTTTCAGATTCAGATTATACCCCGTCACAGGCCATTCTTGAGATTCGCCTTCGACGGTCAGGTATATCAGTACACCGTCCTGCCGTTCGGCCTGTCCCTGGCACCCCGTACATTTACGAAGTGCATGGATGCGGCTCTCGCACCCCTGAGATCGAAGGGAATGCGAATTCTGAACTATCTGGACGATTGGCTCATTATAGCGCACTCAACAGAGGAACTAGTTTCTCACAAGAAAGCGCTTCTCGGTCATTTGGAAAGCCTGGGTCTTTCCGTGAACTGGGACAAGAGCTCTCTAACCCCCAGCCAGTCTATCACTTTTCTGGGTATAGATCTGGATTCGGCGGCGATGACGGCCAGATTGTCAACGCAGCGTGCACGCTGTGTTCGACACCTCGCCGTTTCCATTCAAGTGGGAAAAGTTTTTCCCCTGAAAACCTTTCAGAGGCTTTTGGGCCATATGGCGTCAGCCGCAGCGGTCCTGCAGCTGGGTTTACTTCGAATGCGCCCGCTTCAATGCTGGCTAAAGTCGGAAGTGCCCCGCAAAGCATGGATTTCGGGCCGTGCACCAGTCAGAGTGACTCAGCGCTGTGTTTCAGCCCTGCAGCCCTGGCTGGCGGCCGAATGGTATCAGCGGGGAGTGACGATGGGGGTCATCGCACACCGCAAAGTGGTCTCGACAGACGCGTCCAACATGGGTTGGGGAGCGACTCACGAGGGCAGTCCGATTTGCGGCCCATGGTCGAATACGGAGAAAAGCCTTCACATAAACTGTCTAGAGATGCTGGCGGTCGAGAAAGCGCTGAAGCACTTTCTACCGCTTCTACGGGGACACCCATGTGCTAGTTCGTTCGGACAACATGTCAGTGGTGTCTTACATGAACCGCCAGGGCGGAATCAGATCCAAAACCCTGCGCGCTCTCACAGAGCGCCTCCTATCCTGGGCTCAGGGCCCGCTGCGCTCCCTAAGGGCAGCTCATGTACCCGGTCGTCTGAACGACGGCCCGGACAGACTGTCCAGGGACAACGTTCCCCCAGGGGAATGGTCTCTACACCGCCAGACGGTCCAAACGCTTTGGCATCGTTTCGGCAAAGCGGAGATCGACCTCTTCGTCGCGAGCGAGAACGCTCAGTGCCAGAGGTTTTTCTCAAAACACGAGGACGCGCTGGCCCAGACCTGGCCCAGCGTTCCGCTGTATGCGTTCCCCCCGATCTCGATGCTGCCTCAAGTGCTAGCGAGGATCAGGGAGGCAGACTGCGCAGTGCTCCTCATAGCGCCGCGCTGGGAAAACCAACCGTGGTTCCCCGAGCTAATGAGACTGGCAGACACAGCCCCATGGCCGATTCCGGTGAGGAGAGATCTTCTTTCTCAAGCCCGAGGATCGATTCTGCATCCCCATCCAGAGCACTGGTGTCTTCATACGTGGGAAATCAACGGATATTCGTTGATCTGCCAGAAGGGGTAATTAACACGATCACGCAGTCCAGAGCCCCCTCGACGAGGCGGCTCTATGTGTCTAAATAGTCGGTGTTTAGCAAATGGTGTGTGGAAAAGGGTTCTAATGCTCAGTCCTGTGGAGTCCCACAGGTATTAAACTTTCTCCAAGAGATGTTGGACGCGGGCAGGTCCCCCTCCACGCTCAAGGTTTACGTCGCGGCCATAGCAGCGTTCGGCGATTCAGCGCGCGGCCGCTCACTGGGCAGGAACGAACTCATTACCCGCTTTCTGCGCGGGGCCAGGAGGATGAACCCTCCTCGGCCCCCGTCAGTCCCTATTTGGGACCTGTCTCTGGTCCTAGAGTCCCTAAAAGTGCATCCCTTCGAGCCTTTGGACTCTGTGGAGTTGAAATACTTGACGCTTAAAACCGTTTTTCTGCTAGCTCTGGCTTCAGTCAAACGAGTGGGTGATTTGCATGCGCTGTCCGTCTGCGCGTCGTGCCTCGAGTTTGGACCTAACGACTCGTTAGCCATTCTCAAACCGAAGCACGGTTATGTCCCCAAAGTGTTAGGTACTCCCTTTAGGGCTCAAGTCATTACCCTATCGGCCCTGCCGTCATCCGGCAGTGAGGAGGGTGTTAACCGCCTTTGCCCGGTCAGGGCGTTAAAGTATTATGTCAGGCGCTCTGCAGCCTTCAGGCTCTCAGAGCAGCTTTTCGTCTCGTTTGGAGGGCGCGCTAAGGGTCGCGCCGCCTCGAAACAGACGCTATCCAGATGGATAGTGGATGCTATTGCAGCAGCATATGCGTCAAAAGACCTGCAATGTCCGTTGGGCATACGGGCTCATTCCACCAGAGGCATGGCCTCATCGTGGGCATGGTCCAGCGGGATTTCCATTCATGACATTTGTATGGCGGCGGGCTGGGCGTCCCCCTCTACATTTGTTAGGTTTTATAACCTGGAAGTTCCCGCCCTGCAGGCTAAACTTCTGTCAGTCTAGTCGTGTTCATGTCCTGCTCATGTGCGCAGGCTGTATTATCGATTAGCTTGTCTGTTGAGCTGCACGCTCAGGGTATCAGTATGCATAGACCGGCCGTGCCGTTCTTGTGTTCCCTAGGTGTGCTTATGAACATGTGTTGGCCCGCACCGCTGGCCACCTGTCATTTCACCTCTATGCTTTTCATAAAGAGTCATATGTGATCGTTAGGCACGCACGGCGTGGACAAGGGGTTCCCGCAGCGTAAGCAAGCTTACGCAATACGAGAGAACCTCTCGTAAGAGAACGATACTTGGTTACTCACGTAACCTCGGTTCTCTCTAGAGAGGGAACGAGTATTGCGTTCCCTGCCGTGCTTAAAGCCTATAGCTCGTGTCGCTTCATTCGACAGAAAACAGAGAATATAGCCTACGAGCCTTCCTTATATACGCTCTGACGCCGCCCATTCTGGCGGGCTGCGAGGGCGCGACGTCACGCCAGGCTCACTGGTAGGCTTAAGCAGTTGCCGCGCGGCAGCCAATGAGCGTGCAGTATGCCGCTCTAGCTCAGCTGCCCGCAGCTGCACTGCATTGACAAAATATGAAATTAAGGATAATTTTTGGCTTCAGTATCTCGAGAAAAGAAGACTTTTCCCGCAGCGTAAGCAAGCTTACGCAATACTCGTTCCCTCTCTAGAGAGAACCGAGGTTACGTGAGTAACCAAGTATCGTTTCCCTCCTTAGACGTGTCTGAATATAAAGCACACCACACGTCACTCTTTATAAATAATTTAAGAAGAATACACAGGTGAAACAACCCAGTTAAATATTTCACGTGATTCACAGCAATATCCCCCCTTCACTTCACACACACCACTGCAGGCGTTTGTCCCTTTAGGAAACTACACATTACCCAAGTATTTCAATTAAAAGAACCTCACCATGTATACATGAGTTATCAGAGAGAGTCAAGACAAAAACAAAGCAAGAAAAAAAAAAAACATACAATGTAAAAGCTCAAACCTTCGCCCTCTCTCTCCCTCCTCACATACCCCTAGGGCGTTCAGCAAACAGTCGTATAAATTATGGTAGGCAGTTTGTATAGCTAAAACTAAATAGGATAAACAGTGACTGGACACACGTCCTGAATAGCAAACAAATGTTTGCACAATGCGTCTTCACCACAATCGCACTGCGTTACCGTGACAGAATAGGATGCATCCTCACCACAATCTCAAACTGTGTTACTGCAACAGTTTTGCCCAGAACAACCGTTTTGTCCACTGGCCAATCTCCAGTCTCAAGCAATGACAACAGCACTGGTTTGAACCATCGATCCTGGTGCTTTCATTCCCCACGCTGTACCGACACACTATGCTGGAATGCTAGCTTGGCTTGTCGCTCTGTGACTAGGTCACACTAAATAGCCGGCTGAGCAATGACGCACTCTGAGGTGGTCTACTAGGTCCTAATGTCCTACCCCTTACATTCACCCCCCTCGTAAAATGGCACCGTTCCGGTGACAGAAACAAAATAAAGTCAACACCAGGGTCTAAACACAGCATGTAATGCATTGACTGTAGGGTGCGTTGTAGCCTCCTCCCCACCCTCCTCATTTCTTACGGCTGCACGAGGGAGATGAAAACGATTTGTGTGCTGGCCTGCTGTTAGCCGTGTGGTTCGTCGAGTTGTTTGAATTGATGCTTGTTCTTCTTCCTCCGATCTACCACACTCAAGGTCTTGACTCAATTCCATGGAATCGGAACTTGGACTAGCTGGTTGTTCATTTAGCTGCCCGGATAACAATGGGGCTGCAACACATCTCTGTCTTTCTGAATCATGTGGATTCAACGATGTACACACCCCCACGTCAAATTCCTCATCTTTACTAGGGTCAGGGCTAAGTACCACATCCCCCTTGGGCACATCTCCAAATAACTCCAACTCAATCGCACATGGGTGCGGGGAGCCTAAATGGATTGACAATGGGCGCAATTCTTGTCGATGGATATTCCGCTCTGGGCCTGACTGACCCTTGGGCTTGATTTTGTATAATGACCCAACCTCATCCAGACATCGCACTACTTCATATACAACAGGCTCCCACTGATCTTGGATTTTATGGTGACCAGGGGGATGACTTCGCCTGTACACAAATGAGCCAATAGGCAGAATTGGCCATGGGACCGAACGATGTTGTGCTCGAGAAGCGGCTGCGTCTTCCAATTGAGTTCGCGCTTTAAGGTAAGTTGATGTTAAATGCTTCTGATGTTCTTGAACCCAATCTTCTACTGTCCCACCCGATGTCACCTCAGTTAGTCCCAGAAGCGAATCTATAGGAAGAAGAGGCTTTCTCCCAAACATAAACTCATAGGGAGAGAATCCTGTAGAGCTATGCACTGAGGTGTTATAGGCAAACAACAACTGAGGCAAATGATGAGGCCATCTCTTTTTCTGTTCTGGAGGTAAAGTGCGCAGCAAATCGTGCAATGTCCGTTTGAAGCGTTCACATTGCCCGTTTCCTTCTGGATGGTAAGGGCTAGTTCTGCAACTGGCAAAGGCGTTTCAGTAGCTCTCCCTCAAAGTTTCGTCCTTGATCTGAGTGGATCCGTTTTGGGACACCATAGGCATAAAACCATCGTTCCGTAAGAATTCGAATGACCGTTACAGCTCTCTGGTCAGATGCAGGATATGCTTGTGCAAACTTAGAAAACACATCGGTCACAACAAGGAGGTTCTCTCTACCATCACTAGCTCGTTCAAGCGTGGTAAAATCAATGGCCACAATCTCTAGGGGTCTAGAAGCAAGCAGGCTGCCCATAAAAGTTCGCACCTTTGGCTGTACAGCTTTGGCTGTCAGGCACCTAGTACACTCTTGACACCAACGTTCAATATCTTGACGCATAAAGGGCCAGTAACAGCGTTGACGTACAAGGGTGGTATTACGTTCCACCCCTTGATGACCGTGATGGTCATGAAGATTAGTAAGTACTTCACTTCTCAGCCTCTGTGGTAACAACAGCTGTAACACCTCCTCTCTACCCCCAGGGACATGACTTCGCCGATACAAGACTCCCTGCTGTTCTTGGATTCTATTCCACTGGCGAACCATTTCCAGGACTTCTGGAGATTCCTTGGTCCGCTCCACAGCTGAGGGGACGCCACCACGTTTCCAATACGCCAAGAAAGCCTGTATCACCGCATCTTCTGCCTGTAACACTTGCAGGTCAGCTTTACCTCTTGCTGGAGTTGCCTCAATAATAGATGTAAACGCAGAACACCGCTGATGGTTTTTAATGCAAGCTTGTTCAACCTCTTCAGGAACCGTAATACCAGGGGCGACTTGGCAGAACTTAGAACTTGGCAGTGGGGCAGGAGGCAAGCGAGAGAGTGCATCTGCATTTTTATTAGATGTTCCAGGTCTGTACATTAGAGTGAAATCAAAGAGTGCCAGCTGTGATGCCCAACGTTGTTCTACGGCGCCTAGTTTAGCAGTACGGAGATAACAAAGAGGGTTGTTGTCTGTGAAGACTGTAAATTTAGAGCCGAGAAGGTAATCTCTAAATTTTTCCGTTACCGCCCATTTGAGTGCAAGCAGCTCTAATTTCATAGCTGAATAATTTGTCATATTCCTCTCGGTAGGTCTGAGCCCACGGCTTGCGTATGCGAGTGGCCGACGTTGCCCTCCTTACTGTTCCTGGGACAGGACTGCCCCCAGCCCCAGATTGCTAGCATCCACTTCCAGGACAAATGGTCTGGTAAAATCTGCATACCCCAACACTGGGGCCCCAATCAGCTTCTCCTTAAGCAAATGGAATGCCTGTTCGCAACTCCAGTCCCAGTGATCACTCCAGGAGCTATTTGATCTGGGCCTAGCTCTTTTACTGGAAGGCTGCAACTTTGCTACTAATTTGTGGAGAGGGGCGGCATACTTTGCAAAATCTTCCACAAACCTCCTATAATAAGAGGCAAAACCCAAGAAGGAACTCAGTTCCACAACAGTAGATGGAGTTTTAGCACTGATCTTTTCGGGGTCAGTGGCGACACCAGATGCGGAGATGACATGCCCAAGGTACTTTACCTCTGGCTGGAAGAAGTGACATTTTCTGAGCTTAAGTTTAAGGCCATTCTGTTGCAACCGGTGTAACACTAGCTCCAACCGCTCCAGATGATTCTGAAATGATGATGAAAAAACAACCACATCGTCCAAATATAGGAGGAGGGAGTGAAATCGTTCATCTCCAAAGATGCGCTTCATCAATCTCTGGAATGTCCCTGGTGCATTACAAAGGCCGAATGGCATTCGCTGAAATTCAAACAGACCAAAAGGTGTACAGAAAGCAGTCTTAGCTTGATCCTTCTCAGCTACGGGGACCTGGTTGTAACCACTCGCCAAATCCAATGTCGAAAACATGCAAGCACCAGTCAGGGCATCCAAAGATTCCTCTATGCGTGGAAGGGGGAATGCATCCTTCCTGGTTTTCGCATTTAATTGGCGATAATCAACACACAGGCGAATTGACCCGTCCTTCTTCTTGACCACCACAATGGGAGAGGAGAAGGGGCTACAACTCACCCGCACTACCCCCTGCTCTACCAAATCTTGAATATGAGCCTTCACAAGATCATACTGAGAGGGAGGGAGTCGTCTATAACGTTGGCGAATAGGTGCATTATCTAGCAAGGAAATCTCATGCTCTATCAAGTTTGTGCATCCTAAATCCCCATCATTCTGACTGAAAACCACACTATACTTCGCCAACAAAGCCTTAGCATCTTCCTGTTCTACCTCTTCTAGATTAGGCCATAATATATTGGCCAGACCAGGGACAGTACGATTCACTACTTCAGCTGACTGAATGAACACGGTAGGGCTTTCACAACTCTCTTTGCTGCCAAAAATTACGGGTTGACTATGGGGACATACACTCACCATTTAGATATCACCTATGGGATCCAAGCCTGTTCCCCAAAGGTTTCTGCTGAAGCCTTTGCAAGAGGCATATAAACCCCTCGGGTCCTAGCAAGTTTTCACCAAGGTGGTAGGACCCAGCGATCCTTTGCGCCACTTTGCATACCTTGTTTATTCATGTAGCCTGCCCTCCAGATAATAAATATGCACTTGCTTTACAATTCATCCATTGGATTATTATAGAATCAAACTAATCAAGAGTTCTAGACTTTGACAGGTTCTTCTTATTTGTTTTCATGTTGCTGTTCTCATGATTGCTGTATGAGATTTTTATAGACAACTGTGCCTAGGGTCTTGAAGCTCTATCACACCACATGTAGCCACTTACATGTATACTTACTTGGCATATGTAACTCTTTAGGTATTTACAACACCACTGGTCACTATATGAT
Source organism: Vimba vimba (assembly GCA_022828995.1). Classification (NCBI taxonomy): domain Eukaryota; kingdom Metazoa; phylum Chordata; class Actinopteri; order Cypriniformes; family Leuciscidae; genus Vimba; species Vimba vimba. Next base: position 33,537,220 of record CM040822.1, on the reverse strand, counting down.
AAAAGTGTAAAAATTAATCGTAAGAAGAAGTTTATATTAGTTCAAGTTTGCTCTGTGTGGATGTATTGTTCTGTTCCAGTGATGTTCTGTGACTAAACCTTGAATGGGAAAGATATCACCTATGGGGTCAAAGCCTGTTTCCCAATGGTCTCTGCTGAAGCGTTTGTAAGAGGCATATATATCCCTCGGGTCCCAACAAGTTTTCAACAAGGTGGTAGGACCCAGCGATCCTTTGCGCCACTTTGCATACCTTGTTTATTCGTGTAGCCTGCCCACCAGGTAATAAATATGCACTTGCTTTGCAATTCATCCATTGGGTTTTTATGGAATCAAACTAGTCACGAGTTCTAGACTTTGACAGGTTCTTCTTATTTGTTTTCATGTTGCTGTTCTCTAGCCTAGAAATCTAGACGCACCCTAGCGGCAGCAAAAATTATTTTGCAGCCAGGGTAGTCTAGCAACTCTCCGTTGACTTTCGGAGCTCTAAAAACCTAAATTGGGTCAGGCCAATCACATCGTGTATAGTGTAGGCAGGGCGGGCTTAACATGATGACAGAGTTGCGACGGTTCCCTGCTAACGTTACTTGAAAACAAAGAATGGCGGCTGCTGGAGAACAGTCTTTCCAATCGGCTTTGGCCTCGAATCTGGAGGACTTGGAGTTAAGTTTTTCTTTGAGAAAAGAGCAAAGAACGGCACTTAAGTCATTCTTAAAAAAGGAAGATGTGTTCGTAGGTTTGCCGGCCAGATTCAAAAGTTGAATCTATCAACTAACGTCAGCTGTTGGCAAAACGCTCTGGTTGGTTGAAGCGCTGTCCTATTGCGTGCAGAGGGAATTTGAAAGACAGCCCTTTATCCCGCCCCTCGGATTGAGCCGTGTCTATGGTGAGTTGCCAGAACTAACATCTTGATGTAGGTCTGGCTTGCCAGGCTAGCTGTTCTCATGATTAATGTATGAGATTTTTATAGACAACTATGCCTAGGGTCTTGAAGTTCTATCACACCACATGTAGCCACTTACATGTATGCTTACTTGGCATATGTAACTCTTTAGGTATTTACAACACCACTGGTCACTATATGATAAAAGTGTGAAAATGAATCATAAGAAGAAGTTTATATTAGTTCAAGTTTGCTCTGTGTGGATGTATTGTTCTGTTCCAGTGATGTTCTGTGACTAAACCTTGAATGGGAAAGTAAAGGAAAGTAATGTCTGTAAAGCATGGACGGGACACAGAGCATTTAGCCTTTCATCCTCCGGGGAGGAAAAAGGTGGAGGGTGAAAAGCGGACAGATCCAACTCCTCCGAAGTGAACGCAGGGAAGCAGGGAAACCTTATCTCCACTAAGAGAGAATTTAGTGCACGAGGGATGAACCGAGAGTGCATGTAGCTCATTGACACGTTTAGCTGATGCCATGGCCACAAGCAAAGCTGTCTTGAAAGACAGCAGTTTTAGGGAAATACTTCCCAGAGGCTCAAAAGGATATTGAGACAGAGCCTCCAGCACCATGGAGAGGTCCCACTCAGGAACATCTCCTGACGACTGGCAAGGAGCGACGGGCACCCTTCATAAATCTGCGGATTAGAGGATGCTGCCCAACTGTTGAGCCCTCAAAACCCACATGACAGGCCGAAATCGCAGCCAAATAGACCTTAATTGTGGAAGAAGAAACTGACAGACCCTTTTTCCATGAGGTCTTGAAGGAAACACAAAATATATAACTGGGCACTGATAAGATGTGAGACCACGCCCATCACACCACCCTTCGAACACTTGCCACTTACAGCCATACAAGGACCGCGTAGAAATGGCCCTGGCATTCTGTATAGTAGAAATCACACGCGGCGAAAGCCCCAGTAAGCTTAGGTTCATCCTCTCACGGGCTAGGCCCAAAGAGCCACCCTGTCCGGGTGCGGGTGATAAATCTCCCCGTTCGCTTAAGACAATAGGTCCGTGCAGGGGGGGAGGCGCCACGGCTCGGCATATAACAGAGGGATTATCTCCGCCAGCCATGGTGCTTTGGGCCACCTGGGTGCTATCAGAATGAGAGACGGGCCCTGCTCTCTCACCCTGGCCAGTGTGGGAATTATCAGGCACAGGGGAGGAAAAGCATACAGCAGCACTCTGGGCCACAGGTGGGCCAGTGCATCTACCCCGAGGGGCGCGTTCACGTCCTTTAGCGAGAAGAACATAGGACAATAGTAGTTTTCGAGCGAGGCGAATAGATCTACGGTTGCCTGTCCGAATCTCATCCATAACATATCCACTATCTGCGGGTGAAGGCGCCAATCTCCGTAGATTGGGTTTCCCCTCGATAGAAGATCCGCGCCTCTGTTTAGAATGCCTGGAACATGAGTCACGCGTAATGACAGGAAAACCCGTCTGCTCCACACCAAAAGCTTGTAAGCTAGAGCGTGAAGTTTCGACGAGCGCACGCCACCCTGACGGTTGATATAAGCCACTGCCGTGGTATTGTCGCAGCGTATGAGCATATAATGTCTCTGCAGGCGAGGCAGAAAATGATTCAGAGCTTTCCATACAGTCATAAGCTCTAAATAATTTATGTGCGCTGAACGTAGTCTGCTCGGCCACAGACCGTTCACCGTTCTGCCCTCCTGGATGGCACCACAGCCTGTTAAGGACGCATCTGTCGTCACAACTTTCCGCATCATAACAGTCCCCAGAGGGGTTCCCTGTGCGTAAAAGTCTGTGCTTTTCCAGTGGCGCAAGGCTGCCGAGGGGGCCCGCGCCACTATTACAGAGCAGCAAAGATCGCGCGTCGGGCTGAAATGTAGTGACAAAACCCATTTCATGAATGCTCTCATTCTCAGGAGTACCAGCAGCACAACCTGGATGGATGAAGCCATAAGACCCTGCAGCCTGAGGCATGTGCGATATTGTACTTTAGCCCCCTCTCTGAACTGCGACAGACAGTTCATTAGAGAGAGAACGCGCTCTTGAGAGAGACGCGCTCGCATAGAGACTGAGTTCAACTCCAAGCCCAGGAAAATGACATTCTGACTGGGTGTAAAATTGGTCTTGCTCACATTCACTCTGAACCCGAGAGATGTGATGTGCGTGAGCACACGGCAGGTGTCCTGCAACACTTTCTCCTTCGATTCGGCTATAATGAGCCAATCGTCTATGTATGTCAGAATCCTCAGACCTGACATTCTCATGGGTGCTAAGCCTGCCTCCGCACACAGACAGAAACACCGGGGGCTGAAACTGAGCCCAAACGGCAGAACTGTGAAATCGTAACATGTGCCCTGGTAGGCGAAACAAAGAAACTTCCTGTGTGGCGGATAAATGCTTATATGGAAGAAAGCATCTTTCAGGTCGACCGATGTGAACCAGTCATTCTGTTTTATGGCGCACATGAACACGAAGGTCCAAGATAGGGCGGAGAGAGCCGTCCTTCTTTGGGACCAGGAAATAACGAAAATAAAATCCCTGATTCATCAGACTGGGGGGCACCACCTGAATCGCTCCCTTGTTTAGGAGGGAGGATATTTCCTCTTTCAGAATGTGTGAGGTGTTCTCTTCCGTGTGTGAAGAGAGAACACCGTTGAAATGCGAGGGTTTCATTGCAAACTGCAGCCTGTAACCCTGCATTATAGTACGCATCACCCACTCGGGAGCCAAAACAGTTTACCAAGTCCATTCGTGACTCGCGAGTGTTCCCACCCGAGCCACAGCGGAGCTGTGTAAGCCCAGCTGATTTATTTGTGATGCAATGGCACCCTCTAGTGGATGAACTAGGGGCGACATGCAGTGGTTCAGAAAGATTTTCTCTCTCTGCAGGGAGATAAATTCTCTCTGTGGAGAGAGATCCCCTCTCCGTAACGAATTCATTTGATTTGTTTGTTTTAATGTGTTTATTTTTTGTTTTTTGTGTGTTTTGTATTGGGGAAACACTGGGGCCGAAGCCTTTATTAATTGGGAGAGGGGAACAGAGTGTGTGCGAAGTGGTGACACTGCTTTTGTACTTTTCCTCACAACTGACCCCCTGAACGTGGGGGGGGGGGGGGGGCACACAACATTCATTAAACACATGGGCTGGGCAGCCTCGAGAGGAGGGGAACCGACCCATCCGCGGGATACCCTGTGTCTTTTGGACAGGGGTTCTGGGACAGGAAGAGAGTCCGAAGGGCTCGTGGCCCGTGAACGTGGACTCGATGCCGAACATCAGGCACTCCATCGGCCGAACATCAGGCAGGCCGCTTGCGTTTCGAGTCGGTGGGGGTAGGGTTAGATGGTCTTCCAGCCGCGGCCACGGCGGGAGTCGATTTTCCCCAGTGCTTAGCAGGCGGTGGGTTATTCTTCTGGGGGGGGGGGGGGGGGTTGTTGCGGGGCCTTTCCTTGCCCTGGTGGAAATGTCGTCCCATGGCAGGTGGGTTAGGCAAACGCGCAGGGGGTGCCTGGCGTGGGGCCACCTTCCTAGGAAGGCATTACTTGAAGGCCTCATCCTCCTTCTTTTTGACGTCACGCTGTTGTTGCATCAATGCAACAGCGGGGCCAAAGAGAGCCCGGCCGGGCTCCACCGACGCGCCCGCGATGCACCGCTTCTCGCTGTCAGTAAGGCCCGACAGGTTAAGCCAGAGCGCGTGCTCTCCCACCACAGAAAGCGCCATAGAGCGCCCGCAGGCTTGGACGGCCTGCCGAGCGTTACGGAGGACGAGGTCGTTCACCGTGAGGATCTCCTTCCACAAGGGTAGAGAAGGAGTTCCCTTTTTAGGGAAATTAGCTGTTGCCCTAATTCATCAAAAATCTCCGCCTGGTAAGCGGAGAGGAGTGAAGAAACGTTCAGTGCCCTGACAGCCAAGGCTGAGGACTTGTATGCGGCCTGGTGAACTGAGGCAAAAAAACGGTCCATCTTGTTAGGGGGAGCGAGCAGCCCGCCCTGAGTGGGGTTAAGGTGCCTGGCGATGGAAGGCTCGATAGCGGGGGGGTCACCCATACCATGACGCTTCTGTCTGTCTAGCCAGACTTGGTGCAATTGGATGCTTCTGCAGAGGTCAGGTACGGATGCCCTTCCCATAGGTGGATCTCAAACACGAGATGATGAAAGAGAACCTGACCTCAGTCCTTCGGGAAGTAATCGAAGACTTAAAGAAAGTCAAACCATGGCCTACTGGGCAGACTATCTCCTTGATTGTGAAGGTTTGTTAGTTCATTTGTTTTAGAACAACTAGTTAAGAAAACACATGGCAAAGATGTATCTGAATTGTTTTTCTTTGCAGAGAGCCAGGCTGCTGTGTCTGTGGAAGATGTTTTGATGTTTGCTACTGGGCTGTCTTCACTTCCCCCATCTGGCTTGGAACCACTGCCACAAATAGCAAATAGTTCCCAATGGCAAATACATGTTCAAACTCCTTGAGATTACCACTCCTAGACTCATACACTTTGTTTAAGTCACAAATGGACTTTGGAATTCAAAATAGTCCAGGATTCGGCTGTTTCTAAGCTATATGATGGATGACCCCTAGAGTTAAGACTCTGAAAAAGTTGTTGTTAAAGGTTACCAAAGTTGCCAAAGTTGTTTTTATAATGTTACAGTATGTGAGCATGTTCTTTTCTCAGTTAACATTTTGAAAATGTTTTAGATCCATGACTCTCAAACTGAGATCCCTTTGTGAATCACTGTTTTATATAAAGAAACAAGAACTTTTGTTTTCTATACTACAAATGTAATAAATACTCATTACTCATTACTATTTTTGAAACAATTAAGCTTTGGGTACGTGACAGATTCATAAATATTGTGTTCAGACAGCAGTGTATCAACACTACAAAAAAAAATAATTTCATAGCTGAGCCATTTCTTTTAGTTTCATGTACAGTTCTGATGCAGACTCCCAGTTCTCTGGCTTCTGTAACTGATTGTGTTCCATGGCAAAATCATAAACCTTCTGCGTGCTCTGCTCACACCCTCGAGGATTAAGCTCCCGGAGGAAATTCATCACATCATCTCTCTTCACTCAAAGATTGCACTTTTGTTTAAGTACCTGCCACATCATGCGGTAGCCAAATAGTTGTCCAGGTCCACGAAGTTCAAGATCTGATGGCGTTACTCACGGCGTTTGGAGAGGAATAATCCTTTCTGCGGTACAACCCGGCTTCGTTCAGTTTACTTTTAAGAGTCCTCAAGCTGATGTTTACACCGTGTAGACTTGACATCATGTCCACGATTACAGCGTACGAGTGGCTCTCGTTAAAATATCGAACGCAATGATGCAGTATGTCTGGTCCGCGTCCTTTAAAAAACTCCAAACACCGACCACACGTAAAGCAAAACCGCATTAAGCTGTTCATGTGTTTGCCACAAAACGGGCAAAAAATCCCTCGGCCGCAGTCCATGTTCGGTCACCATAAACTTCATTCACGTCATTTACTCCACATTGACAACACGAATTGACCGCGCTCACCTACAACACCTATCACCCGCTTTCACCTCATCACTTCCGGTATGCGATACATTCCCTTTCCGTGAAGAATCTATGATTTGTAAATTTGTTTTGGGACTGGTAAAAGTGTTTTGCGTCTTGTTAATTTGTTTTCTAAAATGTTAATTTGTTTTCTAAAATGTTCATTTGTCTCGAGCTTTGTAAAAGTGTCTCATTCTTTGTAATGTTGCTTTGCACTTCCCGGCCACCGTAGTATTCGCCAAAGCATAAACTCGAACATCTGAACGTTTGAAAGTGAAGAATTTTAGACAAAAATAAGCATTCCAAATAAACAACTACATAGTCACTTGTGAATAAATTAATAACGGTCTAAAAAACTACAGCCACTAAATGTTATTCTTGGACTTCTTGGAGATCAGGTGAATTCCCTCCAGGACATTGGTGATGTCATAGATGCACCATTTCTTGACTTCCAGAACCTGAGAGTTCAAGTACCGCCAAACTCCATCTCCAGACTGCTTTTTAAAACACAGGCTTCTGGTATTGATGCCCTACCATATGTAAAAGTTCAGACTGTCCTGTCCTGCATCTGGGAAGCAGGTGACAGGCGATGGCATCCACAAAAGAGCACGGAAGGTCCTGGACATCGACAGGTACATTACGGCAACAGAGACTCTCAGGTGTACGGTATGCAGAATGAGATTAAAGGGATAGTTCACCCAAAAATGAAAATTCTGTCAGTAATTACTCACCCTTATGTTGTTCCAACCCCGTAAGACCTTTGTTCATCTTCGGAAAACACATATTAAGATATTTTTGACTAAATCTGAGAGCTGGATCACTCCTCCATAGGCTTCTAAGGGATTGAAACTTTCTGGCCCAGAAAAGTTATTAAAGACATCGTTAATATAGTCCAAGTGACTACAGTGGCTCAATCTTAAGTTTATCAAGCGACGAGAATACTTTTTGTGCGCTGGGCCTCGAGTGAGTTCACGTAGTAAAACAGCGCAGCGCTTCTGTGTTGTAAGTCACACGCATCACACACATGACCAGCGTCGGCCAATAGTGAGCCTACGTGTGATGTACAACACAGAAGCGCTGCGCTGTTACACTACGTGAACTCACTCGAGGCCCACAGGTGTGCTGCTTGCCAAAACCCCACATATTAAGCGCTGTTAAACCGTGTAATAAATTGATCATTCACACTGTATATGGGAAATATATTTTCTTTTCATAAGGACCTGAGATTCCTCCTTGAAGATGAAGCTGACTGGAACCCACCTACAATTCTGCCTGCTCATCTCTCATCCCAGTCTGCCTCATTTAAAAAGTCTCTTCACCAAGGCTGTATTTATTTAATTAAAAACACAGTAAAAACAGTAATATTACAAAATATTATAACAAATTAAATTAACTGAAAATCATTCTGTGTGCCTGGGTCAAAACATTATCATTATTATAAATACTATTATAATATATATATCATTAGTATAGCTCATTTTAAGCAATCTCACATTCATATGGGTAATAAATGAATATAAAAAATTTATCCCATACAATGAAAGTGTTAAGGCATAAAAGCATATGAAATGTAAAATAATGTATATATTTTATGCAGTTTTCAGTGAAATATTAGTATCAGTTCACAAAGAAATTAATCTCGGTGACAAGTGACTTATTTTCATTCACAGTCAGCATTCTTTGTAGACTATAGGGTGATTTCAGCCTTGTTCGAGGTGGGACTCGAACCAACGTAATTCACATCAGCGATTTGCCCTGTGTAATAAAAGGCAATTTTATCTACAAAATATGAATATCAAAGATTTGACATTTTTTCTTCTCCCCTTCCTCAAATTATTGCACATTATATGTACATGCATTTATTGTTTCCTTAGTTACTTTTGGTGCAATAAACAATTTCAAGTTTTATCTTGCCTAAATCACATTTCTAAAATTCAGTTATACATATTTTGAATTGTTCCAAGTTTGCAAAAATTGACCAAAAACCTATGATTTATAATCAAAAAGAGTATACACAATTATTTCACACCCACTCTTTGTTTCATAAATATTACAAACACACACAAGATGATTTTGCTCCTTTTTATTTCTATTAACTTCATTATGTACAGTTTGCACACTACATATTTGTGGCCTTGGTTATAATACACCTAAATAATGTAATTAATGCACCCTATCCAACCATGAACTCACACACACCTGGGCTTGACTAATTTTTGTTATCCAACAGTGTGAATACTAGTATACTCAAAACAACCTTATTTTATTAGTAATATGTTGTGTTCATTTTGAACCAGAGATTATTTCTTTTTGGATCTGACTGGCTGCATTTACACTGCAAGTCTTAATGCACAGATCCGATCTTTTGACCAGATCCTTTTTTTTTTTTTTTTTGCCCGACTGTTTACTCTCACTTTAGACAGGACTTGTATCTGATATCTGCGTTTACATTAATTCCCGCCCAATATGATTTCCGGTGATCAGTTTACTATCAACACACGGTAGCGTGAATGGCCGTGATATTAAAATGATTTACGTAATTCATGTTGGGATGGTCGTGATTATTTGCCAGCATGGACAAGATAACAGCCGTCATGACTCATGAATGTTTAGCAGCGCAAAATCTGACGGAACAGATATATAGTCTGAAGAATATTTTAATTTATCTACAGCTCAGATCTAGAATTCTGAAGTGAAATAAAGTAGCCCAATTTTTAATGAATTAACCAGAGAGAGTTTATAAAAACTCTCTCTGCCCATGACTTTTATTGTTTATAAAAGTCATGGGCAGAGGTTGAAAACCAGCTCTTGAATGTTTCAGTGTTCGCACAACTTCTTTTCTTTACAAAGATAAATATTAAGTTCCCACCTCAATAAAAAGCTGTGAGTGAGCGCATACAGGCACGTCTGTCTCATAATACAATATTAAAAAGCTATCTTTGTGAATAAACGTGTCTTCCTCGCCTTGTGGTGGCTTGGAATTCAAAGGGGAATTGGATATGCGTGTTTAGACATGGGTCGGATGTCCAGATATCGGATATCTGATTTAAAACCACATTTGGAAGTGGAAGATGCGGAAAAAATCGGAGCTCATGCGGATTTTTTTGTTTACACATGGGCAACCAATTCTGATCTGTGTCAGATGCGAGTAAAAGATCAGATTTGTTGTGCCAGTGTAAACGCAGCCACTGATCATAGGCCTCAGTGATCTGACCTCAATTTTTGAATGAAGTATTTTTAAAAAGAAAACTTAAACTGCATGAGCGCAGATCACTAGCTATGTTTCCATCCAAAGTTCAATCAGATCCAAAAAAATAATACTTTTAATGACCAAATTTGCAAGCTATTCAAAAGTCATTTTTGACCGGGAACACCAAATTAGTGAAATGATTTTCAGCACAGCACAAGGATTGAAGAAATAGTTAATCCATTGTTTTGAAAAACACACCAGCTGTGCCATTATTTACGAGACATGCGAGAACCAATGACATTTTTGACATCTCTGATGCCAAACCTGATGTGACATGCCATACTCCAAAGGACAGCGATTACTTTAGAGTTTTGAGAGCTACAGTAGAGAAGAAAATTTACAGTAAATAACAACTATACTCTTTAACACTGGATTACCTTAATGGTGCTTTTTTTGGCTCTTGTTTGGAGCTTGCCAGCCCCAGTTCCCATTATAACAAAGAACACTCTGGACAATCTGCTAAAAATCTCTGTGTTCCACAGAGTAAAGTCTCAAGTTTGTGAGAAAGTTCCCAGTTTTTTGGAAACCAACTATTAAAGCTTCCAACACCATTCTTTCCATGCATCACCTTACAACAAATATGATAAAGTATGTAATTGTTAAGCATATTAATGCAGATATAGAACTGCTAGTCCCCCCCCCCAAAAAAAAAACATCCCTGCAAACAAATCACAACCTTTACTTCGGCAAATTTGGACAATGCTTTTTCTTATGAGTCAGCAGAGTACTTAACCGGCCGAAACACTTCTCACATGACGGGCACTTGTACGGCTTCTCTCCAGTATGCACTCGCTCATGGGCTTTCAGGGAATCAGAAACCGTGAAACTCATTCCACATTGTGCGCACTTGTAAGGTTTCTCGCCAGTGTGAATTCTTTGGTGCCTTTTCAAGTATATGATTCTCGTAAAGGCTTTCCCGCAGTCAAAGCACACGTGAGGTTTCTCGCCGGTGTGGATTTTCTGGTGCTCTTTAAAATTGTGGAGCCACAGAAAACCTCTGCCACACTCAGAACAAACAAAGGGCCTTACGGTCTCATGAGTTTTCTCGTGCTTCTGGAGATGTCGATTCTCAATGAAACTCTTTCCACACTGAGAACAGTGGTATAATTTCTCTCCTGAATGCTTTTTCATGTGACCTACAAGGTTTCCATGATAGATGAAACTCTTCCCGCATTGAGGGCATGTGAAAGGTCTCTCTCCGGTGTGAAGTCTTATATGAATCTTCAGGTTTCCTTTATGTGTGAAATGCCTTCCACACTGACGGCAAGTGAAAGGCTTCAGTCCGGTGTGAATTTTCATGTGATGCAGAAGGCTTCCTTTGTGTGTGAAACTCTTTCCACACTGGTCACATGCAAAAGGCTTCTCTCCAGTGTGAATCCTCATGTGATCGGTAAGATTGTCTTTATGTATGTAACTCTTGCCACACAGCTGGCATACGTATGGCCTCAAGCCAGTGTGAACTCTTAAGTGATTCTTAAGGCTTTGCTTATGAATGAAACTCTTCCCACATTGATCACATGGGAAGGGTTTATCTACAGTGTGAAGTCTGTAGTGCTCCATCAGGTGTTCCTTACACAAAAAACTTTTCTGACACTGTTGGCAGGTGAAAGGCATATTGACCGTTTTTTGAGCTCCAGCTCGCACTGGAAACACGTTTGCTGTAGTCTCTGAGCAATTTTCTCCAGAGTGAGTTCTGAAGTGATCCATCAGGTGCTCTTTAGACTCAAAATTCCTTTTACATTCAAGACAGGAGAAGAAAAATCCACTTCTATGAGCTCTTTTGTGCCCAAACCTTCTCCCAGACTCGGAGCAACTTAAAACCTGCTGTCCGGTAAGGACAATCTGAGGCTCCTCATTCTGATGTTTCTCGTCCACATTCTGTTCATCATTTTCCTCTTTCACTTCTGTCAGCCCTAATGTGAACATAAGAAGAAAAAATTTAAATCACAAACTGATGATTGTCAAGATAATGGAAATAAAATTAAGGAATATTCCATGCTCAGTACAAGATTAGCTCAATCGACAGAATCTATGGAGTATTATCCACCTGTCCCTACTTTACTTTTAAAACACCCCCACCCCCCCTTAAAAAAAAAAAAAAAAAAAAAAAATCTGGGTTACAGTGAAGCACGTAAAATGTATACCATTAAAATGCTTACTTTTTTGTAGTATAGCCATGAAACGTAAACCATATGGGGAAAAAAATGCTTCATAACTATTTTCTGTGTAGTTACACGATAAATAAAAGTGATTTTCTCCAAAAAGGAAGAATGGACTCTGAACCGCCTAAACAAGTCATTTTCCCACTTCGTTATACATCACTAGAAAATACATTTGCATAATGGCCCGCCTATGTTGTTCGTTGTCCACCTGCAAACAACTTGACCAGCCCTCAAACACGTCATTTTACTGACAACTGCGGCATTTGCAAAACGCTTGCTCTTGAAAGATTCCTCCAGTCTTCAGTGTCACATGATCCTTCAGAAATCATTCTATGATGATCAAAGGTGTCAAGTAACGAAGTACAAATACTTGTACTTATAACATGTGGTTTAAGTGGTTTTGCTTTAAAATAAAATCAAACATTTATCCGATGTCTTACTGAAATAGTTAATTATCATAATTTGTGTAAAATCCCGAGTTTGTGTTTATTCACCGAATCCTAATGGAAAAATGAAGAAACATAAATGAATGATGTAAAATGACAGAGCCCTGCATGACATGCGGAAAATATTGCTCACTAAAAGTGACACTGATCTGCTGGCTAAATTAGTAAATATAACATAGCTAAATCTCAAACAGTGTATCATTTATATCAGCAAAATATTTCTTTATATCGCCCAGCCCTAAAACTGCTCAATATTAAAACTTATATGACTTTTTGTAAAGCTGCTTTGAAATGATGTGAATTGAGCACAATACGAATAAATTTGACTTCACTTCACTTGATATAAACCTAACCTAACCTATATACAGGTGCTGGTCATAAAATTAGAATATCATCAAAAAGTTGATTTATTTCAAGAATTCAACTTAACAGGTGAAACTAATATATTATATAGACTCATTACATGCAAAGTGGGATATTTCAAGCCTTTATTTGTTATAATTTTGAAGATTATGGCTTACAGCTTATGAAACCCACGAAATCAAAATCCCAGAAAATTAGAATATTACATGAAATCACACAGTAATTACACAGTGATACCATGGTCATTGAACCAGGTTTTGGTTATTTTGGCAGTGTGGGCCGGTGCAAATCCTGCTGGAAAATGAAGGAAGCATGAAGTGCTCTGAAATGTCCTGGTAGACGGCTGCGTTGACTCTGGATTTAATAAAGCACAGTGGACCAAAGTCCTCTTTTCTGATGAGAGCAAATTTTGCATCTCATTTGGAAACCAAGGTCCCAGAGTCTAGAGGAAGAATGGAGAGGCACACAGTCCAAGATGCTTGAAGTCCAGTGTGAAGTTTCCACAGTCTGTGTTGGTTTGGGGAGCCATGTCATCGGCTGGTGTTGGTCCACTGTGCTGTCCACTCAACGCAGCCGTCTACCAGGACATTTCCAGAGCACTTCATGCTTCCTTCAGCAGACAAGCTTTATGGAGATGCTTCCTTCATTTTCCAGCAGGATTTGCACCTGCCCACACTGCCAAAAGAACCAAAACCTGGTTCAATGACCATGGTATCACTGTGTAATTACTGTGTGATTTCATGTAATATTCTAATTTTCTGGGATTTTGATTTCGTGGGTTTCATAAGCTGTAAGCCATAATCATCAAAATTATAACAAATAAAGGCTTGAAATATCTCAATTTGCATGTAATGAGTCTATATAATATATTAGTTTCACCTGTTAAGTTGAATTCTTGAAATAAATCAACTTTTTGATGATATTCTAATTTTATGACCAGCACCTGTATATATATATAGAGGCCACGAATGAAGAATTTGTTCCCCATATTTAGCAGCACGTAGCCTATATTACACGGTGTTCTGCCTGAAGCGATTGTTTGTACAGTAAATTCATCTACCTTGATTCGTGTTAAGTTAATCAAAACATTATCTAATTGATCGTTAATGAAATCACCATACTTATCAATTATTATAAAATGGACAGTTCCAATCTTTGATTCTGATTGGTCAATAGCTGTGCTTTATTCACGATTAAACACGGCCATGACCGCTTCACCCAACGGTTCTATGTATCATTACACAACACCCCTAGCAACCACTCTTAGCAACTTATGGCTCGTTTCCACTGAGCGGTACGGTACAGTACGGTTCGGTAAACCATGAATCGACTAGCGTTGCCACCGCCAACAGTACTCTTACTGGATAGGCGTGGTGTAGCCTAAGCTGGAAAGAAGCGATCGACGTCATTTTCGTGCGAAGAAGAAAGCGACATAAACAACAATGGATGACATACAGCAGATCTTGTTCTTGCTTCTCTGCATGTTTGTCACAAGAAGACAAGTGCCGACATTAGGCGTTTCTCAATACCAAGTACGCAAAGTTCGGACTTGCCAAGTGCGACTCAGGAGAAAGACTCCCGAGGACGCTAGTCCGGTAATTCTGCAAATTAAGCGTTCTTGAAAGCGTCACTCAGCTTGCTCTGCTACTCCAGTTATCTCTGTACATTTTAGGCAACAATAAAACAAAATGTTATAAAACACCACACTGCCTCTTTACGTTTTAATTTAAAGAAATCTTAAACATTATAGCCACACAAATGTGGTTCAGGCAACACGTATTGATTATATTCACTGCATGTAACGTTAGCCTATTTATAACAAAACTAAATATAAAACTCAACCCTGCCTCTTTTCGTTTAAATTTTAAAAATATTAAACTTATTAATATGGTTCAGGCAATATGTGCATTTGTACTCTGATCATCTTCACTGTAATAAAATACAAAAAAATGACAAAACTCAGCCCTGACTCTTTTTGTTAAATTTCAGTTTTATCAATAATAGCCATTATAAAAGTATAAGTAAAAGGTACAAGAAGCTATACAATAGGAAATAAAGCAAACAATTCAGTCAAACATACAAAGTCAGCGCTCTAGTCTAACGTTACAACGGTAACGTTAAAGTTAAATAGCCTAACGTTAAATATAAAGTTATGAAATTTCACTTAGCCCTCAGCCAAAACGATTGGCCAGGGAACAAATTATAGATTCACGAGACCAAAGATCACCCGTTAGACGAATTATATCTCATGTTTAACCACTACAGAGACGTCAGAGCCAGTGGCAAACATCAGAAGGACTAGCCGAGGAAAGGCTGTTCCAGGCGGGGTAAATGAGCGCCCGGTGATCGCCTGGAATGGATCTCACAACCTAAATCTTCCAATAGGAAATCTTGAAGATAAAATTTTCATAAATCTTTAGAAATAAGAGATTTGAGCTTTAAACAACTACATTCTCACCTGAAAAACTCTTAAAATTACATTTCGTGACACTAACAGTAGTATTATATTTCAGCTGTATATAAAAAAAAAAGAAGGTGCTTCTTATGTTGTCATTCCCCTTGTAGCACGCACAAGTGACGATTCTGAACCCCAGCAGAAGGGTACCAAAAAAGTGGTACGGTACGGTTCGGCATTTTGGTACCATTCACAACTTTTGACAGTGGAAACGGAAATAATTGCGCACCGTACCGGTCAGTGGAAACGAGTCATTAAACATGTTTGATCTCATTGATATTGTTCATTGAAGCTAGATTAGAGCATTGTGAGAGATCGAGTAAGCGAGTGTACCTGTATTTACAGTAGACATAGCATTTTCCTTCAGGTCAGTCCTATATTCTTGCATAATAAAAAAAAAAATCAGTTTGAATGTCCGCTGCGATATCTTGTCCTTTTAACAGTCAAGGGGTTTTCCCGTGCCCTAGTCATTTGCGTCTTGCTTCTCCGTGTTCACAAGTTTGTGTCCTTTCAATGTAAAAGTCTTGTCTACTGACTGACTCACTCATAAAGACAGTTTTTGCCACCATCTAATGCTGAAATAATGTATGTAACTTCTGTTGCTGTTTACGGTCAGGGACTATTTTTTCCAGAGGAAGGAAGGCATTTAGTGATTTTACTTTATAAAAGTTTATGAAAAATAAACCGCCTAATAAAAGCCCTTCAGCCGTGACTTATTCACGATAAAGGACAGCCTCTCGTAGCTTATTGCTTACATATTTCTGTAGTACGGCCAAACAGCGTAGTAGATCATTCATAAACTCACATAAAGGAATGCGCATGCTCACGCCTCAAGCATCTACGCCAATAAGATTACTGTATTATATAAACCAATGAAATTGGGTGTGGGCGGGGCGACACACTCTGGGGTCACTCCTTTGGGCTGTTTTTTTTACACAGACCTGGCAACCCTTGTCCGGTTGTGTGTTTTGGGCAATATTTCATTAGGATTTAATGGGTTTTTTTTACATGCCACCAACAGAAGGCAAAAAATAACCAGTAGAGACCCAGAGGGACCATTACAGTTTCCATTCAAACCAAAACAATTCCCATTATAACCATTAAACCAATTACAGATTCTATAAGGGTTTCTATTGTTAGTTTTTTTCAGCAGGGTAATCTTGTTTTATCAAAATGGTGCGCGTGGGGCTTTTCCTAGGAGTGCTACTCTCATGAACGGTCAATTATTATATATATATATATATTTTTAATTAGATGATTTGTTTTCCTTGCTTTCCTATCGTGTGCCTTCAGAAATGGATTATACTGAGTCACATGGTACTTTCTCGATAGATTATGTCATTCTTGTATTATTGCCGCCAGACCTGGCACATTAATACTAGCATATAAAACTATAGTCATGTATGCCATACATCTTCCCTCTAAAGTTAACTTACATGTAAATGTATGCCATCTAACGTTAACTGTTATTTCACAGCCACCAAAACTAGCAGTGAAGCTTTGTTACCGAGCGCAGTAACGTTAAATAATGAAGCATCAAACCTCTTTGTTCATCAGTCTGCTCAGTTTTCACTCGCCATGGCTCTGGGATCGTCATTTCTTCACTCTCCTCTTTTATAAAGTCCATCTTTACAATTGTATGTGACGAAGACATAATGTGATAAAGCTTGAGTTATTTGGGCCTGTTCAAACGCGGGTCTTCACATTCAGAGTAACAGTAATATATGAGATATTTTGTATCCGATTCGCATAACTCCTTCTATTCACTAGATACACGCGTCCTTCTGAGAATATCCAGAGTCAGACGTTGTATATGTTTACTTAATACCTGCTGCTGTCCACTGTAAAGTGTGCTGTTGTTGAGCGATACACTCACTGGAGATAACGCTAGCGGAACAAGATGGCAACGCTACTTTCTTCTTCTCGAGTTTCAGTGTTTGTTGGTGGCTTTATCGCTGCCTACTGAACTGGAGACTGGCGTGAGGAGACATGAAGGCGTGGTGACGCAGGGATGACGCAGACAACCCGAAAGTTAGTAGCGCCATATTTTTTATTTTTATATAGAAACAGATGAAAATATAAAAACATCTTCAGGGACTTCATTAAGGAGTGTCAACAGAAATGTTCACATATAACAGACAAGAGAAACAAATGCAATAAAAGGGTAAACACAAGCAAATTTCATTTAATCTAAAAAAATAAAAAATAAAAAATAGCTAATGGTACATAATAAGGAATTAATAAGAAAACAGAAACATTAATAAGCAGAGGGAAGCAAACTAAGCCTCACCAATAGAATCATTACAGAAATTATCATATTGTTTCAAGAATCTGTCACATTTTATTTATTTAAATAAAAATATTTGAGAATCTCCCTAAATTAAAAAAAGTGAGGCTGAAAATTTTGGCTTATAGATAAAACCAATACCAAAAAAAAAATGAGGCTATATTCCTTAGACTTGTTGTAAGCATTAGTATAGTAAAACATTGGGCAAATAAGCCCTTTAGTGAACTGGAGTTAAATATTGTTTCACTAAATAAAAATAAAAATATAATACAAAAAAATAATTATTGGAAATTGAATGCCCTAATTTTTGAACATGTTTGTTTATTAATTTTATTATTTTAATTATTATTATGTTATATATTTATTTAGATTTTTTAAATTACTTGCTGGACATTTTTTTCAAGGCACGTAAATGCTTTAAAAAATAATGAAAGGGGTATTACTGATGCATTTGATTTTGTAGAATGAGAAAATATCTTGAGCTTGTGTTCACCTTTATTTCAGACATTTTCAAAACCGACAAATCGACTTCAGGATGGAAGCAGAAAGTCTAAATACAAACTCGTTTCTGGGTTTCAGGATTCTTGTGGATTCCTGTGGCGCTCTATTACCTTTAGACTATAAATTACACACACACACAAAATACATTATGTAATTATTACATTTATATTGTCTAATACAGGATCTCTTGTATGTAACCCCTCTTGTTTTTACCCAATAGATTTCTAGTGGTATAATTTGAATGTTAATAATAATAAATTGTATGTTACATACATTGGATTGCCTATGTCAACTTCATAAGTCCTATCATGATCAAAATGTGAGATATTAACATTTTATAGAATATGATATAATAGTGTGCTTATTTACTCATTTGACAATGCTGAAGTATGGAAATTAGTGGTGGAAATGGCCGATAATTAATAATACTAAAAATAATTAATTAATTAATTAATTAATAAGTAATAAGAATAATTATTATTTTTATTTTTATTTAACAATAATATACATAGGCTGCATTTCAGCCACTCATAAAAAGTTAACATTATACACAACTACAGATGCAGACGATCCCACTACAGAATGGATGGAAGATACAAATAATTTTAATTGTCCCCATTTTAAGTGATAGTATAGGGCTGAGCAAATGTGGGTGCAATACAGCCCTCTGTATCTACCGTAATCCCGTTAACAGTATACATGTGAATTGATCATGGAACAATGCTCTTGATTGCCACAGTATGCTAATGCCTATCTGGTGCAAGAGATCATTGATATACGAATTGAGGACTTTTTGTGACCATTCAGGGACAGGACGGTCCTGTCTAAAGAAGCAGAATAACACCTCTAATACATACCTGTGTCACATGCTTCACAATGCCCCATTAACTACTGTGTTAACTTTGTCATGTTTGGTCTCATCTGGCAGCTTAAAAATGAAATAGAATTTTTGAATTTGAGATGTCCAAGAGATGTTCTCATATACAATTTTAGAACTATGGCTTAAGATGCATTGAGTGAGGAGATTATGGTAACGTGTTTCTCATCTCAATCACTATTTGCCTAAAGGCTTCGTGGTCCTTGTGGGGTTTTTTTTTTTTTTCAGTTGGTTTTGTTGTTTGCATTCCATTTTTACAAACTTTCCTGACATATTTTGCTTAGGGTGTAATATGAAAAAGGAAACAGTTGCGTAACGTAACCTACTAGGGGAAAAGGCTGTTACTCCTGAACACCAGCACGTTTAAGGGTTTGCTATTATCACTAGTAAGTTAGTAGTACAAGGGAATGTCTCCATCTAAAGGCTTTCAGAATCACAAGACGACGTTGTGAAGCAGTCATTTTGAATTGCCTTTGCTTTGGTATAATAACACTTTTTGAATTTGTGCCACTCTGAAGAGAGTAAAGAGAGTGATAAGATTGACTTTATTCAAGAACCATTTTATGGTTTCTTACAGCATTGCCACCTACTGGCATAGGCCTACAGAAATAGAGTCAAGTCGCGTTTCCACCAATCGGGCCGATCTGTTCTAAGACTGCATGTCCACCAGAGTGTTTTTATCCAGCTGAAAACGCCTAGCTGTGGGCGCTTGAGAGCTTTTTGGCATCGCAGAGTTTTTTCAGTTGAGACGCTTTGCTTGTTATGATGCAGAATATCCACAGATGTGTTACTAGTATCTCGTTTCACAGATAGTTTGTTTCTGTGTTGTTTATATAAAAATGTTGTAATACAATGTAAAGTATTTGCTCTGGCTCTTGTTTTAAATAATTTAGGTCCGTTATAATGCTTCTTTTTGTCATCTGATGACGTTGTACAAGCAGAATGTGGCGATAGGTCGGTGTTGTATTTGTCACTTATAATAAAATAAGTGTATGATTGTATCTTATGGGGTATAAAAATAACTGTTTTAGTTCCTTTGGCATTGCTGGCAATTTCCCAATGGTTTCTCTTCCTTCAGTTGCCAAGAAATTTGATCTTCCTACAATGGATGTAAAAGTCTTTGACTCAAAGACAGAGGTTGATGAGGAAGCACTTGAATATCTGCTGACACGACCAGACATTGGTGTCCTAGAAATGTTCATCCCAGGCACAGCAAGCCTTGATGGTAAATTGTTTGACATGCTTATTCTCAGCTAGGGCTGGGTATTGACACAAATTTCACAATTCGATTCGATTTCGATTCACAAGCTTGCAATTCGATTCGATTTCGATTCGATTCAATATTGATTATTTTGAATATTAGGTACAATACATGCCAAATTTTCTCAAGGAAAACAAATCTCTTAACTAATGCCGTAAACTATGGGAGTCAGTTGTAGCCTACTAGACTTCATTAGCCTACTATAATATTGAAGGTAAAAATTAACTGATTTGTATACAAACACTTAAATTACACTTTTATTTATTTTTATAATAATAAAGTTAAATGAAATATAAACATTTAAATGGTGGCTGTCATAAAAACTTGCCAGATTTATTCAAACATGCATTAAATATTGAAGAACATTAAAAATTATAATGAATATGTGATATGGTGCATATATTTAGCAAAATGCTCCTCTCTAGACTTCATTTTTCTCGTAAAAATGTCTCTATCTATACAGAATGACTTAAATAGTAAAGATATTTGGAACTATATACACTTGACAGTTGTTAATAATTTCTCATCTCTGCTCAATATTACATCATTACCCCCTCCAGAGGATTGAAGATATCCTAAAGAGCAGCCCTGGAGGCGAGAAGGTTATAAACAAATACACGCGCACTAAAAGTCTGTCAGATGGCAGAAGACGTGATTTGGTGAAAACATTGGTGGCCCAGTCGACAAATGAACATGGGTCGGTTGTTCATACGTTAATTTGTAAATTGATGTTTATGATGTTATGGGTTGTAATTAGTTTGTGTGTGTATAGAACAAGCCCTTGCCGGCGTTTGAAGGAAGAATATGCAAAGGGAATCAATCTTTTTGATTTACAGGAGGAGGATATACTCTGTATACTGCAGAGTAAAGATTATCTACATTATAATTCATATGGTATTTATTTCCAAAGTTGTGTAATTTATAACTACTACTGTTCTGGTCATAGGAGCATTATTACAATGCAGAAGATGGAAGTGGATATTTGGCATGGAGAATAAAAACTCTGTAGAAAGAAGCATCAGAGGGACGGATGAAACGGCAACCACAAACAGGTGCGAGATTTGATGTTTAGTCAGTGCTTTTATTAGCTTGGCTGGAAGGATAAACTTTTTTTTTTTTTTTACATTTTATTCAACATACAACTTGCTTATTTTACTCATCTCACTCACATTTGTGACTTGTCTTTGAAGTATTCTTTTGTTCCAGATTGGTCTGTCATTAAGTCATAATGTAAATGAGGTCAAGTGTTACATAGTATGTCTTGAAAATATAATTGCTGTTCTTTTTAAATGCACATTTTTTGCATAATCATCCATGTTGGGCAAATTTAAGTCACTCTGGGATACTGTATATGCATGTTTTTTCCTGTCATGCATCTAGTTTTGGTATTTGTGTTGTGCTTTTGAAAGAAAAGGAACTAAATATTTGGTTTTCATATTGTCTTCAACACTCTCAGGTGGGCCAACTACTGACAGGGATCCCTTCAAAGAAGACAGCTGGTTGAATGATGAACGTCAGTGTCAGGAAGCAATTGCCCTGATGAAGCATACAGCTGACGAGGCAGTGGTAAAGGAAAAGATGAGGTTAACACTGGCCTATCGCCAGAAGATGCTGCACGACCCTAAAGAGTCATCTGATCTTTCTATTTTCCCGCAATTCATGGATATACCACGCTTGGTATGTGAGACTTCAAATCTTTAAACATGAAAACATACAAATATGAAATTGAGTGCTATTGTTGTTGTGCAGTAACCCAGACTCATTAGGTAAAAAAAGTGAGTTTCTACTGTGGTTCCTACTTTAAATATCTTTGACATTTTGTACAGATTGATCAAGATTTTGGACTTCTATTTGGTGATGCGACCTCTGCAAAGTTGTTGGAGAAGTGGTCTACCAACATAAAACCAAAGGAATACAGGATGAGCCAATAGCTAATGTTTATATTGATATACAGTAGTTTGATATTATGAGCGAAAAATAGCGGAGGACACAAAATGAGCTTCTGCAGGGAAACTGCATAATCCAATTTATCCTAAACATGAAATATGCTTTATAATAAAGGGTTAGTTGACCCAAAAATGAATTTTCTGTCATTGGTCACTCACCCTGGTGTCCTTCCAAACCCACAAGACCTTCATTCATCTTCAGAACACACATGAAGGTCTTTTTAAGGAAATCTGAGAGCTTTCTGTCCCTCCATTGGGAGCAACGCAATTTACACATTCAAGGTCCAAAACGATGGGAAAGATTTTTGAAAGATTTTTATTTTTGGGTGAAGTATCCCTTTAAGGGCTTAAAAATAACTCGTGAGACATAGTTGATGTGTATAGTTTAAAGCAGCTTGCCTCGACATGTGCTGTTTATTGTGTTTAAGATATGGTGTTTTCTACAGTGCATAACTTACATTTCACCGGTATATTCTCCATCTGTAAATGTTAGAAGGTCATGCAAATATTTACTTTTTGCTGTCAGGAGTGGACAAGCCTTATGCAAACCAAGCGATTCTCCGCTGACCTTCACAGACATCAGTAAATGAGCACCAAACAGGCAGAGCGCAATAGAGTAGGAGCGCAATAATTATGACTAAAATCTCGGGGGAAGCCGGGGAAGTTTCCGAATTTGGTTGATTTGCCACGGAATGACCCATTTATCATTCCGTGGCAAATCAACCAAATTCAGAAACTTCCCCGGCTCAAATTTTAGATTTTGTTAATATTTTTTTTTCTGTAGAAAGACAAACATAAATAGTGAAGAAAGCCAAAATATTCAATGTCACAGATGTATATTTACTGAGTAATCCACTATTTTGTGGAGAGGGGTCAAAATGACAATTTCACCTAAGATTTGGAGCCAAATTAGAGGCGTAAAAATGATTTTAGAAAGATGGCAGAATCCATATTTTATTTTTACACAGAGATTGGTAGATCTATTAGTTAAATCTGTTCACTTTAGCAATCTGTCTCATTATATGCACTTCTTGTGTTTTTTGCCTCAAGTTTGCATGCCTGTAACTCAAGAAGTATTAAAGATATCTGAATATCCTTTTAGATTCTGGTTCTTAACAAACTTTCCTTTTGTTAACTTCATTTTAAAGGCCCTCAATGGTTCAATCCCAGAGTTATGGAGATCTTAATGCGGCTCCATGAGTAAACTGGTAAATTGCACACATTTTCAGTGGTCAAAAACTGTGGGTCACTTTGCATACAGCAGATACTTTTTTCTTTAAAAGAGGAATATCTGAAGAACAAATAATGTTGAAACTAGAAATGTATCTTTAATAATTATTGGGTTACAAGCATCCTAACTTGAGGCAAAAATCACAAGAAGTGCTTTTTGCCATTTTTGAACCGTCATCGTTGGCATATAATGAGACAAAGATTGCTAAAGTAAACAGATTTAACTAATAGACCTACCAATCTCTGTAAGAATCTGCCATCTTTCTAAAAATCATTTTTACACCTCTTTAATTTGGCATTAGTTCACAGTGAATGAATCCAGTGAACTCTATCTGTGCATGTGCTGAGTATATTGTTGACGATTACAGCATTTCACTAGATTTGTAATGAGACGCGTTTGTAAACTCGTTTTCCGCTAAAATAAAAGCTTGACTGCAGTTTACATCAAAATAAAAGCTCACGGGTTTATCTCTTGCATTTAGCAATTAAGGCAAAACTAATTATGAACGTTTCATTTATTTTTCAGTGCATTTGTTTTACAATATATGGCTATTACTGTCATATGAATAATACCATATTATTAGTAGTATTATGTAGTGTAATGTAGACTGAGACACTATGTCACAACTAAGGGTTGTGTCCCATTTAAAGTTCAGGCACAAGTCAATGCACTGACTTTGTTCAAGATGCACAGTGATTATGGGTTGGAGTAATCTCAAAGTGCACCAGATTTATGAATTTAACTTTAAATTGTACAAAATTGTCTTCCTTTGAGGCCTAGGTCCATCTATCACAGTTTCACTAAATCCTGTGGGAAACACTGTTAAATGTTGATTTTGTTTTCGGTCGTGATTGTAATGCATTGCAGTTCTTCTGATGATCGTATTAGGCAAGTTATAGCTCGCGGCTGGCTATGTGTGCCACCATGCTTGTTTAAACGCTCAAGCTGAACACCCCTATCCACATTGTCAACATTACGTGAAAAAATAATTTGACAACTGTTAAACAAAGACAGAAAACTAATAGATACAGAGAATGGGGGATCCTCTTGTTCTCAGCAATGTCAAAATAAAAGTCCTGCTTCTAGTGGCCAAACTGAAAAATTATTGGCAAATGAAAAAAAAAATAATGAAAAAAAAGGAGCCACATTTTGGCCAGATGAAAATGTAAATGGAAACAATTAAAGCATTTTCAATTATACATAACAGGCTTATTCCTGAGGGTGAACTCAGTTTTTCAACTTTGGGCAGGCATTTTTTAAATGTTTCCCTAGATTTCCATATCGGCTGAAAGTCTTCCCACAAGAAGGGCAGAGGTACGGCTTCTCTCCAGTGTGCACTCGCTCGTGTACTTTCAAGGCTCCTGAAACTGTGAAACTCTTTTCACAGTGTGAACACTTGTAAGGTTTTTCTCCAGTATGGATTCGTTCATGCACTTTCAATTCACCGGCTCTAATAAAAGTACTTCCACAGTCCAAGCACTCGTAGGGTTTCTCACCAATGTGTGTTTTCTGATGGTCTTTAAACCCGTTAAGCCACAGAAAACTCTTCCCACAAAAAGAACACACGTAACGCTTTTCTTCTTCGTGAATCCTCATGTGTGTCTTTAAGTGAACGGCCAAAAAAAACTTCTTATCACAGCGCTCACAGCTAAATGGTCTTTCTCCAGTGTGAGACAGCAAGTGAGTTTTTAGATTGCAGGCCTCTGAGAATCTCCTGCCACACTCAGAGCA
Source organism: Vimba vimba (assembly GCA_022828995.1). NCBI lineage: Eukaryota > Metazoa > Chordata > Actinopteri > Cypriniformes > Leuciscidae > Vimba > Vimba vimba. The sequence continues at coordinate 33,512,282 of CM040822.1, read as the reverse complement.
CTGGTGTAATTTCTCTCCAGAATGAACTTTCATGTGCCTTTTTAAGCTGTTCTGATGTGTGAAACTCTTCCCACACAACATGCATGCGAAAGGCTTCTCTCCCGTGTGAATTTTGGTGTGCTCCTTAAGACCTTCCTTCTGCGTGAAACTCTTTCCGCACTGAGGGCAGGTAAAAGGCCTCTCACCGGAGTGAATTCGCAAGTGCCTCTTAAGGTCTCCTGAATTTGCGAAACACTTTTCGCACTGAGAGCATGTGAACGGCTTCTCTCCAGTGTGAATCCTTATGTGTCTCCTAAGGTCTCGTTTACATGTGAAACTCTTTCCACATTGTGGGCAGGTGAAGCAGTTTTTCAGTTCTGTTCTTTCTGGTGAAAGATCATTTTCAGATTGGGAGCAATTAAAAGATTTTTCTCCAATTATGAAATAATTAGGTTTCTGAATCTGCTTTTTCTCCTCCACTTCATTCTGTTCTTCACTTTGCTCTTTACCTTCCACCAGGTCTAAAATGAACACACAAAATAGTTAAAATCAATTAAACTGACTGTTAGAGACCAAGTGTTTATTTTAATTAATGTTTCATGTGCTTAAATTTATTTATGCCATTTTCATGGTGATGACATTAGATATGGTTGAAAAACAAACTTGGTGACCATGAAAACTTCTGTTCTCCTTACTTAATTTGTTAATCATGAAAGAAGAATGGAAAGAATAAAGAATGATCACCAACCTCTTTGTTCCTCTCCATCTTCATCTTTTATTCTGCATGCTTCTTCATCACTCATGTCTTCACTATCATCTTTAACAAACTCCATCTTTACAAGAGTATACCAAGTGTATATCTTGCCATTCACAAAACAATCTCTATTAGCACTTCACATAGAGCTGCGCAATACTACATTTAATAATCTACAATAATTTCACGTTACTAGCACATAACAAACTTAAAACCAAGTCAAAACTTCCTTGCAGTTTTATATACGACCAATGCATTTGCGTTCAAAAGCACAAATCACTCCTTCCGCATTTCTCGAGCCCGAGCCGCGAACGACGCATGCGCGAACGACGCCACAACACCACAACGCGAAAGATCAAAATAAAGGTCCGCCAAAATACATACTTGTATAGACTTCTTATACGAAGAAGAAAATTTCATCCAATAACAAAAAATAATTGATTAACAAATATATATACTTCTTTTTTGTTGTTGCTGTTGGAAAAATGAGAAAATGTTCAAAATCCTCTAACAGATGTACTGTTTGCACTATTGACATTTCTCTTGCAATATTAAATGCATTTACATTTAATCATTTAGCAGATGCTTTTGTACAAAGCTACTTACAAATGAGGAGAACAATAGAAGCAATAAAACCAATAGGGCAACAATATGCAAGTGCACATACAACAACATACTTTATAAAAAATAATTATATATATAAATAAAAATATAAAGGTCTGCCAAGGCAGAACACCAGGGAACAAATGCGCTCTAAACGGCTCATAAATTCAGCTCACTACAGTTTAAAGTCATGAAATCAAAACTGACAAACTCTTATTTGCTATGGAATATTGCAGTGTTTATTATACGTGAGTTATCCATACTTTTTATCTTCATATTTCTTTCAGTAAATTATTTGGTCAAGATCTTCTTTTGGACAATGCAAGAATCAAGCACTCTGTAAAGTCTCCTCCTTTTGAATGAGTAAGAATCGCTAAAATGTTTTTTGTCCCAGAATAAGAGAGTACACAAGACAGCAGCAACCAGCAGAAGCTGCACAGCAGGATTTACAAGACCAGAATTGGCAAAACAAGCAGTGCAACTTTCTCCATTGGCTGAACTTTACCACTGTCAATTGTTGAAAATCAGCATTTCTTGAAAGTAATGGACAATAAATACACACCCATTGCAAGGAAAACAAATGTGAGAAAATGTCACCACCCAGCAAGCAATAGCCGTCATTTCACCGCCTCGGTTAACTATAGACGCGATATAGTCCGGCTATGAGTTAACCGCTTCTAGCCAAAATAACCTTGAATTTGGTTACATGTCGTTCTTGCCAAATAACTTGCGAGATGTATGACATTTTATCATGTAAGCAAAGTCAACAGTGATTACAATGTGTTTGGTTTCATTTCTTTGACGTGCTATGCGTGTGTCTATTCTTGGGCTATGGTTAGACATCTATACAATTTTCACTGACAGCCCAAATTTTGCCTTGTTTTAGCCTAGACGTCAGGGCTGTGTCTGGACGGCTATTAGACATCTTTTAAAAGCAAAATTGCTTGCTGGGTATTAGTATGGTGGTCCCCACTCACTGTAAAAAGTGAACAGTTGGATCAACTTAAAAAAAGTATCGTGAAAAACGTGATAATTTAAAGGTGCATTGCGCAAGTCTCTGAGTTTTTGCAGAACTATGCCCCCTCTGGCGGCAAGCGAAACTGCAACCAGAGGTGTGCACGCTCACGGACAAAAGTTTTATTTTTTTTTATCTTACGTGGAGTTTGCGTTGGTGTTTGAAATGAACTACAAGCCGGTCTCTTAGAATCCATCTTCTACGGAGAATGGCGGCGAATACACAAACCTGCCAGGCATAGCCAGGTGAGCGTGCCGTGAACGCGCATGACGTCACGCCCAGTCTCAAATTCCGACCCGAATCCCTCTTGATTATTTTACTGTACAGGATTATAGAGACAATCGCAGTGATCAGAGAAGGGCTCATTCAGCCCATCAGGCAATTGTTTAAGCATGTATGGGTTAGAAAACGGGTATTTTTAACATGAAAAGTTGCGCAATGCACCTTTAAGTTGAGAAAACTTAATTTCTTTAGGTGTTACCAATTGAAGTAATTTTTTTAAGTTGATCCAACTGTTCACTTTTTACAGTGCTGTACTGGATTTAAACACTCATCTGCTCCAAATATCAGAGTCAAGAAGTCACTGCCGGCCATTAGCCAAAGCCCTTCGCCAATCACTGTTAAAGAGCTTCTCTGGGATCTTTGTGAGAACCAAAATGGTTGAGCAAAATGGGAAAGTGGACCAGTTCAACCATAATGTCTATTTCTTGGCGACAATGCTTGACCATCAGTTTGCCCTTACCTGGGTTGATTCAGATGTAATCCACAGCGAGAATCCAGTTTCCTGGCAAATGCCTACAACTTCTAGCTCGCTATCGAGCCCACAAGCAGCTGAGCCTCTCAGCTAAGGATGCATGCATTTAAGCTCAGACACATTAGTACATTGATGCCATTCAAGACACAGACACAAATACAACAATTAAATTTTGGTCTGCAAACAGGGAGAGATTCCCACAGCTCCATTCTCTGGCAGTAAAAGTCTCCTCTGCACAAGTAGAGCGTGTCTTTAGCAAAAGATGCCCTCATCGTGAGACCACATGCACACTTAAACTGGTCACAGCGCTTGTATTTCTGAAAAGCAATATGGCCCTGGTTTAGTGCTTGATTGTGTTCGCCAGTTCATTACAGCATGTTACAAGATCAGAGCTGTGTTCAGAAATGAGTTTGCAGTCATTCATAGACAGATTTAGCACAGTAATAAAGCATGAAGCTTGCTGTTATGACTAGCTGGTAGATTTAACTCTCAGCCTATATAAATGTGGGGGAGAGGCGTCAAATAATTGAAATGTCAGCTTGAACTGGAGGACTCAATATAGTGTGATACAATAATAAAACAGGTTCATTTGTATTTTCATACACTTTCCCTTCTTTGAAACCATTTTTTGATGGGAAACTAGTTGCGGTTCTGTTGACGTGTAGTGAAGTGTAAGGTTATTTGGGAGTGTGACCACTAGAGGGCATGCTTGTGCAACCGCTGGCTGAATTCTGAGTTAGCAGTGCTGTTTAGCCCTTGTTTGGTGGCAGATCTATCTCGTGTGTTCCTGTGTAAACATCTTAATAAAGACACCTCAAATATACAATACTGATACAATAATAAAACGGGTTAATTTGTATTTTCATACACTTGTAATATAATAAAAGTTCTACATATACCTCTATATCTCTTCTTTTCATTGAAACTATTGTTTGATAGGAAACTAGTTGAGGTTCTGTTGACATGAAATAAAAATATTAAATGGCAATGGCAAGATGTATTAGTGGTATTTATTTTATTTGTTTATTTTTATTGCCATTGGTTTAATGGGTTGAAAGGTTAAAATATTAATGGAAGGTTAAAATTTACAATTGCAATTTCAAATCTTTTTTTCACTTTAATGACTTTCTGGACTCATAGGACCCCCATGAAAACGAGATGTTTCATCTCATGGGGTTGATCCTCTAATAAATGTTCATAAATAAATAAATAAATAAATAGTTTATCTAACAAAATCCCACTCTAATGTTATCGCTTTCTGATCACTTCTTGCTAGGAGGCTAATTTTGTGTAAATGGAAAGACTCTTCACCTCCAACATACAGACACTGGATTAAAGATGTCATGTAAAGCTAGTGGGTGAACCAATGAACTCAAATGACAACCGGAACATGGTATGTTCTTATCCCAAATATCACAGTCACTTAAAATCCTGGGGATATCTGCCACCAAACTCACCATAGCAGAAACCCACATAAATCAACACATCAACTACAAAGCCAGTCTTGGTTCGCAAAAGATCAAGCTTACAGAAAGTTTTTATTAAAGTGACTGTCAAATATTTCAACACGAGCCATTCAGAGCAAGAGTCAGAAGGCAAGCAACATTCATAAACACAAGCCACTGAAGAAATACAGACAAGGCAAACAAATCCAAAAGAGTGCTCTATCTTCGAGTGACACAGGCAAGATACAGATGACTGTGAATATGACAATAGTAAATCGGATAGTAGGAAACAGCGAGCTTCTGGTTCAGTTTCAGGCTTGAGGTGAGGGCTCCATCTGGTGGTGTAAAGGGGAATTTAAAGGCACATTTATTAAATGGTTCCACTTTACAGTGTTGCCAAAAAACAGTACAGGTTAATTAAATATAAAACGACGACATTTAATGCTTCCATCAAGGCAGGAATCTACAGTATTACAATAAAGTTAAAATGAAGATACCAATGTAAAAAAAAAAAAAAACAACTTAATTTGAAGTAAAATTGTGCTCATTGCATGCTCCTTTCTTTAGCTGGTAACTTCATACATGGCTAGAAACACTAAAACTACATCTTAGTTGCTGGTTTATTAGTCCATTAAGTGACAAATATACATGATTAATGTACCCTACTAGAGCACAAACTGACACATTTCAAGCATGCATGTTTTTGCAATAAAAACAAATGATACTTCAATCATTTTCAGTACTGAAGTGCTATAATTTACAAAATTACATTTTAAAGATTTATTAAAGATAAACTGGGCAGAACTTAACAATAAGGTCACACTAGTTAACGTTATGCATTAACAACGAGCAATACATTTGCTACAGTATTTATTTATCTTTGTTAACGTTATTTAATGCAAATTCAACTGTTCACGTCAGCTCAGGTCCATTAAATAATATTAACAGACACAACTTTTGAATTTAGTAATGTATTAGTAAATGTTGAACTATTTTTTTTTTATAATTAACATAATTCCATTGTTAGTTCATGTTAACTAACGTAGTAAACCAATGTTAAGAATAGAACCTTACTGTAAAGTTTTACCGCACACTGATATCAGTATAGCTGATAACTGCTACCACGTGCAAATAATAGTAATAATTTTTTATATTTCTATACAACTTTAAGGAGAACTTGGCTCACTTTCTCAACTTTGGGCAAGCCTTTTTTAAATGCTTCCCTAGACTACCATATCGGCTGAAAGTCTTCCCACATGAAGGGCAGAGGTACGGCTTCTCTCCAGTGTGCACTCGCTCGTGCACTTTCAGGCCTGATGACTGAGTGAAACTCTTTTCACAGTGTGAGCACTTGTAAGGTTTTTCTCCAGTATGGATCCTTTCATGCACTTTCAATTCTGCAGCTCTAGCAAAGGTTTTCCCACAGTCCAAGCACACGTAGGGTTTCTCACCAATGTGTGTTTTCTGATGATCTTTAAAGCCATGCAGCCACAGAAAACTCTTCCCACAAAAAGAACACACGTAACGTCTTTCGTCTTCGTGAATCCTCATGTGTGTCTTTAAGTGAACGGCCAAAAAAAACTTCTTATCACAGCGCTCACAGCTAAATGGTCTTTCTCCAGTGTGAGACAGCAAGTGAGTTTTGAGATTGCAGGCCTCTGAGAATCTCCTGCCACACTCAGAGCACTGGTGTAATTTCTCTCCAGAATGAACTTTCATGTGAACTTTTAAGGTGCTCTGTTGTGTGAAACTCTTCCCACACAACATGCATGCGAAAGGCCTTTCTCCCGTGTGAGTTTTTGCGTGTTCCCTAAGAACTTCTTTTTGTTTGTAACTCTTTCCGCACTGAGGGCAGGTAAAAGGCCTCTCTCTAGAGTGAATCCGTATGTGCCTCTTAAGCTCTCCTGAACTTGGGAAACTCTTTCCACATTGTCGGCAGGTAAAAGGCCTCTCGCCTGTGTGAATACGTATGTGCCTCTTAAGTCCTCCTGAATTAGTGAAACTCTTGCTACACTGAGGGCAGGTGAAAGGCCTCTCACCTGTGTGAATCCTAAAGTGATCCTTAAGGCTTCCTTTGCATGTGAAACTCTTGGCACACTGAGGGCAGGTGTACGGTCTGTCACCTGTGTGGATTACCATGTGAACCTCAAGGTGTCCTTTGCGTGTGAAACTCTTTCCACACTGAGAGCAGGCGAAAGAGCTTTTAGCTTCAGTTCTTTTTTGTGAAACGTTCTTTTCAGTCTCTGAGCAACCTGAAGACTTTTCCCTAATTTTTAATTTATGAGGCTTCTTCTTCACCCCATTCAGCTCTCGACTTTCATCTTTCACTTCCATTGGGTCTAAAATGAACATAGTGAAAAAAAAGAATAAAAATAAAACAAGACGGATAAAAAACTAAACAGAATAATCCCAAATAGATTGACATTTGATGTGTTCCATCAGATCAGGATGATGAATGGATTTATAAATATTAGGGCTGTCAAAATGAAAGCGTAAACGTTCGATTCAAGCGCGATAAGACACAGAAGAGAACGCAGTGCAGTACTGGCGCACGTCGGTGAATCTCCTGTCCGTGTGACACACACAAGACTCCTGCGCACGGAAAGCCGCTTCAGACAGCGCTTGAACGGACAAAAACACACAAAATTATTGTTTATTATTATTATTGTTTGCTTCGAGTATCCTCGCAAGCTCAGTCTTAAATTAGTTAAATGAAGTCTTAAATCAACGTAAAGAGTTGTGAGAAAACGTGACATCAGCCTAATAACTCCTGCTGTCTGTAATAAAAGGATAATCAAAGAACAATAGAAAAATAGAAAATCACTCACTGCTCTTGACTGAATAACTTTTGTAGCTTTAATTAGAATTTTAATTATAATCTATATTTAATTTAATAATTTATGCAGTGAAGACTGTGAAGTGTTTGACAACTTTATTCAATTTCTGTTTATAACTGTTAGACCTACCTGAAAATCTTAAAGCACTGTTTAGAAGGTTACATGGGTCAAAAACAACGAAAACAATATCTTTTTGTGCATTTTGACAGGGCAAGTAAAAATCTGAACCAGTCTGACTGGGCCAGTAGAAAAAAAACCTTAGTGTTGAGCCTTGATATGTTGAAGCGCACAGGTAAATGTGGCATTTATTACAATGGGTTTATGTGAAGATTGTTTTAAGTTCACAAAAATGAAAAGCTGTTATATTTTTTAAAGCCTAATAAATGTTAAAATGATACTGTCATGCTGAATGTCTAATATACTGGCCTTATTTCATAAAAATATACCATTAAACAAAATATAGGCTTCTGTCTTTATGTTGTTTCTACATTAATTTGGAGATTAAATGTGAAATTATTACAATATAAAAGTAAATTAAAAACTTTAATGTTAGGTGCGATTAATCACAATTAATTACAGAATAATTTGCGATTAACTTTTTTATGGATTGACAGCACTAATAAATACACTATAATGGAGGTTTGTTGTATTTTTATGCCATTTTGCCTCTATGAGGCTTTGTTACTTAAATTCTAATAATTTATTATTCAAGAATGATCACCAACCTTTTTGTTCTTCCGTATCTTCATCTTTCATTCTGCATGCTTCTGTCTCACTCATGTCTTCTCTCTCCTCTTTAACAACCTCGCTTGCAGTATGTCAGGAAGAGCTGTCAAAACTCAAGACTTTCGCGTCTCCGTCACGTTTAAAATGATAATATCACTGGTGAAAGAAAATAAACCACGAAATATATCAATCTGTTCCACGTGAGCAGGCATTTTACTGAAAGAAAAATCAATGCAAGTTTCGATATTTATAAGAACTCAACAAATAAAGCATTACAATCTTAAAATCGAGAATAACATATATTTGTAAATTAATTATCGAGAATAATAATGTATATTGGATACTTTTCTAAAACATAAATCATTTAATGTCATTTGTCCACCTTACATGCGTATTATTCCGCTCAAAAACACAAACCTCTTCTCGACCGATTTTCAGCAGACCTGACGCAGCCCTGATGACGTCAATGGCAAGCGACCGAGGTTCTTCTAAATACCTTTTAATGGCGGTTTGCAAACTAAAACAGTGCATTGCCGCCACCGTCTGTTAGCCAAGACTAGAAATAGAAGAAGATACCCTGGTGAAAAAAAGTATACTTTATTATATTTGAAATATATTCCCTTTTTCAATAGTACATTGCAAATATATTTAAAAAAAATATACTATCTTTAAATATATTAAAAGTATATTAGCATCATGCTTTTTATCTATTTTTATAATACAACTTTTAACACACTTTAAAATAATAGTACTTTAGTATATTTTCTAAAAATATATTTAAAAACATGCATACTTTTAACATATTTCTAACAAGTGCACTATAAGTTCATTGGTAATAAATATATGCTTAATTACACTTTTAAGAAATATGCTAAAATCAAGCATACTTTTAATATATTTCTAACTAGTGCACTATAAGTACATTGGTAATAAATATATGCTTAATTACATTTTTAAGAAATATGCTAAAATCAAGCATACTTTCAATATATTTCTAACAAGTGCACTATAAGTACATTGGTAATAAATATATGCTTAATTACACTTTTAAGAAATATGCTTAAAACAAGCATACTTTTAATATATTTCTAACTAGTGCACTAGAAGTACATTGGTAATAAATATATGCTTAATTACATTTTTAAGAAATATGCTAAAAACAAGCATACTTTCAATATATTTCTAACAAGTGCACTATAAGTACATTGATAATAAATGTATGCTTAAATACACTTTAAAAAAAATGCTAAAAACAAGCATACTTTTAATATATTTCTAACAAGTGCACTATAAGTACATTGGTAATAAATATATGATTAATTACACTTTTAAGAAATATGCTAAAAACAAGCACACTTTTAACATATTTCTAAAAAGTACACTACAAGTCCTTTTAAGTTTTTGTGTATTTAAAGAAAACATACTTATGTTGATCTACTTAAAATAGATTTGAGTATGCAGTGTACAAATGGCTACTTTTGTAATTGTGATTTAAGTATTTTTAATTTAAGTTTATACAATGTTAAAGATAGGCACAATGTACAATAAACACAAATCCATTACAAATTTTACATCAACAATCACACCATTGGAACACACAAGAAAATGTGTTTTCTACTGTACAGAAAGTGGCAGCTACTGGATTGTGATGTCACAAGTGGCCGTTTAACATGCAGCCAAGTAAACACTGGCTATATTGCATGGCCAAAAATGGAAGTTCACTCACTAGGGTAGGTAATCCTGTTCAGAAACACTTTTTTTTATACTGAGTGAAATGGTCCTTCCATCCTGAGAGTAGTCAATACATTATGTGTTCAGAAAAAGGAATGAAAAAAATCAGACCTCTGTAGCAGCTGCAGGACAGTAAAAACTCTGACCAATCACTGCCATTCGGTGCGAATGTAAAGAACCAATCAGATGCCTTCATGTCTCGTGCCCGAGCCCCACTGCGTGCGCTGCCCTGCGTGCACTCATCACATGTCACCGTTCCGGAAACATTCAGCTCACTACACCGAGTAAGCAGGAGTTTGCGGCACAATGGAAGACAAAATGCAGCAAAATCTACCAATGCCAGCTTTGCTGGTAACTGCTCGCCCTGATAAAAAGCCTAAAAAAAAGAAAATCGGAGGCAGAAAAGGCTGCAACGAAACAGGCACTGGATAAAGCCAGAGAACAAACTTGCGTCAACATTGCAGCATTTGAATGGTGGAGAGCTGGAGACAACTGAGGGAGCAAAAGTGATGAAAAGCGATGCCGAGGTTGCGTTCTTTCTGCTGAACAGGTAATTATTTGTTTTGCTTCGGGGGGATTTGTTATTTCCATGATATATGTTACGTTAGGCCACGTAGCTACTTTTGTAGCTAGTGCTAACTAGCAATGCTAACATTAGCTTCTCTGTCGGTGTAAGCCAGTTGCGTTACAGGTCTGCTTATCTGACTTTTAGGACATGCCATTTTGAACATATTGCACAGCCATAGTCGCAAGTGTCTGCATTATAATTGTGATAAAATGACGTTAATATTGCTTATAAACGGGACAACTGTGGTGATGTGGCATATGTGTTTTGTTAGCTACGAGAAGAAATGTTTGTTACTGTGTGAAATGGAAACAAAGTTTTGTTGTCATTCTTTGTGTGTCTTTGAGATGCAGTAATTATTGTCAGATGTGTAATTGTGATATTCTTCCTAAAGGTAAATCACTGCCAAAGGAGTAGATCACCACAGCAGACGACGCCTCATGCAAAGCCTGACCTGTCAGCCATCCCTGGACACTCCTTTTCTTATATATATTTATTTATTATTTATTATATGTAAATACAGATTGTTTATGACAATCAAAAGCAGCGAAAGTACAGATACTTGTGTAAAAAAGTATTTCTCTTAGGTCTCTTGTTCGTTTTAAAAAAAAATAAAAAAAAAAGTGTTATACCACATTCATTGTCATTATTCATTTAGCATGTAAGGAGGTAAGAAAAGTAATAGCTTGTTTATGCTGAAATGGTAAAGGAAAGGCATTTATCGTTTCAAAATATTTATTCCAACATGACAAAAATACTCTGCTTTCCTGTGACCTGCAGCTGACTCCGACTGTGGATGCGCGTTCATGTTTGTGGGGGCGTAGCTTTGGACGGAGTACTGACGGGAGGGGGTGGAGCTTAGAAGAGGTGCCGCTTTCAAATCTTGCTAGCTCTCCAACATTACCTACTATAGCTTTAAAGTATATTGTACAAAGTATAGCTAAGTAATATTTGTTTATTAATGTGCATTTGTTATTGAAGACAAAGTGTGCTATTTGTAGTATTTGGATTAAGCCAAAGGTATTACGGAGAATATCATTTTTACTCAAAAATAATAGACTTGTATATTGCTCGTAATGATTTTGTAATGTACTTGTAACACAGATAAAGTACACTTTATTATCACTTATCAAGTATGTAAATAGTCCCTACACAGGCATATACTTAAAGTATACTAAGTATACTTGAAGTTGTTCCAATTTAGCACACAAAAGTACACTAAATAGACTTAAAGTTATGCTTTACTACAATTTAAATGCAACTAAAATATACTTAGTACAAAATTAGTTGTTTCAAAATAGCACACTTAAAGTTAACTAATTCTTAACACACTTGAAGTATACTTATAATTAGTGTGGCTGCAAGTATACTTAGTATATATTTTTAATACATTTACGGTATATTTCTTGTATGTTTCGAAGACACTTGTAATTAATTTGTAATGTACTTGTAACACAAATAAAGTACACTTTAATACACTAATCAAGTATGTAACTAGTCCCTACACAGGCATATACTTAAAATATACTAAATATACTTAAAGTTGTTCCAATTTAGTACACAAAAGTACACTAAATACATTTAAAGTTATGCTTTACTACAACTTCATTACTACTAAAATATACTTAGTACAAAATTAGTTGTTTCAAAATAGCACACTTTAAGTTAACTAATCATTAACACACTTGAAGTATACTAATAATTAGTCTGGCTTCAAGTATACTTAACATATTTTTTTTTCACCAGGGTAGTAAAAGACTAAACGAGATTAAACGAAAGAAATCAGGTCATATTAGTCAAAAATGGAAAAAATCTAAAAATCTACATGCATTTTTCTTTAGTTTCCAGAAATTGTTAAAATTCTCCAGAAAATGTCACACTTGATAAGAAAAACATACAAAACCATATAAGTCCATTAGAACCTATGATCAAATATTACCAAAACCCTCTATACTGCTACTTGGTCAGAGACACAATCTTAACACAGTGGCAGTGTTTATGCAGTTCTCACTCCTAGTTAGTCTTGTTGGGGCTACAGGTCTATGCTTGCAGCTGAGTGGTGTTGAATTGTAGGAAACACGGAGTGTATTGCAGTACAAACAGCTTCAGACGGAGCTAGAAGATGCTGATCATAAGTACACTCCTGCAGACTGAACTGCTTGACCACTGTTGCTGTTGCTAAATGCTACAGCAATTAAAACAAGACTCTCTTTTTTTTATATAAAATAAAATTGTTTTGAAATAAAGAAACTATAAACTTCAAGGTGAAAGTATTTATTATGCATTTGTTTTTGTACAAAAATGAAAGTGATTGCAGCGCATCAAATCTCTGACCAGCCTCCCATCTCTTACGTCTGTTGGGTTATTGTGTCCAAACTTGGCCTTCATCTGTAGAATAGATTAAATTAGGCTTGTGCTTTAACATCAGTGTCAGTGAAGGACATTCTTCAGTGAGGGAGGGCAGTGTAGTCTTTGTAACCAAAAAATAATCAATCGTCCTTTAACTGCACAGGGAATGAGATTACATAATTCTTTTAAAATGCATAATCTCTTCCTACAGGTAATCTTTCTGCATCATGTATTGATGACCATTTTGCTTCCAAATTTTAGATGCATGACAATTATATAGTGGATAAAAGTAACGAGTTGCATTTTATTGTATAACCATTGGACTATTAGACAAATTATTACATCACTATCCAAATTGATACAAAATGTTATTTTACTATTAGCATTAATAGTAAGATGGAACTCATACATTCACACTTCTGATGATATGTACAGTTCTACATCTAGAATTGCTTTGAATTTAATTACAGACATACCGACAAACATCACACATCTAATGAGATTATTTACAAGGACCTACAAAATTATGTAAGAATGTAAATTCTATAGAAAATTTTGCTGTGAAAAAATAAATGTGTGAGATGATGTCAAGCTGTAGAATATTTCTGATGGGAAGTAATGACTGCTGTGTATCATAACAATGCTTTACAGTCATGCATATTCACTTCACACCCATTGGATTCTCATGAAAAGCACAAGTGTGTTGAAAACCTCTGAAGCTTAATGACGTTTACATTAATTAAATCTCTTCTATGCTTTCACTATTTCTAAAGTGCCTCACAGATATAGACTGTATACTATTCTTGACAATGATTGGAACTTTCTAAGCACTTCTTGTGTTATTGCCCCCATAAGATGAATCATTGTATGTACTCCTCATTTGTAAATCCCTTTGGTCTGCTAAATGAATAAAAGGAAGAGTAAATCAGTGAATTTACTCTAGTGTACTTCCACAATCCAAGAACACCAATATGTGTTTTCTGATGGCCACAAAAAATATTCCCACATAAAAGGGAGAGAAAAGGATGCATTTGACTGGCTGCGAGTCATTCAAATGACTGAATGTACACATACACACTTTCACATCACTTTTTTCCACCTTAACTATATGCATTTGTCATCTTTCCATGATTTATGCAAATAAAAACAAAGTAGGAAAACTGAAGTTACCTCGTTTCCTTAGACCCTTTTCATCCATACAATAATAGTAGTCGATGGCTAAGCTTACAATAGGACACTGTGATTACAATAGCACTCAATAAAAAAAAAAAGTCTTTTCAGTTCTTCTCTGAAGAACTATGATGACCAAAATTACATTTTAAAGATATGATAGAGGATATAAGAATGAATAACAGGCTTATATTGGCATTGTTTGACCAATGATGTGCAAAAAAAGTAGTCATTTAGAATATTACTATTCTCTTAAAACATCCCTACAAATTTTGTAGCATTTCACAGAAATACACTTTGTCCTCCATTAATATTCCTGTCTAAATTTCCAAAAATGCTTTTTGGAGAATATTCTGTATTTGACTTAAAGTTAGAGCTGCATGATTAATCATTAAAAGATCTACAAGCACCCACACAATCTCATTCCTAAACGACAACGATTCGCCTGTGTCTATTAAACCTTTGACAAAATCACACTGGAACATTCAGATTTGTGTTGGTGCTGCCGCTGATCCAGAGAGAGCAGTTGTCATGTGTGAAACAGCTTCAAAGAGTCTTTTCAACCAAACAATATTTGTGTTGCAAATTTTCAAATTATCACAGAAGTACTGGGATAAAAGTTTATAATTCAGATATAAACACTTCTGTCTATGGAAGTGATTAAAATAGAGCAAATCAACTTTCGGAAGTAACTAGGCACTTCAAATAACATTTTTTTTTAAAAAATAATTCATTTAAATTAATTAAACATTTTAAAAAGACGGCAGCAATTAACATTTTGTCAGAACCTCTAGTAAATTACATGTTATTTTGTTATTGTGTTGTATATTTAGAATCGTGATCTCTATTTGAAACAAAAAAAATTGTGATTCTCAATTGATCAAGAATAGTGCAGCTCTACTTCAAGGTGAACTTTGCTCAGTTTCTCAACTTTGGGCAAGCATTTTTTAAATGCTTCCCTAGATTTCCATATCGGCTGAAAGTCTTCCCACATGAAGGGCAGAGGTACGGCTTCTCTCCAGTGTGCACTCGCTCATGAATTTTCAGGGCTCCTGACTGAGTGAAACTCTTTTCACAGTGTGAGCACTTGTAAGGTTTTTCTCCAGTATGGATTCGTTCATGCACTTTCAGTTCACCAGCTCTAGTAAAATTGCTTCCACATTCCAAGCACACGTAGGGTTTCTCACCAATATGCGTTTTCTGATGGTCTTTAAACCCGTTAAGCCACAGAAAACTCTTCCCACAAAAAGAACACACGTAACGCGTTTCATCTTCATGAATCCTCATGTGTGTCTTTAAGTGAACGGCCAAAAAAAACTTCTTATCACAGCGCTCACAGCTAAATGGTCTTTCTCCAGTGTGAGACAGCAAGTGAGTTTTTAGATTGCCAGCTTCTGCAAATCTCCTGCCACACTCAGAGCACTGGTGTAATTTCTCTCCAGAATGAACTTTCATGTGCCTTTTCAAGCTTCTTTGATGTGTGAAACTCTTCCCACACAACATGCATGCAAAAAGCTTCTCTCCAGAATGAATTTTGGTGTGCTCCTTAAGACCTTCCTTCTGCGTGAAACTCTTTCCGCACTGAGGGCAGGTAAAAGGCCTCTCACCGGAGTGAATTCGCAAGTGCCTCTTAAGGTCTCCTGAGCTTGTAAAACACTTTTCGCACTGAGAGCATGTGAACGGCTTCTCTCCAGTGTGAATCCTTATGTGCCTCTTAAGGTCTTCTTGACGTGCAAAACTCCATCCACACTGAGGGCAGGTGAAAGGCTTCTCTCCAGAGTGGATTTTGAAGTGATCCTTAAGGCTTCCTTTGCATGTGAAACTCTTCGCACACTGAGGGCAGGTGTATGGTCTCTCACCTGTGTGAATTATCATGTGAATCTTCAGGTGTCCTTTGCGTGTGAAACTCTTT
The DNA here is from genome assembly GCA_022828995.1 of Vimba vimba. Taxonomy (NCBI): domain Eukaryota; kingdom Metazoa; phylum Chordata; class Actinopteri; order Cypriniformes; family Leuciscidae; genus Vimba; species Vimba vimba. The sequence goes on along the minus strand of CM040822.1, from coordinate 33,496,442 downwards.
CCACACTGAGAGCAAGTAAAAGAGTTTTTGGCTTCTGTTTTCTGCGCTGTTTCTTGTGAAAGATTATTATCATTCTGTGACCAACTACAAGACTGTTCTTCATTTATGAAATGATGAGGTTCCTCGTACAGATCTTTCTCCTCCACTTCATTCAGTTCCTGATGTTCCTCTTTGACTTCTATCAGGCCTAAAACATGTTTAAATGTCCAAATCAATTCAAGAATGACACATTAAAATGCAATCTAACAATTTCCCAGCTAACAGGGGAACATTCTCAGAACTTTAGCAAACCTTATGGTTTTCTCAAAGTTATGAACAAACGTTCTTCCAGTAACATTAATAGAACATTCGTCAAAACACTACGACATCAATCAAATATGACATTCCAATAATGTTTGCAAAATTATGAATGCAATATTCCCTTAAAGGGATACTTCACCCAAAAATAAAAATTCTGGCATTCATTTCTCACCCTCATGTTGTTCCAAACCTGTAAGACTTTCATTCATCTTCGGAACACAAATGAAGATCTTTTTGATGAAATCTGAAAGCTTTCTGCCCCTCCATTGACAGCTACTCAACTACCATTTTGACGCTTCAAAAAGTTCATAAAGATATCGTGAAACTAATCCATATGAATTGAGCGGTTTAGTCCAAATATTCTGAAGAGACTTGATAGCTTTATATAATGAACATATTGAATTTAGGCTTTTATTCACATATAAACATTGATCAGCGAACATAAACAGAAGCTCAACTGAGCCTGCTTGACGTGTGAGAATGAACCTCATTGGTTCTTGCTGGAGCTCAAACGTGCTGTGTAACACGAGAATGAACCTCATTGTTTCTTGCGGAAGCTCAAAAGTGCTGCGTAACACACAAGAATGAACGTTATTGGTTCTTGCTGTGGCTCAAACGTGCAGCGTAACACGAGAATGAACATCATTGGTTCTTGCTTGAGCTCAAACGTGCAGCGTAACACAAGAATGAACGTTATTGGTTCTTGCTGAAGCTCAAACGTGCTTTGTAACACGAGAATGAACATCATTGGTTCTTGCTTGAGCTCAAAAGTGCTGCGTAACACAAGAATGAACATCATTGGTTCTTGCTTGAGCTCAAAAGTGCTGCGTAACACAAGAATGAACATCATTGGTTCTTGCTTGAGCTCAAACGTGCAGCGTAACACAAGAATGAACATCATTGGTTCTTGCTGTGGCTCAAACGTGCAGCGTAACACGAGAATGAACATCATTGGTTCTTGCTTGAGCTCAAACGTGCAGCGTAACACGAGAATGAACATCATTGGTTCTTGCTGGAGCTCAAACGTGCAGCGTAATACGAGAATGAACATCATTGGTTCTTGCGGAAGCTCAAAAGTGCTGCGTAACACACAAGAATGAACGTTATTGGTTCTTGCTGTGGCTCAAACGTGCAGCGTAACACGAGAATGAACATCATTGGTTCTTGCTTGAACTCAAACGTGCAGCGTAACACAAGAATGAACATCATTGGTTCTTGCTGTGGCTCAAACGTGCAGCGTAACACGAGAATGAACATCATTGGTTCTTGCTTGAGCTCAAAAGTGCTGCGTAACACAAGAATGAACATCATTGGTTCTTGCTTGAGCTCAAACGTGCAGCGTAATACGAGAATGAACATCATTGGTTCTTGCGGAAGCTCAAAAGTGCTGCGTAACACACAAGAATGAACGTTATTGGTTCTTGCTGTGGCTCAAACGTGCAGCGTAACACGAGAATGAACATCATTGGTTCTTGCTTGAGCTCAAACGTGCAGCGTAATACGAGAATGAACATCATTGGTTCTTGCGGAAGCTCAAATGTGCTGTGTAACACACAAGAATGAACGTTATTGGTTCTTGCTGAAGCTCAAACGTGCTTTGTAACACGAGAATGAACCTCATTGGTTCTTGCTGGAGCTCAAAAGTGCTGCGTAACACACAAGAATGAACGTTATTGGTTCTTGCTGGAGCTCAAACGTGCTTTGTAACACGAGAATGAACCTCATTGGTTCTTGCTGGAGCTCAAAAGTGCTGCGTAACACACAAGAATGAACGTTATTGGTTCTTGCTGGAGCTCAAACGTGCTGCGTAACACGAGAATGAACATCATTGGTTCTTGCGGAAGCTCAAAAGTGCTGCGTAACACAAGAATGAACATTATTGGTTCTTGCTGGAGCTCAAACATGCTTTGTAACACGAGAATGAACCTCATTGGTTCTTGCTGGAGCTCAAAAGTGCTGCGTAACACACAAGAATGAACGTTATTGGTTCTTGCTGGAGCTCAAACGTCCTGCGAAACACGAGAATGAACATCATTGGTTCTTGCGGAAGCTCAAAAGTGCTGCGTAACACAAGAATGAACATCATTGGTTCTTGCTGGAGCTCAAACGTGCTGCGTAACACGAGAACAAACCTCATTGGTTCTTGCTGAAGCTCAAATGTGCTGCGTAACACACAAGAATGAACGTTATTGGTTCTTGCTGGAGCTCAAACGTGCTGCGTAACACACAAGAATGAACGTTATTGGTTCTTGCAGAAGCTCAAAAGTGCTGCGTAACACGAGAATGAACGTTATTGGTTCTTGTGGAAGCTCAAAAGTGCTGCGTAACACGGGAACAAACCTCATTGGTTCTTGCTGAAGCTCAAATGTGCTGCGTAACACACAAGAATGAACGTTATTGGTTCTTGCAGGAGCTCAAACGTGCTGCGTAACACGAGAATGAACATCATTGGTTCTTGCTGGAGCTCAAATGTGCTGTGTAATACGAGAATGAATCTCACTGGTTCTTGCTGGAGCTCAAAAGTGCTGCGTAACACACAAGAATGAACGTTATTGGTTCTTGCTTGAGCTCAAACGTGCAGCGTAATACGAGAATGAACATCATTGGTTCTTGCTGGAGCTCAAACGTGCTGCTTAACACGAGAATGAACATCATTGGTTCTTGCGGAAGCTCAAATGTGCAGCGTAACACACAAGAATGAACGTTATTGGTTCTTGCTGAAGCTCAAACGTGCTTTGTAACACGAGAATGAACCTCATTGGTTCTTGCTGGAGCTCAAAAGTGCTGCGTAACACACAAGAATGAACGTTATTGGTTCTTGCTGGAGCTCAAACGTGCTGCGTAACACAAGAATGAACATTATTGGTTCTTGCTGGAGCTCAAACATGCTGCGTAACACGAGAATGAACATCATTGGTTCTTGCTGGAGCTCAAACGTGCTTTGTAACACGAGAATGAACCTCATTGGTTCTTGCTGGAGCTCAAAAGTGCTGCGTAACACAAGAATGAACGTTATTGGTTCTTGCTGGAGCTCAAACGTGCTGCGTAACACGAGAATGAACATCACTGGTTCTTGCTGGAGCTCAAACGTGCTGCGTAACACGAGAATGAACATCATTGGTTCTTGCTGGAGCTCAAACGTGCTGCGTAACACGAGAATGAACGTTATTGGTTCTTGCGGAAGCTCGAAAGTGCTGCGTAACACAAGAATGAACGTTATTCGTTCTTGCGGAAGCTCAAAAGTGCTGCGTAACACGAGAATGAACGTTATTGGTTCTTGCAGAAGCTCAAAAGTGCTGCGTAACACACAAGAATGAACGTTATTGGTTCTTGCTGTGGCTCAAACGTGCAGCGTAACACGAGAATGAACATCATTGGTTCTTGCTTGAGCTCAAACGTGCAGCGTAACACAAGAATGAACATCATTGGTTCTTGCTGTGGCTCAAACGTGCAGCGTAACACGAGAATGAACATCATTGGTTCTTGCTTGAGCTCAAAAGTGCTGCGTAACACAAGAATGAACATCATTGGTTCTTGCTTGAGCTCAAAAGTGCTGCGTAACACAAGAATGAACATCATTGGTTCTTGCTTGAGCTCAAACGTGCAGCGTAACACAAGAATGAACATCATTGGTTCTTGCTGTGGCTCAAACGTGCAGCGTAACACGAGAATGAACATCATTGGTTCTTGCTTGAGCTCAAACGTGCAGCGTAACACGAGAATGAACATCATTGGTTCTTGCTGAAGCTCAAACGTGCAGCGTAATACGAGAATGAACATCATTGGTTCTTGCGGAAGCTCAAAAGTGCTGCGTAACACACAAGAATGAACGTTATTGGTTCTTGCTGGAGCTCAAACGTGCAGCGTAACACGAGAATGAACATCATTGGTTCTTGCTTGAGCTCAAACGTGCAGCGTAACACAAGAATGAACATCATTGGTTCTTGCTGTGGCTCAAACGTGCAGCGTAACACGAGAATGAACATCATTGGTTCTTGCTTGAGCTCAAAAGTGCTGCGTAACACAAGAATGAACATCATTGGTTCTTGCTTGAGCTCAAACGTGCAGCGTAATACGAGAATGAACATCATTGGTTCTTGCGGAAGCTCAAAAGTGCTGCGTAACACACAAGAATGAACGTTATTGGTTCTTGCTGTGGCTCAAACGTGCAGCGTAACACGAGAATGAACATCATTGGTTCTTGCTTGAGCTCAAACGTGCAGCGTAATACGAGAATGAACATCATTGGTTCTTGCGGAAGCTCAAATGTGCTGTGTAACACACAAGAATGAACGTTATTGGTTCTTGCTGAAGCTCAAACGTGCTTTGTAACACGAGAATGAACCTCATTGGTTCTTGCTGGAGCTCAAAAGTGCTGCGTAACACACAAGAATGAACGTTATTGGTTCTTGCTGGAGCTCAAACGTGCTTTGTAACACGAGAATGAACCTCATTGGTTCTTGCTGGAGCTCAAAAGTGCTGCGTAACACACAAGAATGAACGTTATTGGTTCTTGCTGGAGCTCAAACGTCCTGCGTAACACGAGAATGAACATCATTGGTTCTTGCGGAAGCTCAAAAGTGCTGCGTAACACAAGAATGAACATCATTGGTTCTTGCTGGAGCTCAAACGTGCTGCGTAACACGAGAACAAACCTCATTGGTTCTTGCTGAAGCTCAAACGTGCTGCGTAACACAAGAATGAACGTTATTGGTTCTTGCTGGAGCTCAAACGTGCTGCGTAACACACAAGAATGAACGTTATTGGTTCTTGCAGAAGCTCAAAAGTGCTGCGTAACACGAGAATGAACGTTATTGGTTCTTGTGGAAGCTCAAAAGTGCTGCGTAACACGGGAACAAACCTCATTGGTTCTTGCTGAAGCTCAAATGTGCTGCGTAACACACAAGAATGAACGTTATTGGTTCTTGCAGGAGCTCAAACGTGCTGCGTAACACGAGAATGAACATCATTGGTTCTTGCTGGAGCTCAAACGTGCTGCGTAACACGAGAATGAACATCATTGGTTCTTGCGGAAGCTCAAATGTGCTGTGTAATACGAGAATGAATCTCACTGGTTCTTGCTGGAGCTCAAAAGTGCTGCTTAACACACAAGAATGAACGTTATTGGTTCTTGCTTGAGCTCAAACGTGCAGCGTAATACGAGAATGAACATCATTGGTTCTTGCTGGAGCTCAAACGTGCTGCTTAACACGAGAATGAACATCATTGGTTCTTGCGGAAGCTCAAATGTGCAGCGTAACACACAAGAATGAACGTTATTGGTTCTTGCTGAAGCTCAAACGTGCTTTGTAACACGAGAATGAACCTCATTGGTTCTTGCTGGAGCTCAAAAGTGCTGCGTAACACACAAGAATGAACATCATTGGTTCTTGCTTGAGCTCAAAAGTGCTGCGTAACACAAGAATGAACATCATTGGTTCTTGCGGAAGCTCAAATGTGCAGCGTAACACACAAGAATGAACGTTATTGGTTCTTGCTGAAGCTCAAACGTGCTTTGTAACACGAGAATGAACCTCATTGGTTCTTGCTGGAGCTCAAAAGTGCAGCGTAACACAAGAATGAACATCATTGGTTCTTGCTGTGGCTCAAACGTGCAGCGTAACACGAGAATGAACATCATTGGTTCTTGCTTGAGCTCAAAAGTGCTGCGTAACACAAGAATGAACATCATTGGTTCTTGCTTGAGCTCAAACGTGCAGCGTAATACGAGAATGAACATCATTGGTTCTTGCGGAAGCTCAAAAGTGCTGCGTAACACACAAGAATGAACGTTATTGGTTCTTGCTGTGGCTCAAACGTGCAGCGTAACACGAGAATGAACATCATTGGTTCTTGCTTGAGCTCAAACGTGCAGCGTAATACGAGAATGAACATCATTGGTTCTTGCGGAAGCTCAAATGTGCTGTGTAACACACAAGAATGAACGTTATTGGTTCTTGCTGAAGCTCAAACGTGCTTTGTAACACGAGAATGAACCTCATTGGTTCTTGCTGGAGCTCAAAAGTGCTGCGTAACACACAAGAATGAACGTTATTGGTTCTTGCTGGAGCTCAAACGTGCTTTGTAACACGAGAATGAACCTCATTGGTTCTTGCTGGAGCTCAAAAGTGCTGCGTAACACACAAGAATGAACGTTATTGGTTCTTGCTGGAGCTCAAACGTCCTGCGTAACACGAGAATGAACATCATTGGTTCTTGCGGAAGCTCAAAAGTGCTGCGTAACACAAGAATGAACATCATTGGTTCTTGCTGGAGCTCAAACGTGCTGCGTAACACGAGAACAAACCTCATTGGTTCTTGCTGAAGCTCAAACGTGCTGCGTAACACAAGAATGAACGTTATTGGTTCTTGCTGGAGCTCAAACGTGCTGCGTAACACACAAGAATGAACGTTATTGGTTCTTGCAGAAGCTCAAAAGTGCTGCGTAACACGAGAATGAACGTTATTGGTTCTTGTGGAAGCTCAAAAGTGCTGCGTAACACGGGAACAAACCTCATTGGTTCTTGCTGAAGCTCAAATGTGCTGCGTAACACACAAGAATGAACGTTATTGGTTCTTGCAGAAGCTCAAAAGTGCTGCGTAACACGAGAATGAACGTTATTGGTTCTTGCTGGAGCTCAAACGTGCTGCGTAACACGAGAATGAACATCATTGGTTCTTGCGGAAGCTCAAATGTGCTGTGTAATACGAGAATGAATCTCACTGGTTCTTGCTGGAGCTCAAAAGTGCTGCTTAACACACAAGAATGAACGTTATTGGTTCTTGCTTGAGCTCAAACGTGCAGCGTAATACGAGAATGAACATCATTGGTTCTTGCTGGAGCTCAAACGTGCTGCTTAACACGAGAATGAACATCATTGGTTCTTGCGGAAGCTCAAATGTGCAGCGTAACACACAAGAATGAACGTTATTGGTTCTTGCTGAAGCTCAAACGTGCTTTGTAACACGAGAATGAACCTCATTGGTTCTTGCTGGAGCTCAAAAGTGCTGCGTAACACACAAGAATGAACATCATTGGTTCTTGCTTGAGCTCAAAAGTGCTGCGTAACACAAGAATGAACATCATTGGTTCTTGCTTGAGCTCAAACGTGCAGCGTAACACAAGAATGAACATCATTTGTTCTTGCTGTGGCTCAAACGTGCAGCGTAACACGAGAATGAACATCATTGGTTCTTGCTTGAGCTCAAACGTGCAGCGTAACACGAGAATGAACATCATTGGTTCTTGCTGGAGCTCAAACGTGCAGCGTAATACGAGAATGAACATCATTGGTTCTTGCGGAAGCTCAAAAGTGCTGCGTAACACACAAGAATGAACGTTATTGGTTCTTGCTGTGGCTCAAACGTGCAGCGTAACACGAGAATGAACATCATTGGTTCTTGCTTGAGCTCAAACGTGCAGCGTAACACAAGAATGAACATCATTGGTTCTTGCTGTGGCTCAAACGTGCAGCGTAACACGAGAATGAACATCATTGGTTCTTGCTTGAGCTCAAAAGTGCTGCGTAACACAAGAATGAACATCATTGGTTCTTGCTTGAGCTCAAACGTGCTCTGTAACACGAGAATGAACCTCATTGGTTCTTGCTGGAGCTCAAAAGTGCTGCGTAACACACAAGAATGAACGTTATTGGTTCTTGCTGGAGCTCAAACGTGCTGCGTAACACGAGAATGAACATCATTGGTTCTTGCGGAAGCTCAAAAGTGCTGCGTAACACAAGAATGAACATTATTGGTTCTTGCTGGAGCTCAAACATGCTTTGTAACACGAGAATGAACCTCATTGGTTCTTGCTGGAGCTCAAAAGTGCTGCGTAACACACAAGAATGAACGTTATTGGTTCTTGCTGGAGCTCAAACGTCCTGCGTAACACGAGAATGAACATCATTGGTTCTTGCGGGAGCTCAAAAGTGCTGCGTAACACGAGAATGAACATCATTGGTTCTTGCTGGAGCTCAAACGTGCTGCGTAACACGAGAACAAACCTCATTGGTTCTTGCTGAAGCTCAAATGTGCTGCGTAACACACAAGAATGAACGTTATTGGTTCTTGCTGGAGCTCAAACGTGCTGCGTAACACACAAGAATGAACGTTATTGGTTCTTGCAGAAGCTCAAAAGTGCTGCGTAACACGAGAATGAACGTTATTGGTTCTTGTGGAAGCTCAAAAGTGCTGCGTAACACGGGAACAAACCTCATTGGTTCTTGCTGAAGCTCAAATGTGCTGCGTAACACACAAGAATGAACGTTATTGGTTCTTGCAGGAGCTCAAACGTGCTGCGTAACACGAGAATGAACATCATTGGTTCTTGCTGGAGCTCAAACGTGCTGCGTAACACGAGAATGAACATCATTGGTTCTTGCGGAAGCTCAAATGTGCTGTGTAATACGAGAATGAATCTCACTGGTTCTTGCTGGAGCTCAAAAGTGCTGCGTAACACACAAGAATGAACGTTATTGGTTCTTGCTTGAGCTCAAACGTGCAGCGTAATACGAGAATGAACATCATTGGTTCTTGCTGGAGCTCAAACGTGCTGCTTAACACGAGAATGAACATCATTGGTTCTTGCGGAAGCTCAAATGTGCAGCGTAACACACAAGAATGAACGTTATTGGTTCTTGCTGAAGCTCAAAAGTGCTGCGTAACACACAAGAATGAACGTTATTGGTTCTTGCTGGAGCTCAAACGTGCTGCGTAACACAAGAATGAACATTATTGGTTCTTGCTGGAGCTCAAACATGCTGCGTAACACGAGAATGAACATCATTGGTTCTTGCTGGAGCTCAAACGTGCTTTGTAACACGAGAATGAACCTCATTGGTTCTTGCTGGAGCTCAAAAGTGCTGCGTAACACAAGAATGAACGTTATTGGTTCTTGCTGGAGCTCAAACGTGCTGCGTAACACGAGAATGAACATCATTGGTTCTTGCTGGAGCTCAAACGTGCTGCGTAACACGAGAATGAACATCATTGGTTCTTGCTGGAGCTCAAACGTGCTGCGTAACACGAGAACAAACCTCATTGATTCTTGCTGGAGCTCAAACGTGCTGCGTAACACGAGAATGAACGTTATTGGTTCTTGCGGAAGCTCGAAAGTGCTGCGTAACACAAGAATGAACGTTATTCGTTCTTGCGGAAGCTCAAAAGTGCTGCGTAACACGAGAATGAACGTTATTGGTTCTTGCAGAAGCTCAAAAGTGCTGCGTAACACACAAGAATGAACGTTATTGGTTCTTGCGGAAGCTCAAACGTGCTGCGTAACACGAGAATGAACCTCATTGGTTCTTGCTGGAGCTCAAAAGTGCTGCGTAACACACAAGAATGAACGTTATTGGTTCTTGCTGGAGCTCAAACGTGCTGCGTAACACAAGAATGAACCTCATTGGTTCTTGCTGGAGCTCAAAAGTGCTGCGTAACACAAGAATGAACGTTATTCGTTCTTGCGGAAGCTCAAAAGTGCTGCGTAACACGAGAATGAACCTCACTGGTTCTTGCGGAAGCTCAAAAGTGCTGCGTAACACACAAGAATGAACGTTATTGGTTCTTGCTGGAGCTCAAACGTGCTGCGTAACACGAGAATGAACATCATTGGTTCTTGCTGGAGCTCAAACGTGCTGCGTAACACGAGAACAAACCTCATTGATTCTTGCTGGAGCTCAAACGTGCTGCGTAACACGAGAATGAACGTTATTGGTTCTTGCGGAAGCTCGAAAGTGCTGCGTAACACAAGAATGAACGTTATTCGTTCTTGCGGAAGCTCAAAAGTGCTGCGTAACACGAGAATGAACGTTATTGGTTCTTGCAGAAGCTCAAAAGTGCTGCGTAACACACAAGAATGAACGTTATTGGTTCTTGCAGAAGCTCAAAAGTGCTGCGTAACCCACAAGAATGAACGTTATTGGTTCTTGCGGAAGCTCAAAAGTGCTGCGTAACCCACAAGAATGAACGTTATTGGTTCTTGCAGAAGCTCAAAAGTGCTGCGTAACCCACAAGAATGAACGTTATTGGTTCTTGCAGAAGCTCAAAAGTGCTGCGTAACCCACAAGAATGAACGTTATTGGTTCTTGCGGAAGCTCAAAAGTGCTGCGTAACACACAAGAATGAACGTTATTGGTTCTTGCAGAAGCTCAAAAGTGCTGCGTAACCCACAAGAATGAACGTTATTGGTTCTTGCGGAAGCTCAAATGTGCAGCGTAACACACAAGAATGAACGTTATTGGTTCTTGCTGAAGCTCAAACGTGCTTTGTAACACGAGAATGAACCTCATTGGTTCTTGCTGGAGCTCAAAAGTGCTGCGTAACACACAAGAATGAACGTTATTGGTTCTTGCTGGAGCTCAAACGTGCTGCGTAACACAAGAATGAACATTATTGGTTCTTGCTGGAGCTCAAACATGCTGCGTAACACGAGAATGAACATCATTGGTTCTTGCTGGAGCTCAAACGTGCTTTGTAACACGAGAATGAACCTCATTGGTTCTTGCTGGAGCTCAAAAGTGCTGCGTAACACAAGAATGAACGTTATTGGTTCTTGCTGGAGCTCAAACGTGCTGCGTAACACGAGAATGAACCTCATTGGTTCTTGCTGGAGCTCAAAAGTGCTGCGTAACACACAAGAATGAACGTTATTGGTTCTTGCTGGAGCTCAAAAGTGCTGCGTAACACACAAGAATGAACATCATTGGTTCTTGCTGGAGCTCAAACGTGCTGCGTAACACGAGAATGAACATCATTGGTTCTTGCTGGAGCTCAAACGTGCTGCGTAACACGAGAACAAACCTCATTGATTCTTGCTGGAGCTCAAACGTGCTGCGTAACACGAGAATGAACGTTATTGGTTCTTGCGGAAGCTCGAAAGTGCTGCGTAACACGAGAATGAACGTTATTCGTTCTTGCGGAAGCTCAAAAGTGCTGCGTAACACGAGAATGAACGTTATTGGTTCTTGCAGAAGCTCAAAAGTGCTGCGTAACACACAAGAATGAACATTATTGGTTCTTGCGGAAGCTCAAACGTGCTGCGTAACACGAGAATGAACCTCATTGGTTCTTGCTGGAGCTCAAAAGTGCTGCGTAACACACAAGAATGAACGTTATTGGTTCTTGCTGGAGCTCAAACGTGCTGCGTAACACGAGAATGAACCTCATTGGTTCTTGCTGGAGCTCAAAAGTGCTGCGTAACACAAGAATGAACGTTATTCGTTCTTGCGGAAGCTCAAAAGTGCTGCGTAACACGAGAATGAACCTCATTGGTTCTTGCGGAAGCTCAAAAGTGCTGCGTAACACACAAGAATGAACATTATTGGTTCTTGCTGGAGCTCAAACGTGCTGCGTAACACACAAGAATGAACATCATTGGTTCTTGCTGGAGCTCAAACGTGCTGCGTAACACGAGAACAAACCTCATTGATTCTTGCTGGAGCTCAAACGTGCTGCGTAACACGAGAATGAACGTTATTGGTTCTTGCGGAAGCGCGAAAGTGCTGCGTAACACAAGAATGAACGTTATTCGTTCTTGCGGAAGCTCAAAAGTGCTGCGTAACACACAAGAATGAACATTATTGGTTCTTGCAGAAGCTCAAAAGTGCTGTGTAACACAAGAATGAACGTTATTGGTTCTTGCGGAAGCTCAAACGTGCTGCGTAACACGAGAATGAACCTCATTGGTTCTTGCTGGAGCTCAAAAGTGCTGCGTAACACACAAGAATGAACGTTATTGGTTCTTGCTGGAGCTCAAACGTGCTGCGTAACATGAGAATGAACCTCATTGGTTCTTGCTGGAGCTCAAAAGTGCTGCGTAACACAAGAATGAACGTTATTCGTTCTTGCGGAAGCTCAAAAGTGCTGCGTAACACGAGAATGAACCTCATTGGTTCTTGCGGAAGCTCAAAAGTGCTGCGTAACACACAAGAATGAACGTTATTGGTTCTTGCAGAAGCTCAAAAGTGCTGCGTAACCCACAAGAATGAACGTTATTGGTTCTTGCGGAAGCTCAAAAGTGCTGCGTAACCCACAAGAATGAACGTTATTGGTTCTTGCAGAAGCTCAAAAGTGCTGCGTAACCCACAAGAATGAACGTTATTGGTTCTTGCAGAAGCTCAAAAGTGCTGCGTAACCCACAAGAATGAACGTTATTGGTTCTTGCGGAAGCTCAAAAGTGCTGCGTAACACACAAGAATGAACGTTATTGGTTCTTGCAGAAGCTCAAAAGTGCTGCGTAACCCACAAGAATGAACGTTATTGGTTCTTGCAGAAGCTCAAAAGTGCTGCGTAACCCACAAGAATGAACGTTATTGGTTCTTGCGGAAGCTCAAAAGTGCTGCGTAACACGAGAATGAACCTCATTGGTTCTTGCGGAAGCTCAAAAGTGCTGCGTAACACACAAGAATGAACGTTATTGGTTCTTGCAGAAGCTCAAAAGTGCTGCGTAACCCACAAGAATGAACGTTATTGGTTCTTGCGGAAGCTCAAAAGTGCTGCGTAACCCACAAGAATGAACGTTATTGGTTCTTGCAGAAGCTCAAAAGTGCTGCGTAACCCACAAGAATGAACGTTATTGGTTCTTGCGGAAGCTCAAAAGTGCTGCGTAACACACAAGAATGAACGTTATTGGTTCTTGCAGAAGCTCAAAAGTGCTGCGTAACACGAGAATGAACCTCATTGGTTCTTGCGGAAGCTCAAAAGTGCTGCGTAACACACAAGAATGAACGTTATTGGTTCTTGCAGAAGCTCAAAAGTGCTGCGTAACCCACAAGAATGAACGTTATTGGTTCTTGCGGAAGCTCAAAAGTGCTGCGTAACCCACAAGAATGAACGTTATTGGTTCTTGCAGAAGCTCAAAAGTGCTGCGTAACCCACAAGAATGAACGTTATTGGTTCTTGCGGAAGCTCAAAAGTGCTGCGTAACACGAGAATGAACCTCATTGGTTCTTGCGGAAGCTCAAAAGTGCTGCGTAACACACAAGAATGAACGTTATTGGTTCTTGCGGAAGCTCAAAAGTGCTGCGTAACACAAGAATGAACGTTATTCGTTCTTGCGGAAGCTCAAAAGTGCTGCGTAACACGAGAATGAACCTCACTGGTTCTTGCGGAAGCTCAAAAGTGCTGCGTAACACACAAGAATGAACGTTATTGGTTCTTGCAGAAGCTCAAAAGTGCTGCGTAACCCACAAGAATGAACGTTATTGGTTCTTGCGGAAGCTCAAAAGTGCTGCGTAACCCACAAGAATGAACGTTATTGGTTCTTGCAGAAGCTCAAAAGTGCTGCGTAACCCACAAGAATGAACGTTATTGGTTCTTGCGGAAGCTCAAAAGTGCTGCGTAACACACAAGAATGAACGTTATTGGTTCTTGCAGAAGCTCAAAAGTGCTGCGTAACACACGAGAATGAACGTTATTGGTTCTTGCAGAAGCTCAAAAGTGCTGCGTAACACACGAGAATGAACGTTATTGGTTCTTGCAGAAGCTCAAAAGTGCTGCGTAACACACGAGAATGAACGTTATTGGTTCTTGCGGAAGCTCAAAAGTGCTGCGTAACCCACAAGAATGAACGTTATTGGTTCTTTCGGAAGCTCAAAAGTGCTGCGTAACACACAAGAATGAACGTTATTGGTTCTTGCAGAAGCTCAAAAGTGCTGCGTAACACGAGAATGAACGTTATTGGTTCTTGCGGAAACTCAAAAGTGCTGCGTAACACACAAGAATGAACGTTATTGGTTCTTGCGGAAGCTCAAAAGTGCTGCGTAACACACAAGAATGGACGTTATTGGTTCTTGCAGAAGCTCAAAAGTGCTGCGTAACACACAAGAATGAACGTTATTGGTTCTTGCGGAAGCTCAAAAGTGCTGCGTAACACACAAGAATGAACGTTATTGGTTCTTGCGGAAGCTCAAAAGTGCTGCGTAACACACAAGAATGAACGTTATTGGTTCTTGCTGGAGCTCAAATGTGCTGCGTAACACACAAGAATAAACATCATTGGTTCTTGCTGGAGCTCAAACGTGCTGCGTAACAAGAATGAACATCATTGGTTCTTGCAGAAGCTCAAACGTGCGGCATAACACACAAGAATAAACATCATTGGTTCTTGCTGGAGCTCAAATGTGCAGCATAACACACAAGAATGAACGTTATTGGTTCTTGCTGAAGCTCAAACGTCCTTTGTAACACAAGAATGAACATCATTGGTTCTTGCAGAAGCTCAAACGTGCAGCGTAACACAAGAATGAACATCATTGGTTCTTGCTGGAGCTCAAACGTGCTGCATAACATGAATGAAACTCATTGGTTTTTGTGCCTCAAGCGAACATGCTTGAGCTTCCGTTTATCATAACTGATTTGTGCATTGATGAATGTTTATATGTGAAAAAAAGCCTAAATTCAATCTGAAAATCATATAAAGCGATCAAGAAGCTCAAGCATGTTCACTTGATGTGTTTGGTTGAGCTTTTGTTTATGTTCGCTGATCAATGTTTAATAAAAGCTCAATCTGTTCATCATAAAAAGCGATTAAGTCTCCTCAGAAATGTTTTGGACTAAACCGCTCAATTCATATGGATTAGTTTTATGATCTCTTTATGAACTTTTTGAAGCGTCAAAGTGTCAGTTTTATAGCTGTCAATGGAGGGACAGAAGCTCTCAGTTTTCATCAAAAATATCTTCACTTGTGTTCCGAAGATGAACGAAAGCCTTATGGGTTTGCAATGACATGAAGGTGAATAGTTAATGACAGAATTTTGGGATTGACTGTACGTTTAACATTTATATAACCAAGAAAAAAAAACGTTTTTAAAGCAAAAATGTTTTGAATGTTCATAGTCACATTCAGAAATAAAGTTTTAAAAAAATAAGAACATTAGCAAAACGTTCTTTGAACATGTTTTTGTTAGCTGGGTTAATGCCATGTGTTATGATCATTTATATGCATTTTGTAACATTTTCACTAAAACACCGTTTCATTTTACAGCTCCTGTGAACTGTTCAAGAATGTATTCATTGCCAGCAGTCATAAATGAATAAGAATTGACACCAACCTCTTTGTTCCTCAGTATCTTCATTTTCCATTCTGCACGCTTCTGCATGACTCGTGTCTTCTCTCTCCTCTTTAATAAACTCCATCTTTACAATAATGTCACTCAGATCTCAGCTGGGGTCTTACTGCTTGTTTGGAAAGGAGACTTTGTCACGTTTGAGACTATAGGCAAATTTGAATGGAAAGATCAAAGCTAAATAAATATGCAAAATAAATCCCTGTTCCATAATAACACTCATAAATGTTGCGCCATTTGAAAGAGACCAACAGCACTTTACAAAAAGCATTACAATAACACATATATGGCGATAATCTACGTTCACATTACATTACGCTAAATGCAGTAATACTGCCATGTTGTTTCAGAACATTTGTAAATAACATGAACTACTTTCGAAGGTTTCGTAACTATTTACACCTTAAACCATAAACACAATACAAATTTCACAGCAGTCTTGAGTGCGCCGCAGCTCCTGTGACGTCATTTCAACTACGCAGCAAAATAAAGGTCTTTAGGAAATAATACAAACATGTAAGTCAGAGGGTCATTTTGGTGACATATATTTAAAAGCCACATTTGTTATCCAGTGGTATGTTGATATATCAGCGTTATAAGAGCATGCAATGTCAATTTAGTCTATACGTTTTTTTTTTTTTTCAACGTCCTCACTCCATCCCTGTAGATGGCGGAAATGCACCGAGATCAGTTTACAAACCTCTAAAAATATAAAGAATTAGAAATACGTTTTCGCATATTAGAGGAGGAAGGATTTTCAAAGCATCTCCGATCTGGATAAGCGACAAAGGGTCGATCCGCTTAAAGATGTGACAGTGCTGGATTATCATAAACTCGGAAGTGAAAAACGTAAACAAACGCGGCACGTGCTTTTAGCGCGTAATATATGTGTGTGTGAGAGTTGGCATTCAATCAGGCCAATAAATGGCACGAATATTTTCATCTCCGTAAACGTGGCAAAGTCTCGTTACCAAACAAACAGGAAAAATTCAGGTGTAACAGCTCATGTTTGATAAAGTTAGCATCATTGCTCGTTATTTTCCTGTTTATTACTGTGAATCAGCTTTGAAACAATCTGTATAGAAATAAATGCTGATATCTGCCTGGCATTCTCGTAAAGATGGAGTGTATTAAAGATGAGAGTGAAGACATGAGTGATGCAGAAGCATGCAGAGTGAAAGATGAAGATGCTGAAGAACAAATAGGTTGGTGAGTTTTCACTAATGAAACGGTGTTAAGTTCAAATAGAGTTTGTTTAGAAAACCATGGCAGTAGTGGAGACTGGGGAGCTTCTGTTGCTCTCAGTGTTTTTGCCCTGTCTCAAACTCAAACTTACATTTGGAATTTCTCCTTTCTATTAGTTTTACATGCGTGTGCATGAATACTTTGTTAAATGCACTCTCTCACAATTGTTTTTGTATCAGCCACACACCCCATTTCAATTGAAGCATTTTAATTCAAAGTAAACAAATGGGAGGAATTCCATTTTAATTTCAGGTTGCAAAATACTGAACTAATTAATCAAATATTTTAAAGATTAAAAAACAGCAGTGTTAGTTACTCTCACAGTGGTGGCAAATGTAGAAACACTAAACGTTTTTATTCATGCTTTACTGTTTCAGTAAAAGTACATTGGAAAGTATTACATGTTATATCAATCGCTAGTTGGTCAACTTAAAATTATTTTTTTTTTTAAAAAATCAAAAAAGTTGTCATTATCTTAAATTATAGATAAATGCAGATGCACATTCTGTCAAATAAAAACCTACAATTGTAACATCAAATTATAGCACAGAAGTGATTTTTTTTACCTCAAATTGAGTTTTGTTCTGAAAATCATTTCAGATACTTACAACATCTGACGTTGTGTATGCGATTTAATCCCTGTAGCTCATTTATAACTGGTTAAACTGTTTCACCTTATCATTTGATACAACACTCCCCGGTCACCTACTAAAATAACATTGTTAAAGGGAAGGTTCACTCAAAAATGAAAATTTTGTCATAATTGGCTCACCCTCACGTCGTTTCAAACCCTTAAGTCTTTCATTCATCTTCGGAACACAAATGAAGATTTTTGACTAAATCTGAAAGCTTCTGTCCCTCCATTGACTCTACTCAGCTACTCAACTGACACTTTGACGCTTCAAAAAGTTCATAAAGAGATCGTAAAACTAATCTATATGAATTGAGCGGTTTAGTCCAAATTTTCTGAAGAGACACAATCACTTTATATGATGAACAGATTGAATTTAGTCTTCACTATAGCTCACATTCACCAGCTCACACATCAGTTGTGGGAAACAGAAGCTCAAGCATGTTCACTTGATGTGTTTGGTTGAGCTTCTGTTTATGTTCGCTGATCAATGTTTAATAAAAGCTCAATCTGTTCATCATAAAAAGTGATTAAGTCTCCTCAGAAATGTTTTGGACTTAACCGCTCTATTCATATGGATTAGTTTTACGATCTCTTCATGAATTTTTTGAAGCGTCAAAGTGGTAGTTGTGTAGCTGTCAATGGAGGGACAGACATCTCTCAGATTTCATCAAAAAGATCTTATTTGTGTTCCGAAGATTAACGAAAGTCTTACAGGTTTGGAACGACATGAGGGTGAGTAATTAATGACAGAATTTTCAGTTTTTGGGTAAATTATCCCTTTATAATATGAGGACAGATACTGCAATGATCATTAATTTGTATATTAGCAGTGCATCAATCAGCACATCAAAGATCTGATATAAATAGATACGTGACAGCTCTTGCTTGTGCCATTATTAAGCTTGGATCATTGTTGTTTTTGATTTCACCTTTTGTGAATTGATTTTTGACCGTATACTGTTTTCGTTTTAGACCTGGTGCAAGTGAAAGAAGAAGGTCAAGTGAATGACACTGAGGAGACTTCTCTGTATCAAGAAGCTCATAGTTTCAGAAGTGGAGAAAAATCGTTTAGTTGTTCAGAATCGAAACAAGAAACGAAGCAGAGAACAGAAGCCAACAGTTGTTTCACCTGCCCTGAGTGTGGGAAGAGTTTCACACATAAAGGACACTTCAATGAACACGTCAAAATTCACTCCGGAGTGAAGCCTTTCACCTGCCCTCATTGTGAAAAGAGTTTCACATGTAAAGGACACCTTAAAAGGCACATACGGATTCACACTGGAGAGAGGCCGTACACGTGCAGTCAGTGTGGAAAGAGTTTCAAATGTGCAACGAACCTCAAAGATCATCAGCGCTCGCACTCTGGAGAAAGGGCGTTTAAGTGTGATCAGTGTGGTAAAAATTTTATTTTGGCATCAAACCTAAAGGCCCACGTAAAAATTCATACAAATGAGAAGCCTTACGTGTGCGCGGTGTGTGGAAAGGGCTTTTTGCGCTTGGGCTGTTTTAATGATCATCAGAAAATACACACTGGCGAGAGAGCTCACATGTGTTTCGAGTGTGGGGACACGTTTACTAGATCCAGTGCATTGAAACAGCACCAAAAAATCCACACTGGAGAAAAACCTTACAAGTGCTCATATTGCGGAAAGGGTTTCACTCATTCTGGAGCCCTGAAAAGACACGAGCGAGTGCACACTGGAGAGAGGCCGTATCACTGCGCTGCGTGTGGGAGGACTTTCACCCAGTCCAGCGATCTGCAGAATCATATAAGAAAGCCTTGTCCAATGCTGTCACACAGTGAGCAAAGTTCATCTTCAGTTGCAGTTTAAACAGTGAGAAGTTGCAGTTGTGCTGAATGAGCTGTCCTTCTGTGTAACAACTTGTTTGTACATGTTCTACAAAACAAACTTTTCCTTTAGAAAAGTATCAAATGCCACAAGTTTGAAGGAACTATTTTCTTCTGTGATGGGAGTAGAAACACTACTAATTGGATTGTTAATGCACCACTATTCTTTCCTTTCATTTGTCGTAGTTAATCAGTTTGGCTGAAAATATTTCAAGAAATAAAGTTAATTTGGTCATTTCGTTTTTTTAACCGTGGGCAAGGGGTCATGTTTGAATAGGGTAGCCTGTCTCGTACTGCATCTTCTGATTGAAGACTGACACTAACGTGTAGTGTGGTGGTGACATGCCATTTCCAGAAATAAAAAAGGTACACTAATCTTCTTCTGTGTGTGACTTATTTAATGAGCACAGAAGCGGTTTATCTCAGTTTTAATCAACATGAATATAAATGTATCTCAGTTCTGCATTAAATAAAACATTATTTTAGGAAGTGCTCCAGGGCCTGTTTTCCATTCATATAGGGGTGGGCGATATCTCGATATTTACGATATATCGAGATATTTTTTAAACTCGATATGGATTTTGACATATCGTATATATCGATATATTGTTTATATTTAATTCTGATTTCGCCACTTTGCTTGTTTGCCTTCTCTGTGCTGTGCTCGCCCCCGCCCTCCTCCGCACTCCTTGCTTTTGTTCCCCCTCCCCTCGCGTGTTGTCTCATTCAACCAAGTCCCCCGAGTCCGGTCAGGCACATCAATCTTTCCCCGCCCAGCGAGTGCTTGAAGTGCTTCAGAAACAGCGCGCGCGCGATCAGTTGTTGGTAATTTTTTGTGTAGCGTCGCCTCTCGCCGCATTGCTTTTGTTTGAGGGCGCTTAACACACTCACACTTAACATGCTCCCCTGTAGAAACGGGCCTGGCAGCTCGCGCCAGGTCTAGACACGGTGAAAGTTTCCTGATTGTGACGGATGGCCGAATAGGCTATGTGCACAAGCGTCGCGACGAACTTCCGCTATTGTCAGTTGTCGGCATATCAGTTTCCGGTTTACGGCCGCTTCATCGGCATCCGCTGTAAACAAACAAGATGAGTGCTGCTGTTGTATGAAATAAAGAGATACTACTATGTGCGTGACACATCTAAGTTTCTAAGAACTGTAGGTGGATCTTACGGCCGTTTCCCACATACTCCGTGTGCAGTGTGTGTGTGTGTGTGTGTGCGGTGCAGGAGCAGCACGCGCTATTGCTTCATATATGATGCGTTTGCAATGAATAACTGATTCTCGGCTGTACCACAAACACTTACTATTTTTATTTAAAATCCAGAAGTTACGCTGCAACTTTTATTTAATAAAATGTTTTTTCAGCATTGCGATTCTCTTTGTACACATATAACCTACACTCTTTAATGGACGCATGCACGTTTAAACACAATTT
Organism: Vimba vimba; assembly: GCA_022828995.1. Taxonomy (NCBI): domain Eukaryota; kingdom Metazoa; phylum Chordata; class Actinopteri; order Cypriniformes; family Leuciscidae; genus Vimba; species Vimba vimba. Next base: position 33,475,911 of record CM040822.1, on the reverse strand, counting down.
AAACAACGGTCTTCTAAAAGTAAAAAGATGACTGCATTAATAAATGCATTTAATTCTATAGGCCTACTACTATTTTTCACAGTCATCTTTTTACTTTTAGAAGACCGGGGTAAAGCAAGGTAAACTACAATTTACTTCAACAAGGCGACATAATGATCAACACTCATTCGTGGAGGTGGAAAAACAAGTTCTTTGTGACATGCAAGATTTATTTTATTAAAATTTAAATGGAAAAGAAAAAAGGCATGAGAGTCGGCTGTTTTTGTCAATTTACAGTTAAATATTTGACCACTTGCTTGAGCAACTTAAGTAATGCATGGAATAATAGCCCTACGTTGTTTAAATCGTGTTTAAACGTGCATGCGTCCATTAAAGAGTGTAGGTTATATGTGTACAAAGAGAATCGCAATGCTGAAAAAACATTTTATTAAATAAAAGTTGCAGCGTAACTTCTGGATTTTAAATAAAAATAGTAAGTGTTTGTGGTACAGCCGTGAATCAGTTATTCATTGCAAACGCATCATATATGAAGCACTATAGCGCGTGCTGCTCCTGCACCGCACACACACACTGCACACGGAGTATGTGGGAAACGGCCGTAAGATCCACCTACAGTTCTTAGAAACTTAGATGTGTCACGCACATAGTAGTATCTCTTTATTTCGTACAACAGCAGCACTCATCTTGTTTGTTTACAGCGGATGCCGATGAAGCGGCCGTAAACCGGAAACTGATATGCCGACAACTGACAATAGCGGAAGTTCGTCGCGACGCTTGTGCACATAGCCTATTTACATGACACATTATAAATTAGCATTAGCCTACCTATTCTGCTATAGATACAGTGCCAAAAAGAAGAGAAGAGGATAAAGGTGGATAAAGACAGAGGTAAAGTGATGTAATGAATGAGCAGTTCAATCTAATTGCATAGTAGTAAGATACTGTAATTTAATGGCAGTTATTTTTACCTTAAACTTTATGCTAGCAGTTCTCCAGAGGCCCCAGACAGTGTGATTTTGTAACAATCATGTCAATTTTTAGATGCATTTGTATCACTTTTTTTTAAATTAATGTTTTACTCTACAGTTGTGCAGTTTTTGGGGGATATATGGCATTTTTTTATTTATTTGCCAAAATTAGTAATGATATTTCTATACAGGTTTATTTAAAATAGTGCAATATGTATTATTTCTTCCTTTATTTTACAGTTAAATTATTATTTTTGTATACAGGGATTTTTTTTTTTTAAATGTCGCAGAAACACTTTGTTCCTACATGAACTGCCTACCTATTTGCACTTAAATAAAAAAAGACTTTGTGGTATTTGGCATATTTGTTTTTGCAGTAGTTTTTGGGGGGTTATTTTTCCTGTAAAGATATCGAGATATATATCGTATATCGAGATATAGCAAAATATATCGTGATATATTTTTTGCTCCATATCGCCCAGCCCTACATTCATATAAGATCAGCTTAAATGATTTAACTGTCAATGATTTGACACAATTCTTGTGTCAACTGTTTCGTTATTCAAAGTTATTCCTCACAGACTTGTAGTCGTAGCCCCAGGTCCATCACCTCAACCTGTTTAATGTGAACAGAATTAGGGTATGTTTACATGATGACGATGTACTAAAAGTGGGAAAGTTCCACGTACAGACGACAACATTGTCAAAATGATCCCCTTTCAACACAGATCTGTGAAAACAACTAAAAACGCTGTATTATTCATGCCAGGGCAGTAGTTGATTTCATTTTGTAAAGAAACACTATCAGTTAGAAATAATAGGCAAAAATATATTGTATTAGACCAAGAAAGGCCACACAAGTGCTTTATTATTTTTGTGTAAAAAAACAAACAAAAAAACTTAACATTAAACAGTGTAACACAAATGACACTTAAATAAAAAAAAAAGTTAAATATGGATGGGAATTAATGTGCACACTTGAATTGTCCACTAAACTATAATTTCCTCTGGTCAAATTGAACAATAATTCATTACAGTAATTGAGTTAAAATAATTGTGGGAAAAACCTCAATTGGTTATTTAATACCAATCATTGTAATTTTGGTTTGCTATATTTTTTTTCTTTTAAAAAATCAATTGATGACTTATAATTAAAATAAAAGTATTTACCTATATGCTAAAGTAATTTTTCAACAGAAATGTAAACATCATTTATGCAACAAATTAATTCATAGGATAAGCTAAAATCACTTGTAGTACTAACTAACAATTTGGATGAAACTGTTTCCTTTTAAGGGATGTATGTTTTGTGTTGTGTTCAGCAGAATTCTGGGTCAGAGTATCTCTGAAACGGCAAGGCTTGTTAGGCCAGCAGTGGTGAGAATTGACCAACACAGGAGGGACAAACCACAAACTGGCGACAGGGTGTTGGACGCCCAAGGCTTGATGCACAAGGGCAACGAAGGCTATCTGGTCCAAGCCAACAGAAGGTCAACTGTGGCACAAGTCACACAAAAGTTTAATGTTTGTTATGGGAGGAATGTGTCACAGCACATTGCACTATGAGGCTGTGAAGCCACAGACCAATCTGAGTGCCTATCATGACCCCTGTCCACCGTCGAGAGTGCCTTCAATGGGCATGTGAGCCTCGGACCTTGGAGCAATGGAAGACGGTCGCCTGGTCCGATGAGTCTCGTTGTCTTTTACATCACATGGACGACCGTATACATGTCCGTCATGAAGCTGGGGAAGTGATGGCACTTTTTACAACAAAAATGAATCATCACTGAACTTGCTTAAGCTGGACTATGACACTATTTTCTTCTAGAGCTGCTGTACAGTTGAAACAAACTTTGTTGCATTATTTTCCTGTTATTTCTGTAAAGCTGCTTTGTCTGTATTGTAAAAAGCACTATTTAAATAAAGGTGACTTGACAGGATACATTGTGGGACGACGGCAAACCGGTGGAGGGAGAGTGATGCTCTGGGCAATGTTCTGCTGGGAAACCCTGGGTCCGGCCATTCATGTGGATGTAAGTTTGACACGTGCCACCTACCTAAACATTGTTGTAAACCAGGTAAACCCCTATTACAATGGTATTCCCTGGTGGAAGTGGATAATACACCCTGCCACACTGCACATATTGATCAGGAATGGTTTGAGGAACGTAATGAAGAGTTGTCCTGACCTCCAAATCCAATTGAGCATCTCTGGGATGTGCTGGACCAACACGGCGGCTCCACCTCGTATCCAACAGGACTTGAAGGATCTGCTGCTGATGTCTTGGTGCCAGAAACCACAGGACACCTTCAGGGCTCTCGTAGAGTCTATGCCTCGGTGGGTCGATGCTGTGTTGGCAGCACACAGAGGACTAACAGCATATTAGGCAGGTGGCCATAATGTTTTGGCTCCTCAGTTATGTTATAAATGGTACCCATTTATACTGTGTGAGAAAAACATTTCTTTGACTAATGTTTTTTTTTTTTTTTTTTTTTTTTTTAGAGCACAGAATGTGGTTATATCACATCCGTTGCAATGTCCAAAGTAGACTAGCCATAATATCATCATTTTGACAGGTGTACAGTACCACTTACTATAAAGACTATATGGTTTAGCCCTGATATTATATCTCATAAGTAATGATGTGGACTATTTTTTTTTTCTTTACCAACCCTCCTTGTTTGAAAATGGTTCCTCAGCATCTACAGCATTACAGAGCCTGTGAGGATCCATTGCACATATAGTGTCATTGAGACATGATCTTTTCCCTTATGATTTATCTTATCTCAATGAGCAAAGAACAGAGTAAGTCTCATCCATTGCGGTGTGGGAAATATTCCCCACTTCTTCCTCTGAATAATATCTTATAGTTTTACATTAACTGCTGAACATAAGGACTTTGCAACTCCATCCTCAAGGTAACCCATTGATTCAGAATAAAGTGGCAGTGATGTATGTCTTTGTCTAGGGTGTTGTTCACTTATGACACAGTAATGCCCTGCACCAAGAGCTCTGGCCTCCAGAAGTGAGTAGAAACGCTCTCTTTCAAATGGACTTTGCTGATATATTAGTAAAAAATCCCTTTTCCCATCATGCCCCCCTTATTCATGCTAAATATGACAGGCACTTTCTGAATTAGAAAAACGATGTGCACTGTTTCCGAAAAACAAGGGGTTTACCCAACTTACCCACTGGCTTATTTACCCCAGCAATGTCCCGTCTGATGTCCGTCCTCATCTTTGCCAGATCGGAATGATTCTTCACCAGCCGCATCATTCATCCTTATTTTAGGAACTGGAACTCAGGACTAACAAATCTGCCTTTTTTTCCCCAAAACTAGACTAGACAACCTTCTGTCACTGTTACATGATTAATTTACATATCCTTGTTGTTAATGATCACCTACCTAACATTATTAATGTTAATTAACACACGGTCAGTTTTCTCATATGTGCCAGAGAAGAATGGGCTTCCTCTGCTGAATATTGGTTCTTCATTGAAAGAAAAGAAAACAAATTATGGTGGGATTGTTTTTAGGAAACAAACTCCCTAAATTTATGGTTCTATTTCTTATTTTCTAACAGCCATGTTTTGCAATGCTGTTATCTCTTAAAGTACATACTTCACTCATCTTGTTTCTGATCAGATCTAACATAACTCAATTATCAGATTTGATTTTGAAAAGAGAACCAATCAGATGAACATGTAGCATTTACTGCCCTGTCAATTATTGATCTGCTGTTACTCTCTATCAGGTCCATCATGCTAGCTTTGAACTTTTTTATCATTTTATGCATCTTTTACAACATTGTTGGGCTGATATCAGATCAGAATTCCTCTGTCAGTCGTTCTGTACTTCATAGCTCAAACATGTTTCGCATGTTTCTTTTTCTTTTGCATTTCTTATGTCTCTTTGGCTGTCAAGGTAGATGTGAGGTGAGCGACTCTTTTACACATATCATTTATGCCTATGTTATAATGGATATTTCAGTTTTTGTGCAACCAAACAGCAAACAGAAGTTATATTTATTAGAATAAGTTTTACTTATTCTAAAGTAATTCGGCATGTATCAATGTGAAGTATTGGTTGTCACCTAAAAAGTTGTGTATATGACAATTGATATTTCACCACATATTTTGAATGATTTCTCTTATCATGTTTTGCCCATAGGCAACACAACGAGTGATCGGTAAGTGTGCTTTCTTCCTCTCTTCTCTGCTGAGAAAGTATTTTAATGTACATAAAGTAAAAACTATGCCTAACTGCATTGACATTGATTTCGCAGAATATAATGTAGATGGTGGAAAAGAAGATCTGTTTGATGTTAATGAAGGTAAGGTGAACATGTCATCACTAGGTCTATAAGTGCTTGCTTTGCTTTGCATGATAGTCAGTCTCATTGACCATGGCCTTTCTGTCTTGTCTTGTTTGTCATGTTTTCAGATGCGGGTCTTGATCTTTTCGAGGGAGATATTTTATATGATGAGGTAAGAGCTGATATTTTGTTTATCAGCAGACCAGATACTAACTAATTTGACCTGAAAAACAAAAACAATCTGTTTGTGTGTGGTTTGCTGTTCTCATAGCATTAATGCTGTATGTGTGAATAAACATAATTCAGCAGTGAACTGCATATGTGACAGAATGTAACGTCCTGTTTCTGTCTCAGAAATGGGGGAGGAATTCTATAATCGGGGATGAATACAGATGGCCAAAAACGATTCCTTATTACCTTGAGGATGATTTGGGTGAGTTTCTTTAGTCCATTTTTTGATACAGATACAGTATCACAAATATAGTAAAACAGTACAACAATAAAATAATAATATAATATAAAACATGTTTTTTATTGTAATATATTTTAAAATGTATTTTATTCCTGTGATCAAAGCTGAATTTTCAGCATCATTACTCCAGTCTTCAGTGTCACATGATCCGTCAGAAATTATTGCTGAAAATATGCTGATTTGCTGTTATGAAAGCAGTTTTATATTTTTTATATTTTTGCGTAAACTGTCATATCTTGTTTTATGAAAAGAAAGTTCAAAAGAGCAGCTTTTATTAAAAAAAAACAAAAACAATTTTGTGACAATTTAAAAATCTTGGCACTTTTGATAAATTTTAATGCAATTTTAAAGCAATGCAATTTTAAAGGGATAGTTCACCCAAAAAATACAAATCTGTAATTACTCACCCATAAGTCGTTCCAAACCCGTAAGACTTTCGTTCCTCTTCGGAAAAAGAAATTAAGGTCTTTTTGATTAAATCGGAGAGCATTCTGTCCCTCCACAGTTACGCAACTTTGAAGCTTCAAAAAGTTCATAAAAGGAATCGTAAAACGAATCCATATGAATTGAGCGGTTTAGTCCAAATTTTCCGAAGAGACTCGATCACTTTATATGATGAACAGATTTAATATAGACTTTTACTCACATATAAACATTGATCAGCAAACATGATCAGCAACAGAAGCTCAACCGAACCTGCTTGCTGAAGCTCAATTGTACTGCGTAACTCGATAATGAATCTCACTGATTCTTACAGAAGCTCAAACGTGCTTCGTAATACGAAAATGAACCTCATTTCATAATAACATGAGCGGAGTGGAATAAAGAATGTGTATTCAAAATGGTAAGCAAGCGCTGCTTTGTTTGTGGTTTACCTGCAGTTTTAGCTTCACTTTCCCCTTTTGAATGATGAATATAGACAAATATATCTGCTTAAGAAGACAGTTATCTCTTTTACACGCAGGCGCAGACCGCGTGTGCGAGCTGACAGTCGGTTGTAGTCCTTTCGGAGTGTTCAAGCACAGATTTTCTTCCCTGACCCACGCTTTCAGCAGCGCTAGTTCTTTATTGTCGGTACTGATGGTGTGTCCCTACCTTTACACATTTTATAAGCTCTTCACAAGTTCTCAGCTGGTCAAAATACCATCGGTTGTAGGCTACGCACATACAACGAGTGGATTTAGCCCAGCACACAGCATAGTTTTCGATGTCCGGTAAGTTCAGTCGCAAGATAAGGTAGGGAATGTATCCCTATGCCTTTTGGTTCGTTATCTTTAGGTTCTGGACCATACAAACCAAGTAAACCGAACTACAAGTGTGAACACACCCTTATTGAAGCAACATTTACCTGCCCCTATACATGACGTTGAACAAAACAAAATGTTATAGGTCACTTTACATGTCAGTCAGATGACCTCTTCCTGTCTAAGTGGACAGTCATTATTATTGAAGCGGCCGGAGAGGCCATATCTTATGTTGCCAGTCAAAGGCTATGCCATATTAATTAGGCCCTAACAAATCAATTTCTCTATGGACAGATATCAATGCAAAGGGGGTTATCCTGAAGGCCTTTGAACAGTATCGGTTGAAGTCATGTATCGACTACACACCATGGAATGGAGAAGAAAACTATATCTCTGTATTTAAAGGCAATGGGTGAGCAACTAAACACTTATATACATGCTTCTCCACACAATATGAGCTGTGTAGAAACCATGATAAAATATATATATGTATGTGTGTGAATAGCTGCTTTTCATCAGTTGGGAACCGGCGAGTTGGCAAACAGAGGCTGTCCATTGGCAGCGGATGTGATCGTATCGCCACCATTGAGCATGAGTTTCTCCATGCATTGGGCTTCTGGCATGAGCAATCCCGCTCTGACCGTGATGACTATGTCTCCATCATCTGGGACCACATTTCAGAAGGTATTTTTTTATTCAATATATCCTATGCACAAAAAATATTGTATTAGGTCTGGTATTCTGTCACAGTATTGGTGGCTGTAATGACAAAGGAGTAAAAACCCCTTTAAATAATAATTCCAAGAGGAAACACACAGGAGAACAGAATAAATCCACCACATCCAACATAAACGATACCAGACAATGAACAGAGGAAACTAAAGCCCTATTCGGACGGGACTAGTTTAACATGGAGAGGTGGGGTAAATTAATAATTACCAGAGCTTCTCTGTGATTTTAGTCCTGTCCGAAAGTGCATGTTAGTAATCATTATGGACAATGTCAGTAAAAATTACGGTGAGTTTTACCTCCAGTAAAAAGGTCTGGAAAAATTACCTCAGGTAATACTAATCCCCTACTAATTCCTTACTAACTACCGTGCGAATAGACCCGCTGTAAATATGTACATAAATATTTTGTCATTTCCTGTTTAAAAGTAGGTTTCCGCATTTTGAAATTTATATTACAGACATCCTGTGGTAAAATTACATTACTCCGTCTACCCTTGTAAAGTGAATCCCGTCCGAATGGGGCTTAAGAGTTTAAATACAGAGAGATAACGAGGTAACTAAATAAACAACAGGTGAACATAATCCAATCAGAAACCATAGAAACTAACTAGCAAACAGAACTCAGGCAAAGCACAACAGGGAACAGAATGAAAACGAAACCAAAACAGAACAGAACAGGGGTGCGTTTCCCAAAAGCATTGTTATATGGTCGCTAGTTCCGTCGTTATCAGCATAATTCAACGAGTCTGTGTTTCCCGAAAACATAGTTCCAATGAACATTCGCAAACAGCAGCGTAGAGTTGTGTGGCTGGAATGACAGTCATTGTTTGCATGACATGTGGACTCAATAAATCTTTATCTTGAGCCTAATAAGCAAACTGACATTCAGTACAATCTATATATTTGATTTAGAATGAATACAAATGTAATTTACGTCTTTTAGTTTGTCAAGAGATTTAAAGCATCGTTTTAGAAAAGTGTGCATGTGTGAACGTGCTCTAGTACGTAAGAACGAGCCTATGGATGAATCTGGAAATAAAGCAAAATAACTGAGAAAAATGAGAAATAGTCCTCAGATGCCATGTCTGTAATTTATAGCAAAACATCTAGCATTAATTCGATCTCAAACAGATTCATTAAAAGAAGTTATTACTCCACCACCTGTGTGAGGTCATTAACCAACATGGTTGAATGACCAATTAGCGAGTTACGTCGTTTTACGGAAAACGTACCCCAGAACGATACCGTTACAGAAACAATAGAGCATGTAATAATAAAATGTAAAAAAATATTAAAAATAAAGATTAGAACTGGAGAAAGTAAGAAACATGGGTGAAGAAACATTCAATATGCAAAGTCTTCTGAAAGAGCATGCAAAACAATGTATCAAATATAGAATATATAATAAAATATCTTAAAAACAGGACTAGAATCTAGTTTTTTTTTTTTTTTAAACCTGCTCCACACTCTAGTCCAGACAGTAGCGTTAGTGACTGGCGCTGGTAGGTCACATGATAATGACAACATTGCGAATATAGTACGTCCAGATTACACTCATACTACACACATTCATACTATATAGAACATACTTTTTTAGCGGTCGTGTAATAATTTAATCGGAGTAATTACTTTTTCAAAATAAGTACCTACTCAAGAGAGTATGCGATTTCGGATATAACCAATGTTTAAGTGAAACATTAGAGACCTTATTCCTAGGTGAATTATTCCCAATATTATTCCCAATTTTGGATTGGTGGTACCAGTCGTAGGTGTCTAGAAGACATAACTTAAGTCAGGTGTACATAGGGGAATATCTACCACACCACACCATCCCAACCCTTTTCTCTTTCTTAATTTCGACAAACAATAAATAAGACAAAAGATTTAACATATAGTACTTCCTGAAGACTAAGAAACTGATGACGTCTAATGCAGGCACAGTTTTATAGTCATAATGGAGTGCCATTTCACTTCATATGACTGCTGTCGGCCAATTGAATTGGTTCAGTTTCACACATACTTCAGAGACCGGTCACGCTGAAGCTTTGAGTTCCCTTGAAGGGGAACCACACTATACATGATGAAGAATACACACTCTACAACAGACAAAGAACTGAACTGGTGGTATTATCACACAGGGCAAATGAGGGAGAAAACAAATAACTATAACAAATAGTCAAGTCAAGTCAAGTCACATTTATTTATATAGTGCTTTTTACAATACAGATTGTTTCAAAGCAGCTTTACAGAGATAACAGTAAAATAATGCAAAAAAAGTTTGTTTCCAGAAGAAAATAGCATCACAGTCCAGCTTAAGTAAGTTCAGTGATGTTTCATTTTTGTTTTTAAAAAAGTTATTTAGTTCATATATATATATATATATATATATATATATATATATATATATATATATAGCCGCTCTGGAGTAAACCGTGGTTAAGAAACTAAACTCAAAGAACCAAAACACAAACAATATATGACATTTACATTGTGTATCACATGTGTATTTACAGTATGAAAAAAATCATAATTTAGAAGATTATTAACAAACAGATTATTGTTATGCTCGTTTGATACAAGGAGATATTCTCCGGGATGGATTTATTTTCGAAACACTTTCATTTCACAGACAGGAAGCATAACTTCGTCAAATACGACGACACTACATCCAGTGCCCTGAACGTACCTTATGATTATGGTTCCATGATGCATTACAGCAAGAAAGCTTTCCAGAACGGCACTGATCCCACCATAGTCACCAAGATCCCTGCCTTCAGTGACGTCATAGGCCAGCGTATGGAGTTCAGCGACAGCGACCTGCTCAAACTCAACAGACTCTACAACTGCAGTAATGCATTTTACACACTATCACATCTAAAATGAGACAAAACCTCTCTCCTTCATAAAATGTGATGTTTAGTTTACGTCAATGGTTCTCAACCCTGTTTCTGGACCCCCCACCACTGCACAAGTTGAAGGTTTCTTTTGTCTGACACACACATTTCAGGTCCTGTAGTCTCTACTAATGAACTGATGACCTGAATCAAGTGTGTTTGACTAGGGAGATGTGCAGTTTACACGACACCATTTTCATCCAAAAACTGAAAACTTTTTTTCACATGTGTATTACGTGTTCAGTCTATAGGCATGTAGTGTTTTTTTTTACAAAGTGACATCGCCAACTACTGGCCTGGCATGAATGATATAGTATTTTTAATAGTTTTCGTGGATTCGTGTGTACGGGGATCCTTTTGACAACATCGTAGTCTGAAAACGCGAACGTTTCCATTTTTAGTACACTGTTGTCGTGTAAACGTATGCTAAGTAGGGCTCCAGGAACAGGGTTGAGAACCACATCACAGTCATGAACCTGATGTGCTTTTTGCTTAGGGCTGGGTGTAGATACAAGTTTCAAGATATGATTTGATTCCAATTCTTGCTGGTATCAGCAGGAGGGACGTTCTCAACATTAAAAAGTTGACAATGGTCAAGTGTACTAAATACCTTGTTTGCAACCAGATTGTACAGAAGAAAATTATGAAATGTAGGAATGTTTAAAGTTTGCCTGGACTACTGGTTCACCTGACAGCATGTGATTACTTCACAGAAAGCTCCTCCACATTTCTGGACTCCTGTAACTTTGAGACGGAAAATATTTGCGGAATGATCCAAAGCCATGAAAATGCTGCAAGCTGGCAGCGCGTTTCCAAAGCTACAGGTGGACCAGACACTGACTACACCAACATGGGACGTTGTGATGGCAAGTCTTGTTGATTTTTAATATTTAAAAACTTCAATGCATTCTTTATAATTGACAAGCTTTAAAGAGATAGTTCACCCAAAAATTTAATTTCTCTCATAATTTACTCACACTTGTATCATTCCAAACCAGTTTGGCATTACTGATGTCAAATCTATCATTAAAGCAATGACCATTTTTCATTGAATAACAACTTATATTTCAGTCTATTTTACAATTTTAAAACTGTTATGGTGCTTTTTAGTTCACTCATTCATTCTGGTTGTATGGAAAAGAGCACTTCACTTCGGTTTCATTTTTCTTCATCTTTTGTCATACAGAAATTTATATATGACAGTGCAGTATGACGTCTGCAATATCAGTTTCATTTGTAACAATCCCTTTAAAACAATAATTTGTGCATGAAGATTAATGGAATGCCGAATATTTAATCTGTTAAATTAAGTGTTTTGCAATGTGAATGTGACCACTCTTGACAGGGTGCTGATGTAGAACACAGATTAAAGACCCTTGCACACATGGACATGTGAAAGAAACTTCCGTTTAAAAATCCAGCAAATTTATTCGGATAACTTTGAAAATTTTGCACATGAATAACTTACCTGGCATGTGAATACTGAAATCTCTCTTGGAATTTGATGGGTTTTTTTATGTTTTCACAGTTATATATATGAATGTTATACGTATAATGTTAGTTAAAATATTTGGCATTCACAAACAATCGCAATACAATTTACTACTGTTATTAATGAATGCCAGTGAGATGTTAACTTCAGCCTGGTACACACTTAACGACTGTTAGGCCAATTATGAAGTACTTTGATACTTACGACTGGATCATGCCCAAATGCGCAGAGTCAGAGACAGTTGCGTTCAATCAGTGTTCACAGTCGGTGTTTAAAATCTGCTCCAGTCTTTGGAAACAGTCTGTAAGTGTGTTCAGTTCAGTCTTAGAATGTTTCAGCTAGTCGTAATGATAAACAACTCAAAAGTTGAGCGATAAAATCAGCTGCTGCAGAATTTCACGTTAAACATTTTCAGGTACCAGGTTTACTACATGGTTAAACAGGTAAATGTGTTAGTTACATTAATTATAAAATCTCTAAAACTCTAACATGCAGAAAACGTTTTCAGTACAGTCAAACACTCCTTTACTTTGACTACAAACACCTCTCATAATCACTTAACTTGAGCATTTTTGAAACGTGGAAGGCTTTGCAATTGTCAGTTCATATATACTATCTGTATAACCATCATGTTTTCAGGAAAGGGTTATTTCATGCACTTGAGCACAGCGGTTGGGATGGAGGGGAACAAGGCGCTGCTGGAGAGCAGGATTCTTTACCCCAAGCGAGGATTCCAGTGCCTGCAGTTTTTCCTCTACAACAGCGGTCATGCAAGTGACCAGCTCAGGATCTGGACGCGAGAGTTCGACATGGCAAACCCGAACGGGACCCTGCATCTCATTCAGCAGATTGAAGGTACAAATGTTCAGCCTTGGATTAATGAATATCAGACGTTATTTTAAATGTGACTGTTGTCAAAGACATTTTATTTGCACCACACAGGTTTGTATTTATTTATTTTGCATTAGTCTTATTACACACCTTAAATATCTTGAATGAAATTTGAACGTCTCATTCCATTTTCAGGGAACTGGAGTTACATGCGTAGCCCTAAGATGTTCCCTGTTAGGGCTAAGCTGTGAACTGTGCACAATCATAGTGAGCTAGGTATAACAACTCTAAACATCAACACTTTACAGGGCGCATCCCCTGCGACTTGTATAACAGGGACTCTTAAACAGGAGAGCATAACCCTACTTAAAACCGTATTAACTATAGAGGAGGTGGACGAAATGAAGGAATGAAAACTGGAGAACCCGCCCAGATAACTCTCATTCTTCCAGCTCTAACCACTTTCACTTAGGGTGTGGCTCTACAGACTGGTGTGCACAAGACATATCTCTTTTTGCCTATAAAGATGCCATATAGCAACCCATCCACAGGGGAGCATAAGATCCTACTTACAACGCAACAATAATTAGGGAGGAAACAGAATGAGAACTTGGGACAGTATGAACATGCCCAAAATAATTCCCATTCGTCAACTCCAACCTTGGGAAAGAATAAAGAATAAAGAATACATACGAAGTAAAGGTATCTTTATTGACGAGCGTGATTGTTCCCGGTGCCCCCTGCATCATTGGTCTGCATCGCACGGCTTTCACATTCATGCGAATCACACCAAAGTTTCAGTGCAGCCGAACTCAGACAAGATGGTCTCTGCATAACAGCTTTCACATTTAAAAATTTGAATGCGAATCATACCCCGTTTTAAACTAAACTGCCAGTGTGAAAGCACCCACAGAAACAATTCAGTCTGTCTAAGCACTGCTCATAGAAGTGGTCGCGGTGAGATGATGCGACCTCTTAACTTTTGGTTGCTTTAGCTCCAGTATTATCTGAAGTGTTAGCAATGATCTGATGAAGTTGGAGTTTGTTAAAGGAGTTTTCGCAGTTAGATGATGTGACGCGCTTTACAAGCCATAGAGAGGGCGGGCACCTGTCCTACGATAGTCCTTCTCACATCTTCATCATAGCCCTCCTGGCGACGGAGCAATTGCGCTCACATCCTGCTGGAGGGAGGGCAATCACAACAAAGAGGTAACATAACAACCATACCTTCTGTTAAAAGATCAAACTACAATTTAAGGGGTTGCATCATCTCACTGAGACCACTCCTTCAGTAGGCTGCCACCTCACCTCCATATAGAGGGTGAGCGACCGAAAGTGAGGGGGTTGTAAGGTTCTTCTGCCACCAACCCTATTAAGAAATAGTTGTCTCTCAACAGTTTCTCCAGCTGAGCTGTAAGAAGCGCAGCTTAAATGTGAAGGGGTTACATCATCTCACCGAAACCACTCCTTCAATAGACTGCTGCCTCAGAAGTTCACTGCTAACAACTCCAGTCAAACTGGAAGGGAGGCAACCGCAAGTAACGGGGTCATATCGTTTCACCGTGACAGCTCCTTCCATAAACGGTTGACTCTCAGCAATTACTATCCGCTGGTTTCTAATACTAAACACCTCTGCTGAAATAGTGAAGTGAAAGTGAAGGGGTCACAGAATCTCACCATGACCAATCATTCAGCTATGCTGAAAACCAAATAAAGAGGGGATTGGATCATCTTTATTCTTTTTCACGCAACCACACCCTCGAATGCAGAGCGTTAGCAACAAAAGAACGTTCTACTTTAAGACTGTAGTCTGCTTTGACCTCCAACTGGAGAGGGCAACAGGGCTACTTTTTTTTTTTACTCTGTCTACCTCTTACTGGCACACTCGGGGTTCGTAAGCCATATACCAACATCAGCTGATTAATGCTGAGGGTGAGGGAAGGTAAGGGAGAAGGGAAATGGTGGAGGTGGCGGGAAAGTGATGAATTATATATTTACTTTTTTAATCCTTTTTAACCAGTCTTTCAGACTGTTGTCAATTTGTACCTCCCTCAAATCTTGGCTCCTTGTCTCGTCAACGTGCCACCTTTGTCCCTAGCTCCTGGATTTTTAACAGAAGGAGAGGGGACCTGGCCGAGTCAGGGATATATCGCCTGAATGCTTCCGACTGCACCTACGCCTCTCTGAAGTTTCCCACCACTGTCTCAACGGCAGTGTCGAAAAGTCCAGAGGGTGATAACGTGGCATCAAGGAGAAAAGATTTCTCCCTCTCCTTGTTCCCCAACAGACTGAGCCTGAGATGCCTCTATGAAACCACCATAGTCACCATAAAGCAGCCAATGGCAGCAGATGTCTGTTTAGTTGCCTGGAGAGACAAATCCGCAGTACGGTGCAGTTCGGCAACTGCTTCAAGCGACAATCTCTGCCCATTATCCAGGTCCTTCAGGAGGTCAGCCTGATAAGCCTGCAACACTGCCATTAGCCGTGTTTCCACTGTCGGGCCAAAAGTGAGCGTGCTAGTGCATGCCAGGGCTTCTGGGCCAATGGCCAGTGGTTTTTGGACCGCTGAATACCTTGGTCCAAAGCGGGCCAACTGGGACTTGAGGAGTGGTCATGAACAAAGGTGACCATCAACACTGCTGTTCATTTCCCATGTTATCATATCAGGCTACCAGCTAACCCTTAGCATTTAAGAAATGTAAAACAATTTTCAGCTCAAAACTCACTTTCAGACACCAGCAAGTGTTTGAAATAACTTCGATTGTGAACCCATGGGGATTGTGATCACCATATGAGGAAAAAATATACCTAAAATATGCCGGCATCAGTATCTGCGAATGTAGTAATGGGTTATAACCGGACTTATATCCTCCATATGTTGAGTGATGATTGGCTAGATCTGTGGTTAATGAATGACGTGACTTCCCGGTAGAACTTGCGCTGTAGCTCCCATTTCTGGCATTAAACTCTAAATGGGGCAGGCTGATAAGTCTTTGACTCATTTGGTAGCAATCCCATTATCTACATGGCACAGCTGATTGGTTGCTGTTGCATCAGCAATAAATGAGCGTTTAATTCATGTATGTTATATGTGCAGCAGCAGCATGTCTTACCTGCTCACAGCAATGTCTGTGAATGTATTGGCAGTAGTAAGTCTCGGTATTTGCTCTGCAGCAGCAGCAGCGTAGCAGATCTTTTCCACCAAGACCAAATACATTAACATTGCATATCCATTACCATGCCAATCTCTATTACCAGAGATTTGTAATGTCCTGAGAGTTGTCATGATAGAAATGAGATATTAACTCATATAACTCCTGTATTCTTCTCATGAGCTCCCTCTGTTGCTCTGGCTGAAAGGATAACATTATAGTGACATGGGAGAGATTGCTCAAACCTTGCCAGATCACATAATATCGTGGAAAATTAATAGAAATGCTCACACTTTCTAAAGAAATTTAACAAACATATGATATTTTATCAATATTTTTCTAAATGTGTAAGCCTTTGGACTTAAAAGACCTAATGGAGTTGTTTTGTGCATTCCTGTGATCACAAATACATGGAAGCAGGTGCAACTGAATAGGTTCTCTTTTTATGTGAAATGGTAAAGACCAGTTTTATTCAACATAATTGATGTGCACTCCTGACACAAATTAATAAATTACTGTCACTGGCTCAAGGTCCGAGGCTATTGGCCCAACCTGGCATGTTGTTAGCCCTGGCTCTCACTGGCCCGACAGTGGAAAAGTGTGCAGGGCTCCACCAGCCTGACCTGCTGATATGCTTGGCCATGGCCTGCCCTGAAGCGCTCATCCAACCTTAATCCTAATCTAGCTGTGGCACAGGCCATGACCTCTAATA
The DNA here is from genome assembly GCA_022828995.1 of Vimba vimba. Lineage (NCBI taxonomy): Eukaryota > Metazoa > Chordata > Actinopteri > Cypriniformes > Leuciscidae > Vimba > Vimba vimba. Next base: position 33,459,098 of record CM040822.1, on the reverse strand, counting down.
ATTTGTGTGTTGTGGCGTCATTACCAGGAGATGGGAAAATCAAAGTAAATTTCACGCTTTTAGAGATTTCCTTATTTATTTTAATCAGAAAAAACATCTACTTTTAAATGGGTATCTAACCAGCTGATGCATCGTTTTCACAAACTATAGTTGTGAATGGAAACTATATTTAACTTTTGTATTCCCATTTAGCAAAAGAAACAATCCACTATAGCTGGATGACTTTGCAAAAAAGGAGGAAAATTTCGAGAGATTGATTATATTGGCCACAATACAGATATATGTCAAGTTTGCAGCTATATTAGAAACACCCAGGAAGCAGTATTAACAAGTTTTCTGTAATTCAATGCTAAGCCGCCAGAATAACACAAAGTATAGTGTAATGAATGCATGTACTGTACAGAATTTTTTTTAATAACTGTGGAAATGTATCATCAGTGTCTGTGAAAAGGGTCCATTGGTCCTGAATACATAGGAGCTTCTCAACAGAAAGAACAGCACAAGAAAAGTGACTTGTTGTTTTTATAAAACAGATACTAACTAAGAAATATATTTAGGAGAAAAAATGTTGTGAATCAGATAGATTGGATTTGTCCTTCCACTAGCAGGTATAAGGATAATAGTTGGGCTCTATGAGTGCTATGCAGTAACATACTGTACGGGGTAGCTGTTACTAGATAACCACTGGAACACTAGGTTGACTGAATTAACAACACAACCAGCTGCTTTATTCATTAACAGTGACTCTTTTATGTCTTTTATTTGAAAGCTCCTCCCGGTGGCCTGTGGCAAATCCACCACGTGAGCCTGAACGTCTCCAAAAAGTTCCGTGTGGTGTTTGAGGGAATTAAAGGGAGTGGAAACACAGGCGGACTCTCACTAGACGACATCAACCTATCAGAGACGACTTGCCCTGAACATGTATGGATGATCAAGGACTTCAGAAGCATTCTGGAGAACACGCCAATGGACACTGCTATTTATAGCCCACGTTTCAGGTCTAAGGATGGCTACACCTTCCAAATGGGCCTGTATCCCAATGGCACAGCTGGATACCCAGGCGAGTTGGGAGCTTATGCTCACTTAACGTCGGGGGACGATGCCGTGAATGACAGTCTGGTCTGGCCTGCTCGCTGGAAGCAGATTACCATGATGCTGATGGACCAGAATGCAGACATCCGCAAACGTATGTCCAACCAGAGGAGCGTAACAACAGACCCCACAATGAAAGTGGAAGGTGAGGTGTTGTTGATTTGGGTATATGATTCCCATCATGTCCTGCTAGATTTCTGAAATGTTTACATGCCAAATTTAGTGTTTCACATTAATTACATAGACTAATCTAACCACAGTGTCCCACCACAGTGTCATAATGAACTGACAAATATATTTATACTCCCCATAATAACATAAAAGATCTCAAATATTGTGTTTTGCTCAGTTGAACCAAAATCAAAAGTGCCTTGTGGCTTAGTGCCCTTATCAAATCAAAAGATTTAATCAAGTGAAGTAAAGTCATCTATAGCACTTTATAGATAGAAATAGAAATTGTTTCAAAGCAGCTTCACAATAATAATTAAAAAGCTAATGATACAAACGTAATCAAACATGAGAGAAGTTCAAATTCTACTGTAAAGCAGCTGTAGCAAGACAATAGTGAATTCAACTCAAAAGTGTCAGTCAAATCAATAATATCACTGAATATTAAGTCTCACCAACTAAGCAAGCCAAAAACAACAGTGGCAAGGAACCCAAACTCCATCAGGTGACAGAAATTGAGAAAAAGAAATGGAGAAACCAGGCTCAGTCAGGAGACCTGATCTGCTCTGGCCTAGATGAACATACGGTTCGTCACACAGGCATTAGGTGGGAAGGAAAATTTGTAGTCTGTCTGGCAGGTTGCAACATACATGTACTGTAGAGTTGCCGTTTAGCCAGTAGCACGATGAGTTTAGATTCCAGCTGGTCCTGACATGACACATTCATAGCTGTCCATAGGAATCTGTGCAGAGGGCTCATCCAGTTGCCCTCTAGTTGAAATAAATGTATACAGTCATTTGAGAAAGAAAGTACATCCTCTTTGAATTCTATGGTTTTACATTCAGGACATAATAAAAAATCATCTGGTCCCTAGCAGGTCTTAAAATTAGGTAAATACAACCTCATGTGTCATTATTTATTTAACAAAAAAATAGGTCAAAATGGAGAACCATGTGTGAAAAACTAAGTACACCCTTACTGCTTCCATAGGAATTATGAGAGTAAGTAGCATTCAGACGCTGCTAATCAAATGCCAAATTGATTGATCGATCACCTCTATAAAAGCAGAGGTTTTGGAAGTTTGCTGGTCTGGAGCCCTCAGGTGTGTGTTAACACAATGCCATGGAAGAAAGACATCAGCAATAATCTTAGAGAAACAATTGTTGCTGCCCATCAAACTGGGAAGGGTTAAAAAGGCCATTTCCAAACAATTTGAAGTCCATCATTCTACAGTGAGGACGATTAAGACAATTGCCAATCTTCCCAGGAGTGGACATCCCAAATTCACCTAAAGATCAGACCATGTAATGCTCAAAGAAACTGCAAAAAGCCCAAGAGCTACACCTCAGAATCTACAGGCTTCCATAAACATGTTAAATGTTAAAGTTCATGATAGTTCAATTAGAAAAAGACTCGACAAGTTTGGAAGGGTTGCCAGGAGAAATAATCTTCTCTCTAAAAAGAACATGGCAGTACGTCTTAGGTTTGCGAAGTTGCATCTGAACAAACCACAAGACTCCTGGAACAATGCTCTTTGGACAGACAAGATCAAAGTGGAGATGTTTGGCCACAAAGCTCCACGTTTGGGAAAAACTAAACACAGCATATCAGCACAAACACCTCATAGCAACTGTCCATCACGCTGGTGGAGGTGTGATGATTTGAGCTTGTTTTGCAGCCACAGGACCTGGGCAACTTGCACTCATTGAGTCGACCATGAACTCTGTATATACCAAAATGTGAGGCCATCTGTCCGACAGCTAAAGCTTGGCCGAAACTGGGTCATGCAACAGGACAATGAAACAGCAAATCTACAACAGAATGGCTGAAAAAGAAAAGAATCAAGTTGTTGCACTGAGCCATCCTTACACTGGCCCAATCAGAGTCCAGATCTCAACCCGACTGAAATGATGTGGCGGGAGTTGGGACCTTAACAGAGCTGTGCATAAATAGATGCCAACAAACCTCAATGAACTGAATCAACAGAGAAATGTGGGACAAAATTCCTCAACAATGATGTGAGAGACTGATAAAGTCATACAGAAAACGATTACTTCAAGTTATTGCTGCTAAAGGTGGTTCTGCAGGCTATTGAATCATGTGGTGTATTTAGCTTTTCACACATGGCTTCTCCATTTTGGCTTTATTTTTGTCAAATAAATTGACAAATTGGTGTAACATGTAATGTGTTTTTATTATGTGCTGATACATAAAACCATACAATTTAAAGAGGGTGTTCTTTCTTTTTCACATGACTGAAGTCTGTTGCACTGCATGTTTTAAAGTGAAGTGTGCACTTTGCTCACGCGATCAGCTCGTGATCCAGTGTTATCAGAGTGGCTAAGTTTACAGTGAACTCCATCTCTGCATGTGCTGTGAGTTTAACTTGCATTTGGGAAAGCAACGGGCACCAGTTACGCATTATTTTCACATTCGCATTATATCCAACATTTTTCTAGACAGATGATTACAGCATTTTACTAAGAAGAATTTGTTTTATTTATATAGCACCTTTCCGTAGCTCAAGGTCGCTTTACATTTTGTGGTAAAATAAAAGCTTGAAGGTTTAACTCTAGCAAGTAAAGAAAAAAATAACAGTATTGTAATTTTACTACTGTAATGTAAAAAATAATAATAATATACTTATGAGAAAATAATTTTCATATTTACATTTATTTTACAGTGCTGTTGTATTAAAATAGTAACATATTAGTGTCTTAATATAAAATTATTATTATTATATAAAATTGTTTGGCTTCCTAAAACAGCAGTGTGAATATAATGTGGACTGAGACACTATATAACAACTAAAAAGATGTTTTAGTCCATTTTAAAATTCAACTACAAGTTAATTCAAAACATTTTACTCTGTTCAATTTGGTCACTGAAAAGGGGTTAGATGTCTTAATTTGGAGCTCTCTTGATCCCAAGGTGTAGATTATCAGATTGATGCATTTAATTCTGACAGAATCCTTTGGAGAAACCCAGAATCATCACTCTTTTGTTCAAATTTCCTCTTTAGGGACTGAAGATTTCTTCTGGGATGATCCACGTAAAGTTGGGATGAAAGTAACAGAAGACGACGGGACAGAGTACTTCCGTGGTCCAGGTGCCGGGACCCCTGTTTACCTCACCCAGGCCAGAGCCCTGAGCCGAGACTTCATCAAGGGCGGAGATGCCATCTTCCTCCTTACAATGGAAGGTGAGCACTGCGAAACACAGGGCCATTGCACAACTCAGTGGAACTTATTTCTCATTAGCTGATAATGTATTCAAAAAGACGCACAAGTGCACAAAGGAATAGAATGAAATCTTGTTTACTTACTCTCATTTCGATCTAAACCTACACTCTTAAAATAAAAGGTTCAATTGAGTTCTATACTGTATAGACTCAGTCAGTTTTAACCCTCTGATGGTCTTTTTTAGGAGTCACGTTCGTGGCCTTCCCGGTCAGAAGTGACCAGACACCTAAAAACGAAACTTCCTCCATCCCAGTAAAAACCAATGCAATTTATTTTTGTTCTATAATATTTATTCTTTTTAATTTAGTATTTTGAGACAATTTGATTGAACTTATTAATATTTATAGTCCATTTTTTGCCATTGAAAATAATGATTTTTTCTTTTTTTTTTTTTTTATATGCAGTATTTTCGGTTAAAATAGAGACTAGGCTTTCAGAAAAAAAAAAAAAAAAAAAAAAAAAACAATTTATTAAACATAAAATTAAATAAATCATGTTACTGCATGGGTTTACCACTAGATGCCTGTATAGCTCTAAATGGAGATGCTTGTGAATTCTAGTTGTTTTTGGACCAAATTACTTACTTTAAAGATGTGGATTGAATGTATTTTTGATGTTGGGCAACATCATTGGCAAGGCATGAAAGTTTTATTGAAAGTTTATATTGATTTGATATCAAAACCTAATGTTGTCTTTACATCAAATTCAAACGTTGGGTTGGAATAAACACCAGATATCTATCAAACCCCAACCTTAGCTGTCAATTCCAACTTTAAAGAAAGATGATTACATATAGTTAGTATGGAATTTTTTGGCATGACACCAAACTTTTAACCAAGCCAGGTTTTTGTTTTAAATGAAAAATCAGCAAACTGTGAAACTTGAACACCACAGTCAGACAAATGTCAAGATCCACTGTCAGCCAGACCCAAAGTATTTATTTTAAGACATCAGCAGAGAAAGTTAATGACCCAACGTATGCTAAACGTCATAACATTAATGTCCACACAACGTTAAATTAAAACATCATTACACGTTGATATTTTGTTGGTCTTAAGTTGTGGTAATAAGGAAAATCCAACATCTTCCAAACCCTCGGCGACATCTAATTGTCTCATGCTGACGCAGTACTGACAACAAACACTGACCTTCTTCTAAAATTCTCATAGCAACGCCAATATGTCATTTGCATGAGACATTTTGAAGATGTTGGATTTTAATTACAATTTGATTACGATCACAATTAAAAACCCACATAATATCAATGTCTAATGATACTATAATTTGATGTTGTGTGGACATTAGTCTTGTGAATTTCAGCAGATGTTGGGATTTGGTTACTTAATACCCTAACTTAATTAACTATATTCAACCAATTTGCAACGTCTTATGATGTCCATTGCCTGCTGGGTATGAAGGTATTTCTTCCATGGAACACAAAAGAAGATGTTTAACAGAATGTTCACACTGCTCTATTCCATACAGTCAAAGCTGACAATGATTGTCAAGAGGCACCAAAAAGTATTGTAACATCCAACGTCACGTTTTTAGGGCAGTCCTGGCCTGATGGTTAGAGTCAGACTGATGACCCGAAGGTTCGATTCTCAATACCGGCAGAAAATGACTGATGTGCCCTTGAGCAAAGCACTTAACCCCCAATCGCTCCCTGGGTGCCACAGCCCATGGCTGCTGTGTGTGTGTGTTCACTACTCCTAATGTGTGTGCACTAACTTGGATGGGTTAATAGTTCACTTCAAGATGAAAATTCTGTCATCATTTACTCACCCTCAAGTTGTTCCAAACCTGAATGAGTTTCTTTCTTCTGCTAAACAAAAAAGAAGATTTTTTTGAAGAATGTCGATAACCAAACAGTTGATGTACCCCATTGACTTCTATAGTATTTTTTTTTTCTGCTGTGGAAGTCAATGGGGTAAGACCTCAATGGAAGTCAGCTGGATGCTATGTTACTTGTGTGCTTACGTTTGTCCATCTGTTTGTGTTCTTGTAGATATCTCTCATTTGGTTGCTTCACAGCCCTTCCCTTCCACAACCATGACTCCAACAAACTCAACTCTTGGAACACCCGGTCCAACAAATCCAGACAACAACACGTCAACCAACACAACTACTGAGACCTCCACTACATCTGCCACCACCACTACACCTCACGACCCATGTGTGTCAGTAAAATGTGAAAATAATGGCGTGTGTGTGCTGAACGACGCAGGAGAGGCGATGTGCAGGTAATACATGAGAGGCCAGTTCACTGGACTTTTTTAGGTTTTTTTAAACATTGATTAGTGTGTGGTACAGTTATAAAGTGGAGCCGTGACCAACCACTTTGGTTCTTGGAAGTATTTGTCCAGTTCATTTTTTTCCACTGGGTTTTCCAAAAATTCTACACTAAATAGTGTAAGCCATGAATGAAACCAACCAGCTCTCAAAACATGAAAATAAGGTTTAAATAAATCAGACAAAAAGACACTAAAATAAAAAATGACAATATGAAGCTATTATAAAGTATTGTTTTTATGAAGTATTTAATTATAAAGTATTTGATTGTCTGTATAAAAAAAAAACTAAAAGATAAATGAGACACTAAACTACACAACCCAAGAAGCGCTGCAAATTAAGTAAAATAAAAAAATAACAATATAAAGCTATTGTTTGAAATGTTATTATTAATTATTTTATTGATAGTATAAAGCAAGTATGTGATTGTAAGAATAAAACAATGTATTTGCAGTTGATTTCAAAATAGATCTCAGTGCTCAGATCTGTTGCAGTGATTCTCTGTTACCAATGCAGTTTATATCGCTGCGTCTCATTTGATATACTTATACTATGCCCTAAAGGTATGTACTGCTTTTAAGAAAAAGTACATTCTTTTGAGTGTGTAGCACAAGAGTAGGCCAGCTTTTGGACAAACTACTTTGTCATAATTTCATCTTTAACGGACCGCTCTGCATCTTAGCTACATCCTGTCACCGTTTAAACTGCCCTGTCAATCATCTTGTCAAAGTTAAAATCCTCCACATTCATGGGAGACTCTCCCCATGTGTTTGCAATTTCCATAATGATGCATTTTAAAGTTAATGACCAAACATTTACAAAAGTCCACCAATCTGTTGCAGATGAAATATAATGTGGATAACATTGAATAAATATCTTTACATCAGGTTAGATGCTGATTATTAATCACTTAAAGCCCTTTATCTAAACCTTTCAACCCAGTCGTCGGACTCACAAATCCGTCATGTTTGTATTTTTTTTTATACGTTTTTTTGTGTTTGTAGTTCTAATCGAATCCTCATTTCTAGTAATCCTGAAGACCTCGATTAGCTGGTTTCGGTGTGTTTGATTAGCATCAGAGCTGAACTCTGCTGGACAGTGGCCCTCAAGGAAGTGTGTTTGACACTCCTGCGTCCGAAATCGCATACTTTTTTGAGTTGGTAATTACTTCATGACCACTGCAGTATGTTCTATCTAGTATGAATGTAATCCGGACGTACTATATTCGCCATGTTGCCAGAGGCATAACTTTGTTTTAAAAAGCAGGTTGGACAGGAGTGTGTGTGTGTGTGTGTGTGGGGGGGGGGGGGGGGGGGGGGGGATACAATGCTAAGATTAGATGTGTACAAAAACAATTGTAGAAAAAGTAACATTATGACATCCAGAAATCAATTTCAATAGTACATTTTGTTTAATGTATCGACATTTCATGTTTAATGTGAGTTTCATTCTTACATTTACTATAACACAACATATCATTAGTCCCGAGATTCTTTACGTTAGTGAATGAATATATAGACACGCAATCAGTATTTGTATTCACTAATGTCTGGTGGTGGAACTTTTGGTAGACGTTTCAGATCAAAGATGTTCATTAATGATTGTATATCGAAAGCAGTCATGTCCATGTTGTGTGCATTTTGTTTTGTGATTTCACCGGAAAGAATAGTACGGTGGCCCAGTAGTGCACAACACAACAAAATTTAAAAAGCATACATAAGTTCACAACACAACGAAATTAGTCCACAACACAACGGAAATGAGCCACAACACAACGGAAAACGTACAACACAACGAAATATAGGGCTCTCTGAGTGCGATGAAGTTAGTTTTCCTTGCCACTGTTCTATAGAGTCAGCAGTCTAAAAAATATATCAACAGCACGATTAGTTTTAACAGTATGTAGCTAACCATTGTATATCGACATTTATTAATTCAAAATCACCTACATGCATTATAGCTGCATATTTATACTCTAGAATGCTTTGACGCGCTACCAATTAATGCTATTGTGCATTAATAGACTCATTCCTGCACCCAAAGTGTGAGAACATAAAGCAGCCTCTCAGTACTAAATTGAATTATTTTTTCACTGTTTATTGCGCTTAAACAGTCAAATACACACATTGGACATGGCGAGTATTCACATAAACACATTCAGCTGTGTTTTAAGTTTAAGAAATTGCATGTGTAACAGTATAAAGAATCTGTGAGTCAGGTCTTAAAGTGGCAGTAGCCTAATAAACCTGCTGCCAAATTATGAGATAATTTAAAAATATCTATATGGCAGTTTCCCCCCCATGGTATTAATGTCACAATTGGCTAGCAACTATGGAAAACCACTAGCCACAGTGGCTGGTGAGCAAAAAAGTTAATGTCAAGCCCTGTTTGTCAACATCCAAAGAATCTGCGCATCACAACATCATCCATGTACCAGAAGCATGTGCACACTTTGGTCAGAGCGGAATAGATGTAATTAAATATTTACATGCTTATTGTGTTTTAAAATCAGCATACGCCACATAATTATGATTATGAGTTCAATCATATCAATTTGATCAAAGTATTGTGTTTACATAAGGTAAAGTTTAAATGCAATATTGCCTAAATCTCATTATAATCGCATTATGACCTGGATAATTGAAAAAGGGATGAGTGTTTATGTCATGATTAGTTTAGTCTTAAGTATTGGAAGATGTTTTTGTTGTCACGAGCAGCATGTGTGTGTTGTGTCTCCCTGCAGGTGCGCGGTGGGTAACGACTGGTGGCATTACGGCGACAGATGCCAGTTTAAGAGCTCTGCCCAAAACAACATCATCACCGCCGTTCTGGCGTCTGTCGTGGTGTTTGCCGTCATGCTGATCGTGACGGTAGTCAGCGTGGTCTGTGTGAAGAAGCACCAGAGAAAAGCACAGCTTAATGGAGAGGGAATCACCATGAAAAACATGTACTCGTTCAAAGCATGAGGATCTGATGTGTTCTCTAAAGGCCCATTCACACCAACACAGAAGACTATACAGATAACTGTGACCATAACCGCACTAGCGCACACACTAGCGGACGACGTCGGTGTACGCTGCAGTTTTGTCACCTTCCGCTTTAAATGCTCAAGCTCTTTAAATCACGAAGGATTCTGAATGGCTGTCAATGTTTTTATCGTTCATCAGCAGGAAAATGCTGTTATAGTTGTGCTGTGGACTCTGTTCCTCGTTTATATTTAGAGCGATTTTTAAGTCAAGTCAAGTCATGTTTCTATAGCGCTTTTTACAATACAGTTTTTTTCAATGCAGCTTTACAGAGATAACAGATAAAGTTAGTTCAGTGTTGATTCAGTTCCACTGTAAAGATCATCAATTATTAAATTAGTTCATTTCATCTATAAAGCAGTTCTGGAAAAATTATGTCATCGTCCAGCTCAGTTCAGTTCTCATACAACAGTGCCAGTGCAGTCAGATCAATAATATCGTTGAATATTAAGTTTCCCCAACTAAGCAAGCCAAAGGCGACAGTGGCAAGGAACCAAAACTCCATCAGTGACAGAATGGAGGAAAAAACCTTGGGAGAAACCAGACTCAGTCGCTCAGTTCTCCTCTGGCCAACGTACGACAGTGTTTGATTATGATTCAGGCTGCTTTTAGAACTACATCTTTATCAGTATAGTTATCGTCCTTGGTGTGAACGGGCCTTAATGTGCGTCTTACACAATAATACTCTGAGAATGATTGATGAAAAATAATTTTATAATTGATTAGTTGATGTAATTAATAGGACAAGACGTGGTTTGTTCATTGGCCCCAAAAAGCATTTGTTCACTGTCTAAATGTCATAACATGCATGAACACACTTATAATAAAACGTCTGATAAAGAACCAGGGTAAGTCACTATTAGAAACACATTTCGAAATCCAAGAAACCTGGTTGATTGACAATAAGACCGTATTAATTCTTCCTGTCAGAGTTTTTCTTTGAGGTTTAATTTTAGTTTTCCAAATAAAAGAGAACAACTAAAGTTTAAGATGTTTCACATCTGTTCCATTGAGAGACTTGTAACCAAGTTTTGGTTACACTTTATTTTAAGTTGATACATTGTACTTACTCAAATAAGTACTGAGTAATATTAATTAACATGTACTTATTATGTACATGAGTTACGGTTTGGTTTAGGGTTAGTTACTTGTAATTATGCACAATTTACTGTTATTACCATTGTAAGTACATGTAGAAACGTGTAACTACGTCACCTTAAAATAAAGTGTTAACAAAAACTCATGATTTCACTTCCCTAGGATTCACTACCAGAAGCCTTCAAAAGGTAGAAACCTGTCACTCGTCTCTCAGAAAGAGACTAATCATCAGCTAGTTGATTAATTGAAGGTGTGTTACAATCCATCGTCCATGTTTAACCTAAGAATGTCTTATTCATATTGGCTAATAATAATAATAAATAATAATAATAATAATAATAATAATAAAAAAATAGATTTTGCTAGTTTTTCACTGAAATGAGCTAAACTTGGTTCATTTCTGTTGGATCACATGAATCATTTTTGTTAAAAATTGGGCAGTGGATTTAAGCATGCTTGGAATAGAGCGGAATTAAAAGAGTAAATGTTAAATTATGTTATAAATGATTATTTTATGTGTTATTAAGTAAAGGGGAAAACCTGTTAGTTTTTAATGTACAATTATGTTTGACATTTAAAAGAGTTTCTGTTATTTTGATGTTTTTGTGGTTACCAAAGAGTAGAGGGAAAACAAATCATATTATGCACCAAAAAATAAATTATAATTTGTTACAGCCAAATGTATTAGTTCTCAAATTATATTGGTTCAGACCTTAAATTGCTATGTAATATTAATAAAAAATAAATAAATTTCTAAAGACAAAGAATTACATTCATACAAATTATAATCAAGAAAATAAACTGAAAAAAGTGTTTATTACATAATTTAAGCATGCACATCAGTAACAAACAATGTTTCCACGTACCTTCAATGAATTAAGCTATTATTAAGTGACCAAATTAAGTGTATAATTCAATTAAGTACATAATTTAATATCAAGGAGATTGCAAATTTTAGAGAACAACATTAATTGAAATCAATCAAGTTTAGAAGAAAAACTATTTTGTTGTGTATATCACAGTATCAGTAAATCAGACAACCTGCATGTGTTTTCCCATTTTCTCAGTGTATTTTCTTTAGACATTAGCTAAAATGTAGGCCATTATGACTTTGGGTTTTTATAAATTAATTTCACTATAAACAAAAGCTAAATATGAACCTTGATTTTTCACTTAAGATAGTCTGTTCTGCACATCAGCACTCTTGTGTCAAGCCTAAATACTATTTAAACAAAACTGTATTTTGTTGTTGTTGTTGTTGTTTGTATATATTTCCTCTATGGGGACTGTTGTTTGCTTTTAGATAAACTGAACAAAACAGTTTTAAACAAGAATGATTTCTGATTAGACCAATATAAAACTTTAGATGACACGGCCATTAACTTCATGCTTCAAAAACTTCAAAATACCTCCAGAAACTCTTTTAAATGTCCAACATATAAACATTAAACACTACCCAGACAGCAACATAGTGTCGGCCCAGATCCGGCCCACATCTGGTACGTGTGGATTCTACTTGTTCCAGATGTTGGCCGGATCTAGGCCGACACTATGTTGCTGTCTGGGTAACCGTCCTTGTTGCTCTCTGTAGGGCACCAATTTGACCAGCGTCATTGATTGGATCAAAAATTGTGAGTTGTTGAGGGAATATTCACACAAAAAAAATCTAATGAAATTGCTGTGATCTCATTTCAGTTTAACATTTTTGCTCATCAGTACAACTCACCTAGTTTGAGTTCAGATTATTAAATTCAACGGTGTATAAATGTGTCATAATTTTATTAATTTAGACCAGGGGTCTTTTTTAGGTGACAGAGACGTGTCAAACAGAGCTACATATTAACCATATAGCACTTCAATATAAATAGACACCAACCATTTCATGATAGTTATATTATGTTAAGACAGTAGATTGGAACTATGCACGTTATTGTTGTTGCACATGCATCATTGTCTGTATATTACTTTTTATTATTACAATTGAGATTTAGGCATCATAACAAGTATACGTTACAATAAAAATCACAATTCATTAGTCATTCACAGTTGTTGTTATTTTAAAGGATTTGCAGATCCATACATTTTGATTTTACTAGTGTAGTCAAATGGACAATTAAACATTTACTTGAACTTTGGATTCAGGTTTATAAAAAAATATATATCATTTTAATTTTACTGTCAGATGGACAATTAAACATTTAATGGAATATCAAAAATACATTGATACAAATATTTTTCTATTAGTCTGCATTTAGTACATTGCGCGTATTTTGACATTCCATATTTTTCTCCCGCTGTAGTTATCTCTGTCAACTGCAATTTCGAGCGTGAATCCCACATTTATATGTAGATGACACTTACGAAAGCAGCATGTAATTGACCGATGATACTCTTAGCAGCATGAAAAACAAAACTTAAATTCAATGGATTATAGAGGCTATAGCTTCGAAAGCGTGCAAAGAGCGCTCCCTTTACAATCACTAGAAAGCGGTCACTCATCTCAGTTCGCGATCTCACAAAGTTCCATTAAAATCAATGAAGTTGTCTACACTGCAAAATGTATCTCTTTCTTGCAAATCATGTCTTTGTTCGCTATTGAGAGGATTCGCGAGTGTGCAGAACTTTGATGAAAACTTTGGCGTTTTGAGCGGTAAGTGGATTCTAACTGAAACATCTCTGATGGGCCATTGCGTCGAAGAGATCAACAAACATTGGCGGACCCCCTGCAATACCGGTGAAGACCCCCGGTTGAAGACCCTTGATTTAGACAAACCAATTATTTTTTTAACGTACTTACCTCTGTATATTACAGTTTTTACAATCACTAGGACACATTTCTCAATTTTTCAAAACTCTTCACACAGGTCTCCTAACCAACTTTTAACTTGGCAGAGCAGTTAATTTCACATTCAAAATGCACTAAAACTACCAAAACACTTCATACACACGTGTCTCAAATCAACTCATTCTTCTTTAACACTAGCAAAAGTTGTCACCCAAAAAACAATGACAACGGGTAGCATTACGCAATGTTTTCTTTCGTAAAACTTTACAAAACAAGAATTGCACCTCTCTGCCGTTTAGAATTCACTGCAGTTTCTGTTACATGATGTTACATGTTTACATTACAGTAATTACAGTACATTTTTCCCCTTTTGTATAGATGGTAATGAAATTAAAAGATGTAGGTGTTCATCTACATCTAATTGTATTGATAGGATTCCATTTTATAGATTAGAAATATACTGCAATATGATATTACTGTAGAAATTAAGCAAATTTTGTAGCTGTGTCGAAGTAGGAACAGAATTAATGTAATTTGAAAGATGTAGTCATTGACTGCATTTTGTGCCAAAGCAATGGAAAATAATCCACAGTTTGGCTCACAGAGACTGCTGTTGTGCTCACTGTGTGAAGAGTTTTGAAAAAGTGAGCTAAATATTGAGAAACTGGGTCCTAGCGATGGTAAAAAACTGTAAACTGGGATACATGGAAAATATATATGTCAAACACTCATATCAGAAAGCACCACAAGAAAAGCTACTGTAGAGTCATAAATTTAAGATTTATTGTAACAAAACCAGGAACTGTTTGTGTGGTTGGTTTGAGCATAATTTCTTACAGATAAATTGGATTGCATTACAGGACTTGACACAGTCATGCTGGTGTAAAGAGGCGGATGAGTGTGTGTTTATGTGTGTTTGTGTGTGTGTGTGTGTGTGTGTGTGTGTGTGTGTATGGCTCATTGATCAGAGAGTGACGACAGCACTGGGCAGAATGCACAGTTCATTTACAACTGGTGTGTGTGTGTGTGTGTGTGTGTGTGTGTATATGTTTCTGATACATATACATCTATTGGCATGTATGCATAAAGGGTCATCTTGTTCTAGACACACAGTTCCCTTAAAAAGCATTGGTATACAATATTTTTCTTATTTACAATCATTGGAAAGAGAAAAAGAAACAAACAAAAAAATCACCATTTCTCGCAGAGAAGATTAGTAAAAAGTGACGAAGTCACCATAAAAGAGTAAGCAACTCCTAGGAGTTAGTCTTTCAAATTTCCACTAAATTTCTAGTTTGTATACAGGCCCGAAGCCTTGATTTACTGAAGAGATACAGTATTACTTTAAGTGCCCTATCTACAACAGTTAAGTGTGGTATTACTAGTGTGTACCGTACAACACAATTTAATGTCAACGCAATCTTCTGTTTTTAAATCAACTTAAAGTCTGTTGTAGCTTCTCTCACATATGGTAACTAATAAACAAAATCAAAATATCCAGAGACTTGATGTTGGTAATGACAAGTTAACATCGCAATAATAGTGTTGAATTATATAGGTATCGGTTTAAGGTAAATAAAAGTTAAAACAGTCAGTAATCAGTAGTGAACTGCTCTTAAAACTCTAGTGAAATGGGTGAGGCACGGTAGAGCACACTCTTGTGTTCTCTTAAAGGGATTGGTTGAGATCCTGGTGGACTTCGTGGGAAGTGGCGTCATAATACGTTGCCTGTTTGGCCCAGTTTCGTGACCTTTCAGAGCCGTTGTAGGTAGATTACTCACAGCTTCATATTGGTTGACTGCAGTAAAACAGAATATACTCCACTTGAGTATTGAGTGAACATTCAGTCATCATCCACTCAGCCTCATGTCGTTCTAACTGATTTACTCAAAAGTGGCGGCATTGGTGCAAGAAATGCTGTCAGAGTATGTCAGTATTGGGCAAAAGACCAAGAACTGCGTAATAAAGCCAACGACATGAAGGTGAGTAGATGATGGCAGAATGCAACGACTCCTTCAGAGCGGTGTGTCGTAGTAGTCCGCAGGTCGCTCACTCTTGGCCGGCCTCTGTTGGTCCTGCTGATGTTGTTTCATGATCTCCTTCACCTCCTCCTCCAGCTCTGGAGGTATGATGAACTGGTCGTCGGGGTCGGGTTGAGCGGGGGCCGTGAAATAACCCCCAGATTTCTTGGAAGGAGCCTCGGCCACCTCAATCAAGTTGTGGCTCTGCTCCAGCGGCGCCACCGAGCCATTCCCCCTCCGCTTCCCCAAGGTCTTGCTCCAAGAATCAAAGTTCCCAATTTTGTCCGTCTCCAGCACAGGCTCCGGAAGCTTCTCTGGGGTTTCCGGTGTGCAAGGTGGAGGTGGCGGAGGTAACAAACAGTGGACGTCAGCCTCCACTTCCACTCGACTGCCGTTAGAGAAGACGCCAGCAATGGGCTCCTCGTCCTCGCTGTCCAGGCCGTTGTCCGAGAGTGCGCTGGAAAAGGTGGCGCTGGAAAGTTGCCTCTGGAAGGAGCCGCTGGCATTGGGCGCTAGGTGGAGCGAGCAGCAGGGCAGGCGCGGGTTCAGCTGTGGCACGTGGCTCTGCGGATGGAGGTGGATGTGCGAGTCCTGCAGGAGGAGAGGCGGCTCGTCCGAGGACGCGGTGGATCCCACTTCGGAGCTCATCTCGGAAGCGCTGACCTCAGAGCTGATCTCGCTGCAGGAGGACGGGGGCACCACCGCAGAGGCAGCCGGGTACAGGCCCGGCCCGGGGCTCGGCGGGGGCTGTGGCGGCGCGTGGATGCTTTCGGACGCCGAGCAGCAGCAGCAACAGCAGTCCTCAGCCACGCTGAGCTGCACCACCACAGCGCTCAGGCTGTCCGTGCAGCCGTACGACTGCGCCAGAGTGCACAGCTTCTTGGCAGCCGCCAAAGCGTCGGGGACCTTCCGAACGGCCTCCACCGCCTCGCTGGGGTCCATGACGTCGAAGAGACCTCTGCTGCCCAGGATGAAGAACTCATCTCTGGGGGTCAGCGGGAGCGTGTTGACGTACGGCCGAGGCAAGACTGCCGGGTAGAGGAATGAATAGCCCATGATGCGGGTGGAGTCTGTTACGCCGTTCACTTTGTTGTCCTGTTTAAGAAGAGGAATTCGCCGTAGTGGCGCACTTTGGTGAGTGAACATAGCTCTTTGTTAATTGTTATAGTAAAACGGTGTTCAAAGACTGTGTTTGTGTGAGTTAAAGGAATGGTTCACCCCAACAGTCAGCCTCAAAGCTGTATTGTATTTACTTTCTTCCGTTTGACGAATCGTTTAGCTGTTTTATGGGATTCAGCAGTTTCAAGCCCCAAGAAGCATATGCTATAAAAGTAGGGTAAAAAGGTTTAATCCAGGTCATCTGAAGGTATATGATCACTCTGCATGATGAACAGAGCAAAATTTAAGTTGTTCTTCAGTATTATTCACTTGTTTCAAGACGTGAATAATTAAATTTTACTTTCACTGTTACAAATTGATTGCTGCTTCAGAGGAGTTGTGCGGATTTATTTTACCTTATCATTATGTCCCTTTGGAGCTTGAAACTGCTGAACTATTATTGTACATACAAAAACAGCTGAAAGATTTTTCAAATATCTTCTTTTGTGTTTCACAAGAAGGAAAAAAATGACACGAGTAAGGGCATGATAAATGATAACAAAATTGTTGTTACTCGGTGAACTATCCATTTAACTTCTATAAAAGCAACAGATAAGCAGAATCCACCTTAGAGTCAACATGAAATGGCATTTCACTTCCTTAATGTGACTTTCTTCAATGAGAAAAGACAGGATTTTAGTTTCTCACAGTGAGTTGGTGTGCTGATGTAAAATGGGCATTTCATATCAGAATGGAGTCAGAGCTGAATGTGAGCAGCCACGTACCCCTATGCTAACGCTATTTTCAAATCTATCCTTATTAACCAGCATTCAATTACCGCAGTAACTATTGGCGAGATTTTACAAAGGCAACAGCCTCAAACTAGCGGTGTGCGATATTGACAAAAATGACATCTCAATACTTTTTATATTCAATAAGACACTATAGTGCTGTTACCAATCAAATGAAATCAGTCTCAACAAAATCCATTTTTGCACTGTAGCAGTGGCACAGAAGCTGCATGTAAAGCAGCATTTATTTACACTGCAATTACATTATAAATAATGCTATGAGATTAATTTATTAAATGAAACTAAAAGACCAGTAGGTGGCAGCAAGTCATGTCTTAACTTAGTGAGTCGCTGAGTCATTCATTCAAACGATTCCTTCAAAATGGCCGATTTATTCAGGAATTAAGCAAGTGTCGCATGTCGCCCCAATGTGCATGATATACAGTAGTCAACATTTGAAGTGGATCAAAAAAGTTAATCAAAGTTGTCCTAAGACAAGAACGGGTATTGCTCAAAATTCATGTATAACTTTGATGAAAGGTTTTGATCCACTTCAAATGTTGACTACTGTACATTTTAAATAGTATGTGTGTTTTTCAATGCATAGTATGTTGAAAAGTGTATGCCAAAAGTCCCCGGATGGTCTTCTATTTACGGTAGATATTCAAAGTGTGGATCTGTGCAAACTCGGCTAATATCGGCCACAACCCATTGCGCTTTAAAGGAGGATTTGGTTCAGAACTACAAAAATTAATAAAAAGAACTACAGGTATGGTGGATGTGCGTGAGACCAACGGTTAAGTAGAGACACCCTGAAAGGGTTTTGATTTATTTGATTTAGCAATATCTAACCTGATGAAAAATATTAGTGTTATATTTCATCTGCAACAACATTGTGAAATTGTATTAAGACACAAATAGCACAATCGCAAGATGTTTGTAGATGCATTTGACAATTAACTATTAAATGCATAATTTTGCAAAAAAAACATGAGCAGAGTTCTCCGAATGAAAGAACCACAACTTGCAGATCAGTAGGAAGTATTGTGTGAGTAGTATAAATGTAATTAAATAAAATGTGTAAATGAGGATGTTAACTGTGACAAGATGATTGACAGGGCGATTTACGGTGACAGAACGCACATAACTCTGTGACGGAGGGCAATATTATGACGTGGTAGTTTGTCCCAAAGCTTGCCTACTCTTCTGCAACACACTCCAAAGTATCTACTTTTTCTTCACAAAAAGAGTACATACATACTTAGCATAGTATACGTAGGTAAACTGGGATGCATCATCTGTCTTTATGAATGGATTGTTGAAACGGATCGGAGACACAAAGAGTTCTGTTGTGAGTGTGTTCGGAACTATTTTCTATGCCAAAATATAGCAAAAAAGTTCTTTACTGAACTGTTGTATAAAATCAATATCACATTTGCAATCGTGCTGATATTCGGGAAAACAGCACGCTTGTTCGTGTGATATTGCTTAACTATATCATATATAAATCTAATAGGACTCGTTATGGCGTGTTTTTGTTTGTTTTTTTGCAAAGTGACATACTCGATAATGCCAGCTTCCACATCATTAAACAACAATTACATTAAATTAACATTACCATATTATCGTAGAAGATACGCACACCTCAACCTCAAACAATGACTAAAGAACTAATCGACTGTGTAGACTCTTATGACATTTTTGATGCAAAGAGACATTTTTTTTTTCTCTGGAAAAACGTGCACGGATGAATAGAATAGTTCACAATAAGATCGGGAACAGTGAAACAAACTTTCATTTCATGTTGACTTTAATGCCAGAGGGAAGCGTTCCTCATACCTCAGTGATGATGGCTTTATGCTGTCGCACGCGGTCGTATTCCTCCTTGATGCTGATGTTGTGCAGCAGCGACAGCGGGAGCGCCTTGCCGTCGCGACACAGCACGGCCTGACACTTGCCCACGTTGGCGGAGGTCAGGGTGAAGCAGCCAGCGGGGTCTGTGGGGTCGTGACGGATGTGACAGAGCGCTGCCGAACCGCCCAGCTTCTGCCCTGCAGTGCCTAACTTACTATTAAATGGAAAGGGAAAATGACAGACATGTTTAGTATTAATCAAAATCTCTCCATACCGATTGTCACCACAACACCGCTTATTACGCGTGCATTTACCGCTGCATGACCAGGAAGGTGTTGGTCATGTAGTCTTCCTCGCTCTTGGTCCTGTGCAGTTCTTCTGCCAGTATGTCGTTCATGGTGCACTGGAGTAAATACGGCACCTCCACGTTCCTGTCACCGTCGAACACACCGTACAGAGCTTCTCTACTGCCACAGAAGCTGTTCACAGACAGCGCAGCCACACACAGTCTGTGCAACGCAAACAGCACACATCAGACACTCAGAAACCGTTCACACAGATGATCTCTGAAGTGTGTTATTCAGTGGTCACTCACTTGTTTTTGACGCCTGAGGCTTCGGTGTAGCCGTGACTCCAGACAGCTGGCCCTCCTGCACTCTCATTGGCTGAGAACGACGAAGGAGGCGGATCGATTCGGAAACAGCGGATGTTACTGTAAGTTGAAAGATGTGGAAGTGAAAACGGTTGAATACAGATGGTTGCAAAACCATTCACAGTAATGAACACGAAAATAACGATACACTTGTTTGTTCACAGTTTGAACGTTCTTGATTCCATTTGTTTAATTTCAAAATCTGAGGTGAATTATCCATTGTTGCTTTTACAGCTACAAAGCTGGAGCACTAAATGATATTCAAAGTCACATTACACGCTTTTAACATTAAATAAAGCACATAAACAGTACCTCTGATTATCATTGCCACACTTTGTGTTTGTTGTTCGCAGAAAAATAGAAAACATTTCTAAAATAGAATCGTCGCGGCTGGTTAGGACAAAAACTCAGATTAACATGGAAAAGATACCTTTTATCGCGTGTTGCAGTGTGTGTAGTTAGGACACAGTGTAATGATATCTCCCAAGGGTAGCATGTACAGAGTGAACAGCAACGGTACTAGTACTGAGCCTTGTGGTACTCCATATTGAACTTGTGATCGATAAGACACTTCTTTGTTTAGACAAACCGATAACGGTCAGATAAGTATGATTTGAACCATGCCAATGCAATTCCACTAATGCCAACGCAATTTTCGAGTCTGTTCAAAAGAATGTTGTGGTCGATAGTATAAAATGCAGAACTAAGATCCAGTAACACTAATAGAGAGATGATCAGATGAAACCACGATCAGATGATGAACTCTAATGAGAGCAGTCTCAGTACTAAGATGCGGTCTAAATCCTGACTGGAAATCCTCGCAGATGTCATTTCTTTCTATAAAGGAGCACAGTTGTGAGGATACTGCCTTTTCTAGTATCTGACAGGAAAAGGTAGATTCGAGATCGGTCTGTTATTGACTAATTCTTCAGGATCAAGTTGCATTTTTTTAATAAGAGGTTTAATAACAGCCAGCTTAAAAGTTATTGGTACGTATCCTCATGACAATTAGGAATAAATAATATTAAGAAGTGGATCTATAACTTCTGGAAGTATTTCTTTCAGTAGCTTAATCATTATAGGGTCTAACATACATGTTGTCGATTTAGATGATTTAATGAGTTTAGACAATTCTTCCTCTCCTATAGCAACGAATGAATGGAATTTGCTGTAATTGGACAATTGCTGTAATTGGACACTTCACTTTCTGAGTGAAGGAACACGTTTCTAGAATTGTAGGAAAATCCCTTATTGCAGACTTTATTTCGGAATTTGTACATTTAATTTTTAAATTACATTATTAATGATGTACATCATCTTTTGCAATTAATCTCACTAAACTATTGTGTTAATTTCGACAACACTCAATTTAGGAGAAAAAAAACAATCAGTTTCATAGTTGCTGAGTAGATGTACACCTGGGAAAATTCTCATTTATGGCACTGACAGAAGTGGAAGAACATGCAGGTTTCCCCTTACTTGAGCTGCTCCAGGGTTTTGTGGTCCAGATTCAAGCGCAGGTTTCCCGTCAGATCCAGCTCCTGGAGTTTGGGAGGTAGACTCTCCGGTAAGGTGATCTCACTCAGCTCATTACAGCTCAGATCCACACACTACATACACAACACAAGCGCAAATATATGAATGTCATACAAGCAGTGTAGTGCACAGTAGGATGTTTGATTAATCGTCTGATAGTGGTTATTCGATCTAACTGCAGAGATTTGAGATCAATTTCAATCACATTTTGCCAGAGTTTATAAAAAAAAAAAACCACACACATTGTTAAGTACATAAAAGATAGTCAAGGGTCTTCCTTCATACAAAATGAAGGTTTGTGGGTTTAATCAGACTGCATTATTAACGTATTAGGCTTACACTAGCTATGTTTCCATCCAAAGTTGCAAAATTTAACTTGCGTGCAAAATTGAAAAATTGCATAAATGTTTTCGAATAAAGCACCGTTTCCATCCAGTGAGTCGAAGAGAACAAAACCGGCAGTTCCTGATAAACTGGCGCTAAATATCACGAAGTAAAGTACGAGAAGCCACTGTATATAATAAATTAAATGCGTCTCAGAGTGCCCATACGAACCGCAATAAACGTGTTATCTTGCTTTGGGAGGCAGATTTTGCTGTTTGGGAACACAGTCATGTGACAGTTCAGGGAGGGAATTATCCTGAACCACTTTTACGACAGACTTTGCTCAGGCATTTCAGAATGACCAAAACAGCAATTCAATTGTTAAAGTCCCCCTGTAGTCAATAAATGTATTCCTTAAAACTCATCTTTGATCTACAAAATTACATTTAAACATTTTTCCTCATGCCTTAAAATAGCTTGAATGTAACTCTACACCCTTGCCTCATTTAGTATTCGCTGTACTATGAATATGCAAAATAGCCCCGCCTCCACTCACTCAGAGCAGCTCAGAGGTCCACTCGTTGACGATCACACGTTGATCTGATTGGTTACAAGGTAGTTTGTGACGTCAGAAACACCAGCGATTTTAAACTGTGTTTTTGAGACTGTCTTTGATTCACTGCAGTTTTAAGGCAAATACTCAGTAATGGTGTCGACTTTTGAATTTGCACATGGTTTGTCTTAAAGCATATTAATAACACCACATAGACATACAAACAACATTAAAAGCTTGATTTTCACCACAGGGGGACTTTAATTGCAATAATTTGTATGACAATTAATCGGCAACACAAAATTCATGATCATGACAGGCCCAGTGCTCGGTGAAATCTCACTAGTCTAAAATAATCCATAACATAATTTGCATAACTGCATATTAAACATCACATAGGAAAGTTTTGGTGTCCTGCAGTATTTTTGCTTCTAGTGTGGACAGTAGGGTTGGAAACGGAGAAAATCTCGCAACTGAATGACTTTCATGGCACGATTTGTTTCCATAAACAGTTGCGCATACATCATTCTGCCATACTAAAATACGCGGACAAAAATGAGAGAATTAAAGCCAGTTTTGTAAACTGAAATGTAGTAATGTGAAGAACACTGAAAACAACCACAGCGTGAGTGATCTGACCTTCATCTCCATGAGCTGCATGACCTCGGGGAAGACCTCGATGCAGTTGGAGTGAGCCACCAGCGTGTGCATGCGCCTGCAGTTCAGGATGGTGGTGGGCACTGCCTTCAGCCTGTTCCCACTCAGGTCCACCTCTTCCAGCTCCTCCAGCTTGGCCATTTTACTGCACAGCAGACAATATTGATTTGCTGAATATACTGAATATAATATACTGCGCATACACACATTCTATGAATCAGAAATTTGGCATGCGTCACTTCTGGTAATTGAGGATTTTTTTAAAATGAGTAATCAAATTTAATCGAGCAGATATTGTATGTAGTGCAATACCCGTTTACACCTGTTATTTTATTCCCTCTTTTGTCCACTTTCAACCACTTCTGTCCTGATTTCTTCGAGGGGAGGGTCTATGGGCGGGTGAATGTATGGACTTTTTTTTAGATCTTTCCATCCAATAGACGAAATAAGCTTGCACAATTTACATATAAAAACATACGGAGAGCATTAGCTTTCGTTTCTGCTCTGACAGCCGCAAGACCAGCCGGACGCTGTGAGGGTGTGTTAGAAATCAGGAATGATGAGAGAACATTTTGCTTGGTACGTTTTTCATCGTCAAACCAAACTTGGGTCTCCACTCTCCAGCCAAAGATTAAACCCGTCTGGCTTCCCATAATGTTTACGCATTAGGTCAGTAGGTGGAGAGTAGATGGTCATTTGTGGCTGTTTGAACACATTCGACCACATGAGCATTTACTCTACGAAAGCAAACCGGGCGAATGTGTTTTCATCTTCCTCTGGAAGTGGTCGAAAGTGGACGAGCTCAAAACGTTTTAGTCCTGTATTTAGCATCGTCCACTTGTGATCCGATCAACCAAAACGCATCTTAATACCAGGTGTAAACAGGGCCATAGTTGTGACCTTAGGCTATCAACAGTATCAAGTGTGCGTGCGTGTGTGTGTGTGTGTGTGTGTGTGTGTATAGTAGCTTTAGTCTGGGAATAAATTTGTTTTGGACACAGTTTTGGACACCTCCCTTTGGGGACGTCTTCAATTATTTGTTATTCAATTATTAAAATATAAATAAATGTTTGAGAGTGTCACCTGGCTGGGAAGGTCTGCAGGTGATTGTAGGCCATGTGCAGGATCCTCAGGTGTGTGTGTCCCGTCAGCTGAGGCACACACTTGTCCGTCAGGTGGTTGTTGGTCAGATAAAGCTCCTGTAAGATACTGCTGCTCTCTTCTGACAGACTGGATGCTGGGAGATTCTCCAGCTTGTTGGCTGACGCATTCAGACACCGTAAACTGAAGACAAATCACGTTATTGACAGTGAGTTACTGACAGTCTCACTCGAATGCAATGCGTTCAAACGCTAACAATCAACTTCTGAGACACAAAAGCCCTTAGTAATGGCGTTTTCAAAGTTTTCAGCGGTGGAGTTTTATTTTACTGCTTTAGGGGGCGTTAACACGACACCGCTTTCAACTAAAAACAGAAAACGTTATACGCATTTTGGCTGTTCATTTGCAACGACCAACTTTTGAAAACAGGTTTGTGTAAGATTTTGAAAACGATACCGTTATTGTCTCTATAACAGTAAACTACAAAAACGCAAATTTGTGAAAACGTGACATCATGTGCATGTGTTCAGTCTATAGGCATGCACGCGTACTTGACAACCAAACCAACAATGGCGGACTACAGGACTGTGTTTGTGCTTCCTCTATATACTGAATTTATTAAAGCTTCTTCATCAAAGTGTAGATTTACTGCACCACTTCTACGACCAGCAGAGACACATTATTTACATACGTAGAAGCATTTAAATACGTATTTTGTTTGCAAAGTGACATCGCCAACTACTGGCCTGGCAGCATAATGCAGCGTTTATAGTCGTTTTCGAGGATCCGCTGTGAACGGGCATCATTTTGACAACGTTGCCGTCTGTATGCGAAACATTTCACAAAGTGCAAAGGAAAATTTTTTTTTTTTACACTTTTAGTACATCATTGTCGTGTAAACATACCCTTAGTTTGCAGTGCACACGGGACCAAACTAGATCCTCCCATTCATAACAGATTACAAAAAAAGATTAAAATTCAAAAACTACTGTTCAAAAGTCTGGTATACGTTTAAGTTTTTTAAAAAAATATATCTTTTTTTTTTTCAAGAAATTAATGCTTTTATTCAGCAAGGATCCTTTAAATTGACCAAAACCGACAGTAAATACATTTATAATGTTACAAAAGATTTATATTGCAAATAAATGTTGTTCTATTCAACTTTTAGTTCATCAAAGAATCCTGAAAAATATGTATCATGATTTACACAAAAATATTAAGCAGCACAACTGGTGTTCAACATTGATAATAATAATCAGAAATGTTTCTTGAGCATCACATCAGTATTAAAATTATTTCTGAAGGATCATGTGACACTGAAGACTGGAGAAATGATGCTGAAAATTCAGCTTTGATCACAGGAATAAATTACATTTTAAAATATATTCAAATACAAAACAGTTACTTTAATAATATTGTAATAATGTATCGCAACATTACTGTGTTAACTGCATTTCTGATCAAATAAATGCAGCCTTAGTGACCAGAAGAGACTTATTTTCAAGTAGTTGAACTGATTTGGGACAGGTTAATGTATGCAGCGAGTGAGAACAGCACATCTAAACTCTGATCCAAACTCCTGTGAGCTCGTACGTCTGATGGAAAAAGTGAGGGCTTTGCATCACTGCGTAGACAGTAACTCCGACGTTAACATGTTGCTAGTCTAATAACGTGAGCTGGTTTGCTGACCTCAAATGTTCGGCTGGTCTTCTGGTTTTAGAGGTGTCTTGGAGACTTTTCAGCTGGTCAGGACAGCTTAAACCAGCGAAGACCAGCAAATGAGCTGAGGCTGGTTGAATGTTTAACTAGATCACCCCTGTTTTGGATATTTTCAGCACTGAATGGACTGTAAATATTTTTACAATCAACGTTGCACAAGGAACTTGTCGCACTTCCTTTTGGGATTATTTTCAGGAGCATGTTTATAATGTAGCGGCTCACTAGTGTTTGGAAGAGAGCTCTGATGTGCCGCCGCTCTTTAGTGTGTTTGTGTTTCACCTCTCTGATTTCAGGAAGAGATTACAGGGAAGCTCGATGAGATGATTGTGCTGCACATCCATCACCTCCACGACGGGACGCTCCACTCGCTCCGGCAAACGCTTCAGCTGGTTGTGACCGGCCAAGATCTTCCTCAAACTGCCACTGCACAGCAACCTGATGCCAGAGATTACAGGGAGGTCAGTGTGGCAGTGCAGAAGCTCACATCAAACACACACACACCTTGTGTTTTCATGTTTTATGGGGACTTTCCATAGACATAATGATTTTAATGCTGTACAAGCTGAATATTCTATCCCCTAATAAAAAAAATTAAAAATGAAAAAAACAAGACAATAAAACAAGAATCAACATTGGCTTGGCTTTTCAGAACTGAGGGATTTGAAATGTTGTAAAAAAGATGCAGAGATGACATTTTTATTACTCAACAGGTGAGTAAGGTATTTTATTGAACAGATAAATTGCCATTTGTAGCTCTCTAACAGAGTTTATTGTAAAGCATTATCTATTGTGAAGGCTCATTTCATTATGGTTGTTGTGTTGTGTGGTTGCTGTGCTGGAATTTGTTTTCAAGGAAGTGCCGTGTCTATTAATGGGTAAAGCTACTGTAATGTTTTCAGCTAGTCAGTTTGAGATCCGTTCCATCTAAACTGATTACATCTCTTAAGCCTAGTAGTGAAGGCCGAAGCGAAACAAAAACAAAGTTCTTCAGCAAAATGCATGCCATTTTGTTTTTGATCTGCTAGCTAGAGGGCCAAAAGTTATTTTGTGAACCTTTAATTGTTTATTTCAATAATAGGACCCTCTATAAATGTATTATCAAAAATGGTGGTAGTCAAATGAATAAATAAAACTTAATTTAATCTTTTGAAACGTAATCAAATGAAATTTTAACTATTACATTTATTTTTTGTGCTGCACAACAGAGATTTATAGTAGGAAGCAGGAAGCAGACAGACTGGCTAAACCGACCGTCTGCTAGCCGTCTCGCGTCACCAAGGTCAGATAAATCCATCACATAGAGCCTCTTTCACCTAGATATCATCATATAGAGACTGTGTCTGTTCCCCGAATTAGGACATACAAAAAACTCCCAAACCCATTCAAGGGGTGAAAATTAAATTGATGTTCAACAAATTAAAAACAGACATAATACAGATGAACAAATGATAAAGCTTGGTTTGCTGAAAATTAGATCCCTTTCTACAAAAGCAATTTTTGTAAATGATATGATCACAGATCATAACCTACAGTAGATGTGCTGTGTTTGACAGAAACCTGGCTAAAACCAGACGATTACATTACTTTAAATGAGTCCACCCCCCAAGATGACTGTTATAAACATGAACCTCGTCTGAAAGGCAAAGGGGGAGGTGTTGCTGTAATTTATAGTAATATCTTCAGAATTACTCAGAGGTCTAGTTTCAAGTATAATTCTTTTGAAGTGTTGGTGTTTTATGTAACGTTATCTAGTGTAAGGGATAAATCCAGTTTGACATTTGTGCTGGCTACTGTATACAGGCCACTAGGGCACCATACAGACTTTATCAAAGAATTTGCTGACTTTCTCTCAGAGTTAGTACTGGCTGCAGATAAAGTGTAGATAACGAAAAAGAGGCATTGGGATTGGCATTTAGAGACATTCTGAACTCTATTGGAGTTATACTCGAATATTGCGTAGACAACACGTGTCAGGACCTACTCGTTGTCGTAATCATACTTCAAATCAAATATTGTCACATGGAATAGATGTTGATGGCGTTGAAATTCTGCAGCAGAGCGATGACATCTCAGATCATTATCTAGTCTCGTGTAAATTACATTTAGCCAAGGCTGCAAAACAAACTCCCCGTTAGAACTATCACTTATACCACTAAAGATTGCTTTATAAATAATCTTCCTGATCAGTTTCTACTCTTTGGCATACCAGATAGCTTAGAAGAACTCAATGTTGCAACAGAAACTATTGACTCTCTCTTTTCCAGCACTTTAGACACAGTTGCTCCTTTGTGCTTAAAAAAATATTGAGGAAAATAGTCCAACGCAGTGGTACAACGAGCACACTCAGGCCCTCAAGAGAGCAGCCTGGAAAATGGAGCGCAGCTGGAAGAAAACAAAACTAGAGGTATTTCGCATTTTGTGGAAGGAAAGTGTTATCGTATACAGAAAGGCCTTAAAAACTGCTAGATCTGCTTACTTTTCGACTCTCTTAGAAGAGAACAAACACAACCCTAGGTAGTTATTTGATACAGTGGCTAAATGAATGAGAAATAAAACTTCAACTTCAGAAGTTTCCAAGTAGCACAGTGGTAATGACTTTATGAACTTCTTTACTTGCAAGATTGATAATATTAGAGAGAAAATGATATACCTATGCAACCGTCTACTACAGTATCACATCAGGCAGTGCATTGTAGTCTCCCTGAGGAAAAATTCCATTCATTCGTTGCTATAGGAGAGGAAGAATTGTCTAAACTCATTAAATCATCTAAATCGACAACATGTCTGTTAGACCCTATACCGACTAAGCTACTGAAAGAAATACTTCCAGAAGTTATAGATCCTCTTCTTAATATTATTAATTCATCATTGTCATGAGGATATGTACCAATAACTTTTAAGCTGGCTGTCATTAAACCTCTTATTAAAAAAATGCAACTTGATCCTGAAGAATTAGTCAATAACAGACCGATCTGGAATCTGCCTTTTCTGTCAAAGATACTAGAAAAGGCAGTATCCTCACAACTGTGCTCCTTTCTTGAAAGAAATGACATCTGCAAGGATTTCCAGTCAGGATTTAGACCGCATCTTAGTACTGAGACTGCTCTCATTAGAGTCACAAATGATTTGCTCTTATCATCCGATCGTGGTTTCATCTGATCATCTCTCTATATTAGTGTTACTCGATCTTAGTTTTGCATTTGATACTATCGACCACAACATTCTTTTGAATAGACTCGAAAATTGCGTTGACATTACTGGAATTGCATTAGCATGGTTCAAATCATACTTATCTGACCGCAGTAAACAAAGAGGTGTCATATCGATCACAAGTTCAATATGGAGTACCACAAGGCTCAGTACTAGGACCATTGCTTTTCACTCTGTACATGCTACCCTTGGGAGATATCATTAGGAAACATGGCATTAGTTTTCACTGTTATGCTTATGATACTCAGCTCTATATTCTTTTGCACCCTGACGAAACATACAAATTCACAAAATTAACTGAATGCATAGTTAATATAAAAAATTGGATGACTAGAAATTTCATACTAAATTCTGAACAAAAAAAAGAAAAACCCAGAGGTTTTAATTATTGAACCAAAAACCTCCACACACAATAACCTAGAATACTGTCTAACAATTGATGGCTGCTCTTTCAAGTGTTCGTCGTCGGTTAGGAACCTGGGTTTGCTCTTTGATAGCCATTTTTCATTTGAAAGCCACATATCTACCATCTGTAAAACCACACTTTTCCATCTTAAAAAATATATCTATATTACGACAAATGCTCTCAATGATAAATGCCGAAAAGTTAGTTCATGCATTCAAGCCTAGATTATTGTAATTCTCTTATGGGTGGTTTCCCTGCTCGATAATAAACAAACTACAGCTGGTCCAAAATGCAGCAGCTTTCCTTACCAGAACCAGGAAGTTTGACCATATTATCCCAGATCTGCAGACAGACTCTGTCAGTTTAAATCTAGACTAGAAACACATCTCTTTAACCTAGCATACACATAACACATTATCAATTTCTATTATTCAAATCAGTTAAATGATTGTTAGGCTGCATAAATTAGGTCAACCGGAACCAGGAACACTTCCTATAAAACCCAATGTACTTGTTACATTGTAAGAAGAATGGCATCCACATTAATATTAGTCTGTCTGTCTCGTCCTTATCCCGAGGTTACCGTAGTCAGCCGGATCCGGTCCATATCCAGATCAGATGGTGGACCTGCACCAAGACACGACCAAAATGCAGCCCTGAATGTCAGCAGAGACCGTGTCTACTAGACAATCCCCTGTGAAGGCATGGTCGCCACGACAGCCATCGGCACAGATCCTCAGCAAAGACCACGAGAACCAGACAGGTCCTCCGCACAGACCCTATGGCCAGCTTTGGCTCCATACCGGCGTGATGATTCGATCTTCAAGCAAAAGGAACTGGATGAATATTTGAATGCTACCTGTTACGTGGGAGTGTTCTAACCTGTGTTTTGTTGCAGTTACCTGGTAGCTCACCTGCAATCAATCGGTTAATTGGTATCACCTGATGGGCGCCATTTTAAATCCAGGAAACATGCTTATTCTCTCTCTCTCTGGTCTTGCAGCCAGCACTGCAGTAGCAGTGTTGTTTTCTCTACAATCCCCTTTTTCTTTTATAATTCAATAAACTTTATTTTTGATAGGCAGACTTCAGTCTTTGTGACCTTTATGTTGCTTCCCTAGTGCCAGGTGTGTAACACTACTGATCCCTATCTGAATTCTGACTTGTGATGCTGCCTGAATCATAATCACACCGTGTTTGCTGCCCTGCACTGGCAAAAGTAGCCTAATGATAATGAAATGTCGGGAAAAAATAGCAAGGAGACATTTTAACTGTTTTTTAATAAACTAGTGTAGATGACGATGCGGACTTGTCATCTCCGCAGTATAGTAAACGCGTGCGCGCCTATAGAGAGAAATGCACCTTTCATTTGGATTACATAATCAGAGAGTATTTGTTTTCGGATTGGTTCGTTTAAAGTAGACACTTCAAGCTTTCTATAGGCTATTTCTCATATCTGTGAGGCAAGTATCCTATACGCTGAGTTTCGGTTCATTTGTGACGCGTTCCAGTTCTTCTTGCTGTCGAAGACGGAGCAACTTTCTGCTTGTAAGTTTATTCCGTGCACTGTCAAGTGCTTCATCAGATTTGTCGTGTTGCCGGTCTTGGCAGCAATTATCTTGTCGCAAATATTTCGCGCTGTTGGCAAGCGAGCCTGGTGAAATATAGCCACACTTTTGATCTTTTCCACTTCTTTTATATCTATGGGGGTTGGGACGCTTACACACTACAGCCTAACGTGTGAGCCACATCTCTGTGGGCAACCACGTAACACTAGTGTTTTTCCATGATGCCTCGCCACTCATTGGCTCACTGACGTTGAAGAGATTAACACCTTAGTCATCGAAATTTGGTACCAAACAACAAGACGTTTTTTGATACTCTATGGTATTGAGGCAATTGGGTTGGTGCCTAGAAAGTATAGAACACAATATCCTGTCCTACCCAGCATTTTTTGCTTTGCGGAAATCATAGGGCCATACATTTTGATTAAAATTATGCCGACTTTAAATGGCATGATTCTTTCCCTTAAAGTTGTTAAATTGTCATTAACTATTGGCATCAATGTTAGTGTTTGCAAAATCTGTTGCTATGGCAATGACTATGTAAATCATCAGGAGTCCATGAGTGACTGAAATGTGGCTGAACGCACAAACCACTGCAGTTTCACTCAGACACTCACCACGGAGGAAGTTCAGCGATGTTGTTGTGACTGACGTCTAGAACCTCCAGTTTCTTGCTGTCACTCAACCAATCAGGAAGAGACGTCATACAGTTCCTGTAAGAGAGCGAACACACAGCTGATGACACACGCAAGGAAACTTAATGTCACGATGTGGGTTTGACCGCAGTGATCAGATAGTAACAAAGATACAAGTGAGAGAGATCAAACCCACCTGGAGATGTCAACGTACGTGAGGTTAGAGGCCACAGGACTCACGTCTAACTCTTGCAGCTCTGTGGAACAGATGTTGTAAGGCATCAAGCGAACAAATGGATGTTGTGTGTTAAAGGGATAGTTCACCCAAAAATGAAAATTAGCCCATGATTTACTCACCCTCAAGTCATCCTAAGTGAATATGACATTCTTCTTTCAGGCGAACACAATCGGAGTATATAAAAAAAATGTCCTGGCTCTTCCAAGCTTTATAATGGCAGTGAATTGCTGTTTCTGTTTTGAAGTCCATAAAAGTGCATCTGCCCATCATACAACTGCATCTATCCATGATAAAAGTCAATCTATCCATCATAAAAGTGCATCTATCCATCATAAAACTGCATCTATCCATGATAAAAGTCAATCTATCCATGATAAAACTGCATCTATCCATGATAAAACTGCATCTATCCATGATAAAACTGCATCTATCCATGATAAAACTGCATCTATCCATCATAAAAATGCATCTATCCATGATAAAACTGCATCTATCCATCATAAAACTGCATCTATCCATGATAAAAGTCAATCTATCCATGATAGACAGGGCTCTGGGGGGTTGATAAAGGCCTTCTGAAGCGTAGCGAAAATATTCATATTTAACACGTTAACAAAGTAAAATTCTAGCTTCTGGCCAAACGCAGTCTACTTACACCTAAGGCGCAACTAACTCTACTTGTGGCATCAGAAGTAGCGTAGTGTTTGGCGTAAATATCAGCAGTACGTCGCATAAGTTGCGCTCGATTCGTATGTTCGTTTGGCCGGAAGCTAGTTATTTTACTTTATTAAGTTTTAAATGTGGATATTTTTCTTACACAAACGCATCGATTCGCTTCAGAAGGCCTTTATTAAGTTCCTTATTGAGTTCATTTATGATGGATGGATGCAGTTTTATGGACTTCAAAACAGAAACAGCAATTCAATCCCATTATAAAGCTCGGAAGAGCCAGGACATTTATTAATATAACCCCGATTGTTTTCGTCTGAAAGAAGAAAGTCATATAGACCTAGGATGACTTCAGGGTGAGTAAATCATGGGCTAATTTTCATTTTTGGGTGAACTATCCCTTTAATGTGAGGTAAAATGGTGTGAGCGCTACCGTTGTTGGAGGCGTAGAGAGCCTTGAGCGCGCATCCACGCAGACGCAGGCGAGCGATGCGGTTCCTCTGACAGTGCAGGACCTCCAGCCGCGGGAACATGGACACGTCCAGCTCAGACAGGTGGTTATCGCGCACGTCCAGCTGCGTCACGTGACGCAGAAACTCCGGCTCGTCCGGCACCACGCTGGAGATCTGATTCAGACTGAGGAGATGGAAAAATTCACCAAAGCTATTGTAAATACATTACGCAACATGATTCAACATGATTAAAATGTTGCTGAAATGTTTATGAAACATGATTTCTGTTGTCTGATTGATAGTTCATACTGTTTTAGCAAGGAAAAGGCATTTTAGAATAATTGTAAAATTGTCCACTTTTAGCTTGTGGTTCACATGTCTTTTTGCTGTAAAACCTTTAATGATTTTTATAAAGTGAATGTAAGAACTTTTATATTGTTAATAATATTTTAGCTTTACTTGATTATCTGTACATAATTTCAAACAAATCATGTTAAAATGTGAGTTCAGATATGTTCCATCAGCCTTCTGAGAAAGGTTTATTTGTTCATCTCTCATTCATTATTGTATTGCATTATATGTTGTAAAACTACAGAGCTTTGATTATAAAACCAAGCATTAAATATCATCTTCTTAAGACATATCATTGGCAGATATAGAGTGAAGACTGCTGTCTGTTATAGTGTTGATTCATTCATTCAAATAGCATATTCTTGCTCTAAATATAATTGAGCTGTTTTTTTTCCTCCTCAAGTATGAGCTCTATATTCTCACTAGGCTATATCATACTATATGAGCCATAAGAGCCCGGGGTAGCAAATATTATCCTCAACAAAAGCTCCAATGCAACCTTTTTGTTTGCTATTTTATATTTTGTCTAAAAGTTCAATAAACTGTTACTTTAACATTAACATTAGATAATCCATTAGCTAACATGAAGTAAAAATGAGCAATGATTTTTTTCAGCATTTAATGATTTTTGTTAATGCATTTACAACTGGGCATCACACACTATTAGACTGAGAATCACACATTAGTAGACGTTCAAAACAAGCTCACGCGGGAAAAATTGGCCCTGTTGCCAGGAGACCAATGAAAAATGAAAACAACGTGTTCTAAAATGGGCTCAAAATATCAAACATGTTTGATTTCATCCGTCTGAATGGAATCACAGTCTGAACCTAAAAATAGAGTCTCTGTGCTCATCATACACTACGTGATTTTCTGTAAAATCTGTCAACTCTGACTGCCGAATATATGCAGACTGATTCAGACTGGCATTCAGGGCAAAAAATCTAGGTAATATTATTCAAGCTTGTGATTAGAGATTACAATTCAGTTGCTCCTTGTTTTTTCATGTTAATTCAAAGAGCATCAAAGGGATAGTTCACCCAAAAAATGAAAATGTTCTCTCCCTCAAGTTGCTCCAAACCTGTATGAGTTTCCTTGTTCTGTTGAACACAAAAGAAGATGTTTGGAAGAATGTTGGTGACCAGACAGTTGACGGCACCCACGGACTTCCATAGTAGGGGAAAAAACCCTATGTAAGTCAATGGCTTCCATCAACTGTCTGGTTACCAACATTCTTCCAAACATCTTCTTTTGTGTTCAACAGAACGAAGAAACTCATACAGGTTTGGAGCAACTTGAGGGTGAGTAACTGATGACAACATTTTCATTTTTGGGGTGAACTGTCCCTCTAACTAATGTTGCCAGACACAACTTTTGATTTTAAAACTGTATTAGTAGAGCCTAAATGTTGAAATGAACATAAACTAAGAATATTAAATGCTGAAGAATTATTGTTCATTGTTAGATAATGTTCACAAATTACAGTTGTGTTACCAATATACTGTATCTCTGATGCATTCTCACAGAGTAAAGTAGGAAAAGTAACAGTGTTTGAATGTCTAAATCAAATGTATGATTTCAATTCACTGTAGATTTCACAGCCACGTGAGATACCAGACGAGCATTGGCCAAAAAACTCCAAAACTTGAAGGAACATTTGAACTAATCCATTAAATAACTGAATAGACTTGAGGCAGTGATTTCCCCACGGTTCAGTGTGAAGTGTAGGCTATTAGTGTGTAGTCTGTGTGATGTGCTTGTGCTCACCGGAGGTCGACGTGCTTGAGCGTCAGCAGACGGAAGGCCTGTAGCGTCAGCACCGGCACTTTATTTCCAGCCATGCAGAGTCTCTCGACGGCGGGCAGCCGCTCCAGCACCGACGGCACCTGCGTGAACTCATTGAAGGACAGGCCCAGGTAGGCCAGCCTCTGCAGAAAGCCCAGCTCCACGGGGAGAGCGCACAGCAGGTTCCCGTCCAGGACAAACGTCTGCAGACTGACACAGAGACGGACATGAGCTCAACAACAACAGCAACTACACAGCACACAAAAATAAGTTTGAAGAGGGCTTTGCTAACATTCGCGTTATGAATGTTTAAAAACATTTAGTTTTCTTGGTTAAGAGAATTTTGCATACATTATGAGATTTGACTGTTTTCTGAACCTTCTGAATCAAGTAGTAACATTTAAAAAATGTTAGATGAACATCCAGCTAAAGCGCTTCAGGACAACACGATGCATACGTTTTAGTGCTAACATTTTGAGAGCATTATTAATAACCGGATAACCTTGAATGTACATTCTATGAATGTTACTGGAGGAGCGTTTGTTCATAGCTTTGAGAGAACGTGGGCTAACGTTTCCTGTTAGCTGGGTATTACTATGCAAAGCAAGGAGGCTTTTCTGCAAGGAGGCCATCGTTTATTGTTACTACAGTAAAACTTTGGAAACTCGACACTTGAGGGGCTGGATGAGCACGAGAGTGTCCAGCAGGTGGCAGTAGTGCAGTGAGTGTCACATGACTGCCTCATGACTGCCTGACTCCACATCACATATCTACTGTAAGTTTGGCTGCGTTTAACTCCACTTTTAGATTTACACACACACTTCCCTAAGCACTTTCCCTCGGGGGAATCCTTACTGTTCAACTTTGTGAAGGAGGGAAGCTTATTTGGACAGACCATCGACCCCTCAATTTTGTCCGAGGGAACGAGTCTACTTAACATGTACATTTCAGGCCGATCCATAGACCACAATGCACCATGATTGTGACGTCACAGCAGGCCAACTTAATTTAGCCCCACCCCACACAACTCTACTGTATGATATTGGAGTTATTTTGACATTTAATCACGTTCAATACTTGTAAGCTGACTGTATTTTTTTTTCCACAGTTATAGTTAATTGTATTATAATTTTAGTTTTATTAAAATATTTTATATAAATAAATTAATACATTCATAATTAATATTTGTTTATATTTAATATTTTAACAGCCCAAGAATACATTCTGGCCTACAGAATAGTGCATAAAACAAATTCATAAGGAAAAAAATCTATAAATATTAAATCAGCTCCATTGCGGATTCCAGGTGATCAAGTAGTGGGCACTCGTGCAAAGTAAGTCCTTGGTAAGCAAAACAGTCCAGGTAAAATAATGTATTTTCACTGGACTGCGATCCTTAGACTTAATATTATTGGTTAATATTGTTCATAACAGTAATACAAGGAAAGTAGCAAGTTATTACATATAATATGTAACATTTGACATTTTGTTTAGACTAAACTGCACTGATGAAACAGTCACAATAAGACCAGAAAAGTGTGACTGACGCATTACATGGGGGAAAAAATGGTTACAGAAGTGCAAGCCAAAATTTAGACCTTGAGAGAACATGTCAAAGCGAACAGGGTGTTGTGATGCTACGATGGACGCTTCGATACCACAGCATCATCAGTGTGTTTGGGGAAGTGCAACTCGCAAAAGGGCCGTTTGCAAGGACGTTTGAATGTGCTTTATTTTTGTAGTTCCGCAGAAACGACACGCTTCACCTTCAAACACATCTGCGGCGGACACACTCACTTGGTCATTTTGCCCACGTCAGGATGGATGGAGGTCAGTTGGTTGCAGCTGAGGTTGACCTCCGTCAGCGTGCTAATGGAGCAGATGTGCAGCGGGAAACTTCCCAGCTGGTTATTAGAGAGATTGAGACTCCGCAAACGGGAAAATCTGCAGGAGAAGAGAGGAAATTTGGCAACTATTAACCTCACACAGTGTCCGCCTTATAGAAGAACCGTGACATTTTAGCTTACTTCGTTAAATCCAAACATCCACATCGTGTCCTTAATAGTTTTAGCATGAAGCATGGATGTAGCATTTAGCATGACCTCATTACATCAGTATTACATAAAATTCACAAAAAAAATAAAAATAAATCAAAACAAAATGTACATGTTCTCATTTGACAAAGCTGTTGATAGATATACTGATACTGACAGTTCTAAGAAAGTGCGTAAATCCTAAAGTGACTAAATATCGTCCTGGCCTCATCATACAGAATCTCATCATTTACTAAATACTGGCTACAACCGTACAGTTAAACTGTTCAATTTAAATGCTTTGGCAACACAAGTTATACTTTTTATCTCC
This sequence comes from Vimba vimba, assembly GCA_022828995.1. Taxonomy (NCBI): domain Eukaryota; kingdom Metazoa; phylum Chordata; class Actinopteri; order Cypriniformes; family Leuciscidae; genus Vimba; species Vimba vimba. The sequence goes on along the minus strand of CM040822.1, from coordinate 33,421,414 downwards.
GCTTCTGGTCAGACGGGATGCATTTCCCATTTCCAACAGTAGATGACAGTAGATGATGTAGTTGATTATTATCCTCGACATGTATTAATTTAATTCACTTTAAACACTTTAAATTACTTTCTGTACTTTTCATTTTATATGAGTATTTCTAAAATGTCTAAATGTCTGCATTAAAATTTCAATGTTGACATTCTTGTCCAAACACCAATGGGCACAATGAATTCAGTTTTATTTTCCAAATTGCGTGTTTTCCAGATTTTAAATGGTTCTGGATTCTACTGTAATGGTTTAACTTTTTTAATTTTAATAATCCAAAAAATGTCCAATCGATTGAATTAATACAAATAATAATGGCCTATGAAATGTATGGTTTTTAGAAATGTTCTGTTTTCTGATTTAATACAAATGTATTATTAAAAATGCTGGAATTCACCAAACTTTAGATTAATTAATCTTTAAAAATGTAATCAAATTAAAATGTGAACAATTTGAGGCGGGGGAAAGCTGATCTGTGAAACACACACTGACCTCTGGAGCTGCAGCAGCGTCTGGTCAGCCGGCAGAAAGTTGTGTTTGAGGTTGAGATGCGTCAGGTCTTGACTGTACAGCAGGTTGGGCGGCAGTTTCTCTAGACTACAGCAAGACAGGTCCACCGAACTGATCCTCTGAGACACCATCTGATGGACAGGCAGACAGACAGGTCATTCATCGAGGTATGGGGTCACAGCAAGATCAACAAGGAATTGCGCATCTGTGGGCGTTTTCTGCAGGGTTATTATAGTTAACCAAAACTAGTTCATAAAAACATTTTTTGTTGCTTGAAATTAAAATAAACATTAACTGAAATAAAATAAAATATAACTATAGATCATTTCGATCAAATTAGTTCTGTTAGTTGCCAAGACAGCATTTCCATTTGCATTTTGTTTAACTTCATGTAAAAATGTATGCACCTCTTGGTGGAAATAACATCACAACTCTCATTTCCATCAAGAGGTGCATCAATATTTGGTCCACATCTTGTGTTGTCAGTGCAAGAGTCCAGCGCTCTGTAAAGTCTCCTCCAGCACACCCCAAAGACTTTCAGTGAACTTAAGATCTGGACTCAGAGGAGCAGATTCATGTGTGAAAATTATTCTTCAAGCTCCTCACAACCATTCTTTCACAGTTTGAGCCTGATGAATCTGGACATAGTCATCCTGGAATATGGCCATGATGTGTTTTTATACATGGTAATTTAAGAAATGAAAAGCTACACACTCCATCAGTTAGTGTTAGAAGAACTGTTGCCAAATGTATAACATGCTAGAAATATAATAATCACTGCAATAATGATCCAGTCATAGACTCTTAAGCATTTGCATATTTAAATCCAAACAGCGACTTTTTTATTTTTGGCCGGGCGGTGTATAACATCTCGCTGATACTGAAATAACACTGGTTTTCTGGTCCAGCAGGTGAACATGGTCACTTAGTAAAGTAGCAGCACACTCTCCTCAACAACAAACTATCATGACTTAGTGAACCAGCATTCATTAATAACACAGCACACGTCGCTCATAACATGACACGATCACATTAACACAGCAGCCTGAAACCTCTTGTGAGGTTTTTCTAATCTGAGGGTCCCGGTGGGCAGGACGGCTCTCACGGCACAAGGTTGTCTCTGGGAACGGCACAGTAAAATAGCCTGGCCAGGCTTGCCCTACTTGCGTTTGTTTAGGATGGTTCGTTCGTAGTAAAGTATGCTAAAGTAGGACTCCCAACTAGGGCTTTTCACACTCTTTCTGTGATGGAATGATGAGGTGTCATTTTCAGGGCAAATATAGCTTAGATCAGAACAATGAGGAGCTCCAGAGTATCTGCGTTTCAACTATGTAAAGAGGTGAGAAGGTGTGTGTAAACGTGCTGCAGAAGCACAGAGGTCTGAAGTCCACGAGCAGAAAAACACACGCTGATTTACAGCAGGAGAACGAGTGCACTTCTGCCAGATCCAACCAGTTTATTTCTCATGAGCCCTTTACAGTATGTTCAGGGCTGAAATGAACGCACATCAGTAGATAAATGTTAACGGCAAGAAAAAATTAGACCGGGCAAAGTTCACCATACTGTGAGAACTGAGTCGCATCATAAATGTTTAACAAACATCCCCAGTCCAGGTGTGATTCAGACATGTATGGTGATAACGCTTGTGTTGCCAAGCTTAATGTAGTCTATGTGAGTAAATGAGCCCTGACATTTCAATCGTTCAGTCTTCAAGTACACACAGTGATCTGGAAGTTAAGTACGGATCACAAGATTCTCTTGATTCATTCTGTGCTTTGCTTCAGTTGTGTTCGGGTCTCACTGCATTCCCCGTTCACACTGTTAACAGAACGCAGCCCATTACAGTAATGGATTATTGCTCAGTCCCTCCAGGATTTAACAGAAACACCAAATATATAATATCAACTATCATCTTATGTACATTATGTATTATGACAAATGCCTACAGAAGGTGTCAACGGCCTTGTGGTTGTTGTTGTTAATCATACAACATGATCAAATCTTTTAACATTTAATATTATTGGCCAAACAACATTTAACTCAAATGTTAATTTAATCTATAATATTTGGCCACTTCTTTAACTCAGAGCGAGAGTTTAAACTTCTATTTTGAAATGTTTTACGTGACAAATCTGATAAAATGGTGTACATTGCGTTCCCAGATGACCGTTATAAGCAACTCAAACTCAAAAAGCATATGCAGAGATGGAGTCTGAGACGCTCCACACATGTAAATAATAAAAAGATCATGTTCATGTGAAGCAGCATTTACTGTGAACGGAGCCACTCTAAAACGCACATAACCTACACACATGTAAATAAATAAAGTGCATTTCTGATGAATCTGAGCTCGTTCCTCATGAGCAATGACCTCCAGTTCAGTAATGTTCTTGGGTTTGCGTGCCTCAACCGCCTTCTTCAAATCCCATCAGAGACTTTCTATGGGGTTCAAGTCAGGTGACTGTGATGCCACTGTGGAATCTTCCAGGACTTCTTCTGCAATCAAGCCTTGGTGGAATTTGAGGTATGCTTGCATTGTCCTGTTGGAAGGTCCAATGCTTAAGCTTCAGCTTCCTCACTGACGGCATGACGTTTTCTCATAGGATTTCCTGATATACAAAAATGAATCCATCTTGCCTTCCACACGCTGCAGGTTTCCAGTGCCGAGGATGCAAAGCAGCCGCAGAGTATCACAGATCTGCCATGCTGAACTGAGAGACAGTTCTTTAGAGCTAATGCTTCATTCTTCTTCCTCCAGAGATATCGCTGATCCATAGGGCCGAAAAGTTCTGTGGCTTATTTATATGATTTTGAGCAAATTGGAGCCAAATTTTCTTGTGCTTTTGGGTCAGTAGTGGTGTTCGTCTTGGAGTTGTGACATGGACACCGCATGTATTTAGTATGTGCCTTACTGTGCAAGCTGAAACCTTTTTCTGGTTGCAGCCGTTGATAGCTTCCTTTTTCTGCCCCGTCCGGGTAGTGTAACCACTATTCCTTTAACTTTGAACTCGCAAACTATGCTTCACACTGTGTCTCTGGGAACATGTAGTGCCTTATTTTTGTATCCTGGTCCTTGTTTGTGAAGCGCAATCATACCTTCTTTTAACTTTTTGGACAATTCTTTTGACTAAGCCATATTTCTAACATGCAGTCAAAAGTGACACTCAACAAACCTTGCCACTTCAGATATTTCATGTGTTCTAGCTCAAGCACACCTGGTGTAACTAATGAAGCCCTTGATTAGTCGCATCAGGTTTGCTTGAGACAACACTTGTTTTGCAGATGTGTGCTGTCGAGAGGGATTCGATTCAGGGGGTTGAATCATTATGAGACTGAAGAAGTCATTAAATGTTGAATTTTCAGTTGAATTTGGGGAAACCACTTGAAATATTTGTTGTGCTGAGCTATTTCAATTACTTTTGTTTGATTTGTTCATTGCAAACATCTGAAAGTCTGTAAATTTTGCCAATAAACCTGATTTGCAATGGGGGTTGAATCACTTAGATTACAACTGTATACATATTTAATCCGCAGCACATATATTTATTTAACTGAATTGCAGCTTTTGTGAATTCACAATAGCACTATGCTATAGTATGCTTTTACATAATTTTAATACATTGTGCATCCTTAGAAAACGGTCTAATAATTGGGTTCATGGATTCTCGTCTATGGAATGCATCACTTCCGGTATTTTGCCGGTTACTCAACATGGGCAAATTGCAATCGAGGAATTTTAACTGAGAAAAAGTCCCTGGTGAGACTGTCTGTCAACCTATTAATTATAATCTTTATTATATTTCAAACTTATTACACATTTTTGTTGTTTGAATTTTTTCACAGACCGAAACCATTCAAACCCAAAGCCCTGAAGTCACTGATTTGGGGAAAAAGCAACGAAAGGTACCACATTAGTTCCATGGTTTTTGGACATTTATTAATGATAGAAAGATTCAGGATCATGGTCTGTATAAAAATATTGGCAAGTGAGGCAGCTCACTAGAGTTTGGATCAGCTCTAGTGTGTCAGGTCGTATTATTTCTACAAAAGTGGAAGGAGAGAGGCGGTCACACACACACACCTTAGCAGCCTGTCGGTGCCAGCGCAGGTGTTCAGTGAAGCTGTCGAAGCTGATATAGTAGGTCTGACTCTGAGGTCCCGCTGAGCTGAAGGCCAAACAGTGACTGTGTTTCTTCACCTCTTCCACCTGAACACAACAGAAACACACTCAAACTCACACATGAACGAGACACGCTCCCCATGCAGTGGGGTGAAAACACATCATCTTCATTAGTGTCAGAGGTCTGTCTACATCAAGAACTCAAACTATGAGCAACAGCAGCAGTGATGCTTGATGTGGCAGACAGCACTCAATATTTAGTCTAGCGGTCTAGAACATAAATGAACACAGACAGAGTATGAGACTTTAAACGCACCTGTGTTTGTTTAGCACTTCATCAACTCTCAAAACTACCATAAAACTTTACAACTCACTAACCAATGTCCACTATGTCTGTCCTCTCACTGAACTCTTGTTGCTCGTTGTTAAAGTAACTAGGATCTTGGGAAAGATGCTTTATAAATATAGCCTGGGGTTCAACACACACAGGCAATATAAAGTGTGAATGAACTCTGTGAATATTGAAGTCACCTTAAACATCCCTTGTTTATTTTAATTATATGTATACTGTACAAGTTCCTACATAAAACATTTACATTGACTTACACCATGGTCTATGTGAACATTCAGTTCTGATCAATCATTTTAAGTCATGCATAATTTCTGAAGAATATCAATTCTTTTTTTGACTACTCTTGTCCAGTGCACTTCAGGAGGGGTGGCAGTAGGATCATTGGTTTGGGACACACATTCTGCCTAATGAGCATATGAGATAAGCCTGGGTTCAGTACCTTTCCTCCGATCAGTGGCAGGATGTGCATCTTGCCCGTATGGCTGGCCTTCACCGAGGAGACCATGAGACAGGTGCCACATAAAATCACCTGCCGTCGACTCCAGCGGTTCACCGGTAGCTGCAGCTTTCCTTTCCGTACGTTATATGTCCCGGAGAGCTGGATGCGCTCCGAGCTCTCGATGCTGTGAGGTTTTCCTGCAAAACAGAGAAAGATATGAGCCTGACTTCTCCGCTCCACTCCTGCTGTCAACATATCCAGTGCAGCTTCAGATGCACATCACATTTCACACTGCAGAATCGTTGACTGCACTCTATACAGGGAATGAACTGAGTAAAGTCAATTACTATCAGTCACAATTACTAGCAGTAGCCTAATTTCTAGTTAAGGTCAGATTTCAGCAGTCAGACCTAGAAAATATGGAGTGACGTTCAGCAGTCAGTACTAGTAAAGAGAAGAAATCGGCAGTCAGTACTGGATGAGATAAAGTGGAGACAGCAGTCACTACTAGTAATGAGTGGAATTAAGCAGCCAGTATATTAAGAGTCAGTACTAGTAAAGATTACAGTTAAGTAGGGATGGGCATGAGTACTCTCAACTCAACTTAACTCAGCTTTATACAGTAGCACCACTAAAAATAACAATTATTGACCACGGTTCTATACACTATATCAAATATGGTCAACATTTAACACCATGTACAACATAAATTACAGAACAGAGCAGACACAGCACAAATCACAATCAAAAGCAGAAGAAAAAAGATTTGCTTTAAACTCCTGCAGTGTCCAGGCTGTTCTAAGGTTTCGGTGCAGGAACGGCAAATGCTCAATCTCCTCTCGATTTCAGTCTCGCGCCCGAGGAACATTTAACAGTCTCTGGTCGGATGACCTAAGAGACCTTCCAGGATAGTGAACAGATAATAAATCGGAAATATATACGGGAGCTATTCAAAAACCAGCGACTTTAAAATCAATTCTGTAACGAATTGGGAGCCAATGCAGAGATTTCAGAACAGGAGGGATGTGCTCTCGTTTACACACACCGGTAAGGTGCCTATAGCAGCTGTATTGCAGACGGTTAAGAGATGCTTGGTTAATACCCATATAAAGGGAATTACATTAGTCAAGCCTTGTTGAAATAAAAGCATGAATCACCCTTTCAAAGTCCTTAAAAGAAAGACATGACTTTACTTTAGCTAGGACTCTGAGATGAAAAAAACTACATTACTAATCTGTTTGTCAAATTTGAGACCACTATCGAAAAACACACCCAAATTCTTCACTAGTGGTTTCACACACAGAGACAAATGGCCAAAATTTAAGCAAGGAGAGATAGCAGCTTCTGAAGATTCAAAAACTAATGTCAGCTTAGTCTTCACTGAGGTGAAGAAGATTGAAGAAGGGACATCCAGGCCTTTACATCCACTAGACAAGCCAACAGAGTATCAAAACCCATGATATTTGATCCCAAATAGATTTGGGTATCGTCAGCGTAACAGTGAAATGAGATGCCGTGTTTCTTAAAAATCGACCCCAGAGGAAGCAAGAATAGAAGCTGAAGGGACCGCACACATAAGAGGAGCTGCATCCGAAGTAAACTAACCAATACTAACAGAGAACTTTCCACTATTAAAATAGGATTGAAGCCATTTAAGAGCATTTCCCTGAATGCCCACCCAGTGCTCCAAACGAGAGATCAGAACCAGGTCAACCGTGTCAAACGCCGAGAACACAGCAGACTTGCCAGAGTCGAGTCAGTACAGTATCGTTTAAAACTTGAGGAGTGGTTTTTCCTAAAACCTGATTGGAACTTCAAAAATCGTGCTTTTATTCAGAACGCTCTGTAGTTGGCTAAACACTATTTTCTCTAAAATTGTAGATATCAAAGAAAGATTTGAGACTGGCCTAAAATATGTCAGAACTGCCAGGTCTAAATTTGGCTTTGTGAGAAGTGGATGGACAATGGCATGCCTCATGTCATCTGGTCCCGTAGCCATTTCAAGGCAGCTGTTCATACTCTTTTGAACTGTAGGTCCAATCACCTCAAAAACGTGTTTAAAAAACCGTGGGGGAAGAACGTCATTGGGGGGGATCCAGAAGGTTTGAGCTTGGCCTAACACGACCTTGTAAAGCAGGAAGAATACTCGAGTACTCGGACGTGAAAACGATGATCGCCCCGACTTTTAGATTGGGAACTGCATTCACATGTGCAGATTCTTTGAATAATTCAGCAATGCTCCATATGGACTGAGTTTACATCCGCCATAGAGAAACAAATGTCCAATATGTTAAGCATGTTCTTGACTAACTATGCAGCAACATTTCTGCTTTTGCCTCTGAGACAGAGCGAGCGGGATCTGACCCAAAAGCAGCAGTACAGTATGTGGGTCAGGACCCCACGGTACGCCACATGGAGCGCTGAAGCCCACTTTACAGTGCCACCATCAGCAAAGGTTTAACATGACACCCAGGCCTATCCACACACAACACCTTAGATCTGCAGAAGAACATAACAGTTCAAGACAGACACTGATGTTCAGTAGCAGAGTAAGTGACAGTCTGCAGGAATCAGCTTCATGTTGGTGAACACACAGTTATTACACCACTGTATTCATGAAGGCTTCTATTGTTGTTGTTAAAAAATGACCAGCTACTTGATCAGATAATAATCTCACTCAAAAGCTTTAGTTACAGTGTTATCTCTAGTGACCTGTTACAGTGAAGGAAATAAGAGAATTACAGACACAGAGAGAGAGAGAGAGACCGCACATGGATCTTAAGCATGATTTAGGCGTGTTGTCTCTTTCCATGGGCGAAAGGAAACCACAGCCCTTCCTGCTCGTCTCTGACTGACATTCACCCTGAACTAGGGCTGTCACTCGTCACGGTACCAACATTTCAGCAGTCGGTCCCAATACTAGTCACATTTTAGTTCAAAACGCAACAATTTTGGTACATGGCAAAAAGTTTTGTAATTATTTAGTTTTTAAATGTAACTATTTGAAAATTAATTATATTAAATAAATGAAATTAGTTCATTTTTGAATGCTATTAATGATTATAAGTAAATAATACAGTAAACTAACAGCATGCAGTCTTATTTTTCAGTTTGCATTAAAAAAGTCAAATGAAAAGTTGCATTTTATTACATTACAGATAACAGAACAACTGGCAGGTTGTACTAATAATAGTAATAATAGAACAAATATTTAACTCAACGAAACATTCTATATGAAATTATTCAGATATTTATACAAAATGAACATATTAATACAACTTAAATCTGCACAAAATGACACAATGACATTCTTTTACAGTAATGCCTATATGACAGACTTGCGCTGCACATGTTGCACTTTGTATTTTTTCTTTTCAAAATGGATTTCAATCATATTTCAAGAAATTCAAAACCATCATGTTGAACATCTGAAGTGTCTCAGCTGAAGGAAACAATCCATTATTTATCGGGCTTTTATAATATATATATATAAAATTGACTTTTTGGGGCGATCAGATAACATTAAAAATGAACATGTTATCGGCCAGTGCCGATATGTCTGGCGATATATCATGCATGCCAACTGTAAACAGAAAACCTTTGACGTGTTTGAAAGCAGATTGACCCGGTCGATGAAGCGAGTCCCACATAACAGAATTCATATGAATTTTCTGCATTGCTGACAGTGACTCACTCCAGGCCGCAGTAAACGGGACGTCCCACTCACTCGTCTCCCAGCCCTATGGATGACTCCGAGTTTGCCACGGCTCTGCTTTTACACGCCTCATCCTGTTTTGAGTGGTTAGGCAGATCCAGAGCTCTGGGTATCCGGCACAAAGCAGAAGAGGGTGTGTGTCCAGGCTATATTTGTCCACGTTCTGCTGGTGCGCTCTAATGCACCGGAGAAACCGCCTGTATGACATATTGGGGCTAGAAACTCCTGAATAATTTCTTTCAGGAGTTTAAAAGGCTCGTGACTATGAGCGACACGTTCTGGAGAGCTTCGGCTCACCAACGCAGATCAATCTAACCATTTTCAGCATTCGTCAAAGCATCTTAGAGCCGATGCCTCCATACTGTTAATTCTTTGGATGAGATTTTAGATATATCTTGATATTATTATCAGAGGAAGCATCATTTCAACCAAACAGTTGCTCAAGTCAATGAGATTCAGAATGCAAGTGAAACACAGTAAACTTATGATCATATTTTCACAGTCTGTCACTAAATTCGCACAATAAAAAGACAAACACACGGCTGAGCTCAGTTAAATAAGAGTTAACGTATGGCAAATTCAGATTATGTCGTCCAATCTAACAATACCACCTGACAATATCAATTCTATTGATCCCCCTTTTTTAAAGTAATCTAAACTTTTCACTGAAAGATATTTATTTTTCTGACAGTAACTTTGTTGAACTTATTGCTAATATCTTCATTTTGCACTGCAAATTTTTTCAATCACAAGAACAAAAGTTGTCAAATCTTTCTAGCTGACAATTTCTAAACTGTAAAATCTCTTAAACTCATAAATAATAATAAGAATCACACATTTCTTAAACACTATGTCCTTCTCTTTCTTGCAGACTGATGTTTCCCTTGTTTACCTCTTTGTACTTATTTTCGCCCTGCCTTTTCATTTTATGTTATTTGTATTTTAAATGCAGTGCTGTTTCTTCATTGCAATATAAAAAAACCTGGTAAAAATGTATTTTGATAGTCCACTGTAGACATTTTACTAACTGTACTGTACGTAACTTTGCAAATACAAGTCAACTAGCAGTCATTAGAGCATTAGTAGACTGTCTGCTTAATATCCGCTAACACTTTATTCTGATGCTCCCCAACAGACATTATACTGACTAGAAGTAACTTTGATATGTAATGGTAAGGGTTAGTACAATAAGTACTCTAATTAGAGTTCGTTGACATGTAGTTGCAAAGTTACTTTAAGTTTAGTAGAATGTCTAAAGAGGATCTTTGAAATAAAGTGTAACCAAAAATTAATATGAAAAAGAAATCAACATCAATTTAATTAAGTGCATGAGGTCAAACCTGTTAACCAACAGCATGGAAATAACCTAATAGGCACTACTGATGAAAGAATGAACGAGTTGTGCTACACGAGCTTCATAATACAATCATTTAAAACTCAAAGCAACCTCTAAGCAGTTTCAAACCCATCAAATGAATGAACACCCCTGTAAACCAGTGATACAGCAAAATTATTAGCAAACAATGACTTCTATTCACTTATTTTTCTGTGTACGGGATTGTCTACACAAAAATGAAATGTTGTTCAAAAGCCTTCTTTTCATTTCAGAACAGAAAAGGAGAAATAAAACATGTCCTGCTCACGCAGACAATGAATGGTGACCTTCCTCAAAGTAAACTTTAAGAAAGTATATAATATATAATCTTATGCAAACTCGGTCTGTATATTACAAGTGTTCTGAAGGCATGTGGAAGGATTTAGCAAAAAACTAAATCACAAATGTTAATTTATTCTATTCTAATTCATTCTTAAGTTAAAATCTTGACCTTGACCGTTGCACTTCTGTGTCATTCATGAGTGCACACACAGCAGTTTCACACCCAGTTCACTGCGACCACAAGCATGAATGAGATCACAACACAAAACACAAGGCCTATAAATCTCAGAAAATCTGTTCTCTGAGGTGAACGTCTGTTATGCTCCGGACAGAATGAAAGTTATCGCGTGAACAAGGCCTTGAGCAAATTATTAATTATTTGTGTTAATAATTAAAATTATTTAATTTACAACTAATTTAATCATTTAAAACAACAACAACAAAAAACCTAAAAGCATGTTGTTATGTATAATGAATTATTGGGCATTTACTGCCATACACACTGGACGGCTCATAGCCTGTAAACAGCTCTCTCTGACACACACACACACACACTACACTTCAGCGACAGAAAGCATCGCTGTTTAATTATAACATCACACGTGTGCGCAAAGGTCTCAAAGTGAATTCACATACATTATAAATCATAAACGTAAAAAAAACATGATACATGCTGTAACATCTAACAGGGAATGATATACTGTAGTTGTGTTGACTTAAAAAGTAGGACTGGAACAACGGGTCAACCAAATCAGTCACGTCGATTACGCTCTGTTTATGTTCATCACTGTCATGTTTCACACAAAACAAAACTCTGGAGCAGATGCTAAAGGTTCGTATGGCAGCGCCGCTTAATACGGTTGCGTTCATACAGCGTTTTGTTTTTCACAAGCGTGAACCGTATTCTATAACATTTTTTTTTTACACGGCTCTGTGGAATACTTGATTGTGATTGGTCAATCGCTCCATCCAGCGGTGTGTTATTCCCGGATAACAACTGCTGAGAACAGAAACACAGGCTCATCCGGGTCACTGAAGTCAGCAGTGCTAGGAACGGTTTTTCTTTGTGGAAGTTTTGCGTTTGGTGAGCTAATATCAATATTTTGTGTACAGTTATTTAATTATGCCATCCAGTATTGTGGGCTCGCTCTCTCTCGTTTCATTCAAACACAGCGGCGGCCATTTTGAGACTATTGTTTTGTACACTGTTGGATTATAGGATAACAAACAGGTACGATTTTAAAATGTTTAAAATACAAACGTCCGTCTAGTTTGAGCTTGCCGCGCTAGCCACTGCTCTCTCTGCGGGAGCTTTGCGTTTAAAGACCTAATAAAATATTTAGACTCGGATCAATACTTTGAGTCTAATTATTTACTCATGTGGCAAGTAGCCGTGTAATAAGCGGGATAGTGTACATCCAGCCGGTTGTTCTCTCAGAATAAACCCCTTCAGGCGGGCGGAAGACCCCTCCGCTCCTCATCACCCTGTCGGGGTTTATTCTCAGAATACAACCGGCTGGATGTACACTATCCCTTACTTATACAACAGTTCGCACTGGTTCTCGAATCTGATTATCCGAGAGCCTTTTCCAGCTGTGTGATATTCCCACAGTATCAGCATTGGAAGCGTTTCACCGTTTGTATCACTCCGCTTGCCACATTTCTCACAGAGAACCACTGTAAACCACCATTATTTTACAAATACTAGCCTACTGTTGTTGTGTCACGGTATGTAGAAGAGTTTTTTAGGCAAGAATGTAGTTATTTAGACCTCAAATAGGCGACTTATACTATTGGCCTAAACATAGTGCAATTTGTTTCGACGTTTTCGGAGATTGAGCTCCAGGCCGTCAGCGGCCATTGAGCGCTCATGAACCCGCAGAGTAGTGTTGTCAAAAGTACAGACTTCGGTACCAGGAAGCAGAATCGCAAACGCCTCTGATTGGCCATTGTGTTCACACGCTCATCAAATATGTCTGTGACTACAATGATCTAACGTAGAGAACAACTAGGCTAATCTCGACCAGTCCTTCCTTACAGTGTTTAAACATGAGGTATAATTCATTTTGGGTATATCAAAGGGGCAATTTTTGGTCTTATTCATCAATTACTTGTTCCAGAGCAAACGTACTCTAACGCTGCTTATAATCGCTGCTTTTACAAATGAAGAAATGATTTGTCAGCACCCACCCTTTTTTCAAGTAAAAGCTTTAAAGGTCCCGTTGCATGCGATTCCATGTTTCAAAGTTTAGTTAGTGTGTAATGTTGTTGTTAGAGTATAAATAATATCTGTAAAATTATAACGCTCAAAGTTCAATGCCAAGCGAGATATTTTATTTAACAGAAGTTGACTACAAAAAACGGCTCGATTGGACTACACCCCTCTACTTCCTTCATTAGTGACATCACCAGAACCGTGTTTAGATTATCTCCGCCCACAGGAACACAGGCGTATTGATGGCGAAATGTCAACAGACGGTTGATGTTTATCTATAATCGGATACCGCAAAAGTTTAATTCGAAGTTGTTAGTTTGCTCTGTCCATTTCACCACGGACTGTTTTTCTAACCTGGGATAATATCAAGCAGGCTTCTCTCAGCGTTTCATACTGACGAAGGGGGCAATTTCAACTATATTCCAGCAAGCGGTAAGTAGTGATTTAATATGGAAGTAGCGATCAACTTAACATCGTTTCTCTTAGTAGGATGAAAATAATCTTACTTAAACTGTGATTAATATACAGAAAGCGATCAAAGAACAATCCCTTTCCAATCGTCCAAGCTGTCAATCAATCACACAGCGCGAGTTTATCTGGACACTTGCCAAAACTCGTTATGAAATAAATGACGCTGTTACACTGCACAACGAAGCTCTTACTGTATTTATATGCCTCATGTTTGCATTGGTGAAATCATTAGTGAGTGCAGAAACTGCGTTGCAATGATAAGATCTTTTTTCACGGGATCAACAGACTGTCATCTGCTCAACGCTCACTGCAATTTTTTATGTGATTGAAATAGATCTAAATACTTAAACTTCTCACGATTCGTTAATCCCGATAGTTGTAATAGTAAAAACGTATAATAGCTGTAATAGTAAAAGTTTTCCAGATAGTTCCACATGTAATGCCAGATATTTCATATACAAGCATGTCAGCCAATCACAGCAGAGGGCGTTTACGCTGAAGTCTCACACAGACACGCCCCTTCAAACAGAGTGTTCAAACCAGGGAATGAAATCAGGCTAGGAAATATGCCTTTTATTTCTAAATTATAAAAATTTTTGATCTAAAAAACATACTAACATTATAAGGGCACCCCTGGAAACATGATAAAATAATAAAAATAATCCATGGAATGGGACCTTTCATAAAACATGAAACAAATGCTAATTTAAAGCAAGCGCTGCCTGGTTTCAGCTCATTCAGATGAGTTCACCGTTCTCACTCACAGCTATGCTTCAAACTCAAGAGTCAAAGGACGTCCCGCCACCAGAAGACTAATGAAGACTGATGAAAGTCCTGCTAGTTCGGGACTCTTCTCAGAAAGATCTAGATGTTCAGAGCGACAGTGTCGTCTGTCCAGAGGATTCACTGCAGAAGTAGAGTCAGATCTTCAGCAATATGTGACCCTGGACCACAAAACCAGTCATAAGTCACACGGAACGCATATTTGTGGCAATAGCCAACAAAACATTGTAATTAAACAAAATTATCGATTTTTCTTTTATGCCAAAAATTATTAGGATATTAAGTAAAGATCATGTTCTATGAAGATATCTTGTAAGTTTTCCTACCTTAAATATATCAAAAATGTATTTTTGTGAGTGGATGCAGCACAATCTCCAACAGAAAGGAACAACTTTAAAGGAGAACTTGGTAACTTTTTTAACTTAATAAAACTGTCTAAAAATCATTTGGATGGTTAAACAACCTGTTCTGGTGATATTGGTGACTTTCCCCGCTCCCCCCAGCGTTCCCAGGCGGAAAACCAACCTTGCAACTTGGGGACTACCGTCCCGGCAAGATAGAAATTGGAAGTTTCGTGAGAAGCGAGAACGAGAACGAGCGCGAAACACGAATTGCTTTACGGCAATTCGACATAAACACACACGCATGTATGATGTATTACCAGATTACCCACCTCGGTAGACATAGCTCCACACAATACAGCTGGCTTGCTCCGATCAAAACAAACGCACATGAGCAGCGGTAGAGAGGAGGAGGAGGCCGCCGTAAGTGAGTTTTTTACGACCGTGTTGTGACATATACGCCCCACCACAGCTGTAGGGGGAGCTCGTGGGGAAAACATGCGACAACAAAAGGAAAAATCAGCGAAGAAGTGACTAGAGTTCGCTAGAGTTGCCGAGTTCTCCTTTAAAGGCAATTTTCTCAATATTTAGTTTTTTTGCACCCTCAGATTCCAGATTTTCAAATAGTTGTATCTCGGCCAAATATTGTCCTATCCTAACAACCACACATCAATGGAAAGCTTATTCATTCAGTTTTCAGATGATGTATACATCTCAATTAAAAAGAAAATACCCATGCTTTTGTGGTCCAGGGTCACATATGTGACTTCAGTGCTTGCAACACAGATCCTAGTTTCATCAACCACACTGCTGTAACTTGATATTACCAAAAATATGAATTGCACTGTATTATTACTGAGAAATATGCAAAAAACAATTTATTATATAACTATATCTAAGATGTTATGATGTGTATTAGGTCCTATATGTTGTAACTGTTGGCCTGAACAATGGCAGCAGAAATTAAAACACTAACTGGATTGACAGACTATTATTAAATTAAATTAGTAAATTTGCTGAGGTTATGATGAAGGATAGGGCATTTTATGCATACAGATCAGTCGCCAGCTCATAACAGTGTCTGATATGGGACTGATAAAGTTCAGTTATTAAACTTTTTAATCTTTAGAAAGTGATTCAAAATGAAGGATTGCAGGTGGCCAATAAAATGACAAATGATGCACAGACAGAAATGAACAAGACTGTCATCCCTGCAACTCACATGACTCTCGATTTGAATGAACATTTAATCAGGTGAGCACTGTCCGGTTTATGATTGGTTGTTTGATGGTGCCTAAATTGTTTCACACTGTGAATATGATATAGGATGATGTGCAGAGTGGCGTAGCGGTTAAAGGTCAGGATTGGTCCGGTAAAGTGCCGCCATATTCATATCACTGTGCCAAGATAAACAGACTGTGTTCAGATAAGCAGCACTATCTAAAAAGCAAATATTCTTGACAAGTTAAAAGACGTGCTTGCTGTGCCTATAGTGTTTCTGTTTTCACATATTTAGTAATGGTCAACCAGTTTGTCTGATGTCTGAGAGTGTCACGTGATCTCATTAGTATTCTTGTGTATTTTTACGTAAAGTGTGGTTCTGCCACATGTACATTTACTTACGTTTTCATACACACTGAAACGTACAATATTGACAGCACTAAAACGTAAATTATTTACATATGTACAACTTTTAGACTTACAAATGTGTACGAATCGTTATTTTTCAATATTAAATTCGTGGCATTCTGGACTTTCAAGGCCCAGAAAGGTAGTAAAGACATCGTTAAAATAGCGACCAGAATATTTTTCGTGCGCAAAAAAACCAAACAAAAATATACTTTATTCAACAATTTCTTCTCGTCTGTGTCAGATCTCCTACGCAGTTTCCATTGTAAATACAGTGCAGCGCTTCGAGTTCTGCGTCAGAACGCCGGCTCAGCATTGACTGACACAGACGAGAAGAAATTGTTGAATTAGATTTGTGTTACGAAGGTCTTACGGATTAGGAATGACATGAGGGTGTTATTGTTTAATGTGTAGCCTAATATTTATTTTGTTTGCCATGGGACCCAAAAGGCATTTTCTCAGTATAGTCCTACGCTGTGACTGACAAAAGCACCATGAAATAAAAAAAAAAACGCACAAAAATTCACCAAAGTAATCACTTTTATGTGTGCGCTGTAATCCACATCTTTAAGCCGGGTTCACTTCATACTGTACGATTTTGGCCACGATTTGGCCGTCTGAGACCAATTTTGCAAAACCTATAAAAGATTCCTGTGTTTGATCGTTAGTTTGACGTGTTCACAGACAGTCGATTAATGACCGTTGCGATCAGTGTCAGAAGATTTGACAGTGTGTCTTCTCCTATGACGACCGTCAAATTGTCTGTTTTTTTTTAAAGACAATTTCATGACCAAAATTAACGTTAGAGATTTCTTTGTCGCCACCATTTCAATCCGCGTGTAATTCAGCTCATAGCTCGACTATCGTACAGTCTGACATCAATGACAACTGAGATCTTACAGTAGGCGCGTTACGGTAACTGCAAAACTTTTGCGTTTTTTTCTAAATATCGATAAAAAAACTATTGCGAAATTACGTCTTTTCCATTAACCGATGTTATGCGACTAAAATGTAATTTTTTCCTCTCACGATAAGGCATTCCAAAAATCATGGCAACGGACATTGGTAGGTTTATGTATATCCCAGCCACCGCACTAGACATTATTATTAATCAAAGGAGACGCATGTGTGTTATCCAAACATTAATGGCGAGGAAAGACCCTTATACTTGAGAGCGGCTCGTATGAGGTGCATCTCTGGGTGTTTCTCACTCATTTCTGCTTCGAGGTCTTGATTGTGGCATTCCTTTGAGGTTTAGAATCCATTATTCCTGTAATTCTTTTGTCTTTTATGAATTTAATAAAGAACTCTGTCTCGTCTTCTGTCCAAACATACCGTCATCTATGTCAGGTGACCGTAAATGTGCAAAAACTGTTTCCATTGCAGTTTTGAAAAATATTTCTTTTTCGAATTGCCTGAAAAACCACCTCATGCGAGCGTAAAAACTTTTTTTCTTTTTTTTTTTTGGGAAATTGATGTGTTTCCATTGGGCGTATTTTCAATTTCAATTTTGCGAAATTGACGTGTTTCCATTGGGCGTATTTTCAATTTCAATTTCAATTCGAAATTTTCAATTTCCATTTGCATAATTTGAAGGGTAATGGAAACGCGGCAACTGTGAAATGACTTACAGCGAGGATCATGTTAGTACAGTCCGACAAGCAACAATCGTAAAGGACTTTTATAAAATCGCACAGTGTGCACCCGGCTCTAGAATCCATTTGTTTGCGAGGAACAGACCCAAATTCCAGTCTTTATTCAGCGACTGCCCCAGGAAGTTTTACAACACGTTTTACGGCAGTGATATCAAACGCTCAGTGGCTCTCGTCTGCTTCGTCACAGAATGTCAAATACCCTTTCCATACGGTTATAACTTCAGACACCTGTCCTGATCTGTGTCCGTTGATGTGCGTTTTTAGGGCTGTGAAACGATTAATCGCGATTATCCAAAATAAAAGTTTGTGTTTACATAATATATGTGTGTGTACTGTGTATAATTATCTTGTATATATATAAATACACACTCACATGCATGTAGTCACATCAAGTGACTAACTCATATTTAATGAATTTTAAATGTAAATATTGCATTAAATGAATGCATATTACATATCAGACATTTTGTGTATTTGCTCTTTTTGAGCAAAGATCTAAACTTACATGGTTGTAATGCTTTGAAATACAGACCTAAGGCTGTTCTCTTTTTAAAAACCTTTTAAATGATCATTTATGATGATTACTAAAATATGTGATAGGGGAAAAGGCGCCAAAACAATTATCCCTGAACTAAGGTTAAGCTTCAGAGGTGGTGTGATGGCTGTACGAGGACAGTCGCAATTACACTGCATTTATATTGATGACAGCCAGCTTCAGATCCCGCAGACACACGTCGTGTCCGAGTCTAGAGTTTCTCACAGACAGCTCAGCACAGTCACAGATGCTGCTGAATCTCCTGAAATCTCATCTGGATCCAGATGCTCAGTACAGCAGTCACACACACACACACACACACACACACACATGCCTCGACTGCAGAGCTTCACCAGCGCACTGATCATAATGAAGCAACACTTTAACCATTAAAAGAAACGATTCTGGCTTGACAGCAGAGTGTTGATGCAGGGCTGTTTTATTAATTTATTATTAATTATTGTGGGTTTTATGATTTTTTTCTGGTGTTTTTTTTTTCCCTTTCTTGCTAGTATGAAACAGAAAAGATAATGCATGCTTTAAAAAGACATCACAATAACATAAAGGTATTTCAAAGTTGTTATAGTAAGTAAACTAAATAAAATACTGAGTAACAAAATGTTCTTAGTTTTATCTTAAGTGAAAGTTATTTCATACTACAGCTAATTTGGATTTTTTAGTTTATGGTGAAGTAAAGTTGTAAATATAAGGTGTAAGGACTGTGTTTTCATTACAGTTATAGAGAGAGTGAGTGAAATCTCCTGTAGCGCACAGTCACATTAATGCTACACAACAGGATTCAATAGAGCGGATCAAGCCGCTGGAGCTCAGAACAACCTACAACCTTTTTATGAGACGCACTGTGAATGTCTGTACTGTACTGACTCATGAAACACTGCAGCACTCGTTTCTGGCAACCCATACTCGGAAATTAGTGCACGCATATTAGGAGTGGTGAAGGGTGAACACACACAGACTGCAAAAAAAAAAAAAAAAAAACCTTGTGTGTGCAGAAAATGAGATGCGTGAGAGTGTTGACAGTGTGTGTGCATGACAAACACACACACACACACACACACGTGCCTGAGTGGGTCGAGATGTTTGTCAGGAGACTAACACAGTTAAGTTACGTAACAGACAGAGTGAGTATGTGTTGGTGAAGAGACCGCGACAGAGAGATACCAATTAAATATGTCCAAAAAATACTGCAAAAATAAATCAAGAACTAGCTTTAAAAAATTTGTCAAGACAAATGCTGTCAAAAAGTTGGAAGAAGTTTTATAATCTTTAAGTTTAAAGGCGGGCAGTGGAGTGCGGAGTGTGTGTGTGTGTGGGGTGGGGGGGGTGGGGGGGGGGGGGAGCAAGGTCTCGAGGCGTGTTTAAAAAAAAAGAAAGAACTTCTTTTGGGAGCACCGCTTTTTTATGACGCAGTGTCATGCGGGAGATGCTGCAAAAGATGCGAGACACGAGTCCGTCTAGCTAGCGCCTTTTTACATTGAAAAACAATGGAAAAGTAGAAAAATGCATTCTGTGTGAACTAAGTTTAAAGCTAGAATTTTGAAGATATACAGACAGACAGAGAAAGAAAGAAAGAAAGAAAGAAAGAAAGAAAGAAAGAAAGAAAGAAAGAAAGAAAGAAAGAAAGAAAGAAAGAAGCAATAAGCCCCTTGAAGTCGTGTTTTACAGTGGATTTAGAACAGCTCAGGGGCGTTGTTAGGCACGACGCAGAGCATCCACTGTAATCCACTGTAAAACACGGCTTCAAGGGGCTTATTGCTTTTATAAAATGGTTACTCCATAAAAATATTCATTTTAATATTTATTTTATTCATAAAATAAACACCAGCAACAAAAAAATATAATGTTATAAAACATTTATTCCTCCGCCAAGCAATGTAGTTCCAAAGAGGTTGCTAAGCAACACATACAGCAACAAAGCGGCAACCTCCCCTTCTCTCTCTTGAAACCAACACGGAAGTGAGTTAAACTGCAATTCATTAACTGGC
The DNA here is from genome assembly GCA_022828995.1 of Vimba vimba. Taxonomy (NCBI): domain Eukaryota; kingdom Metazoa; phylum Chordata; class Actinopteri; order Cypriniformes; family Leuciscidae; genus Vimba; species Vimba vimba. The sequence goes on along the minus strand of CM040822.1, from coordinate 33,400,950 downwards.
CGCTTGGGCTGGCTGCAAAAGTGAGTCAAATCTGTATCTCCCCCATGTTAAAATTACAAACTACAGCAGAAAATAACATGTTTACAGCCTGGATCTCTATGTGGCTTTGGTCTATACAGCTAATTTTGCCCTTCATAACAACTGTAAGGGGGGTGCATTTTTTTATAACTCATCCGTTTAGTTGATTAATATTTAAATTTCTGCATTTAAGGGTGTGGCCACTTGAGTGACAGGTGGGTTGTCGCTGATGTCAATGCTAGCCGTTTGTCTGCTGTTACTAGCCGTCACTTCACCTCAGCAAATGTTGCTGCTGAACTTGCTTTCTCTGCAGTGTTTACAATTTAATACACCCATTACTTGCGTACAAAGCCCACGGCTTTGGATTCCGTCGTTGTCGTCGAGTATCGTTCGAGAGAACAACCAGCGCGGTATTTCAGTTGTTTTCCTCTGTGAACATGAACTAATGGATGTCTGACAATTTCGTTGCTTTTTGGAGTTTTCAAATTTAAAAACGCCAATAAAGGCTCGTTCGTTCTGCTCTCATGGAACAGATAGATTATAATATGCTTATGTACCGTCAGATGAAATCCTGCAGGTGTCGGCGCTTTCTCCGTTCATGCAATAAATGCACATCCTTGAATGAGCGCGGATTTTCTAGCGCATTTACTTGAACTTCATAGGCAATATATCTATGGTTTAACCCATTTGAGAGGCGGCCAAAATCAGAATTTAAAATGGACTGAAAAGCTCTCTACGAACTTGACGAGCGATGCCGCGCTGACGGACCATAGACTATAAAAAAGTGACTGACATGTATGCACATAAATCACTGTCACACACACTCTCAGAGTAATATTAAGTTACTGCATAATACATTTTCAACTAGCAGAATAGTACAGAATCACGATACACAGTCTCACTTGTAGCCATGTCTTTTAACTATTATAATATTTCGAAGGGCAAAAACAGGAACTTTTAATTGGCTTTACATCATCAAGTGTCACTTTAGCACGAGGCCCTGTGCAGTCGCAGACTTGGTTGTACTGTCAATAGCATTACCCAGAGCCGTTAACAGCCTGAGCTAACTCGATCACGTCGAGCTATTTGGGCGTGATTTCTCAGCCTCTTTGCCCATTTTCTGTTATCCGGGAGTGACGCAAGGCCAAGATGGCGACGGCCGGCTCCGCCCACTTTAGGCTTCAAAAATGCTCTTCAGAAACCTACGGGTGACGTCACGGACACTTCGTCCATATTTTTTTACAGTCTATGGCAGCAACAAAGAATCACAAACGGCAGTTGCGCAGTAACACTAATGTAATGCGGTCACAGGTGTGTGTTTGTTGAGTCATTTACAACGGCTTCAAACGCGGCTCAACCAATCAGAATCAAGGACTGGAACTATCGTTTTATAAAGATTAATAGAACATTGTTTAAATTGACGATCACTTAATCGATTAACCGTTAACCATAAGCTTGGCTTTACAGTGAATATAGGGAATATGACCATCACTTTAACAAGTGCTTTTAAATTTGCTGACACATTAGCGTGAAAAAATAACTGCTTTTCATAAAAATGTGATCTGTAAAAAACAGACTTGTGTCATACATCATTGAAAAGGACTCAACTGGCAGAATACAACAAGTATATTCGCACGACGCACGTGTAAACCGTAAACGCATGATGCTTTGCGCCATGTTTTGGTTCGTAATTTCCTGAAACATTAGTAAAGCAGGCCCGGCTCCATAGGGCCGCCACACCACATAACAACCTATCACGAAGCTGGTGGATTTAATTAAACCAGATAACAAGCTGGAAAAGTCAATAACCTGTTAAATGTTTCACTATCTATGGAAAGCACGCTCTGCCGCTCTTGCACAAACATGCGATACAGAGACGTATGCGCACAACATTCACATGCACAGAAACTTCTCGTCAGCGCTTCCCCACGACTTTATCAATACAATAGTTTTGCATATCTGCACCCGTTGGCGACAGAATGTGAGCGTCAAGTGACGCAAAGTTTGAACTTGTCATTTCAAATAAGAGTTTCTGTTAAGAACAATTAAACTTCATCTCGTTTTTTGTTTATGTTCCTGTAAAAATTTGATTCGTTTCCGTTTCTTGAACCGGTTCGGAGCCCTTAGATATTATATGTTTAATAATATAACATAGTTGTTTTACAGGTTGACAAAAATCCTGACGGCGCTTCTGCTTTATCAGTCATATCTCAAAGAAACCATGACACGACTTTAGACCATTCAACTCAGTGAAATACAAATTAGCCTTCAGGAAACAATTGTTTCCTGTTCTTGGGCTCACAAAACAGCACCTTATGATCAAATACAGTATCAGCATTTGAAGTGGATCAAAAAAGTTCATCAAAGTTGTCCTAAGACAAGAACAGGTTTAGTTCAGAATTAATGTCAAACTTTGATGAAAGGTTTTGATCCACTTCACATGTTGATACTGAATATTTCTTCTATCAAACAAGAGCTTGATAAACTTTAGGCCACAGAAGAAAACCTATAGCCATCAGTCATTTATCATATCATTCATTTTTTGACAGATCTGCAGGATAAAACGTTACTTAAACTGATGTAACACATGATGTAATACACACTTCAGTGAGCCGGACATGCCTGACATTCCCAAAGAGTCTGAGTACATACTTCACATGCCTTCAGACGGGGGAGGGAACGAGCCTTCGGACACCTCTGAACCAAAGCCAGGAATGAGGAAAGCACTGGAGGAAACACTGTCCGTTACACAGCCTGATGATTGATGGGTCTGATCAGGTGACCGGCCATTAATCCTCATCGCATGAGCGTCGCAGCTTTAATCCAGCCAACATCTGCCAAGATCCCAGTCCAATGCAAACCTTTACGTCAGGCTCAACCGAGATTATCGTTATCATTATCGACTATCATACCTTTTCCATGCCCGCACACTTAAATGTTCTTAATTTCATAGAGTTATTATGCAAAAATATGGTGCCAAGCAGAAGCAAGAAATTAAAATGTAGCTTGTTTCAAGCTAATGTTTTTTTTTCTCCCCATTTCATTTGGTCATTTTTTTAAATTGAACAGACTACAATAATAAAAGTTCCCAATAATATAATATAATTAGTTCCCAATAATATGTATTAGTAAGATGATATGTAAATAAATCAGGTTTATGATCAAAGCTCTGCAGTTTCCAAACTTATAATGCAATGCAATACAACAGCGATTGAGAGATGAACAAATGAACGTTCCTCAAAAGCCGGATGGATGTTTGAAACATGATGTATTGATCTTCAAGTAAAGCTATAAGTTGCTTCAGTCCAGAAAGTGTTCATCTTGAAATCACAACATCAAAGTTATTCTTATGTTTGCTTTATAAAAATCTTTACAAAAAAAAAAAAAAGATTTCACAGCAAAAAGACTGAAATTTAATTTTTACAGTTAAACTAAAATGCCTTTTACTTGCTAAAAACGTATAAACTATCTAATCAGACGACAGACGGCATGAAGCAGCAGAATGTGTGCAACAGGTTTTTCAGCAACATTTTGATTATTTAGAAACGTGCGTATCAAATACGACACAGTTATAGGGTTAAAGTAAGTGTAGTCTCTGCTCAACACTGTAAAAGTCTGCAGCTCATATTAAATCAGCTTTTAACCCTAAGACAACAGTTGCTAAGATCCACTCCTGCTCCCACAACCCTTTCCTTCCCCCATGCGTGTTCCTCACAGCCTGTTTTTCTCAGCGGCGTGAATGAAAGCGCTTCCTGAAGCCCCACTGTTGGCCGACGGGCCAATGGACGCTGGCGTGAGACGGTGAAGGGAGCGCGAGCCAAGAACAGGCCGGGTGAACAGCATCTAAATATCCCCAGCCCCTCTCTCTTCACCCTCCACTGCACCAACACAGCATTCAGCCTTTCATTTCAATGATAATGAACAGACCGGAACAAGAGCGCCGTCCAAACGACAAGAGCGGCTCACAATGGTTTTGTGGCCATGTCATGTGCATCCGTGGGAGCAGAGAACGCTGCCATGTTTATTACCAACGAGAGAGAGAATAAGAGAGAGAGAGAGAGAGAGAGAGAATAAGAGAGAGAGAGAGAGAGCGAGAGAGAGAGAGAGAATGAGAGAGAGAGAGAGAATAAGAGAGAGAGAGAGAGAGCAAGAGAGAGAGAGAGAGAGAGAGAGAGAGAGAGAGAGAGAGAGAGAGAGAGATCCATGGGAACATAAACATGGAGAATCATTGTGAATTCATGTTGTTCTTCTTACGGCTGTTGAAGTTTTAAAGACAGCAACTGCAGGGTCATGTTCGGCAGTGACAACACATCAACTCATGCTAACTTTACAGTATGTGTTTTTAAAGTTCGTTAACACTTCAGTAAGGTTACATTTGCAAGGTTATTCGGTTATTAACTATTATATAGTAACATTTAGGTCCTGTTTACTCCTGTTATTAAGATGCGTTTTGGTCGATCGGATCACAAGTGGACGACGCTAAATACAGGAGTAAACGGGGTCTAAAACGTTTTGAGCTTGTCCACTTTCGACCACTTCCAGAGGGAGCCGAAAACTCATTCGCCTGGATTGCTTTCGTAGAGTAAACGCTCATGTGGTCGAATGTGTTCAAACAGCCACAAATGACCATCTACTCTATGCCAACTGACCTAATGCGTAATCATTATGGGAAGCCAGACGGGTTTAAACTTTGTCTGAAGACCCAAGCTTTGAGGACGAAAAACGTACCAAGCACAATGTTCTCTCACCATTCCTGATTTCTAACACACACTCAGAAACGAAAGCTGCTGCTCGCCGTATGTTTTTCCGTTTTCTCCTTTCACGTTCATGTGTACATTTTAGCTTATTTCAAGCTTACTTCGTCCACTAGATGGAAAGATCTGAAAAAGCCCATATATTTCCCCGCCCATAGACCCTCCCCTCGGAGAAATCAGTCAGAAGTGGTTGAAAGAGGACAAAAGAGAGGGATTAAAACCCCAGGTGTAAACAGGAATGTGTCTCACTTGTCTGCTCATGATCGACCAAAACAATACCAGGTGTAAACAGGGACCTAAACTAATCATTTGATTAAATGTAATGTGTGTATTCATGTTTTACATTGTACTGTATAAAAAATACCAGCATGTAACTGATTTCTGTAATTGCACATTATCCCTTTCCTTTCCCCATTAGCCTATCCCTGTCCCTAACTTTACCCCGTATCCCATCGCAATAGCAGCAAGTGTTTTGCAATACAACACAATAAGCACATTGTGCATAACATTTTTTTGTCAGTCTATAATAGTTAAAGAGACACCTAATATAAAGTGTGACCAGTCATTCATTTGTAACATACGTTTCTGAAGAAAGTAAATAATTAAAGGGTTGTAGCTAGCACTATTTTTGACATGCACGTGTCATATAACGACTGCTTGACCGTGACGTCACGTGAACTCAGTGTCAGCGAGCTCATCTCCCGAGTCAAATCTTCCGCATGCACGTGTGTTCAGTGTTTCTAAAACAAGCTTGTGCAATATGCAAAGTAAGAAATGTGTATAAGGAGTCATTCAAAGCCATTCCTATCACAAATAAAGATCTCTCTAACAGCTGAAACTGCTCCTCCTGAGATAAAGCCGTGTCTCACGTGGACACAGTCCTCAGGACTGTCAGAACCTCAGGTTTGTGCCAAGCTGCCAAAGTCTGCAAATCCCTCTTTGAACTAAAACCCTTCTTAGATGCTCACCACAATATTCATTTAGCTGACACCTTTTCCCAAATCGACGAATACAACTCAATGACAACTACTACTTTGGGCGATACATTTCTCTAGGAAGTTTGAAAGGGATTTGTCAGTTAACTAACAGCAGACTGTGGCTTCTCATACACAGAGAAGGTGAACCGATCTCGCCTGCGTCAACACGCAGAAACTTGTGTACATGAGCCACAGACGCTGTTTCTACTCTAAATTCAGGGGTCGCTTCCATGAACACACACATCAGCTGACAGCAAACTCTTCATGTGTGGATGGAGGACGATGTGACTCTCGCACGACTCTCTCACACAGGCCGTAAACATGAAGTAGTAGTACATCAGTCATTTACCTGCGTAGAAGCGCAGGAGAGATCCCAGCTCAGTGTTCATCCCCTCCTCCTGGACCCGCCACGGGTCCTTAAATCCCAGTTTAAAGAGAAAATCATTCTGGATCTGTAGGGGCCTCTCGTCGGGGCCCAGGCGCCGGGCGGCCTCGCCGTGCAGCTGAACATACAGGGCCGGGCCGGAGTCCGAATCGGGCGGTGTGCCCGCTGACCCCGGACTGTGCCCGAGAGCAGGCGGTGGGTCACCGGTCACGGGCCCCGGCAGGACAGGCTCCGTGGGACAGTCCAGCTCCAGCTCGTCCGAGGAGCTCCCGTACGTGTCCAGGCCCTCGGCGGCACTGCTGTCGAACGCAGACGCATCTGTGCCCAGGATCATGTCGTCGCTGAGCGAGTCCCGGTGCTGGCTGAACCGGGCCCCGGAGCTCAGCTCGTCACAAGCACTGCTGGTCTCCACATCGGACCCCGCAAACCTCTTCAGGGAGTCCTCGTCCTGAGGGGACGAGCGGTCCACGCTGGCCTCCGAGGGCGTGTAGATGTCGTATTCCTGCGGGTGGTACGGATGGTCCTTCTCCAGGAGCAGGAGGCGTAACCGGTCACCGGGCTGATCCGGGAGGCTCTCAGTCCCGGTGTGAAGGTGCCGGAGCGGGCACTCTCCATCGCAGTTCCCGTTCACGTCGGTGGACAGGTAGCTTTTAGCGTTCAGCCTCAGGACGGAGCATGTTTTGCCGCCGGCCTGTTGCAGACGCTGGGCTATCTCGGTGGCGGTGCTGTCCACGGTGCACAGAACGGGCCGGGCCGGGTGAGACCACGCCAGCAGCCGGTCGTGGACGTGGATGGAGCCCCGGCGCAGGTCCTGGCGGACCCACTGGCGGTCTGACAGCTGTAGTTGAGGACTGGCTCGGTGTCTCAGCAGCGTCTGTCGGTCCAGACTTCGGCTGTGAGATGAGTTTATACCGGACACGTGCCTCTTCACCCTTCTTTTCCTCAGCAGCAGACTGGAGCTGCCTTTACAGGCTTTGTTTACCATGTTGTGCTCAGCTGGGCTCTGGCTTCTGGTCCTGGGCTGGTCTGAGCTCGTCTGGTTCGATGCTCTCTGGCCTTCATCATCTTCTTCATCTGCTGTGCTTCTCAAGGCCACACTCAGAGCACTGCTCTTCTTCAGTTTAACGCTCTCCATCCTCACAAGATCATTCCTAGTCCATTTGAGCGGAGATGTGAGCGCCGCACGACGCTCCTGAACGCGCGCGGAACACGCAGTTATGATCGCGCCGCTCCGCTCGGGATCAGATCATGGAGTCTGAGAGCGAATGACGCGCATCTCGCGAGATGCGCGCGAGAAACACGCGAGAATTCACGTCGCCCTGAATGCTGTAACGAAAGCGGAGGATAAACGTTGTTGTTTTTTAATCATACCCTGTAATTTCTAACGACATGTAGTATTTCTGTGCTCTTCTTTGGATGATAAAAAAAAATGAAAAACAGGAAGTCTCTGTAAGCTCGAAGGAATGGCAAACCATCGCGAGAGTTCACGTCCTCAGGCTGACACTCTAGAGATGTGATGTGAAACTAGCGAGTTGGCTGGAACTTGTTGTATTCAGAAGCTGGTAAGCTGTGTGCGTTTGTTTTGAACCATTTTCTCATTCGTTCTCACAGCATCACTGCTTATTGTGCAGTAATAAAAAAAAGAGCGTGGAGACGCCACACTCCACGTAAATCTCGCGAGAATAGAAACACAGTTAACGCCCATGAAGCTTATATTTTGGAGCATCACTATTTTGAACTCATTCAAACATGAACATATTTGATTATTTTTCAACTTAATTTTCACGTCGGGACACTAAATTTATAGTGTCGCTGACTCGCTGTCACCCTTTATTTTTTGGGGAAGAGAAATATTAGTAAACTCTGCAAGTAAGTGGATGTGCGTATCTTCGATATACAACTCCATTTCCCGTGATGCGCTGCGGCGTGTGTTTTTATTGGTGCGTCACAGTCATTCATGTTCATCCGTTTATGTTTCTGAAATATAAATCAGTCGCAGTCATCAGTTAAATTACAGTAACACTACTATATTCAGTAAGATGAACACATAACCAGATCTATCATAAATATATATATATATATATATATATATATATATATATATATATATATATATATATATATATATATATATATAAACAATGTATTCTTTCTGCATAATTAAAAATCAAAGTGATTTATTGTGGTAGCTTTTATTTTAACAGTCTATCATTGTTGCGAGTACTTTTAGTTGATGTATGTTGTTTTTGATGAATACAAAGTGAAGGATAAGTGCGTGAACTGAATTTAGATACGCCATTTCAGGCAGTTAGAGCAGCAGCAGAAGTGTTTTACTGCCCTCTATCGATCACACAGGGTCACAGACGAATAAACAGTAACAAATTCAAAATACGGACTAGGGATTTATTTTACATCATTACAGAAACGTTACGTAACCATCGAAAAAACATATCTAACAACAAAATACAATACAAATAATGGAAGATTGAAGTATGCCACTGATGCAAGCTAGTGAGAAAAAACATGCTAGCAAAAAGCAAAACACTGAAAGCATCGTTCAGTTAATTATTTGTAGTAATAAATTAAAACTTATTGAAATAAGTTTATTCTAAAATGTATTAACATTTGTATTTAATATATAATATTATATAATTGTAATTAATATAATAATATATAAAATAATACAATTATGAAATGAAAAAAAAACAAAAAAAAAACACTCTCTTCAACATCGCGCGCACAACTGGAGCATGTGACTGCGCGCGCACACCTGCAACAGCCGGCGCGCGCACATATCCATTCTCCGCGGCAAAAAACACTGATATTTTTAGAGGTGAGGTAATTATTAAATTACAATAAATTAAATGAATTAATTTTTGAAAAAGTTACTCTAGACACCAAAATAACTTGACATCCTTACGTAAATGACTTAAAATCATACATACTTCATATAATGACCAATGACGTATATTTTGACGGGACAGTCTGACAGGAAACTTTTTAACGATTATGAAGATTTTATAACAGTTGACAAAATACTAACGTTACCTGGCAGGATAAAGTGTTTAATAAGATACTTGACTTTAGTTTTGATCTTAAAAGGACTTATGAGACTTTGAAAAGGTTGACATATTGTATGATAGTCATTTATGTGAAGAAACCGAAAATAAGTAATGTAATGTAGGCTACAGTAATATAAATATAGAAAGAAAAATATATTAATAGTAATAATATGTTTTGATGCAGTTATGTGGGTACAAAATGTGGTCAAAATCAATTTAAATCTGTCCTGTTAGAAACTGTCAAACTATAATGGCATTAAGTCATTTCTGTCATGATATCTTAATGTTTTAAAAAGTCATTGAAAACATAATGAAAGTCATAACTATTAAAATGTTGTTTTTTTTTTTGTTTTTTTTTGTGTAAGTGAATTTAAGACACCATTGGCTGTAACAGAGGAGGCAGAAAGAGCCGCTAGGAGGCCCTCTGTCCTCCTTCCTCATGTGTGACTGGTGAAGAAGAGGACATCATCAAACGCTGGTTATCTGAGTCTGCAGGGAAAGAGGAAAAAAGGGAGAGAATTTAAAAGCATAATTGAATATATAGTACTTTGTCCTGGTTTACTTAACCTAAGTAAATGTAAGCTATTGTACCCCCTAACACTCTTATTTGACATACACAATTTAGGTGAATTCTGCCCTACAAAGGCAAAAGACCTTAAGTCGCTAGAGTGTGGAACTGAGAAAAATGACTTTAAAGATTTTTAGTTGTCCCGTCAAATTAATTATAGGTAGGACACTGGAAATCTGGCAAATAGATGTTTTAGTAATGGAAATTATATACATAAAAAAATTTGAGCTCAAACTTGACTTTTGACCACTATTTTAAAGTTACTGTACTCTGCCTTTGTATTGTCAGCAAAAAGTGAGAAGTCATACCAAGGCAAAAGGCAGTAACTTCCACATTCTCAATATTTGGTTGCTGATCACCATTAACAAAATCATTATAGTAACACCTGTATAAAATCTAGTGATCATGGCATTTATTTTGTATGATTTACAATTATTTATAGCCATCTACTTATTGCTATCCTGGGCTTTGGTTGCATTCTGATGGCATTATTAATACATTTGACATGACAAAATACGTCCATAGATATATTAGTCCAGCATTGGCTCGACCGTGTTTAGGGCGGGGCTGAAGGCGCCGGCGAAGTTTTGGCACTCTGCCAGCTAGATGCATGAGTGTTTCAACCAGGTCCTGTACCCGAACTGAGTGAGGCGGGGCTTTAATTCTTGGTTGTATTCATCTGATACGGCAATGCGTAACGTTTTTCTGTCAACTCTGCATAATCCTTCGCGATCGTTATCGCACGTTTGTCGACGGCGGGTTCAGACCATACTAAATGTTCTGACCGCAGTTGTGCAGGACAAAGCTCTGAGGACATTAGAAGTTAGAGGGACTGATGGCAGCTGTACAAAGTACACAGGCTACACCGTAATTTTAACATTAAAACAAAGGCAGATAACAGTACAATCTGGTAGGTAGCATTATTTGATAGAACACCGGCACAGTAACTTCATATTGACGCGCGGCTAAACAAAGGCAGAGCACCGTAACTCAATTTCGAGCGTTCCAAAACAAAGCCAAAGAGCCGTAACTGATGTTACGGTGTTCTGCCTTTGTTTCTCATGGGCTTTTGGAAGTTACTGTTAAGACAATTCATTATTTTCTCGAAAAAACAACGGAATTGATTTAAGATACTTATCCACATGATAAAGGAGGTCTTGAATGTGCCAAAAATATAAATAACTCATTTTCGACCAAAAACGAAGTTACGGTCTTTTGCCTTTGCACGGCAGAATTAACCTTGATTGGGGAAACAGAAAATATTCAGTGTTAGGGATTCCTGGACCAGGACTGGGAAACATAATTTTGCTGTCATTTTCCAGGTGCAAGTGGCCAGGATGACTCCGGCCCAGATTCCCATCCTGGACCTTTGTCTGTGATGTGGAGCCAAACTCCATGATGTCTCATTATGGAGAGAAGAGGCGTTGGTCGAGTTGTACGTAGGAGACAAGGTGGAGGTTACCCACCTAAAGGCAAACATTAGACCAGATGGCATTGGAAGACTGTCCAGGTAAACAATATGATGCACAAAGCATAGTTGCTTCTCCAGAGAGGTGTCATGCCCATTCAAAGATTTTTGAGCCAAATGGATTTTGAATGCAACTTTCAAAAACAAAAATCAATAATATTTATACATTTGATACGATCACACGGGTGTGATTAGAACATTCAGTGCGGCACATCATCAACTGCTAAATTCAAATCTGCGTTCACACTGAACCAGAGTAAAGGGCCCTTTGAAATCCATTTTATTTTTTCCCAAATTCTTTTTTTTTCCATTTTAATTTTTCTGGATTTCGTTTTTCTTTCTTTTTTCTGAGGTCGGCAAACGCGCCGGTGCATTTTGCTGGATTTTCTTCACATAGTAGCACAATAAACTTAAATTACTCCGTCATTTATGGTCATACAGAAAAAAGAAATATGAAAAAAGAATCTGTGATATTTCTACTTTTGTATGTATCCACTTACAATCAAATCAAAACATTGTGCTTTTGTAAAATTCATTACTGAATTTTCCGGCACCCTTCTTACACATTTTTCAACATTGGACTCTCAATCACTTTGTAATGAGGTTTCAAAAATGAAAGCTGCCACTTCCATAATTGATCCTGTGCCAACTTGTCTGTTCCAATCATGTTTTGCTACCTTGGGCCCTATTTTAACGATCTGAAACGCAAGTGTCAAAGCGCAAAGCGCAAGTGACTTTGTGGGCGGGTCTTGGCGCTGTTGCTAGTTTCCCGGCGGGATAAATGACTCTTGCGCCAGGCGCAAATCCAAAATGGGTTGGTCTGAAGCAGCTTCATTATTCATAGGTGTGGTTTGGGCGTAACGTGAAATAAACCAATCAGAGCGTCATCTCACATTCCCTTTAAGAGCAGGCGCGTTTGTTCTAAAGCGGATTCCTATTATAACGGTGGATTTGCCAGGCGCGCTCCAGGAGCGGTTCACAGCCGAGGAGAGCAACGCTCTCGTCAGGGAGGTTGGGGATGGAGAAACCCACCCAAATTAACTTCGGTTAAAAAGGCGTATGATAATTTGGGTAAATGTGTAAGCTAGATGTATGCTTTTATAATAAATTGTCTATCTATCTATCTATCTATCTATCTATCTATCTATCGTGATAATGTGTGATTTGCAAAAATGAAAACTGCTGCTTCTGTGTAGATGAGAGAATCAAAGTGTATGCGCGTTGTGCACACGCTTCATTGATTATGGCCAAGCATGCGCCCTTAAAATAGCATATGAATAACATGCGCAATGCGCCACTGACTTTAAACTATTTTTTCCTGGTTAGTGGCGCAATTGTTTTCTAAACCTGCAAAATAGCATGAAGGAACGTTTGCGCCGGAACACACCTCCTTTTTTGCGCTGAACCGCCCAATGAGCGCAAGTTCATTCCCTAGTTTAGCGACGTGCTTCTGTGGAGGGAAAAACGCGCTTTGCGCGGGTGCAAAATAGGAATGATACATGCGTCGCTGTACAAAGTCAATTGCGCTGGGTGCAAGATAGGGCCCCTTATGTCCTGTTGTACTGAATATTATGAATGATTCTCTGTGCACTGGTGTGGTGCCGGCACCTTTTAAAATTGCTGCTTTGACCCCTGTACCTAAAAAAAAAGACACAAACATTGATAATTTACATAATTTCCTCCAATTTCGAATCTCCCCTTTCTTGCCAAAATTTTAGAGCGAATTGTCGCTACTCAATTGCATTCTCATCTAGCTGCAAATAATCTTTATGAGCCCCTCCAATCAGGATTCCGGAGACTCCACAGCACTGAAACCGCATTAGTTAGGGTCACTAATGACTTGCTAATTGCTTCGGATTCTGGCTGTCTCTCTATTTTAATTCTTCTTGATCTTAGTGCCGCTTTTGACACTGTTGATCATAATGTTTTACTCGCTCGGTTAGAGTCTGTTTTTGGTGTTTCTGATACTGCACTAAGCTGGTTTAGGTCCTATTTTTCTGATAGAAAGCAGTTTGTTGCTATGGGTGGTTGTAGGTCTGTTATTGGTGTAGTGCAATCTGGTGTTCCTCAAGGTTCTATCTTGGGTCCTATACTTTTTAACATATACCTTTATCCTCTGGGTCAACTTTTAAGATCACTTGGTCTCAGTTTTCACTTTTATGCAGATGACACACAGGTTTATATACATTCAAAACCTGACGTTAATGTGGCTGTGTCCTATCTTTCTCTATGTATTTCTGAGATAAAAGAATGGATGTCTAGTAATTTTTTATGTCTGAACAGTGACAAGACGGAAGTAATGCTTGTTGGCTCGCCCCACCAGCTACGTAAGGCTGAGTCTCCAGCTTTAAGTGTAGAAGGTTCTACACTTCAATTTCAAACAAAATTAAAAAACTTGGGAGTAATATTTGATAGTAACCTAACATTTGTTCCTCATGTCCAGAGTACTGTTAAGACATCATTTTTTCATCTAAAAAATATAGCCAAATTGCGTCCCATGTTATCACTTCCTGTGGCAGAAAAGCTAATTAACATCTTTGTATTCTCTAGAATTGATTACTGTAATGCCTTGCTGGCCGGGGTCTCAAAAGCTACCCTTAACAAATTACAGTTAGTACAGAATGCAGCTGCTCGAATTCTATCGGGTAACAGAACTGGGGATCACATTACTCCTGTACTGGAATCCTTACACTGGCTGCCTATCAGATTCCGTGTTGATTTTAAAATTCTGATGCTTACTTATAAGGCCTTGCATGGTCTGACACCTCTTTGTATTACTGAACTTCTAACCCCATACACACCAGTACGTGAGCTTCGCTCCTCGGAAACTGGCCTTTTAATTGTCCCGAATACTAGACTTAAATCCATGGGTGATAGGGCCTTTTCGGCGAATGCTCCAAAACTTTGGAATTCCTTGCCTGTGGAGATTAGGCAAGCTGAATCTCTTAGTGTTTTTAAATCTTCCCTGAAAACTTATTTGTTTAGGGTAGCTTTTATATAACTGTTTAAAATTGCTATATTATTGTTATTTATTATATATTTCATTGTTTTATTTTTGCATTGTTTGTTCTATTGTAGGTTTTATGTTTTGTGAAGCGCTTTGAGATGCTTTTTAAAGGCGCTATATAAAATAAAGTTTATTATTATTATTATTATACATTTTTTTATCAGAGTCGAGACATCGATTTCATCCAGGAGATCACTGTGGGCATTCATAATGGCCAAGTGTGTTAGTCTCTCCTGTGACATGGTGTTACGCAGCCAGGTTTTCAACCTGCGCAAAGCCGAGAAGGAGCGCTCTGATGCAGCGACAGATATGGGCAGGCACAGGCATAGTTTGATGAGCTTTTCCACCTCTGACAGCATGGAACGGGTTTGTGGTTGCGTGGTTTGGAGAATGGACACAACATCCCGAACATACTTCCTTCAGTTTAGCTTGCACCCCATTGAACCTCCTTGACATGTTACTGGCTCCATCAAAGCAGTAGCCTTCAGTCGCTCCAGTGGCAAATGGAGGCGCACCAGGACATCCTTTATGCACAGAAATAAGATTTCAGCCGTTGTGTCAGGGTCGTTGTAAAAGCCAAGATAGAAATTTCAAGATAGGTCATTGCTAAACTGCAGACTGATTGAAAATTGTTCTTTGCCACTGATATCTGTTGTCCCATCCGACTTTTTTTAACACAAAAAAGTCAGTTTTTGATGCTGTTGCTCCAATTGTTCTCAATATGTCATGCGCAAATAGCTCCAGAATCTCATTTTGGATGTTGTTTGACATCCAGTTGTCTCTCCTTTTCAGCCACTTATCGAGGTCAGGATCATTGCGCACTCGCTACTGCATTAGCTGCCATAAGACTCCATCCTGATTGGCATCCCCTCTCAGTGGAAGCCCCTGGCGCCCCAAGAATCTTATGCAGCTGAAAATAAGTTCAAGGATTTTCCGCGCTGTTCTCTGCTCCTTTGCCTTGGCTTCAGAGAGTAGTGCATTTATTGGAGTGTTTTTCAACTCTGCCAATCTTTGGGTTGCATCTAAATGAGTTTTAGATTTCTCGTGGTCTCTGATTTTCTCTGTTGCTTTTTTCCAGTTTGAAAATTCCTTATCTTTTAAAAACAAACTGTCGGTGGTTGGGCACAGCAGTTTACTTTTGACAGCCGATCTGCACACCCCACACACGATGCCATCACTGTCCGAAATATATTCCAGCCACTTCCACTCTTGGAACCAGGATGCCCTACAGCTGCGTGCAAAGCTCTCCCCACTTTTTTTTTGACTGTAAAATTATAATCAGGCGGAGGCCTTAAGGACTGTGCACCTGCATCTGCTTTTTGACTATCCGCGTGTGGCGACGGGGGATGAGGGTGGCTCGTAGTCAGGGTGGCGGTGGTGAGTTCACTCACTTGGGTCAGCTGCCGCTGCTCATCCCGGCGGCTTTCTGCCGGTGGTGCTGCACATACAGTAACGATGAATCGGATGTCAAATCCAGTGATGTTGCCCCCCCTTCTCTTATTCGCTTTGCTGTGGGAGCTTTTGAAAAGAAATTTGAAATCCGTTTTTGTGTCATTACCGGAATGTTGCTTTCTTCAGATCAGCTACTAAGAGGATAAAATCATATTATTGCGGGACATATTCCCCCGCCCCCCCGTTCCAACGTCTATGCCTCAGAAGAAGAAGAACGCGATTTGAAGACAAGAAAGATGTAAGGTAAGAAATTCTTAATTATTAGTTAATGTTATTGTTGCATAAACTTTTTGCAGTTGAACTGTTGCTAGATATATGGTGAATATTATAATATTTAGACCCGTGTTTACTGTTAAATACTGTGTTTGTGGATATCTGCTCAAACGTAGATATGTATAATATGGTAACCATAATGTTTCATATTTTGGAGCGTGCTCTGCGTTTGAATATATCATATTTTGGAGCGCGCTCTGCGTTTGAATGTATCATATTTTGGAGCGCGCTCTGTGTTTGAATGTTTCATATTTTGGAGCGCGCTCTGTGTTTGAATGTTTCATACTTTGGAGCACGCTGTGCGTTTGAAAAGCAAAACGCACCATACAATAGGCAATAGACAAATGGAAACATTTGAAGTAACATATGATAATCAATATATTTTTCTCTAGCGTAGTTGTTACTGAAATCTTTTGGAAGATTTATAGGCTGCTAGGTTATTGTTATTATTATTTTATGCAGCACTGCGCATAGCCTATGCCTACAAGGCACAACAAACCTGGTGTTCATTATATATTGTTGGAAACGTGTGTGTGTGTGTGTGTGTGTGTGTGTGTGTGTATTCTGTGAATTTTAAAAAGCAATTTTAACCAGAAAAATCTATTCCCAAAATCGTGCAGCCCTATAGTTTCTCTTGATATCAGTATGTTCACAGTTTTTGTTTTTTACAGGGACCAGATGCCACTGAGTCCTGCTGACTTCAACATTCACATGAGTCTCTGTACATGAACATGGCAGGGAACTACACTGCGACCAAAATGGTTGCATATGCGACCTTTTGAAATGCCATTGTGACCCTAATTTTTAATGGGTCGCAAATGTATCACTGATTATTTTTGCACCTATGTTTTAGGCAATATGCTATGATTTACTATGAGCATTTATTAAAACAGAAATGTGTATTTTAAGAAAACGTTTTATAACGTGCTCTGAGCATTCAACACATCAAGTTGGCTTCAGCCCCGCGACCGTTACTTAAACGTAGTAACGTTCAGTTCTGCGCTCTCTCTCTCTCTCTCAAAACACGGATGCGCGCACACAGAGAGAGAAGATAATTGTAAAATGAAAATTGACGGGCTATAGTTTAAATTTTGTTCCTGCTTGTTTTTTTTCTGTCAAAATGTCAGAAAGCATTTTGTATTATCCATCCGTGTTTTTAAAATTTGTTAAATGACATACGTTTTACTGTTAACACAGCCCTCGTTGTATGTCGGATTCGTCTAACTTATACTTGATATTATTTTTAAAATAAGTGATTCGTTATGCTATTATTGGACTCCTGTCTATTCATTGTCAACTGTTTTCTATAAATATGTTTGTATTGGCTAACATTTATTCAGCTAATGCGTGTCCTGTTTAAAATGTGCAATGTTCAAATGCAAAGACAGCACGTCACAAATAGAAGCCCTTTTCCCTGTGCTATTTAGTATCATATTTGGATATTGGAATAATAAATTAAGTAGCCTATCTTAATTGTACACAATGTTCCTGTTTTTTTTTTTTTTTTTTTTTTACTGTTTTCTAGGGGTTTCTTAATTTTAGACAAGTTGACCAGCACACATTATATGCAATGCAATGCAATGCAATATAATGCATGTGTGTCCTATGTGTGACATATTTTGCAAACACAGGTAAAGGTGCCCAATATCAGTCATTTCTAAAGTAAAAAAAAAAAAAAATTCTCTGTTTTGGAAAATATCTCTTTATTTGATTATCAGTAAATTTGTTTTCTATACAGAGATATCGGTATCGGCCATAACAGCAATATTAATATCGGTTATTATCGGTATCGGCCACAATTTTCACATCGGTGCATCACTACTTAAGAGTTCAGGAGTCTGCCCATCTGTGCCAACCATAGCATGTTGAAATCCATTTTGCACTTTATTGTGTACTGTATTTTCTATTGCAGTAAATCTATCCCAACCAATGTTAAAGAAAACAAAAACAAGAAGGCATGTGGTTTAAAAGATAGCAAGTAAAATAAAAAGCACATCTGTATGCAATACAGTTTCATTATTGTTCATTATTATCCAGAGCGGCTTACTATAAATAATTTGTGCGACCAAATCATGTTTTGCGCCAGTAACTGAAAAAGATAGTAGCGCAAGTGCCACCAGTGGAAAAGGTTAGTGTAGTTCCCTGCATGGTAAAGTGAAAATCAAACACCTTGGAAATGAAAGGTATGTACAATGTTTTTAGGAATGGCACAAAGGTCTCTGTCTTTGGATCATTGTTTTCAATAATGTGCTTTTTTGTCATTTGTTGTGTATCTGGATTATGTTGTGTTGTAAATAAATCCAAACAATCAAAAAGCCATTCTTTTTAAAATCTCCTCATTCTTTGTGCAAGGGGTTAGGGTTAGGGTGGGGGGTTAGGGTTAGCTAGGTACTTGCATGCGTTCAGCCAATCAGCGAACACTAACGTCAGTGTTGTGTACTCGAGACTCGGTCTCGGACTCGGTCTCGAGACCATATTTTAATGGTCTCGGTCTTGTCATGGACTCGTGTGCATTTTGACTCGGAATTGACTCGTACTCGAACATATTAGGACTCGGACTTATTCCCGAGTCCACTCGAGTCCCATTCAAAATATTTCATGATTGTTACTGTATGTTAATATTTCTTTAAATTGTTGTTTGATTGAAACGTCCAATGATTGCTGACTTTCTTGTGCGCAACTGCGCATGACTTGAGACTAACGTTCGTGCCACGCAAATGCAGCAGGAGCCTGGTCAGATCAGATGGGATGTGGAGCCTCTAGCTCAACTATGTATTATTGAAAATGTCTGCCTTATCGTCCATAATTAAGTTTGCATATAAGAGCCACACAGAATTCGTGTGCAGTAAGACTCTTAAAAAGAAACATTCAGCAACATGTAAATTCTGCGGTGCATCAATTACCGAAGCAAAGGGAACAACTTCCAATTTCCATCGACATGTGGAGCGAAAGCACAGAGAAAGGTAAGATTAAGAACTCACTCTGTATATGCCTAAAATTTCACAATTTCCGGCGAAATCCGGAGGCGAAAGTTTCGAATCTCGTTGTCGGCCATCTTTTTTAGATGTTAATCGAGCATTAGCAATAGCATTAATCGAGAGAGTCACCGCTCGTATATGCTCTGGAGAGCAGAAACAGATGCGTAGGGGACATCGTCGCTGTACTCGCTGTCCGTTTGGTGGACCTAACGCGGTGAGGACGCTGACGAGGACAGCGTAGGCCGTATAAGGCCTCGGCCTCGAGTGGTCGCTGCCTGACGAGCCCGCGCTCTACAGTCCGGCGCGAGGTTCACCCTCGCCCACACCCACCTAAATCTGTCATTCATTTTTGTTTTGATGATAAATGGAGCCAGCCTCCAAAACTGAAACCTGTCCTGTTTTTTTTTAAATAGTTTTTATACACTAAATTGTGTTTGTTGTCTTTACATTAGAATAATAATGTTTCATATGATCTAACTTAGAATAGATATGGAATAAATAGCATTCAATACAAAATGAGTAGCCTATCTCTCATATATTGAAATCGAGTTTTTATGTGAAAGATGTTTTAATGTATAAAACACAATCGGTCTTCCGACCCTTTACTATTGTGTTGATATGCGCGAGGGAGAGAGAGCAATACAGCGCTAGTGTTGTTTGAAGGCGGTGAGAGTGCGCGCGCACGGCCGGGGCTCTCTCTCTCTGTGTTTTGTTCTTATGCGCCCTGTCCACTGATCTAAATAATTAGTTGTTACGACGACTTATTTGTTCCCTCGTTTTAATAAATCGTGGACACGTTGAACTAATTCCCTCCCTCATTTTGATTTAACGAATTACAACGTGGCCAAAAACAGTTTGATACTATTAATTAGTGAATGCTAAAGACCTATTTCTCTCTATTATTTGTATTGTATCATTCATTGATCTATATCTTGAAGATAAATTATTATTTTGTTGGTGTTTTCTTCAGTTTAAAACTTTAAACTTAGCAATAAAATAGCACAGTCAAATGAGTATGATCTGCATTATTAATACTTTTTAAACATAATGAAATACCCAAAGCTCTTTTGATGTAAATATGGCTGTCACATGCCTGTCCTGTCTTGTGTAGCACATGTGGTGTTTGTGTTCCTGTCTCTGTTTTGACCCCACCCTCCTTATCTCATTATTGGTTTCATTTGTCCCACCTGTTCCCTCATTACCTGCCTGATTTGTCCCTTTTATAAGTTCCTTTGTGTTTGCAGTCTGTGTCGGATTGTTGTCTTGTACACGTTTCCTGTTCTCCCGTGACCCCTTTTGGTATGTTCGTTTTTGAAGTTGTTGTTTTGTATTTAGTTATGTTTTCCCCCTCGTGGGTTTTGTTTTGTGTTTAGTGTTTCTTTTGTAATAAATATCTTTTTCCCTTTGCATTTGAGTCCTCCCTTTGTTTTCTGTAATTTACGTGACAGAACGATCCGACCATGTCAAGGACTCGGCAAAGGGTCTCTTCCCCAGCCACCGAGCGAGAGAGGAGGCAAAGTTTTGAGGGGACCCGGTTGGTCATATTTCGCGGGACCCGTGGAGGCCGCAGTAGAGGAGGTGGGCGAGAGGAATTTCAAGACCACTCTCCACTCTGGCCCCTCCTCGACCCAGTTCCGGTGGTCCCAGTTCCGGTGGTTCCAAAACGGAGGAGGAGAGGAAAGAACCCCTCCGTGGCTATGTCGGTGGTCCCTGTTCCAGCGATCCCGAGTCCGGTGGTCCCTGTTCCGGGGGTCCCTGTTCCGGTGGTCCCTGTTCCGGTGGTCCCTGTTCCGGTGGTCCCTGTTCCGGTGGTCCCGAGTCTGGTGGTCCTGAGTCTGGTGGTCCCGAGTCTGGTGGTCCCGAGTCTAGTGGCCCAACCCGAGACTGTTCACGTTCCGTCTGCCCTGTCAGAGACTGTTCAGGTCACATCTGCCCAGCCAGAGATGGTTCAAGCCACGTCTGCCCAGTCGGAGACAGATCGGGAGATGCCCATTCTCATGGCCGGGGGGGCACTGATCGGCTATTTAGAGCGTTTAGCTCGGATCCTGGAGACGCCCTTCAAACCTTCAGTGTCTGTTCCTGAGCCGGAGCCAGTGTCTGTTCCTGAGCCGGAGCCAGTGTCTGTTCCTGAGCCGGAGCCAGTGTCTGTTCCTGAGCCGGAGCCAGTGTCTGTTCCTGAGCCGGAGCCAGTGTCTGTTCCTGAGCCAGAGCCAGTGTCTGTGTCTGTTCCAGTTCCTGAGCCGGAGCCAGTGTCTGTTCCTGAGTCTGTGCCTGTGCTTGTGTCTGTTTCTGTGTCTGTTTCTGAGCCGGTGGTGTCTGTTCCTGAGCTGGAGCCGGAGGCGTCTGTTCCTGAGCCCTCAGTGACTGCGACACTGGCCATTATGGCCACAGCCATGTGGTGTGTGTGGGCTACGCACACACTTGGACCGGTGGTGTCTGTTCCTGGGCCGGTGGTGTCTGTTCCTGAACCGGTGGTGCCAGTTCCCGAGCCGGTGGTGCCAGTTCCAGTGCCCGAGCCGGTGGTGTCTGTTCCAGTGCCTGAGCCGGTGGTGCCAGTTCCAGTGCCCGAGCCAGTTCCAGTGCCCGAGCCGGTGGTGCAAGTTCCAGTGCCCGAGCAGGTGGTGCGAGTTCCAGTGCCTGAGCCGGTGGTGCCAGTTCCAGTGCCCGAGCCAGTTCCAGTGCCCGAGCAGGTGGTGCGAGTTCCAGTGCCCGAGCCGGTGGTGCCAGTTCCAGTGCCCGAGCCGGTGGTGCCAGTTCCAGTGCCCGAGCCGGTGGTGCCAGTTCCAGTGCCCGAGCCAGTGATGTCTGTTCCTGAGCCGGTGCCTGTTCCCTGGCCGCCCGAGGGAGAGTCTCCGCCCTGGCCGCCCGAGGGAAGGTCTCCGCCCTGGCCGCCCGAGGGAAAGTCTCCGCCCTGGCCGCCCGAGGGAAGGTCTCCGCCCTGGCCGCCCGAGGGAAGGTCTCCGCCCTGGCCGCCTGAGGGTAAGTCTCCGCCCTGGCCGCCCGAGGGAGGGTCTCCGCCCTGGCCGCCCGAGGGAGGGTCTCCGCCCTGGCCGCCCGAGGGAAAGTCTCCGCCCTGGCCGCCCGAGGGAAAGTCTCCGCCCTGGCCGCCCGAGGGAAAGTCTCCGCCCTGGCCGCCCGAGGGAAAGTCTCCGCCCTGGCCGCCCGAGGGAAAGTCTCCGCCCTGGCCGCCCGAGGGAAGGTCTCCGCCCTGGCCGCCCGAGGGAAGGTCTCCACCCTGGCCGCCCGAACTCTGTGGCCCGCCCTAGCCTCCCGAACTGTCCATTTCCCCTGCCCTACTCTGGTCTGTCCCTCCCGTCCCTCCCGTCCCGCCCTGGTCTGTCCCTCCCGTCCCGCCCTGGTCTGTCCCTCCCGTCCCGCCCTGGTCTGTCCCTCCCGTCCCTAGTGGAGCGTCTGGTAGCCGCTCCTTAAGGAGGGGGTAATGTCACATGCCTGTCCTGTCTTGTGTAGCACATGTGGTGTTTGTGTTCCTGTCTCTGTTTTGACCCCACCCTCCTTGTTATCTCATTATTGGTTTCATTTGTCCCACCTGTTCCCTCATTACCTGCCTGATTTGTCCCTTTTATAAGTTCCTTTGTGTTTGCAGTCTGTGTCGGATCGTTGTCTTGTACACGTTTCCTGTTCTCCCGTGACCCCTTTTGGTATGTTCGTTTTTGAAGTTGTTGTTTTGTATTTATGTTTTCCCCCTCGTGGGTTTTGTTTTGTGTTTAGTGTTTCTTTTGTAATATCTTTTTCCCTTTGCATTTGAGTCCTCCCTTTGTTTTCTGTAATTTACGTGACAATGGCTGATTAGCAAGATCTGTATGTAAATTATTAATTCTGTTGTTTCATAAATGGATAACACTGCTTTTTTTTTCTTTTTTCAAGGCTTACTGAGTACAAGAGAGGCTCGCATACATAATCTAACAGAAGTGCACCACAAACTGCACAAAGTATAGAGTCATCATTTTGCACTTCTCAGCATTACAGTCCTGACTCAAGTCGCCAAAGAGCAATCAGTCAAGCAATCATCAATGACTTGATAATTGGTTGTACCTTGCCTTTATCTATAATTGAGAATGAACACTTCCGACACTTTCTTCACACACTGGATATGAAGTATGTGCCAATTTCAAGAACGACAATTGCTGAGAAATGTATTCCAGATTTAGTTGGAAAGGTTAAGATGCAAATTTGTGAAATCTTGAAGAAACAAGGCTCCGTCTCAGTAACTGTTGACATATGGTCAGACCGAACAATGCGCTCATTCCTTGGAATTACTGCACATGTTTGCAATACTAGTGAGGATGTTTACAAGCTGGACTCATTTCTTTTAGATTGTAGACATTTTCCAAGTAGACACACTGGTGAAAACATTTCAATGGCTTTTGATGACATAACAGATGAGTACGGGATTACAAGCAAGATTGATTACATAATAACAGATAATGCGGCAAACATGAAATGTGCCTTTAAATTGAGGTTACCTCAGCAATCTGTTGACCATGCAGATGAGGAAGAAATGGACAACTTGGATGATGAGGAGCTGTGGGAGGATTTAGACAACAACCAAGAAACCTTGTTAGACATGGCCAGGTCAAGACAGCGTTTGTCATGCTTTGCCCACTCTCTTCAGCTGGTGATTGGTGATGGGCTGAAGGAAGCCAAATCCATATCCCTGGCCATAGCAAAAGCATCTAAGCTCACTTCTCTACTGCACAGCAGCACTACTTTCAAGAACCGCTTCGAAGCTACTTTTGGCAGTGGGAAGTAAATTCCAGTGGCGAACGTTACACGCTGGAATTCAACGTTCAAGCAGGTGCAGGCCATCACAAGACTTGAATACAAAATTCTGGCAGAGGTCTGTGGTAAAGAATTTGAAAATGTGGTGCTTACACTCCGTGAATGGAACCAACTTCAAGAACTGAGTGCAATTCTTGGACCATTTTCAGAAGCAACTGACCTAACACAAGGCGAGAAGTCTGTGACCATAAGCATGGTGGTTCCTACTGTTTTAGACTTAAACGCACATCTTCTGAAAATGGGTGAGATAAGATGCCAGTGCCAGCCTTTAATTAAGGCCCTTCACATCTCTCTACAAAGAAGATTTTCAGGAATATTTGTGAAGGCTAAAATGGCCAGAGACAGTGAATGTGAAGCACCCATGCCTTGTTACCAAGATGTGTACTTTCTTTCTGCAATGCTTGATCCGCAATTTGGTCTGAACTGGATTGACTTGGATGTTACCAACGGTGATGCTTCATCCCTAAAGAAGTTCAGAGAAGATGTAAAGAGGACTCTGACAAGTTAGTATTTTTCCCCATTTCACTGTATTTTAATTCCACTTTAACATGATCAATTAAATATATAATTAAATAATATATAAATAATATATCATTATTTTGTGAATTAGGCTAATGTTTTCTACACAAAATCATTGTACATAAGGTAAAGAACATTCTGTAAAAATATAGCCTTGGAATTCTAAGTGTCTGCTTGAGGCCTAGGTTTCAGTTTAAAATCATTTTGAAATTAAGTTGTGATGCTCTTAAACTCATAATATTATGAGACCTTAGTCTGGATTTCATAGACAGGGTCACAAATATATTGCAATATTTTTAAATTGGCATTTAATTCATTATTATAGTTAAAAATATTTTTTTTCTTAATGATGACCTCAGCAAAACTCATCCAAATATTTATGCAATATTGTATTATGCTGTTTTTTTTAAGATGCACTGATCTCAGCTGTAGAGAGTGTGGCAGATGGTGAAGAAGCTACTCAGCAGACGAATGCAGATGATTCTTCATCAAAGAATTCTCCACCACCAACCAAATTGCCACGGCTAGTAGCCCGCTACAAAGCCCACAAAACCCAGCGTAACCTTACGGTGGATGCCAGTATCTCTGATCAGATAAGAAAATACTTCAGTGACATTCAGGATCCGTGTAGTGACACAGCACTTGTCTTCTGGTCTAAAAACAAGGACAAATATCCCCAACTGCATGCACTAGCAGTGAAACTTTTGTCAATCCCAGCTTCCTCTGGCACCAGTAGAGAGAATTTTTAGTCGGGGTGGATTGATCATGAGACCACATCGTGCTCGGTTGGGTAGCAGGATGGTCTCCTCACTTATATTTTTGAAAAGTAATAATGCGCATCTGTAAATCTTAACAACTTCTTCAAGTGTACATATTAATTCAAGACATTGTAAGGATATTAGCAGTCATTTGTTTAGCTTAAAGGTTAAATGTTTTGTTACAGTTGAACATACAGGTATAGTGGTACAGTAATGTTATGTGTACGTATATAGTGGTGCAACAATGTTTTGTGGACTAAAACACTGAAGCTTAAAGGTTAGAAGTTTTGTTACAGTTGAACATACAGGTATAAATGTTATCTGGTCTTACTGTATAGTGATACAACAATGTTATGTGGACAAGAGCACTTACTGATTGATAATTGTATAAGTAATAATTGTAATAAAATGACCATGATATATTTGATTTACTGTTTGAGTATGGTGCCAATTTTATTGTTACAACCAAATATTTTACATATTTTTGAAGATATCTTTAGGTCTGGTTTTTAGACCCAACCTTAGGTTATCCAACCTCTCTGGTCTCGGTCTCGACTCGGACTCGACTCTCTCTGGTCTCGGACTCGACTCTCTTTGGTCTCGGTCTCGACTCGGACTCGAGTGAGCTGGTCTCGACTACAACACTGACTAACGTCACTGGTAGTTCCTATAGTGCTGGTTCAGACCCGACTCTGAAGTAGGAGCTAAATTAGTTCCTCCAAAAGGAGATCCTAGAACTAAAATCGTTCCTGAAAGCAACACAATTTCTACCCTGGAAATCCAGAGTTCTCGCGAGAGCACAAGTTGAATTTGCTCAGCGAGTTACTCTGGCGTCGAGTAATGATGCTCATTAAATATGCCCTTGTATCCGAGCTGCACCAATCACATCGGGTTATCTGATATAGGCGGGCCAGAGGCGAGCTAAACAGATGACGACAGCGCTGTGACGTCGAAGTCATTAGTAAACATTGCAAGATGGCTATGGATGAACACCAGTTGTTTGAAACGGCTTTGGCCGCTACAATGAACGAGTTAAGACTTGGATTTTTATCTAAAAGAGGAACAGAAGATGGCACTCGAATCGTTCCTTTGCCAGAAGGGCGTTTTTGCTGTTACGGCAAGAGTCTAATCTACCAGTTAGCTCCGCTGGTAGCTAAGGTATGGAGCTTGTTGTGATTGGTCGTAGTGTTATCCAATTGCGTGCAATGAGATTTTCAAATGCATGCTTGGTGCCGCCCCTCGGGCTGGCCGATTTTCATTAGTCAATTCCAGACCACTAATCTTTCAGATTTGGGTCTGGATTTCCAGGCTACACAATTTCCAGGTTTAAATGGGAAACTAGATTTTTTTTTTTTTTTACCTTTTTTCTAATAAGATGTTATGGTTCCTGGATTAGTATTGACAATAAATATTGCTTAATTTATACTTTTCTGTATATTATTGATTTGTTGATTCTGATTTGTATTGTGATAGAAATATTTTATGTAATGGGTATTTTCAACATTTAATGTACAGAGAAATGCAGACTAAGGATGCTTAGGTCAAAGGCCATATATACTTAACCAAAAAGTGCTTAACACATTAGAACTAACAGTCATATGATTAGCTTAGATCATCACAAACCAATCACCAGAACAAATCACAGTGACTTGAGTGACATTGTTTTTTAATCAGCTGTATGATATAAATGTACATGCATCTTTCTATTCAGGAGACTCACTTGGTTGTTGTGGCCAGTGATCTCCCGGCCATGAATAAAACTTAATTTCTACAAAGAGCAACTTGTGAGTCGTGTCAGGTATATGCTGGTTGTATAGACAACAAAAGAACATCTATGTGTGATTGAGGTAGTAATAGAAGTACTAAAGATTCTATGCTCAAAAGACCACTGCAGAGACAGTGATAGTGTTGGAAGACTATAGAGCCGCCCTCGGGGTGAGGCTGTAATACTCTGAGTTAGTATTAATGATCCTGTGTCGGACCAGCGTACACCTGCAGGACGGGGTGAGTGTATAGATGCTAAAGACCTGTGTGCTCATGTGTGATTGAGGAAGTGATAGTAGCTTCTTGACGGGATGCTGTCTCCTTACTTCAGGTAAGTATTGTATTGTATTGTATTGTAAGCATTCAGGTAATTCAGGAAATTACCTCAAAATACTGCAGTTATTATTTTTAACAACTGCAAGTTGTTTAAATTGTCCGTGGTGAAGAAGTGTTCAGTGTTAAGGAGCCTTTCTTCAATTTTGTCAAGCCGGAGGAATATAGCCCTCTCAAACTTGGAAGAGCTGGAATTCCCTTCTTTAAATAGACAACACATAATATTACTATGTATGAATGTCATACTTCAATAACATAGTAATGTGTGTGTGTGTTTTTTTTTTTTTTTTTTTTTAATACACCTGCCTTGGCCTTGAGTCTCAATAAACATCCCTTCCACTGTGTTTCTGCCTTCTGTAGCTGGAGTGTCAACAGGAATGCCTTTTTTAAAAGAATAGCAGATTTTTTTATATATATAATTATAACTTTACCCTCTAATTTTGTAAACATAATTGTTAAATTACCATTACGATTTTGTACAGAAGAGACCAATGCACTTTCTGTGTTGTTGTCAGCTGTGCTTGAGTGTAGCTAATCTGTGGGTGGACCAAAAACATCAGAGTTTGTGTTAGCTGTGATGTGATTGTGTTTAAACTGTGATAAGTAAATTTAATTTGAAGTGTATTACTATAAATATTACCTTCTATTTTGTTGGAATATATTCAAGAAGGAAATTACAGCAGCATATATCCACTGCTGTTGACGCATTGCTCCAGAGCCACTTGGCAATTACTGACTTTTCTTCCACTTGAGATGTGACTTGCATCTTATTCTGCAATCATTTTCTGTGAAGAGGAAGATATTAATGTGTATGTTAATGTTTATGTTTCACAGACATCTGGCCACAGGAAATGCAGTCATAGCAATAGCCATCCACTATCGTATGGCTAAAGCCATCAAGAACAATGTGCTGCAATTAACAGGCTCATGATGGACACAAACCTAGCAAGACCTACTGAGCAGGAGTGGAGGAATATTGCCTCAAAGTTTTCAACTAGGTGGAATTTCCCTGAATGCATAGGAGCGATTGATGGGAAGCACATCCTCCTCTTGCACCACCACATTCAGGCAGTCTTTACTTTAAATATACTTAAATATTCTCTGTAGTATTATTGGCTGTGGTTGATGCTGAATATCATTTCCATCTTGTCCTCATTGGAGAGCATGGAGAGAGTCAAGCGAGGGGGGGTTCTTTGCACTAGATGCAAAGAATTTGGAGGTGCCAGATGATCAGCAACTACCAGGCACAACTATTGTTGGATCCAGCATTCCCATTAAAACCCCACCTGATGCAGCCTTAGGGGCCGATCACACCTGACGCGTTTTTCAGGTTCGAAAACGCGAGGTGCACAGTACTTTACATTACACAGAACGAGCAGTGCGCTGCGTTTTTTATGTTGCTAGGCAACCAATTAAACAGCTGTCCTGTCAGTCAAGTAAACGTCAAATCAGACTTTTATTACCTATATTTACTTTCTGTTAACATTGTGGTAGTTACGGTTCGTGAAGTCGTTAAGCTCCTAGTAACCCGCGAGAGCACCACAAGTTTATCCTCTATCATCGCACTTTCCTGGCGTTCAAGCAACTGTAGCTTTCATCACTTAAACGGAAGGCCCGCCTCTCACTTCATTCGATTGGACAGTGGAAAAAACGCGATGACGTCGGGCGGTTTTTCCGCTCGGAGTTGCTTTTTTTTCAACTTCAAAAACGCAAGGCGCAGCGGGCGGTAAAACGCGAGGCGCAGCAGGCGCATAAACATCGCGCAGAACGCTCGCTGCCATAGGAAACCAATTGAAAATAGGCGCCTCTCACTGCAAAAAACGCGTCAGGTGTGATTGGCCCCTTACCCTGGTCAGGACTTATCTACTAGGGCTGGGTATTGACACAAATTTCACAATTCGATTCGATTTCGATTCACAAGCTTGCAATTCGATTCGATTTCGATTACGATTCGATTCGATTCAATATCGATTATTTTGGATAACAGGTACAATATATGGCAAATTTTCTCAAGGAAAACAAATCTCTTAACTATTATTGTAAACTATGGGAGTCAGTTGTAGCCTGTAGGCTTCATTAGCCTACTATAATATTGAAGGTAAAAATTAACTGATTTGTATACAAACACTTAAAATACACTTTTATTTATTTTTATAATAATAAAGTTATATGGAATTATATACAAATTTAAATGGTGGCTGTCATAAAAAACTTTCCAGATTTATTCAAACATGCATTAAATATTGAAGAACATTAAAAATTATAATGAATATGTAATATGGTGCATATATTTAACAAAATGCTCCTCTCTAGAGTTAATTTTTCTATCTGAATAACGAGTTTATGGTCACTGGATATGGTTTTTCTGAGGTAGCCTAAATGACGTTACATGACATTGTTTACTAACGTCTTTCCACGGTTGAAACACTGATTGAGCGATTCCATGTGACATGATACGGACTTCGATAAGTTGTACTCTACCTTTTAACACACTTTCAGATGCTCATTCATGTTTATTTCGCGCTGTAACTGGTGTTATTAAGGCGGAAGAGAAGGTCATGTGCACTCCGCGCTACTGCTTCTCTAGAGCTGAGCTGCGCCAGAGCGATCTCACGCCACAGCGCCAAAACGGTAATTATGTTTTTGAATTTCATAAGAAAACGGACGTAATTTGAAATCTGAAACTTTGTTTCATATCAATAATAACAAAGCACAAAGATTATTGCGATTTATTGGATGGGAATGCGCGCAACAATGTTCCATTCATTCATCAACTGAAAACAGGATGACTAATCGATTCTTGGGATTTAAGAATCGATATTGTTTCGTAAAAATGAGAATCGATTAAAATCGAGAAATCGATATTTTTTACCCAGCCCTATTATCTACACAACAACACATCTTCAAATACAGATTGTCTCGAGTGCGCAGTGTGGTGGAAAATGTCTTCGGCATATTTTGTCATCTTGCTTGAGGACCATGACAAAATAAATGCCTTATTTTGTCAGCATGCATCCTGCCCAGCTTTCTTCTCAAGCTAATGGAAGTAGAGAGGTGGCTGAATACCAGTGCTCCAACTACTGGATTGATGGAGAGCATCTTCACTGTTGGTGGACATCGTGGGGCAAGGGAGGCAAGGGATAATTATTATCATTATTCGGTATTAGCCATTTCAACATTTATCACGCTGTAGCTACTAATCAATTGTTTATTCAATAAAACAAAGTTGCTACATATTTTTCATGTAAGCTATACTTATGGTCATGAACTGCTTCAAGACACGAAGGTGGAGGATCCAAATGCAGATTTTATTAAGGGGTAATCCAAAGAACAGGCAAGGTCAAACACAGGCAGGCAGTCCGTACAAACAAACACACAAAACAGGCAGGGGTCAGGGGCAAAAGAGTAATCCAGGGAACAGGGCAAGAAATCCAAAACATGAAGACATGAAAACCGGGAGAATGCTCAGAAATGCAGTGTGACACTAAAACAAAACTTCACAGTGAGTGAATGAGTGAACATGAAATAAATAGGCTGAAACTAACAAGGTAATGAGATACAAGTGAATGCAATCAGTGATGAGTCCAGGCAGTGAGTTCTGGGAAATGTAGTTTGTGAGAGTGACAATAGTCTGGTGTGGAGTGCCCTCTGGTGGCTCTCAAGGGCACTCCAGCTGGTGACCGTTACATAGCCCCCCTTCCAGACGCTCTAAAATTGTCCGGGAGGGAGGTGGAGCGGAGGCGGACCCGGGGGCGGGATGGAGGGCCAGGCCCGTGGAGCGGAAGAGGACCTGGAGACTGTGGCAAGACGGAAGGCCAGGGCGTAGCAGGCAGTGCAGGTGACCAGGGCGGAGCAGGCAGTGCAGGCGGCCAGGGAGGAGACGACCCTTCAGGCATCCAGGGAGGAGAAGACCCTTCAGGCGGCCAGGGAGGAGACGACCCTTCAGGCGGCCAGGCTGGAGCAGACGGTTCAGGGGGACCAGGCAGACCTGGCGGTTCAGGGCTACAGGGCGAACCAGACAGTTCAGGATATCAAGGGGCCTCCTGCCCCAACCCACCCCCACCCCACCCCAAATTTCTGTGGGGGCGACTATGGCATTATGGGGAGGAACAGACACCGGCTCAGGAACAGACGTGTCGGCGGCCATCTCTGCTGAGGGCTCAGGTTCAGGCGTGGCGGCGGCCATCTTGTCCGGAGACACTGGCTTGGCGGCGGCCATCTTGTCCGGAGACACTGGCTCGGCGGCAGCCACCTTGTCCGGAGACACTGGCTCGGCGGCGGCCATCCTGTCCGGAGACACTGGCTCGGCGGCAGCCATTCTGTCCGGAGACACTGGCTCGGCGGTGGCCATCCTGTCCGGAGACACTGGTTTGGCAGACGTGACGTGAACAGTCTCTGGATCGGCAGACGTGACGTGAACAGTCTCTGGATCGGCAGACATGACGTGAACAGTCTCTGGATCGACGGAAGTGATGTGAAGCTCAGGCTCGGCAGGGCTGACGTGAAGCTCAGGCTGAGGGGATACTGTCGGTTTGCGGGGCTCCTCTGCAAAACCCAAAGTGAGAGGTGAACCGGCCAGCAAAAGAGCATTGACAATATACTGTTTAAGACTCCAGCTAGGGTGATGAAGTGGCATAAGGGAGCTGAGCGGCTCGGATAGTCCTCCACGGAAAAATATCATTAGGCAAACTTCATCAAAAGATGTTAAATGTGCCATCTTAATAAAGTCAATGATATATTCCTCAATGGGCTCCCTGACAGAGACGCATAATCTGTGCTGCTGGATTCATCTTGGCGAGTTCTCGGCTGCTGGATCTATGTTTCTAAGTTTTCTGTCACAAACTGCTCCGAGACACAAAGGTTAAGATCCACACGCAGCTTTTATTTAAGGGGCAATCCAAAGAACAGGCAATAGGTCAAAACACAGGTAGGTCGTCCAAACAAACAAATAAACAAACAAACAAACAAACAATCAAAACAGGCAGGGGTCAGAGGCAAAAGAGTAATCCACGGAACAGGCAAGAAATCCAAGAACCAAGAGACATGAAACCAGGGAAAACGCTCGGAAATGCAGTACAACAACATACAAAACTTCACAGTGAGTGAATGAGTGAACATGGTATAAATAGGCTGAGACTAACAGGGTGATGAGGCACAGGTGAATGCAATCAGTGATGATGAGTCCGGGCAGTGAGTTATGGGAAATGTAGTTTGTGAGGGAGTGATAATAGTCTGGTGTGGAGTGCCCTCTTGTGGCTCTCAAGGGCACTCCAGCTGGTGACCGTTACACTTATTTATTTGTTAACTTAAATTATAATCATATTCCTGTGGTATAATGAGGCAACACATACAATCTATATAAACTATATGTAACAGTTAGGTTTGATCGAATGATTTTTTAATTAAATTCTGATTGGATTCTGTTGGTATAGGCACTTACCTGAAGCTAAAAGAAGTTTTGTTGCCTCTAACAAGTGCTTTCGACCTTCTTTTTGATCTAAATGGTATGCGGAAAACACTTGAGTTTTGCCACAGTCTTGATGTCCTATCACCTAGACCGTTACTGAATGTTTTTTTAAGTGCCTCCATAATTGAAAAACCGTGGGAAAATTTGTTTAAACAGGAAGTAATGGAATATTTACATACATATTTACAGTGGGTCTATTCGCACGGGATTAGTATTACCTGAGGTAATTTTCCCAGACCTTTAGAGTTACTGGATGGCTTTCAGAGAGGAGCAGGGAGAGGGAGGCTGGGCTTAACTAGCGATGTCTTGGAGCTTAACCAGGCTTAACCAGTGACAACTTGGAGCCGGGCTTAACCAATGATGACTTGGAGCTGGGCTCATCCAGCGATGACTTGGATCTGGGCTCATCCAGCGATGACTTGGAGCTGGGCTTATCCAGCAACGACTTGAATGACTTGGAGCTGGGCTCGTCCAGCGATGACTTGGATCTAGGCTCATCCAGCAATGACTTGGATCTAGGCTCATCCAGCAATGACTTGGAGCTGGGCTCATCCAGCGATGACTTGGATCTGGACTCATCCAGCAATGACTTGGAGCTGGGCTCATCTAGCGACTACTTGGAGCTGGGCTTATACAGCATTGGCTTGAACAACTTGGAGCTGGGCTTATACAACTATGACTTGAACGACTTGGAGCTGGGCTCATCCAGCAATGGCTTGAACGACTTGGAGATGGGCTCATCCAGCGATGACTTGGAGCTGGGCTCATCCAGCACTGACTTGGAGCTGAGCTCATCCAGCGATGACTTGGAGCTGGGCTCATCCAGCGATGACTTGGAGCTGGGCTCATCCAGCACTGACTTGGAGCTGGGCTCATCCAGCGATGACTTGGATCTGGGCTTATCCAGCAATGACTTGGAGCTGGGCTTATACAGTGATGACTTGAACGACTTGGAGCTGGGCTCATCCAGAGATGACTTGGAGCTGGGCTCATCCAGCGATGACTTGGAGCTGGGCTTATACAGCGATGACTTGAACGACTTGGAGCTGGGCTCATCCAGCGACGACTTGGAGCTGGGCTCATCCAGCATTGGCTTGAACTACTTGGAGTTGGGCTTATCCAGCATTGGCTTGAACGATTTGGAGCTGGGCTTACCCAGCGATGATTGAGATGACTTGGAACTGGATGGGACCAGGTGTGATGAAGATCTGGAAGCACCTCATCCAGCTCATCAAACATCAATTTTTTCGAGCTCCAGTTTGGTTTACTCACCTCAGCCTCGGGAGTGTGGGCATGGCTCCAATTCATTTCTTCGAACTCCAATAAAATGCTCACCGTGATGGATGCTGTTGCCGGCTTGCACACCTGTGTTGGCCTCGGGCTCCTGGGTGAAAACAGACTCTCACTCATTCTTTGTGGCGGGCTCAGGCTCCGAGTCAGCGGTGGGTTCCGCTGATTTTAAGATTTTAATTTGGGAGTCAACCAATCATGAATTCAAACTGTATGGCCTATGCAAATGTGACGTTGACGCATCCAAGAGTGAAATGCCTGCACTCAGTTGTCAAGTAATCCTAAGTCGCAAGGCAATGTGCTGGCATTAGCTGTTGGATCGCAGGAGTTTATCCAAGGATATGTTACCAAGGCAGGTTATATCCAGCATGGTGTATTTTGAAATCAGCAAAAAATTAAAGGTTAGTGTAGAACCTCTGCTATTCAGGACACTTAAAAAAATCTTTATTTAATTTAATTATTAAACACCTTGTTGTCAAAGTTAGTATTGTGGCTTTATTGTATGGTCAGATACTTGGGTGTGTCATTATATTATTGGCATTTTCCCCAAAATCAAACCCAACCAGAGTTACGAGGTTTTTTTTACCTGTGAATGAAAAAAAAAACCCTTGTGTGATCTTCGAGGGAGCCCTCCCCCAGAAGAAAGAGGAGGAGGACTGCGGGGATATCCATGATATTTTTGGCATTAAAAAACTTGTCTTGAGGTCTTGTGTTATGTCAGAAGTTGCATGTATTAAATCCACCAAAGAGTTGCATGACAATGAATGAGAAATGTATTTTTAATAAAAACAAAGAGCGATAGCATTAGGGCTGGTGTTGAATACCAGTAATCAGCACCGAATATCTCTGTGTGTCTGTCTGTCTGTCTGTTTGCATTTTGATTATGTTGAGAACTGTTCATCCAATCGACTTCACACATGCCGGGTGTGTTGCTGCGGACCCAAGGGAGTGCAGTGTTGCATTTGGCGCAATATGGACACGTGACACGTTCAGAATTAATAAACTTTTAATGAACTACAGAACAGCTTGAGCTGGAAGTGGTGCACCTCACGCTAGCAGGGCTTATAATGCTCCGCGAACGGACACTGCACTAGTGATACAAAACACACAGGTCTGTTAAGAGCAATACTTTTAAGCATAACATTTTTCTGACAAACCACTCCCAAATCAGAAATTAGAAGCACAGAAATTACTGACACAGTAAAGGGTTGGCTATTTAAATAAAAGAAGAATAAAACAAACTGTAATTGGCTAAATAGAGCAAGGTAAGGTTAGGCTGGCTAGCGCAACTCACATTTCAATAAAAAAACTATATTACAAAGTCAAACTTTCAAATAAATCACAATCAGGTTGCAAGCTACCTACTTAGCATACCTGCAAACTTGTCGCTTTTCGGCGACAATCGCCGTTTTCTTGGTCAATTGGGTCATTTACGTGAATCGCATAGAACCGGAGAGGGGTTTTTTTTTGTGGGGGGGGGGGGGGGGTGTATTGTTTCTTACAGTAACTGCCATGCAGGCTAGAATTGCGAAACATTATTGGATAATTCGTATAATTGACATTTCTCTGGGCCAATCGGAATCTTAGCACTTTTTCTCTTGGCCAATTGGAATCTTAGCACTTGCGTCAGAATCTTGAAGCACACAGCGTCAAGGCTCGCCATTTGATGAGACGCCTGGCTACCGTGCGAGTCTAATGGAAACTCACGCATGAATTTTCCTGCATTGAACTTGTTTTAGCGCCCGCCAAAGTGAATGTTTGTCCCGCCAAAGTCTTATTTGATCGGTGAGTAATGTAGATGAACGGATGCGTTTGTGACAGGGCGTATGTTTAACTGAAAGAACGAGAGAGAGAGAGAGAGAGAGAGCCGGTCGCGCGCGCGCACTCTGTGTAAACGACTTCACCGTCTCCAAACTAGGCGCTGTGTTGCTCTCTCTCCCTCGCACATATTAATCAAAATAAATCGACACGGTGGTAAAAGGTCGGAAGACCAAAGTTTCATGTGGAGCATTCTGAGATTTTTTTTTTTTTTTTTTCCTGAATTACAACTGAAAAGCATTCCAGACATTCAGCTGACATAAAACAACACTTTAATTAAACGAAATAAAACTATACAGTGATGAAATGTTTTCTATGTTGACACAAATCTTGGATGTCCATATCCTAACTGCTGGGATAATCACACAACGCGCACGACACGTCCAATTCGCGAACTAATGACTCCTTTGAACCGATTCATTTTAATGAATGGTTAAAACAACTGATCTTTCCAACAGTGAACTCAGGAGACGTCTGAATCGGTGTATAACTAATCTGTAACACTTTACAATAAGGTTATATTTATTACATAAATTATATAAAAAGTACAGTTTGCTAACTCAAGCTTAAACTTTAAAATAAATAAAACCACTTGTTTTGTTTTTTTAAAAGCATATGACTACATTTTTCCACACAGTGGTGCTATCAAGAATCGATAAGAGAATCGTTAAAGAATTGGATCGATAATCAGAATCGTCAGTGGCATTATTATTGATAAAATCTTATCAATTCCCATCCCTATGTGAAGACAGTAAAAGTATAATCAAACATTAAAGAACATACATGTTTTTTTAAGAGTTAAAAGATTAAAACCTTTTGCTAACATTAGTCTTATTGTGTCACTGTCAGTCTTTTTACATCAGTGCAAAACTAGGGTATGCAGATTAATTATTATTATTATACATCATTCATCAGCATGCATTGACTAATCCCATGGCATGTAGCAAAAAAAAAAAAGTTAGTCTGCACCCCCAAGCCCTGTTTTTTGTTTTTTGGTGGTGGCTCGACAGTCTCCTCTTCTACATGGCTTGCTTACAGCTGGTGCATATGTTCAGCTCGGCAGACAACCTTAAAATCAAATAGCTTTTTTTTAGTCAAATCTATGCGTTGTGCACAAGATAGTAGTAGTGTGGCATAATCATATTAAATTACATTTAAATTATTTACTAATTTAAATACAAAATATCAGTCCAACCTCAATGTAGACCAGGTCCTTCTTCTCTTTGGTGCTTGAATCTTTGGTCTAGTGCTGAAGAAAGGAGGTAGATGCTGCTGGGTTCCAAACTTAACAGTTGCCATCTGCTCTAGATCTCTGTGAGGAGGGTCTTCATTTCTCTGATGGCAGGGCTGTCATCCTCCTCCGGTGACAGCTGGTGTTTCTAAAGGTTGAAAAGCTTTGGCACTGTTGCAGACAATGACAAGTTTGCCTCCTGTGAGAGTAGTTCTGTGAGTGTTCCCCAGTACTTCTGCTGTCTCCTGTGCCAGTTTCCACTGGTCTGCTGTCAAGTCAAGGGTGCAATCTCCTTTTTTCATGAATCTGGGATCTGACAAAACAGCTGTCACTGGCCATCGTTTCTCCATCAGTCAGTTAAGCATTCTACATGTAGAGATCCAATGAGTAGCGACATCTTGAATGAGTTTGTGCTCTACAACGTGTCCTGAGCAGCAGACCCCTTAAACATTGCCCCATTTCTCCGTTTTTTCCTTCAGCATCTCGGTGCACAGCTTCATATGACTGGCATTGTCATGAACAACGGCTACTCACTTATATTTCGGAATGGCGAAGGTGTCCGCCGCGTCTCCAAGCTGTTGTGCAATGTTGACTCTCGTATGGCTTAGCTCAAATGCTTTGGTTTCCAAAACAAAGGCAGAGTTCCCACTCCTGAGTTAAGTGACAGGGGACAGCCATGTACGCCTCCATACTCACTGAGGTCCAAATGTCCCTTGTGAACTTAAGGCTGTTGAGTTTCCAACAAGAGCAGAAATCTGGCCTCACAGATCGTACTTAAGAAGCAGGGCGTTTTAAATACTGGAACGGTTTGGGACAGTGTAGTCGGGCTCCATCTTCTTAATTAATTTTCTGAAGCCTTCGCCATTAACTAGATTAATGGGTCTCATATCCATAGCGATGAACTCCACTATGGCATCTGTTATCTCTCTCTTTCTTTTCTCCGTTATCGGTTTTCGGGAATTGTAGGATCTGCTGTGAAGTTTTCGGTGTGGTTGAGGATGCTGATGTTGATGGCTGCGATACCTGGGGATGTACCTATAGACAAATTCTTATTAGGCTGGGCTGCTGTAAGTTTTTTTATGTCAATAACTGCCATATTCGCCAGTATTTTCCAAGCAAATTAAGTGCACATTTTTATCATGTGTAAAATTGCTGATTAACATGGTGGATAAAAGCAGCTCGTTTTTTTTCACCAACAATATGCTATAGGCATACTACTTACAGAACTCAGGTGATTTTTCAAACTTGATGTGCTGTTGTGAAAGGCCAGTTTCAAATCGCATATTTGGCACGCGGCCTTTGTCTTGTCATCACTCAATTTAAAGTGCTCCCACACAGCTGAGGTCTTCAGCATTTTTGTCTTCTCTTCCAGATGAACTGAATCATGACGTTCACTCATGGGCGATTTTACTGGGGCACGTGACGACGTCCCAGTAAAATCTTACATTTGAGTTTTAACAAGCTCCTATAGTTCGCAGTAGATTCATTTAGATCAGTGGTTCTCAAACCTATCCTGGAGGACCACCAACACTGCACGTTTTCTTTGTCTCCCTAATCAAACACACCTGATTCAAACGTGCAGTGTTGGTGGTCCTCCAGGACAGGTTTGAGAACCACTGATTTAGATTGATAATAACGGGGTAAAATGGCTAATACATTTTGTTTCTATTATTCTATTTTCCACAATGTCAAAGCAACGCAGCTTAACCCAAAATACAAGCTCAGGCATGCGCTTCTATCCATACAAGCTCATGCAGTTGTGCGCTCTAGACAGAGCATACTCCAGTTGCAGGGAACACTTTAGTAGGCTAAGAAGCAGCATATTAAGTATAACAAAGTTGGGTTCCTTCAACTGTCCATCCTATTAAAAACAGCTAGACTAGAAGATAATTGTAATATATATATATATATATATATATATATATATATATATATATATATATATATATATATATATATATTGTATTTTGCCAGATTTTATTGTGTTAACATATTCAAGCGCGAATGAGAACCATTTCGAGGGGGATGTCAGGTGTGTGAAGAAAAAATAAGAAGAAGAAAAAAGAAAAATATTCAAAACCCAAAATGAAAAAAAAAAATCGAATACCAACCCACCAAAAAAAATTGAGTCCAGCCCTAGATAGCATACAAATACCAACGTAACGTTAACACGACAATGAAGTGAAGACACAGAGGGCTTATACACACAGAAAGATGGCAATCAAAGAAACAGGGAACAGGTGAGAACTACTGAGAAACCATGACAACTAATGAAGAAATGGGACAGAGGTAAATACAGACAACGAAAAGCTTAAGACAAGAAACTAAACAAGACCGTGAAACAGAACATGACTGTGACGAGTACAGTTACAACACAATTGTTTTTACTCTTGGAGAGAATTGATCTGTTAGATGGGTGGGTCTCACGAAATCTTTGTTTCAAAGATTTCAAACATGACATTTTTAAAAAGGTTTACATCAACAAATTTCCTTTACAGGCATTGAGAGCAAGGCCTGAAGTGATTGAGCATTCATTTTAAAAGTTTACTGACAATTAAACACCTTTTTAGCATATTTTGTGCATTTGAAAAAACAACACGCGTCAAACATCTTTCCAAAACATGAGAAACATTCATGAACCTCTTGTCCAACAACAGACAACATTTAATAACATGCATTTACTCCAAACTCACTTCATAACGACAGTTGAGCATCCTTCTGTGAGATGATGTGCCTTCTTACACAGAATAAGGCAGTCGTGTATTTATAAATCATATTTAATCAAAGCGTTTCAGTCTTCTGTTTATTCAGCTACAGCGATAGGGATTTCCTGGAATGATGCCCATTATCGTACTTCTGCGGCGGGGCATATTTATCGTGTTTGCATGAGAGCGCCCTCTGGCGTTCAAATGGGGCAGTATTTACTACCAATCAACCGCACTCCACTGACAAGCTGCGCATAAAATAGTCGCAGCCTTTGCCAAATCGCATGCGGTTTTATTGCGATTAATCGTTCAGCCCTAACCGCAACAGTCTGAAAACATCTACAACATTAGGAAAGCTAATACATTTTGACTGATTTTTATCATTACCACAACATCTTCCACAATTTGCAACCTAATATTTTTAATGTTTTATTGAAATCTGACACTTTCAAAACGATCAAACCTGAATGAACAATGTTTTAACGTTTATACACAAGGATGAAACAATACCAGACATTGAACAAAAGGAACTTAAATACACTAGGTGACGAACTGAATAACAAACGTGTTCTTTTTTTGAAGGTAAAAAAAATCCTTTTTGGAGGTAGTATCATAGCAGGTAGCACAAGAGCAGGGACGTGCACAGGGGGGTTGCTCAGGTTTCCCGGGCAACTGCCCATATGCCCTTCTCGACTCACTTTGCCCTTCCGAGGGGGAAAAAATAAATAAATAAAAAGTAGGCCTACAATGGATGCAAAATTTCACGTAGGCCTAGATAAAAAAAAAATAAAAAAAATCGCAAAGCCTCATTCACTTCCATTCGGGCACCGAAAGTGAAAGTCAGTAGGGGAAGGGCAAACTCTGTTTACGTGGCTGCAGCGCTGCACGCGACCGGCACCTGAGCTGAGCCTGCATGAACGGCCCTAGAAGGAGATTGTCGCGGTTGTCGGGTGAGACGACTCAACGTTGTCGGGAAAGGTGAGTTAGTTTGTGATGTATAACAAACGAACGATCATCATCAGGGTTCCAGACTGCGACCATTTTTTGAGAATGTGCGAGTTAAAATTTTATGTGGTCGCATTTGTGCGAGTACATGGTCCTGTACTATTCAGTTAAATTCGCGCAATTTTCCTGCATTGAACTAGATTTAGCGCCCACCAAAGTGATTTTTTGTCCCGCCAAAGTCTTATTTGATCGGTGAGTAATGTAGAACTGCTGCGCTTGTGACAGCGCATGTTTAACTGAAAGAACGAGCAGAGAGAGAGAGAGAGAGCCGGTCACGCGCACGCACTCTCTCTCTCTTCGGAGCCAGGCGAAAGTGAAAACAAGACTTCACCGTCTCCAAACTAAGCGCTGTCTTGCTCTCTCTCCCTCGCACATATTAATCAAAATAAATCGACACGGTCGGAAGTTTCATGTGGAGCATTCGGAGATTTTTTATTTTTTTTTCCTGAATTACCGCTGGGTGTGAATTGTGCTAAATAAGTTGCCATATCTTCTCTGAAAAGCGTTCCGGACATTCAGCTGACATAAAACAACACTTTAATTAAACGGGGGAAAAAAAAACTATCCAGTGATGAAATGTTTTCTGTGTTGACACAAATCTTGGATGTCAGTGTCCTAACTGCTGGGATAATCACACAACGCGCACGACACGTCCAATTTGCAAACTAATGACTCCTTTGAACCGATTCATTTTAATGAATGGATAAAACAATTGATCTTTCCAACAGTGAAATCAGGAGACGTCTTTGAATCGGTGTATAACTAATCAGTAACACTTTACAATAAGGTTCTATTTTTTACATAAATTACATAAAAAGTACAGTTTGCTTACTCAAGCTTAAGCTTTAAAATAAATAAAACCACTTGTTTTTTTTTGAAAAGCATATGACTGTCTACATATTTCCACACCGTGCTATCAAGAAGAATCGTTAAAGAATCGGATCGATAATCAGAATCGTCAGTGGCATTATTATTGATAAAATCTGTTATTATTAGTAGTAGTTAAGGTGATTGAGTGCTGTATTTCAGTGTTTTACTTCTTTGTATATATATATATTTTAATAAAGACCCTGTTATTCTCAGTCCTTCATATAGCCCGTGAGTTTTTTCAGGGGTGCCCTTTTTTCAGGTCAGAGCAACTGCCCCTCAAAATTCCTGTGCACGTCCCTGCACAAGAGAGTACCAGGGTGGATCAGATGGAGAGAGGAGATGAATACTGGCGGAGGCAGATGAAAGCCCCAATTACAGGAAGCAGAAGAGAGAACCAGGTTGAATCAGATGGTGAGAGGAACCAGGGAGGAGGCGATGGTAGGATGACGCAAACCGCCAGCGATGGAGTTGAGAGATCTGGAGACCCAGGCAAAGCTGAGGCAATGACATTACAAGACGACACGTAGGATCTGGAGGCCAGAGTATCGGAGGACTGTTCACACAGCTCTAGTGTGACCGAGGACCTTGACGGAGACAGAGGGAGCCGAAGGGGGAACTTAAATACACTAGGTGATGAACTGCATTACAAACCGGTGTGCTCTAATTAGGACACAAATAACCATGACAACTGATTAATAACGTCCAAACTGGAACATAGTTTCATTTTCATGGACTTTTATTAGGTTTCTCTTTGTTGCCAACTGAATGTGACAAACGTATAGATTCTGCACATGCATTTAAAAGCAAACTACTATTTTTCCATGTATTGAATAATCATTAAATGAAAACCTGTTGCAGTAATGATACATAGGTTATGGAAATAAGGTTGATGAGTTCGTTAATGATAATAAGTATATTGAGGGGCCGTTAACACGACACCGTTTTCAACTAAAAATGGAAGACTTTGTATGCATTTTGGCCATTCATTTACATGACAACAGCGTTTGGTGGCCTGAAAACGCAATCTTTTGAAAACGGGTTGCCAAGTGCATCTTAGTTACAAGTTACATCTCGATGTAAACTACAAAAACGCGAATCTGTGAAAACGGTGACGTCATGCACATCCGTAGGCTATTCTTGTTCAATCTGTGGTTACAGATATTAACAGTAAGAAATTAGGGGGGTGTAGAGACATCACAAGTGGTTAGAATTACACAAATCAACACAATATAACATTTTGTCATGAAAACTTAAAGGTTCCTTACAACAGATTCAAGGATGATATACGTTTTTCCGAAGCCTTTGTGTTAATGTTTTGACATTAAAGGAAGTAAAAAGGGACTTTTTATCAGAAGAGAACATTCTCAAATTGGGATTAAAGTGAATGTTCCTGGCTTTGTGAAGATGAAATTTACCCAGAAGAAGTAATACTTAAGAATTAAGAATGCGTATGTGCGCAGGCGTGTAGTCTTTGTTTACAAAGTGACATTGCCAACTACTTGTCTGGCATGCATAATATAGCGTTATTTGCTCAAGGATCATTTTGATAACATTGTCATCTGTACAAAGAAAAAAACTTTTCCGTTTTTAGCACATC
This sequence comes from Vimba vimba, assembly GCA_022828995.1. NCBI lineage: Eukaryota > Metazoa > Chordata > Actinopteri > Cypriniformes > Leuciscidae > Vimba > Vimba vimba. Next base: position 33,357,851 of record CM040822.1, on the reverse strand, counting down.
GTTGTTGTGAAAAACGTACCCTAAGAAGGATGTATAGCGTAGTTAAAAAGAATATAAAATGTAATGTAGAAAATAAATTAAATCAGTGGTTATGTCATGGAAACAGACTCAATGGCGAGAGGTGAGTAATAAATGGAAACAGTTTATTGACAGATGGTAAATAAGGGCAGATGCAGAGGATAAACAACAACCAAAGTGATGGAAGAGTGAATGAGTCCAAACAGATTAGTAGCAGCACACAACTTTGAATCGCTGTTGTGATTGACAATGATAATGTACTGTAACTTACCCTTGCAGGAACAGATCATATGGAGGAGATGGAAATCCAGTGAAGCAGGAGCACAGGGGAACAATGCAGGTCAAAGACACAGACACTATATCAGTCCTAGTCAGCAAAGAGACCAGACAATCTCTGTGTGTGTAGTGCTGGCTTATGTAGAGTAGTAGATGAGAATAAAGGCAGACAGGTGTGTTGATTGAGAAGAGTGTGCAGGTAATGTAGAAATGTAGTGCACATAGGTGACAGGCATGGTGATGATAGGTGATCCTGACAGGTTATTAGACGTTCTCATTGTCCTTCATTTTTTTACTGATTTTAATAAATTATTTACTGATTTTAATAAATTATTCAAATAATATTGTCTCTTTAATTTAATTGGACAGCAATATATATTCAGTCAATACATGACAAATATGTTTTCAATATCATTAAGAGGTACGTAGTTGTATAGAAATGATCTTTTAAGTATTTTGGAAATCACAAATTTCTTTGCAAACTGATTCAAATTGATTAAACAAAAACTATAATGAATTTCAGGATGCTTTATTTTTATTTATTTATTTATTTACTACAAGTCAATATACACAGATTGTAATCTTTGAGATCTACAAGGGCTTCTTCTCCTGTGGCTCCTACTGGTGGACATTAACAGTATTATGGCCTTTATAATTCCCATTGATATAAATGACTGATATTTTAGAAATTTCTGTTAATTTCTGAATACACAGTTATTAGCAAAAAAAGTGGAGTCTTTACTAACAAGCTGATGTGTTGAATCAGGTGTGTTTGATTGTATTAGATTAGATTGTATTGATGGTTTTTAGATTTGTTAATTGCATTTAATAGATGCTTTCAATAAAACATTTGCAATTGGTTTGTAAAAGGTGTTTTTAATGCATGTATGGGCTGAGTTTTCGCTGCATTTACACTCTTTTGACCAGCAGGGGTCACGAGCGCTTCGAAACACTGAATCATTTTGTGGTTATTTTAGACCTCTTTTATTCCTGTTGTGACATGAATCACTGATTATTTTGTGAGATCTGGGTCTACAAACTCCATCTGATCCTGTTAAACATCTCCAGAATATCCTGAAGACAGATTTCCAGTCAGATGGTATGAATTGTGTGACCACATTCCAAAAATGTTCTATTGTCAAGGCATATTCATTTTACACTGTTTTTTTTTTTTATTTCTTTTTTTTTTACTTTTGTCAGATTTAATTGCAAATTATAATACACATTTTCATTGCTGTACTTTCTACAGAAAGAACAATTACAAATGAATCTCACAAAATGATTATTGGTAAAAAAAATAATAATAAAAAATAAAATTAAAAATTAAATCCCAAATTACATTTCAGCCACTTCATGCTGTATTTGTTTTCTTACAAATAATGCCAGTTGGCTTTCAATAAAACCTTTCTATGACAAATAACATAAAAAAGAACACATAATAGAAAATAAATAGAAATGGGTATGTCCTTTCTGTGTGTTTTAACTTATTCAACACAACATATTTCTTCCTTTTATCAACAAAAAAGAAATAGAGCAAAACTTTCAAAAACCTTCTTTCAAAGCAAAACTAAAAAAATAAGGGCAATATCTCTCTGGCCTAAAGGTTAGTTTTCCACAAATGTGTTTCAAAGGGTATATTGAAAGCTGTGGTGTGCTATGGTGTTTTAAAATGAGGAGGCAATATATCAAATGTAAATTTATGTCCCTGTTACACATAATTTTCTGGTTAAATAAACATATAAAAAAGAGACCAAATACAATTCTATTTTCTATTTTTACAATTCATAACTATGTAATGTTCTGTTAATTAAAACCAATATAAATTTCATCAAGGTAGTGTTTTTAAGCATTTTTACATTTATTCCAAAATAATAACTAAAGGCAGTAACAATTTAAACGATATATATTATTTGTGAACTAATGTTCAGCTTTTTTATAGTCAATTTATTACTCTTCTTAGACAAGAAAATGTACCTTTAATTTCCCCAAGCTGACTGCTCACTAAAACCCCCACAGTCATCATGTTTTCAGTCCATTTCAAATTAGATTTGAACATGAGATAAAGTGGTGATATCTAAGTTGTTTACTTACTTAAATTAGCGGCATGTCTTCATTCAGGACAATTCGAGAACGCGCATGAAATCAAGAGGCGGGATTTATTGCACAAATCAATCATAACCAATCCCACTCAATCATAGCGTGATGGAGGCATTGCCTCTTCTCACATGACTTTTTCCCCATTCATTCTCAGTTACTCCCCACTAAACCCAGCGCATGCTTTAGGGGGTAAGGCAAGCCTCCCGCTCTAACTTTACCTGTGGATGTCGCTGTTGGACAGTTTTACTTTATAAATATGAGTGACTGTTACACTTTTTAATGTCACATTATGTTGGTAATTGGCAGGTCCAGCACAGTCTGGTATCTCTTAAATTGCCCCTTTTATGCTATTTTAAAGTTTCCTAATGTTGTTTTGGAGTCTCCTACAACAGGTTTACATGCATCTAAGGTCAAAAAACTGTTTAATCTCCTCATAATATACATTTGCACATCATCACATTTTCAATGACTCTCAAACGACTCGTCAGATGAATCAATCTCTCTAAATCCCTCCTTTCCGCGAGCTACTCTGCTCTGATTGGCCAGACAGCTCAGTCTGTTGTGATTGGTCTACCGCGTACAGCGCACGCGTCGAGAACAAAAACACCCATTGCCATTACAACGTCAGCTCTGATTGCCCTGAGGCTTCCTACGCCGTAAACTAAACACAGTAACGAACAATGACGTCGATTTGACCATATCAATCCCAGCGCGAGTCCAATGATGATACATTGGAAGAACTAGTTATTGAACCCGAACCTACATCGCAAGGACGACTCGAGCAGGACGTTTCTCAGTGATACGCTACTTAGTTTGAGGTACATTATGAGATGTTGCAACTGTAATTCCTTACCATAAGCATTAACAAGTGCATGTCCATCAACAAACCGACAATTTTACTTGTACTTATTTATTTACAGAGTATTTTTCTAATTTATTAGCGGTTTGCGAATCCTGCATTGAACCCCGAGATTTGAGAAGCAGTCATCAGTAAAATAAAGGGAACACAGCAAAAGTTTAGGATTATACTGCTGTTGTCACGGTTCATCGATCCATGTGTTCATTTTGTGTATCTGTTGGTTGTTGTGGGTGTGGGGTCTGAGTGTGTAGTGCTTGTTTGTTGCTTAGTAACCAGCTGATCACTTAATTAGCCTGCAGCTGCAGCTAGTTACTTCTGTTGTTAGCTTCCTATATCTAGCGGGAGTGATTATTGCTTGGTGTCGGTTTGTCACTCTTGTTTGTGCTCTCTTACCCATTTCCGGTGCCTGAGTTTCCTTTCTGAGTTATTTCCTCGATCTCGTCTGTGTTTCCAGACTTCTGGAGATCGTTTGGAGTTTTCTTCATCCAGTTCCAGTTTGGCATACACGCTGGATTTATTCATATCACTCATCCTCTCCTGTGAATTTGTATCCTGGTCGCCCGCCTACTATACGTGGTGTTTTGAGTATAATCACTGTTTCAACCTGTCTTCAATAAACTGCTTGCTTGCATTTGGATCTACGACTCTCATTCTGACAGAACGAACCGACCATCAATGGATCCAGCAAGCATGGCGGAATTGCAGAATGTACTGGCCAGGAGCGATGCTCGTCTCCAGCAACAGGAGGAACAGACTATGGCCACGGGTCGTGCTATACAGACGCTAGTCACCCAAGTTTCGTTCCTTTTTGGCCAAATGCTCATTATACATCTCGCTTCAACCTTTCGCGTTTCCAACGGAGGAATCCAAGGTGGCCATTGTGATCACTTCACTTGCGGGAAGAGCGGGCAACTGGGGAACAACTGTTTGGAATACTGTGACCGTGTATTGACTACCGAGGGTTGAACAACATTACGGTAAAGAATACCTATCCTTTGCCGTTGATGTCTTCAGCCTTCGAGCGGTTGCAGGGAGCATCCGTCTTCACAAAATTGAACTTGCGTAATGCTTATCATTTGGTTCGCATAAGGAAGGGGGATGAATGGAAGACTGCTTTTAACACCCCCAGGGGGCACTTTGAATATTTGGTCATGCCTGTCGGACTGTCTAACTCCCCTGCAGTTTTCCAGGCACTCGTGAATGACGTGCTGAGAGATATGGTAGATCAGTTCATATATGTTTAACTGGATGACATATTGATATTTTCTTCTTCTCTCCAAGTACACGTTCAGCACGTCAGACGATTGCTCCAGAGGCTGTTAGAGAATGGGCTTTTTGTCAAGGCGGAGAAATGTTCGTTCCATGCACAGTCAGTTCCATTTCTGGGTTATATCATCTCCTCCGAGGGTGTGCGCATGGATCCTGACAAGGTTAAGGCTGTGGTGGATTGGCCAATTCCAGATTCCCGTAAGGCCCTACAGAGGTTTCTGTGGTTCGCCAATTTTTACTGGCATTTCATTCGCAATTTCAGCCAACTAGCCACTCCTCTGACTGCCTTGACCTCCACCAAAACGACGTTCAGGTGGTCTGGTGCAGCTGAGGCTGCATTTACCAACCTCAAGAGCCGCTTCGTTTCAGCACCCATTCTTGTAGCCCCTGATCCATCACGTCAGTTTGTGGTGGAGGTCGACGCATCAGAGGTGGGGGTAGGAGCGGTTCTTTCCCAGCACTCACCTACGGATGATAAGATGCATCCTTGCGCGTTTTTTTTTTCTCATCGTTTATCGTCTGCTGAGTGTAATTATGACATTGGTAACAAAGAGTTACTGGCAGTCAAGCTAGCGTTGGAAGAATGGCGCCATTGGCTAGAGGGTTCGGGGGTACCTTTTATCGTCTGGACCGATCATAAGAACCTTGAATATATCAGATCTGCTAAACGACTCAACTCCAGGCAGGCTCGGTGGGCACTTTTTTTCGGTCGTTTTGAGTTTTCATTATCGTATCGTCCGGGTTCTAAGAACATCAAACCCGATGCTTTATCTCGAATTTTTGACCGTTCCGTTCGCCCGTCCACTCCTGAGTGCATTTTTCCTGAGAGACTCATTGTCTCCACACTCGTAAGGGAGATCGAGTCGAAGGTCCGTTCGGCCTTAGATCCGTAACGCCTCCGCCCGAGCGTCCACCGAGTCGTTTATTCGTGCCGGAGGGGTTACGGTCCGATGTTATTCAGTGGGGTCATTGTTCCAACGTAGCATGTCATCCTGGAGTCAATCGCACCAGTTTTTTGGTCAAGCAACGATTCTGGTGGCCTTCCATGGCTCACGACATTCGAAGTTTTGTTTTGGCATTTTCAGTCTGTGCTCGTGGTAAGACTTCCAATCGTCCACTGGATGGGTTACTCCAACCACTGTCTATCCCTTCGAGACCCTGGTCCCACATTGCGCTAGATTTTGTCACTGCCCTCCCGCCCTCCCAGGTCAATACGGTCGTTTTGACCATAGTGGACCGGTTCTCTAAGGCGGCTCATTTCATCCCCTTGCCCAAATTACCGTCTGCTAAGGAGACAGCGGTTGCTGTCGTAGATCACGTCTTTCGTTTACATGGCCTCCCGATGGACGTGGTCTCTGACAGGGGTCCCCAATTTATTTCCAAATTTTGGAGAGAATTTTGTCGATTATTGGGGGCGAGTGTCAGTCTTTCGTCTGGTTTTCATCCTCAGAGCAACGGCCAGACTGAGCGTGCCAACCAAGACTTAGAGAGAGTGTTGCGATGTTTGGTTTCTCAGAATCCTTCCTCCTGGAGCCAGAAACTCTCATGGGTTGAGTACGCACATAACTCATTACCAGTGTCATCCACGGGCCTATCTCCATTTGAGTGTAGCGTAGGGTACCAGCCACCTATTCAGGGCTCGCAAAATCGCCTGCCCGACGTCCCGGGGCTATTGTGTTTTCCAGTCGGGCTACCAAAATGCATAACCGGCCTGCCCGACGGGCTATCTGAAATAATGTTCGCTTCAGTCTTGTTAGAATCAGATTCAGCGCGTTCTTCATCTTCAATCCGCAGCGGCGCCGAGCACAGCGAACGTCAGAAACAGAAGACAGTGTGTGTGTGTGTGTGTGAGTGAGTGTGTTCATCCAGAGAATGTCTACGGTTCATCTGAGTCTCATTGGTCTGTCATTCATTGGTCTGTGGTGCTAGTCAATGTCAGAATATTTGAGATGACCAATCAAATCAAAGTAGGCGGGCTTTGTGGTCACAAGAAGCTGCCGAGTGCGAATTCGAGCAGAGCGACTCGACGCTTCAGTTTACGTTCAAGTGCAAGATAAGATGTAAGTAGCTAAACTAAACATTTCATATTTGACAGCTTTTTTAGGTCATAAATGTGAAACGAATGACAAAAATAATCAGGCAAATGAATATACTTTTGTCGAATTTCGCCATTTTGAACTGAAAATAGGCCTATGTAACGTGACTAATAATTAGTTTAGCCTACTGTCATTGTGAGGGGATATTAGCATTAACAAAGCCGTTTTCATCATAGGCACAAGATTAATAATGAATGTGTACATGTTGAGAATTAATATACAATTTGTAGCTTTCAGTAAATTAAAAAAGTTCAGCTTTAGGTGGGGAAGAGACAGGGCAAGAAGAGGAGACTAAGAGAAGAAGAAAGAGTGATGTATAAGAAGTGATAGCAGGTATCATCTACTGCCTGCTGACATGGGTTTAATCTATTTCCTATCCTTTTTTGGCCTTCAAACGTCTTGAAATGGACATATCAGAGAAATAAAAAATTTGAACCCCCTAATAACCCTAAATGTAGGACCTCTTTGATTATAAAGCCCTGTCTACGGCCCTGTATTAGGAATAAGATCAATAATGAATGTGTACATATTGTAAATGAATTCAATAAACTTAGTTAGGCTACCTAGCTTTCTAAGTAACTCTCAGTAAATTAATGCATCTGAGAAAATGATTCATAAATCAACCTATCAGTTGACCCTTTGTTTACTTTCTTCACTGACAGACAAAGATGAAAAGCCTATATCAGTCAAAGCTCAGCTTTAGGAGGGGAAGAGACAGAGCAAGAGAAAAACAAAGAGAATAGGAGTGTGATGCTGATGAGGAGAGAAAAATAATCAGCTGCCCACTGACATGGTTTTAAAGCTATTGTTGTCCAATTTTTTTGGCCTTCAAAACATCTTAAAATGCACATATGTAGATCAGAGAAATCAAAATTTTCTCGGGGGTCACCAGAACCCCCCTAACTAGCCTACCTTACATTCGGGTCCTCAGTGATGAAAAAACCCTGCCATCTGCATGTTAATGAAACAAGTTAATAGTGAGTATTAGACCCTAAACTAAAACTAAAGAGTTACTTTTTATTTATTTTTCATCATACCCTCATTGGGGGCTGAGCCACAGACATGACTGATTCATGTTCCATACTGGTCACACACATTTCAGTTCAGTTAGAACCAGATGCATATTTGTTGATATTTGTGTTTTGAAAAAGTTTTTGATTCATTGTTTTGACTCCTAACCAATATTCTACATTAAAAATTGTAGTCTTTTTATATGGGCTAGTCAAATTAATTCCGGGCTACCAAAATCTGAAGAGTGCCTGCCCGAAGGGCTACCAGCGATTTTGAAATTTTGCGAGCCCTGCTATTTTTCCCAGTCTGGAATCCGAAGTCGCGGTCCCCTCCGCTCACGCATTCGTCCAGAGGTGCCGCCGCACTTGGAATAGAGCCCATGAGACTCTCCTCCAAGTGGGTGCGCGCACGAAGGCTCAGGCCGATCGCCACCGGTCAAAGCCTCCCGTTTACGTCGTGGGTCAAAAAGTGTGGCTTTCTTCCAAGAATATTCCTCTCCACTCCGTTTGTAACAAATTAGCTCCCAAATTCAATGGCCCGTTCACTGTCACCAAAATTCTTAGTCCGGTGGCAGTCCGCCTCAAACTCCCTCCCGTGTACAGGAGAATTCATCCCGTTTTTCATGTCTCCAAATTAATGCCCGTGTTTCATTCACACATTAATCCGCCAGCCCCGGTTCCCCCCCGCCGCGACTCGTAGATGGGGAACCCACCTATTCGGTCAATCGTATTCTGGACTCGAGAAGGAGGGGACGCGGATTTCAGTACTTGGTGGACTGGGAGGGTTACGGTCTGGAGGAGAGAAGTTGGGTTCCTGCTAGGGACATACTGGATCACTCCCTTATCAATGATTACAATCGCCAGGTAGGCTCTCCTGGGAGTGCCAGGAGGCACTCTTAGGGGAGGGGGTACTGTCACGGTTCATTGATCTGTGTGTTCATTTTTGTGTATCTGTTGGTTGTTGTGGGTGTGGGGTCTGAGTGTGTAGTGCTTGTTTGTTGCTTAGTAACCAGCTGATCACTTAATCAGCCCGCAGCTGCAGCTAGTTACTTCTGTTGTTAGCTGCCTATATCTAGCGGGAGTGATTATTGCTTGGTGTCGGTTCGTCACTCTTGTTTGTGCTCTCTTACCCAGTTCCGGTGCCTGAGTTTCCTTTTGGAGTTATTTCCTCGATCTCGTCTGTGTTTCCAGACTTCTGGAGATCGTTTGGAGTTCTCTTCATCCAGTTCCAGTTTGGCATACGCCAGTGCTTAATTTGTAAAGTTGGAAGTCCTGGAGCGGGTGGCGGGGGATGGGGTGGATCCGGCGACTCAAAACGGGGGTTGGAGGTAACGAAAAAAAAAAAATGACACTGCCTACGTAGCTTCTCTGCAGGGGCGGCACCAGAGAATTTTTAACACATGTGCTGAGGGGGTGCTAGATCATTGACAGGGGGAGCTGCGCAAAACTTGGTCACTAAATATTTAATATTCAATTATTTTAATGATCACAATTAAAGTTTTAATTTTATTAAATTGAACAAGCGCAACATTCAGCATTCAATCAAATATTCTAAAAGATGTAGGCTATTATTAATAATAATGTTATTTCAACATAATATCTCATTATTTCGACATAATATGTGTGCGTGCAACAAGCAAGATGTGCATTTGTAAATCCGGTGACGCGTGCATTGATTGATTTTTATTAATAAACTAGTGTTTTCTGACAGTGTCGACTGCAAAGATGAAGTTGACGATTGCCATCTCCGTAGTGAACGCGCCTATAGAGAGAAATGCACATAATGGATTACATAATCAGAGAGTAGCCTTTTTCTTTTTTCGTTTTGAATTATTTCGTTTAAAGACATTTCAAGCTTTGTGTATTTGATGTATTTCTCATGTCTGTGTGAGGCATACACTGAGTTTCGTTAAGTTAGGATGAGATGCTCTCCAGTTAACGTGCAATGCAAGTCCTCCATGATTATGTTGTCTGTTATATTTGCTTCATTATTCATTAAATCCAGGCAATTGGTTGATGAAAAATTGATTAAAATTAAGATACAATTTATACAAAACGAAATTCACTTTAAAGAAAGGCTTTCTACAAAACAAAACTTAATGAAGTGGTCAAAATCATGTCTGACCCACTCCATGGCTCATATTGCGCATCCTATCTTACTCGTGCTGTTCACTTTTCATAATCAATATAAATGGGAAAAAATAACATTATAATATTTTCACAAATATGAAACTAAATGTGCTTATTTAATGGCTACAACAGTATAGTAGGCCTACAGACTCTCTATTTGTACAAATTGCTGCACATTCATTTAATTCTGAATTTTGCATACACAAGTTGAAAGGCATTTGTTCAAATCAAGTTCACGGATAATTGTGTGTGCATTTATTAATCATTATGATTCTAAAATCATAACAAAGTAGGCTATGCTATGTACAAAAATTCAGATGAGCCCAGAATATGAGTGCAATTACACGTTAAGCATTTTCCTCCCATAGAAAACCATTATAAGAACGCTTAATGTGGCTTAATGCAGATTAGAATGTCCCCTTATTATGTCGAAATAATGAGATATTACTGTATGTCGATACTACTGCTGTGTCCACCGTGGTCTCCACATTCTTGATCAGCGGAAACGATTTTTGCTTGTTTGGGATCTGACTGGCCAGCGTATTTGAAAAAGTTAAGCAAACTTTGCTGTCTTTTTGACATTTTTCCCCTGAGTGAAAAACGATCGAGGCTAACAGCAATCTCAACTAGCACAACAAGCACGCAAGTCATGTGTCACTTAGTGTCTCCTCCCCCCTCTGTCTTACCCTGAAAATTCACCTCAAAACGCATTGAAAATGCAAACACAAGATTTTTGTAGAACTTCAATGGGGAATAAACCAGACAAATAACAACATTGAACACTACACAAACAGTAATTTAATTTTTTTCCATTTAGGCAATTCATTTTCCATAGTGACGGAGGTGCCGGATCCAATAAAAAAGGTTCCGGATCCAACGTTGGAGGTGACGGAACATTTTTTTTTTATTTATTTTTTTTTTATTCAAACTTTCAAAAAAGCTTACAGACATATCAAATATATGCATCAAACATAAGACAAACAGAAACTGGGGAAAACATATAACAGATCTTACATTGTACAGAGTAAAACATTAAATTCTACAAATTTTTCTTTTCAATATAAGAGACGTTTTTATGCACTTCTTATTTCCAGTGATTGAGTTTAATGAGTCATAGAATATTTTAAGATCCTTACAGAAAAAGTTAAAGGAGGGTATTATGGACATTACTTTAGCTTTATGTATATGAAACTTCCCAAGAAGAATTATTAACTTTAATGTTTTATCAATTATATCTGATCCAGTATTGCAGTCCAAGAATAATATCATAGCCTCATCAATTCTAATTATTTTGTAGAATGTATCAAAAACCATCATAGATACCTGCTTCCAGAAGTCTTCAGAATATTGACAATTACAAAACATATGTATGAGAGTTTCAGATTCAAGATCACAAAAACAACATTGTGGTGATAAATCTTTTTTAAACTTATTAAGAAATGCGTTACATGGATAATACCTGTGTAGTATTTTAAAATGAATTTCCTTGACCTTATTTGGCAGTAAAAATGAATTACTTGCTGACCAGATTGACTCAGATGAAGGTATAGAAGAAAAAAATTGTTTCCATTTCTGAATTGCAGTTGGGTAACAGCTGATATCTTGATTAAGACACTTTCTGATGTAAGAGTTATTACACTTCATATCCAAAATATTAACACCTCCTATAATAAGTTTAGGAGTCTGCCGTAACACTGAGTTGTAACTGAGATGTGCTTTCACAAGCTGAAGCAATTTAATGGAGATATTTTTAACAACCATATGGTAATCTCTACATGTAGATTCAATACCTGAGAGGGCAAGAAATTGTTCATAAGTATAAATCTCACCATTACAATTTAGTAAGTCGGAAATAAAAATAATTCCTTTATCAAACCATTCTTTTTTATATATACTTTTTCTTTTAGATAATACATTTTGGTTATTCCATATTATACAAGAGTGTGGGGAGAAATTATGTTTAAAGGCTATTTTCCATGCATCTAGTGATTGCTTGTGAAAATTTGACAATTTGATGGGAAGTTTACTACATTTGAAGTCACATGATAATAAAAAGTTTAATCCTCCACACTTTTCAAAAAACAAATTGGGGATATAAAACCATATAGAAGTATTATGGGCCAAGCAATGTTTTATCCAGTTGAGTTTAAAAATAGTATTAAGAGTACTGAAATCAAGAACGTTAAGCCCACCCTCTGAAAGAGTTCTGATGATCGTTTTTCGCTTTACATATTCAGTTCTGTTTTTCCAAATGAACTTAAATATGGCCCTATCAATATCTGAGCACATTTTAGAGCTAACATACAAGGATAGAGCCGGATATACCAGCCTCGAGACTCCCTCAGCCTTAGAAAGCAGAACACGTCCATGGATAGACAGATTTCTCTGAGACCAGCAATTAAAAACCATTTTTGCTTTATGTAAACACGTAAAAAAATTATTTTCAACTCTTTCATGTGGACATTTAGTGATTATAATACCAAGATATCTAACCTTTTCCTTTACCTTAATTCCACATATATCTGGGATAGCAGAATGATGAATTGTCATGATCTCTGATTTACTCTGATTAACAGAAAGGCCAGAGGCATCTGAAAAAAGTTGTAATGCCTCTAATATAATGGGGACCTGTCTTTTATCCTTCAGGAAGATGCATGTATCATCTGCCAGTTGACTGGTTAAAATAGTTCGGTCTGCTATTTGGATCCCTTCAATATTCGAACAATTCACTATATAAAGGTTGAGAAGCTCTGCAACCAACAGAAACAAAAACGGAGAAATAGGGCAGCCTTGCCTGATGCCTCTCTCAATGACAAACCGTGGTGAAGTCCCACTAGACAAGGATACATTACTATTGATGTCTTTATACAGGGTCTTAACAGTTTTCAAAAATTTTGGACCAAAGCCAAATCGTCCTAAAGCATCATACATGAAGGTATGCTCTACTGTATCGAATGCTTTGTAGAAATCTAGGAACAAGATAAGTGCATCATCATTAACCAACTCCGAATAATCTAAAAGATCCAAAACAAGACGAATATTGTTTGAAATGTGTCGACCTTTCATGAAGCCAGATTGTGTGAGAGAGACAACTTCATCTAAACAGGGTTTTAGTCTCCTAGCAAATACTGCAGCTAATATTTTGTAATCAGAATTAAGCAACGTTATAGGGCGCCAATTATCTAAAAATGTTTTATCTTTATTTGGTTTAGGAATTAAGGTAATAAGACCTTGCTTCAACGATGCGGATAATTCCCCTTGATCTAAACATTCTTTAAAAAAATCTAAAATCAAATATCTAATATCACTCCAAAATGATCGATAAAATTCAAGTGGTAACCCGTCAGGGCCCGGACTCTTATTAAGTGGAGTCTTAGTAATTATAATGTCCAGTTCTTCCACAGTTATCTCTCCCTCACAAACAGCATGACTATCTTCACTTATAGATGAAATAAATGGCTCCACCTTCAAGAAAAATGTATTAGAAATTTCAGAACTAAAAGAAGAAGTATAAAGTTGCTGGTAAAAGTCAGATACAAACTTTGAAATTTTGCCTTCATCAGAAGTCAAATTACCATTTATATTTAGGGTTGAAATCCTTTTTAACTCACCTCGTCTTTTTTCTAAATTAAAAAAATATGTAGAATTCTTTTCTCCAAATTCTAGCCATTTCGCCCTTGATCTGATGAATGCACCTTTGGCCTTTTCTGCATAAAGTACATCAAGAGTTTCCTTCAATAAATACAACTTCTCCTTGTCCTGTTCACTGGGAGATGACAAACATAAAATATTATTAATTTCCTTTATGATCGCAGAGCTTCTCGACTCCTTTGCCTTAGAAAGTTGTTTACCAAACTGTATAGAAAAATTTCAGCACTCATATTTAAAAAGTTCCCACTTTGCAATAGCAGAGTCTGACTTAACTTTACATTTTTCGATAATATTCTTAATGCCTGAACAATATGAAGGAAGTTGCAAAAACGAAGTATTCATTTTCCAGTATCCTGGTCGTCTCTGAAAACGGTTACGAACCTCAGATATTTCAAGATCAATACAGGCATGATCAGTTAGAGGGGCAGGAGAAATAGTACAGGAGCTATTAAAAGAACCTAGGCGGTCAGATATAAGCCAAAGGTCTATTCTAGATTTTTGTGACATGTCTGCTTTAAACCATGTAAATGACGAGATACTGTTTCCATGGACGTGTCTGTAAGCATCCAACAAAGAAAGGCTGCTACAAAAATCATTTATAACTAAATTAAGGCGATTAACATTAAGTCTTGGGGGGAATCTATCTAAATGCAGATCAGGGGCTTCGTTGAAATCTCCTCCCACAATAAACGTTGCTGAAGGAAATTTCAAATTTAAAGCAAGTAATTTTGTAGATAAAGTTTGGAAAAGAATATGGTTTAAGTTAGAGCTGTTAAAGCCATATACATTACATAAAATAATAACAGCTTCTCCAGACTGAACAACAGCTATTATCCATCTGCCCTCTAAAGAGAAGTGTGACTCAAGAATTTTACCACTAAAATTATGGTTGAATAAAATTACAACTCCACCTGAATGAGTAGACCCATGTGAAAATAAAGTTTTACCTCCCCACTGTGTTGACCAAAAGGACTCATCGTTTACACTAGAATGAGTTTCTTGTAGAAAGTAAACATCTCTTCTTTTAGAATTACAAAATAAAAATAAAGCTTTTCGTTTAGTAAGATCGCGAATCCCCCGAACATTAAGTGAAAAACAAGAAATATTAAAAGACATTTAGGAACAAACAAAAAAAGAACAATCTGCCCTATAGGGCAAAGAGTTAACTATGCGAGAAGGAACATAGTGCAAAACTTATCTATTTAATCTTCCATATCAAGCTTAAAGTGGTTTAGAGAATATCAAAACCTATCAAATAACTAATAGGCCAACATTCAAAAGGAATACCATGAGAAAACAAAAGGACCATCTTTGCAAAGAGGTTAGGCTACAGCCCTGCTTTCATCTAAGGTTCAATGTCACTTCTTTCTTTTTTTTTTGGGGGTCCACCAAAGGACAGGCAAGGGAGGGCAAATGTTAACATGATTCACATATTATCCGCTGTAATCTTCTTTCCATCAATAATGGCAACCGATCCCTTGAACCCAGCTCGTTTTCCATCTTTTCTGGCTTGACTTACCAGCGGCCACAGTTTATTCCGTGCCTCCCTCGCCCGTTGTGTCAGATCTTCTGTTATTTTGATGCCTTTCTGTTTGAGGACTTCAGAGTTTTTCGCGTCCATCCAGATGCGATCCCGATGCGTGCGTGACAAAAACTGCACGATAATCCGCCGAGGACTCGCGCCTCCTGCTCTTGGGCCGATTCTGTGTGCGACATCAATAGAAGTCTGAAGAACGTCTCTCAATCCCGGCGAGATTCGAGAAAAAATATCCATTGCGATCATTTTCACATTTTCTCCTGTTTCCTCCGGAATACCAGACATTTTCAAATTCCACCGTCTTTTATATGCCTCCAGTTCGTCGACTTTTTCCCACAGTTGTTTGTTTTCAGTAATCACGGCCGCTACTTGAACACCTAGTTCGTTAGTTTTATTTACAGCCCTCTCCGTTTTGTCGGCAACTGAATCAACTTTAGTGGCGAGTTGGGATATCAGGGTCGTATTGGATGCAACAGACCTTTCAATTTCCACTAACTTCTCCATGAAATCATCTTGCTTTTTTCCCAGCCTCTCAATCGCCTTCAGTATATCATTTAGTATATCCGTACTGGGCTCAGATACCTGCCGTCGTATCTTCGGAAGAGGGCTGTTGATCGGGGTGTCTGAAGAAGGTAAACAATCCATACTTAAATCCTCTTCGACTTCTGGGGTGATTTTAGCATAATTATGCACACGCTTCGGCTTCACACTTTCCGCCATTCCTTCCATTTGTCTCAGGTTATATTTCGGCAGCGCGTGTTTCAATCAACGCACTCGGCAGGCCGCAACAGATGTTCAATTCAGTCCCAAAAGGCAAATGTTGTTAATTTCAGCTTAATAACGTTGTAGAATCCTTCAAAACATAAATACACTTGTACAAGTAACGCAAAAAATCAAGGAAGGAAAAAATAGATTAAGTTTTGCACAAAAGTTTATGCGAGACAGAAACGGTACAGCTTACACAGACGCCATCTTGGCGCGCTCGGTGACGGAACATGTTCCGGCGTGTTCCGGCTCAAATTAAGCCCTGGCATACGCTCTGGATTTATTTATATCACTCATCCTCTCCTGTGAATTTGTATCCTGGTCGCCCGCCTGCTATACGTGGTGTTTTGAGTATAATCACTGTTTCAACCTGTCTTCAATAAACTGCTTGCTTGCATTTGGATCTACGACTCTCATTCTGACAGCTGTGGTATCATGGTAAAGATGAATTTTAACCACTGATTTTTCACATGCTCGTCCTTGGGCAGTGAAAAAAAAAACTGGCTTTACCTTCACATTGTAGAGCACAGCGCCATCTTCTCGTCATGATGCTCTCCAGTATCCACAGGAATCAGCTGCTGGTTTGAGGTTTAAAGGTCCCGTATTGTGCCCCTTTTCACAAGATGTAAAATAAGTCTCTGATGTCCCCAGAGTGTGTATGTGAAGTTTCAGCTCAAAATACCCAACAGATCATTTTTTACAGCATGTTTAAATTGTCATTTTTTGGGGCACAGAAAAACGCGCTGTTTTAGTGTGTGCCCTTTAAATGCAAATAAGCTGCTGCTGGACGACCCAGGGGGCGGAGCTTCATGAGCTCACGCTCAGTCTGTCAGGACAATTTCATCTCACGGAATGATGATAATATCAGAAACTCTCAGTAACGGTGTTCATTTCGAGTCGGACAATAATGCCTACAGAGTCAGAGTGCTGTATAGAGATGAAATAGGTATAGTTTAGTAGTTTAATTATGGTTATTATAACGTATTTGTCATCTGCTTGTATGTATCCATTATTTATTAATAGCCTACAAGTCTGCTGTCTGAAGGATGATCAAACATATACTGATGAGTTTAATAAAGTTTATTGTACATCACACAAAAGATGAAGCGTCAGTTTTACTTAAGAAAATCACCGTAAGAGCTGAGTAAACACAGTAAGTTATAAGAAGTGCGCAAGTACATAAACGAATTTCGGTAGAGTTGAGGGAGCATTCCTGTGGGCGGAGGTTAGTCAAAAAACGGTTCTAGTGACGTCATTAAAGAAGGAAGTATGATAGAGTCGAGTGGGGATATCTATTTCGTATAATGGAAAGCTTTGGTTTTGATGATCGTTTTATTTCCTGGATCAAACTATTGTATGTCTCCCCACAGGCATCTATTTTAACTAATGGTGTGGTTTCACCACCTTTTTTGCTTCAGAGGGGCACTAGGCAGGGCTGCCTTTTGTCGCCTTTGCTTTTTCCCATTGCCATTGAGCCCTTAGCTATCTGGCTTCGTGAAGATGTAAATTTTAAAGGTATAAATCGGCTAGTTAGAGAGTATAAATTATCCCTATATGCAGACGATCTTCTACTCTTTATTTCTGATCCAGAGACTTCTGTCCCCGTTATTCTGAACATTTTAAACCATATCGGTAAAATTTCAGGGTATAAGATTAATTTTCATAAGAGTGAGTTGTTCCCTGTAAATTCTTTGGCGAATAACCTTGCAGCTGATGAATTTAAGTATCTGGGTACTACTGTGACCAAATCTTTAACTGGAATGTATGTTTCTAATTTTGTCCCCTTACTTAAAAAGGTTGAGTCTGACATGGAACGTTGGGCTAACCTCCCTCTTTCCCTTGCTGGGCGTATAAGCCTAATCAAGATGACTGTTCTTCCCAAGTTTTTGTATTTATTTCAGCATATTCCAATTTTTCTTAAGAAAAAGTTTTTTATGGATTTGGACAAACGAATAATTTCCTTTTTATGGGGAAATGGACCAGCTCGAATTAAGAAATCAGTTTTAGAGCTCCCTAAAAACAAGGGAGGTCTTGCACTCCCAAACTTTTTGCACTATTATTGGGCCTGCAATATCCAGAAAATTGTATACTGGAGGAACAATCTGAATTCTGAACCCCCTTGCTGGGCCTACCTGGAACAGTCCTCAGCGCGCCTCTCTCTGCACTCAGTTATATGCTCTCAACTACCATTGCCTACCAACATTAGTTCAAATTTAGTAGTATCTCACTCAGTTAAGATATGGACTCAATTTAGAAAACAGACTGGGTTGCATAGGTCTTCTACACTCTCTCCCATAATTAAAAACCACAGTTTTGCACCCTCTAATATGGATGAGGCGTTTCGAATATGGTTTGATAAAGGCATAAGGACCATTGATGATCTCTATGAGTGTGGAGTTTTCTCGTCCTTTAATAACCTTTCCAAAAGATTTGACTTACCTAATTCCCACTTATTTCGTTTCTTTCAAGTCAGGCATTTTGTGCAAAAACTATTCCCTCACTTTCCGAATCGCCCCCCTGAATCGCCATTGGATGACTTCTTAAAGCTTGAACCACATTCAAAACACTGTATTTCTGTAATTTATAATTTGATTCACAATAATGATCCAGCCACTACAAGTAGGACCAGAGCGGCATGGGAGGGAGACTTGGGATTTGAAATCTCTGATGAACATTGGGAGCGCATTCTTGCTCTCATACACACGTCATCTATAAGTGCAAGACATGGCCTGATACAGTGTAAGATTTTACATAGGGTTTACTATACAAATGCTAAACTTGCTAAAATATACCCCTCTGTCAGCGATGCATGTAATAGGTGCAAGCAATCACCAGTAGATCTCATTCATATGTTATGGGGATGCCCTAAATTATATGATTATTGGACTAAAATATTCAAAATTCTGAGAGAAGCCTTTGCCATAGATCTTGACCTAAATCCTCTTCTGGCCATCTTTGGGATGACCGTTGAAGTTAACCTTTCTGTAACGGTTCAAAAGGCTCTAGCCTTTATCACTTTGCTAGCAAGACGTCTCATACTCCTGAAGTGGAAACATGCCTCACCCCCTTCTTTTGATTCATGGCTGAAAGAAGTGTTCACTTGCATTAAATTGGAAAAAATCAGACTGTCACAGACTGGATCTTTAAGAACCTTTGATAAACTGTGGCGCCCCCTTTTTAGACTATTTCATAGCTAATTCTCAAGACACTTAAGCTGAGCATCCCCTGATGATTTATTTATTTTATTTTGAAAATGCTTTAAGATATCAATAATTGTATTTATTTATGTATTTATTTATTTTTTGTAATTTGTTGTTGTTTTTTTGGAGGCTGTAGGTTGTTTACTTGAGGGAGGGTTTTATTGGGATATTAACAGTGTGGAACGATTATTTTATAAAATCATTGTTATTATACGTTGACTTGATGTTCCCAGCAGAAAAACCAATAAAGAAATTTAAATTAAAGAAGGAAGTATAGGGATGTAGTCCAAACGGGCCGTTCGATGTAGGCGACTTCTGTTAAATAAAATATCTCGCTTGGCATTGAACTTTGAGCTTTATAATTTTACAGATATTATTTATGCTCTAACAGCAACATTACACACTAACTAAAGTTTGAAACATGGGATCACGAAGAACGGGACCTTTAAGTTTTCCCTGGGCTGTGTTCAGCCCCGACAAAACGTTGCACAACGTTTTTTAAACAGAAACGGTGATGTGTTGAACACATGCTGAGTCCCAATTCGCCTACTTATACTACGACCTAAAAGTATGCACTTTTTTTGTGAGGAAAAAGTACATACTTTTGAGTGTGTAGCAAGAGTATGCACGTTCTGGGACATACTTCGATGACGTCATGTAACGTGAACTTGAACGTGGTTGCCTAGTTACGCACACCGCGACTGTTAACAAAACATTTTACATTTCATTCATTCATATCCAATATAATTTTATTTACTATTCCCATCTTTTTTATCTTTTTTTCCTCATCGTTTTTTCCACAATACATTTACAATGTGTTCTACCAAATTGAGGAGTGAAGCAGGACGTCGTCGTAGATTAACCAAACGCAGGTCGTGTG
Source organism: Vimba vimba (assembly GCA_022828995.1). Classification (NCBI taxonomy): domain Eukaryota; kingdom Metazoa; phylum Chordata; class Actinopteri; order Cypriniformes; family Leuciscidae; genus Vimba; species Vimba vimba. The sequence goes on along the minus strand of CM040822.1, from coordinate 33,338,063 downwards.
TGAGGCGGCTGGTTCTGACGTTCATGTGCAATCGTGTGCAATGTGTGTAACGAAAGCTACTTATTTTCTGAGTTAAAATATTTAAAGTTTATAGTATAACTATTGTTTAACATATTTTAAACTTAATTTCATCATTATGTATAATACTCAAAAATACCCCGATGAAAATGAACCATGCTTTTACTATAGTAAAAGTGTAGTAACCATGTGTTGGTTACTGATAAAGAACATTTGTACAGCCACAGTATTACAACAAATAAGTCAGTGTGGTTAAATATAGCTTTAATTAGGGTTAAACATTTGAATTCTTACACTTAAAAACTGAGGGCGCATCTCCGCTGCTGCGTCCGACTGTCATGTTTACATCATCATCACCATCACCACAAAGCTCCTCCCTCCCGCACGCAATGGGTTGTGGGCTATATTAGCCGTTAGAGTGTGCATTGATCTGCACTTCGAATTCTAACCGGAAATAGTAGACAATCCGGGTATCTTGGGAATACTCATTTCAACATACTACGATTTGGGACGTACTAATTTTAGTTTCGCATACTATTTAGGACGGATAGTATGCGGATTGGGACTCAGCAACACTGTTTTGATGACGCAAGAGTTGCAACTATGGCAGCTGAGAAGGCCATTCTTTGTGTTCTTTGTGAAAAATTTTCGGAGCCTGATGAATTCGGTATAAATATGTGTTTAATACTACAAAATATGCCCGATGTTACAGTTACTGCACTTGCCGCCCAGAACAAAAGAGAACATCCCAATCGAGAGAAGGGATTGCTGAAACTGAAATGGAAGCACACATCTTACCTAATTCAGACTAAAACACATCTATTTAGCCTCACATACTGACTTTATTTGTAGTTCATACTGTTTTAATACCCTGTATTTTCTTTCTCATTTTTAGGAAAAGCACTTAATTACCTGCATTTTTACAATAAAACTTACGACAGACATGTCTTCTAATATCCTCAGTTGTTGCGTATACCGAGCTGCATCAAACACATTTGTAAATTACTTTCCTTGAACCCATTGTGCGAGTTCACTTTAATACCGCGTGCTTTATATACATGTTGCTGCTGATTTGACTGCAGTTCTGACACACCCACCAAACAAGAGAAAATGTATCTCAAACCCCTTTGCACGCCGTTTCCAGGAAACATGACGTTCAACCCGGAAACCTTAGCAAAACGTTGCGCACCATTTTGAACTTGAACGTGCCCCTGGTGTCTGCGTGCAATAAGTGGGCGGGCAATATGCTAATGTTTCGTCTTGACGTCACAACGAAGCGGCTTATGACTCGTTTGAAAAACGATTCATTTCATTGACTCAGAGTCGACTCTTACTTTTGAAAGACAATAACTTTATATACGGTGCACTTTCAGATTTAAAACTTTGCAGGATGTTTTCATTCACTTAGAGCTATGTTACACACTTCATGAAAGGTCATTTTCAAAAGGCAGAAAGCGAATGAGGTTGGAGCTGAATGGGTGACAGAGGAGAATTAGACTAATAGTGTTGGTCCAGGTCTGGGGTCCCAGGGAGGTAGTCAAACGACAGGGACATCCAAGGACTATCATTGAGACTATTATTCATGTGGTTGAACTTTAAGCCTATTAAAGGGTTAGTTCACCCAAAAATGAAAATTATGTCATTAATGACTCACCCTCATGTCGTTCCAAGCCTGTAAGACTTCCGTTCATCTTCGGAACACAGTTTTTTTTTTTGGGGGGGGGGGGGGTTTCAGGTAGGTCTAGGTCTTTTTTAACTTTATTTTTTATTTTTTTGTATTTTTATTTAACAGACAGACATACAGACCAAAATAGTGCAGTAATGAACAATCTAGTAATTCCATAATTCCAGAAGTGAAATAAAAGTGTGTAAATGTATAGGTGTGTGTGTGTGTGTGTGTGTGTGTGTGTGTGTGTGTGCATAAGCAAAGTAACCATTTATTATTTATTACCATCCTCATTACCATCACCACCATCACTCCTCACTACCATCATACTGCCAACATTGTATTAGTCAATTTTTATGTTTATTTTTATTTCTATCTTTTCTCCTATGTAACAATTACCATTGTCAGCACTCTCTATAGATAAATTAATTTTTAGATAGTAAGATAATAATAGAAGATAATATAATAAGATTATATAAGAGAACCCTCCCACCACATCTCTTCAGTCCCTATTTTCTCCAATACTAATTTTTTGTGGGTTTTTTTGTATGTTATTTGTAGTGTCTAAGGTGCATTAAAAGAAGGGGTACAGTGTAAGAGTGTCTCAACTTGGGACAGAGATGCTGTCCTATGGAAACCACTTCTCGCCTGTCTTGCCTGCCTGAGTGTTTATGAGGTTTTTCAATGTATACATATATACATATACACATACATACACACATATATATACATATACATATATACACACATACACATACATATACATATACATATATATATATATATATATATATACACACACATATACACACACATATACACACACATACACACATTTATTTTTATTTATTTCTCTATTCTACGTTGTGGTACATTAAAAACACATGAAAAGATTAGGGGGGAATTGGAAATAATCAATTAATTTAACCATAACAGTAGTGATAACAATGAACACCAGTTAAGTAACTCCAAAACAGCAATAATAATAATAATAATAATAATAATAATAATAATAAAATCCCCTCCTTGAACTGCCACCTTAACGTGGTGGAGGGGTTTGAGTACCCGAATGACCCTAGGAGCTATGTTGTCCGGGGCTATATGCCCCTGGTAGGGTCTCCCAAGGCAAACAGGTCCTAGGCGACGGGTCAGACTAAGAGCGGTTCAGAAACCCCTTATGAAGAAATTAAATCCAAGGACCGTGACGTCGCCTGGTATGGCGCAGCCGGGGCCCCACCCTGGAGCCAGGCCTGGGGTTGGGGCTCGTATGCGAGCGCCTGGTGGCCGGGCCTCCCCCCACGGGGTCCGGCCGGGCTCAGCCCGAAGGAGCGACGTGGGGCCGCCTTCCCGTGGGCTCACCACCTACAGGAGGGACGTAAGGGGCCGGTGCTCGACAGCCCGATCCCTGGACACGGAAACTAGCTCTAGGGACGTGGAACGTCACCTCGCTGACGGGGAAGGAGCCTGAGATTGTGAGTGAGGTTGAGAGGTTCCGACTAGAGATAGTCGGGATCACCTCTACGCACAACTTGGGCTCTGGAACCACACTCCTCGAGAGAGGATGGACTCTTCACCACTCTGGAGTTGCCCATGGTGAGAGGCGGCGGGCTGGTGTGGGTTTGCTTATAGCCCCCCAGCTCAGCTGCCATGTGTTGGAGTTTACCCCGGTGAACGAGAGGGTCGCTTCCCTGCGCCTTCAGGTCGGGGATAGGTCTCTCACTGTCGTTTGTGCCTACGGGCCAAACGGCAGTGTAGAGTACCCGGCCTTCTTGGAGTCTCTGGAAGGGGTGCTGGAAAGTGCTCCGACTGGGGACTCCGTCGTTTTACTGGGGGACTTCAACGCCCACGTGGGTAACGACAGTGACACCTGGAGGGGCATGATTGGGAGGAACGGCCCCCCTGATCTGAACCCGAGTGGTGTTCAGTTATTGGACTTCTGTGCTAGTTACAGCTTGTCCATAACGAACACCATGTTCAAGCATAAGGGTGTCCATCAGTGCACGTAGCACCAGTGTGTGGTCGTGGTCGTTTCATCTGACCTCCGGCCGTATGTCTTGGACACTCGGGTGAAGAGAGGGGAGGAGCTGTCAACTGATCACCACCTGGTGGTGAGTTGGATCCGATGGCGGGGGAGGAAGCTGGACAGACTCGGCAGACCCAAGCGTACTCTAAGGGTCTGCTGGGAACGTTTGGCCGAGTCTCCTGTCAGAGATATCTTCAACTCCCACCTCCGGTGGAGCTTCGACCGGATCCCGAGGGAGGCTGGAGATATTGAGTCTGAGTGGACCATGTTCTCCACCTCCATTGTCGAAGCGGCCGCTCGGAGCTGTGGCCGTAAGGTCTCCGGTGCCTGTCGAGGTGGCGAGTGCCTCTGGGATGGCAGACCGGGGTGGTGGTCCCTCTTTTTAAGAAGGGGGACCGGAGGGTGTGTTCCAACTACAGGGGGATCACACTTCTCAGCCTCCCTGGGAAAGTCTATGCCAGGGTACTGGAGAGGAGAATACGGCCGATAGTAGAACCTCGGATTCAGGATGAACAGTGTGGTTTTCGTCCAGGCCGTGGAATACTGGACCAGCTCTATACCCTCTACAGGGTGCTGGAGGGTTCATGGGAGTTTGCCCAACCAGTCCACATGTGCTTTGTGGATTTGGAGAAGGCATTCGACTGTGTTCGGCATTCGACTGTGGAGGGTGCTCCGGGAGTATGGGGTCCGGGGTCCTTTACTAAGGGCTGTCCGATCCCTGTACGACCAAAGCAGGAGCTTGGTTCGCATTGCCGGCAGTAAGTCAGACTTGTTCCCGGTGCGTGTTGGACTCCGGCAGGGCTGCCCTTTGTCGGCGGTTCTGTTCATAATTTTTATGATAATGTTGTCGTGTTGGCCTCATCAGGCCAGGACCTTCAGCATGCACTGGGACGGTTTGCAGCCGAGTGTGAAGCGGCTGGGATGAGAATCAGCACCTTCAAATCGAGGCCATGGTCCTCAGTCGGAAAAGGGTGGCTTGCCCACTTCAGGTTGGTGGAGAGTTCCTGCCTCAAGTGGAGGAGTTTAAGTATCTTGGGGTTTTGTTCACGAGTGAGGGAAGGATGGAATGGGAGATTGACAGACGGATCGGTGCAGCTTCTGCAGTAATGCGGTCGATGTACCGGTCTGTCGTGGTAAAGAAAGAGCTGAGCCGCAAGGCAAAGCTCTCGATTTACCGGTCAATCTACGTTCTTACTCTCACCTATGGTCATGAGCTTTGGGTCATGACCGAAAGGACAAGATCCCGGATACAGGCGGCCGAAATGAGCTTTCTCCGCAGGGTGGCTGGAGCGATCCCTTAGAGATAGGGTGAGAAGCTCGGTCACTCGGGAGGAGCTCAGAGTAGAGCCGCTGCTCCTCCACATCGAGAGGGGTCAGCTGAGGTGGCTCGGGCATCTGTTCCGGATGCCTCCTGGACGCCTTCCCGGGAAGGTGTTCCGGGCGCGTCCCACTGGGAGGAGACCCCGGGGAAGACCTAGGACACGCTGGAGAGACTATGTCTCCCGGCTGGCCTGGGAACACCTCGGTGTCCCCCCAGAAGAGCTGGAGGAAGTGTCTAGGGAGAGGGAAGTCTGGGATCTCTGCTTAGACTGCTGCCCCCGTGACCCGGCCCCGGATAAGCGGAAGAAGATGGATGGATGGATGGATAATAATGATGATGATGATGGCAATGGTGATAACAATGATGAGAGCAACGTTACCAGGTAAGTAACTCCAAAACAGCAATAATAATAATGATGATGATGATGATGATGATGATGATGGCGATGGTGATAAAAATGATGAGAGCAATGACAATAACAACAGCAGTTACAACAATAATAAAAATAATAATAGTAATCATAACAATAACGGTAATGAAAATAATGACAATGATGACAAAAATAACAAAAATGCAGTAATATCCGTGGGTTGATTAAAAGGTGGGAGGAGTCGGAGTTGAGAGGAGAGAAGGGATTCATAGTTGTAAGAGGTCAGAGAGTGTTGGATGGCAGATGTCGGTTTCAGATGTGTATTTATAAGGGGGAGATGTGTATTCCATTGTAATGAAGTCTGTAATAAGATTTTTCCAGTAGTTAATGTGTATGTTATTACGGGTTTTCCAGTTCATGAGGATAGTTTTCTTGGCGATGGTTAGAGCTATGAGGAGCATTTTAGAGTTTATAGTTTTATCAGTAATTATTGTGAGGTCCCCCAGCAAGCAAAGAGATAGTGGGATGTGGCAGCCGACTATAGTGGATAGTGACTGTGTGACCTCTTCCCAAAAGTGTTTGATTGGAGTGCAGTGCCAGGTTGCATGGATGTATGTATCTGTAGAATTGTGATTGCAATGTGTGCAAACTTCTGACCCATTTTAGCCAATCTATTGCCCGTGTAATGTGTTCTATGAAGTGTTTTGTATTGTATTAATTGAAGATTAGCATTTTTGGACATGAGATAGATGTTTTTACAGATTTGGGTCCAGAAGTTGGCATCAGGAGCTAATGAGAGATCGTTTTCCCATTTTATTGTTGGTAAGTATATGGTCTGAAGTTGATTTGAAATGATTTTGTATATTTTAGAGAGAAGTTTCTTTGGAGAGGAAATGTTAACCAAGTCTGATATTGCCGGTGGAAGTTCTAAATTTGTGGCTCTGATGTTTATTTTTGCCAGAACAGAAGATTTGAGTTGTAGGTATTTTAAAAATTCATTGCTCCCGATGCCAAACTCCTGGGCCAATTGCGGAAATGTTGTTAATGTGTTAGATTTGAAAATATGGTTAAAGGAGAAGTTCACTTTTAAAATGAAAATTCTGTCATCATATACTCACCCTCATGTTGTTTCAAACCTGTATGAATTTCTTTCTTCTGCTGAACAGAAAAGAAGATATTTAGAAGATTATCAGTAACCAGACAGTTTTTGGGTCCCATTGACTTCCATAGTAGGAAAAAAATATACTATGGAAGTCAAAAACTGTCTGGTTACTGATAATCTTCTAAATATCTTCCTTTCTGTTCAGCAGAAGAAAGAAATTCATACAGGTTTGAAACAACATGAGGGTGATTATATGATGACAGAATTTTCATTTTAAAAGTGAACTTCTCCTTTAATGTGGGTGATACCCCTTTCAGCTCATGTGCGAAAATTCAGTATTTTTTTTATTGCTTATGAAGTCAAGGTTGTTCCACAGTGGGGAACACAGTTTAAGATATTTTAGATTTAGTCCGAGAGCTTTCTGTCCCTCCATTGAAAATGTATGTACGGTATACTGTCCATGTCCAGAAAAGGTAATACAGACATCATCAAAGTAGTCCAAGTGACTACAGTGGCTCAATCTTAAGTTTATAAAGCGACCAGAATACTTTTTGTGCACAAAAAACAACAAAAATAACGACTTTATTCCACTATTCATTTCCTTCTCTCTGGGCCTCAAGTTTTTTCACGACGTACAACCCAGAAGCGCTACACAGTTATACTACGTGAACTAACTCGAGGCCCAGAGAGAAGGAAATGAATGCAGGGACTGCGTACCGGTGCGTACCAGCCCACTTCGAGGAGTGTCAATAAGTCATAAGTCAGAGGTCACTCTTCCGTCGGAACTAGACTCGCATATGGAAGCCAGTGATTCAAATTTATAAAGTCATAAAAATTAAACATTTTCTTACAAAAACGCATAAGGCATTTATTAACCCCCTGGAGCCGTATGGATTACTTTTATGATGGATGGATGGATGTGCTTTTTTTAATTACTCCCATTATAAAGCTTGGAAGAGCCAGAATTTTTTTTAATATAGCTCCGATTGTGTTTGGCTGAAATAAGAAAGTCATATACACCTAGGATGGCTTGAGGGCGATCATTTTAATTTTTGGGTGAATAAACCCTTTAAAGATGATTGTGAATACAGTACATGTAGGGTAAGTGCAAATGCTTGTATAAACTAAGCTATCAGGCTAATTTGGGTATCTATATGCTATGCTATGCTAGTACAGAAGCTAACTAATACAGAAATTAATGGTCATAACGTAGTTCAAACAGCACAAGATTATTTTCGTAAACGAAAACTGAAACTAAGATTAAAACTATTGTTCAAAAAATGTTTTCGTTAACTGAAATAAAATAGAGATTTCAACATAAATGAAAAACTAAACTAAACTAACAACAGTTACTGAAAAACTAACTGAAATAAAATAAATAATCAGTAAAAAATAAATATTAATTTTCGTAATTAATAAGCTATCCATTCCACTGCGCTACTTTATTTTTCAATGTAATAAACACGTGCTAGACGGACCGTTGCACTCGCGTCTTTTGCAGCGTCTCACGCATGACACTATGGCCCTGTCCCAAATGGCACCCATAAGCACTTTCGTGACGTAACGCCGTTTTGACTGTCGGGAAGAAGTCTGTGGCAAAAGTGCACATCGAGGGCGCATATCGACCGCAAAGGGGGGGCTCACGAGCACCCTTCAGAAAACTAAAATGACAAATGGGACATCCTACGGTCTCATGGACTTAACAGATATGCACACGTGGCAGCCATTGTAAGCCCACAAGACTGAAAGTGCTTATGAAGTGTGCCATTTAGGACATGGTTCTAAAAACGCGTCACTCAAGTTAAAATAAGTTCAACTTTTAAAAGACGCGTCTCGACACATTGTGCTTTTTCCCCATTCCACTGCCCCCGTCTCGCGTTTTTCAAAGCAAAAAACGCTTTCTGTGTGAACCAGCCCTAAGAAGCAGAAATGGCCAAATAAATATTTCCATCATGTCTAGACCTTATGCAAATGCAGCTGTACCTTAATTCCAAGTAAGATAACCATCTCATGTGAAAATTTGTATAAAGAAACAATTTATTGTGACAATGTGTCTTTTGACATTTGTGTTTATTCTAATGTGAACATTTTGGAAAAAATATATATAACCCAGCAAGACCGGAGCTTATCACACACACATTGCTGTCCTTTGTTTATTCCACCAGTCCACAGATTGCTGGGAACACCGGATAATGAGACTGCTAAAACGTCTCTGCTGAAAAAAGTGAAACATCAGTGCAATTCATTCAAAGTATATATTTACATTGGTCCAATGGAAAATTGTGATTTTCAGTTTATACCTTCTGTTTTCACTTTGCCTCAAAGTAAGTGTATCACTGAAAAAAATGATACTTTGGATTAACTTAAAACAATTGATGTAATTTTGTTACAGCTAATTTTTTTTGATTTTCTCAAATTGTATTTATGATTTAGTTAAAACCATAAATTTTGATTAATGTCAAACCAAAATTTTAATTTTTTCCAACTCAACGTTTTACCTTAACCCAAAGTACAGAGCAAAAACTCCAGTGTTAAATTAACACTCAAGAGTTAAAGTTAATGAGATAATTAAGTGATTAATTGAGTGATGATTGATCATTATTGAAGACACCTGATGTTAACAAGCAGAATCACTGAAGGAGAAAATCACAAATTGTAAGTTAACATTAAGGTGATGGGTGTTTGCTTTAGTTGGGCTCTTGACCCTTATATGTTTACTTTAGGTTTTGTTTGGCTGTTGTATCTGAGTTATAACTGCCAGATGAACAAAGAAAAATTGATCTGATGGTGTTGGTTATATTATGACAATCATCATTTGAACTTGATCACTGAACTCATTAAGATCCTTATTTCTGACTTAGATTTATGTTGTTGATTACAGCATAACTGTGATTCTGCATAAATATCCAGAATTTTAGATATAATATAAAGGATTTCTTAAAAGTTGTTTTGAAAAAAAAAATCTTTCTTTTAGGCACACACAGACGTCAAGATTCAGTCTATGCATCTCAACAATGGTGACAAGCAGAATATTCAATTAGGAAAAATAAATTACATAGACAATTCAGATCATAATTTATTCATACCGCAATGCATGATGGGAGCCATTATTGAGTTGTGATAGGTGGCAGCCACAGCAACATGCTTTATTATTGTCACCATTGTTGAGATTCACAGGCTGATTATTGATGTCTGTGTTTCTAAATAACATCATTTGATAGTATTTTTATCAGAACAATGTTTATTAAATATTTTGAATTATAAGAAAAATTCTGATAATCATATGCTGTAGAATCACAGAGCTGCTGTAATTAACAAGTTAAACCAAACTTTCTCAATAAGTTTCATTTTTCAGATCACAGCATGATATGTCAAAACATAACCAACACCATCAGATCACATTGTCTCTTTGTTCATCTGACTGTTATAAATCAATAACAACAGCCAAACAAAATCTTAAGTAAAAATATAAGGGTCAAGAGCCCAACTAAAGCAAACACCTATCTCCATAATGGTAACTTACAATTTGTGATTTTCTCCTTCAGTGATTCTGCTTGTTAACATCAGGTGTCTTCAATAATGGTCAATCATCACTCAATTAATCACTTAATTATCTCATTAACTTTAACTCTTGAGTGTTAATTGAACACTGGAGTTTTTGCTGTGTACTTTGGGTTAAGGTAAAACTTAAAATTTTGGTTTGACATTAATCAAAATTTATGGTTTTAACTAAATCATAAATACAATTTGAGAAAATCTAAAAAAAATTAGCTGTAACAAATTACATCAATTGTTTTAAGTTAATCCAAAGTATCATTTTTTTCAGTGTACAATCCTGTATGTTAACTCTGCAATAGTCCCACTGTCTGCATCAGTGTCTTCCACATCCAAAACCTTGTCACCTGGCTGTCACCTTGACAGCATATTCTATTACATACAAAGTGGATAAGAAAACCAGCGAGTTGATGCATTCATTCATGTCTGTCACTTGCACCTTCAGGGAGTTTGTGCTTGACAGTACAGGGTTGCCAGAATTCACTGCCACGATTTCAATCCTGTAGTCTTTGATCCACTCATAGTCCAGTAATGTAATTGTCTGGAGGAAGTTATTCGTCTTGCAGCTGGAATGGGACGTCCCCAGTGACCACGCAGGTCACAACTGCATTTTCACCCTCATCACGATCTGGTACATCCACCAGAGCCACAGCTGTGCCCACAGGCATGTTCTCTGATATTTTAGCGATGTCATCTGCATGCCTCACAAGGCCGATGCCCAGGATCCTGATAAAGGGTGCATTGTCATTCTGATCTGTCACTGTGATGGTCATAAGAGCTTTGGAGCTTTTAGATTGTGGACCATTGTCTATAGCTTGGACGTTAAACTTGAGCATGTTGATTTCTTCATGATACACAGAGCCTTTGACAAACGGTGCCTGTTTTACAGTCAATGCTTGGAAGAACTTGTAGGTCACCTCTCCATTGGGCCCCATGTCAGAGCCACTGGTCTTCACTTGTGGAACAGTTTATGTTTTATGTTTATGTTAAAATATATTTTTTATTAGTTTAATCTTAATAAACATTACCAAGCATTAAGGTTACATGAAAATACTTTTTACCTGTCATGATTCTGCCTTCATGTCCTAGATCTTTCTTGTTTTGAGGCAGGATCATGACAGACCCATGTTTTGTGTACAAGCACATGGCCATTTGTTTGGGCCATGTGCTTGTGTTGTCTCGTTCTCTGCCCCGCCCCCTTGTTATCCTCGTTTTGTCATGATTGCTTTACCCTTTATCACCTGTGTTCCTGATTAGTTTGCTCCCTATTTAATCCCCTTGTGTTTGCTGTCCTGGGTCGGTACATTGTCTATCCTTGTCTGATACCCTCCGTGAGTTACCTGAAGAAAGTCTTGTCTTGTTAGAAGTATTTGATCCTGTCTTTATTGTCTCAGTTTATTGTCTGAGTGTTAGTCTAGTGTTTTCTGTCTTAATAGTTCATCCTGTCTTGTTTTACCCCCTCGTGGGTTTTGTTTTCTGTTTTTGTGTATAAATAAACCCAGAGATAGAAATCGTTTCTAAAATAGAATCGTTACATGTCGCCATCGCGGCTGGTTAGGACAAAAACTCTGATTAACATGGAAAAGATATATTTTATCACGTGTCGCGGCGGCGCGTCTGGTTAGGACATGGTGTTAGGAGGTATTTGATCTCAAACAAGCCTAATTATATATTGTATTGACTACCCAATTAAATTTAAATAAAATTTGTCAGCATGTATAAAAAAAACAAAAACATTTATTATGATGAACCTCGTTTTCTGCAATGGAGGATGGAAGTTTAAGTCTGATCAATGGACCTGTGGGACCTTTTCATTATATGGTTCTAGCCCCTTTCACACATTCAGTCTTTACTGGTAAATTACTGGTAAGAGATCATGTGTGAACAGGACCTTTTCAAAAATACCATGTAATGTAAAGTTGTTTCATTACCAGTAAATTACCGGTAATGTGCTCTGTGTGAACGTAGAATGAAGATTACCGGTATGATAACGTACGAAGTCAGAACGTGCTGATGTAAGAAGTCTGCTTTGGGCCAATCATAAAGTTCTTATGGAGATGACTTGATTACTCCGCTCTGTTTACAGTAAGCTTTTTAACATTTTTCTATTTAAATATGCACATCTTTTCACAGATTGAACAGATAGTGAAACTTCTCCTCATGGATCTCCTCAGCAGATGAAGACAATGGCACGCATTTAAAGATCACTTCTGATGACTGAAATCACAGAATTTACCGGTATTTTGGAGCTGATGTGTGAATGGTCTCTTACCGGTAAAAAGTCAGAAAGCTGTTGCTTGTGTGAACAGCATATTTGTGTATTTACCGGTATTTGTGCATTTACCGGTAATTAGCAAATACCGGTAAGAAGTAATTCTGGCAATTTTACGGTAATTTTCAAGGATTGCTGTGTGAAAAGGGCTACTGATATGGACCTTTTCAGTGTACTTAAAAAAAAAAAAAAAAAATGTCGTTCCAAACATTTTAGTAGAAGAAAATTTGGGTTGTGAAAATTAGATGTGTCCTATGACCTTAAGGTATTGGGATTTATACAATGCATATCTATCCCTTTAATTGTTGTTATGTCTACCCTGACTGAGGTCATAAGTCATATACATCCTCAAGTGGGTTATTGCAACTTTATTATACTGTTAGTAATGTAAATCTTTGCTGAATATTTTTGTCAATTCAAAATACTTGCAAAGGGCCAAACACTGAATAAATACGACTTATAAATAATAACCTTCATTGCTATAAAAACATAAAATGTAATGCTTTTAAGTATTTAAAATACTGTCATAAATCAAAGTGGGGCTTTGGTGTCATACTCAACCCACTCTCATGTGTTAGAAGTAGGAAAAACGTTATCACTCACAGTGGTGTGGAAATATTGTATTTCTTGTTTTTAAACTAAACAGTCAGACACGGAGTCTAGTAACATGGAAACGTGTGGATTGATGTGACATGGGGCCCTCTCAATATTTTCACAGCTTTAACATGGATCCATTAGCCCCATTTGTTCAAATTAACATCATGGTGTTCTGACAGTGAGTGCACTACATCAATGCTTTGTGGAACAATGTGCTGTAGCTTTCTTTTACATATATAAAAGTGTTTTGATTGAAGTGCCGTTTGTTTTTCAATGAAATCCACAGTATTGCAGTATTAATCTTAGAAAGGAAAAAGTAACCACATCTAAATCTAAATGATGCATCTAAAACGTCCGATATAACATATTTTCCATTAAATATAGCCTGAAATGAATGTGAAGAATGTTCTGATAAGCGAAAATATAACCATGTAATCACAGACATGTATGCTTCAAGCTGCTCTCACAATCATAGTTAGAGATATAATTACAGGTAATTGCTCTCGAGACCCTGTATGCAGAAGTTTTGGAGGCCCACATGCTCTCATGGTGAAAGCTAGGAAGAAGGCTGTATGGAGACATTATTGTCTCCATACAAGCTTTTCTTCAGCACTACACTTAAGTCTCTGAATATCTCACATATTTGGATAAGTGGGCAGCCAAAATGCTCGATGGTCTCTGCTCTCTGCCTCTATGGTTTCATGCTTACAATGACAGGATATGCGGTTAGAGCAACATCCATGTTCTACACCTCCTTTCAACCTTTTTTTTAGTTCAGCTAAAAGCAACACTGTTTTTTTTTTGTGTGTGTGTGTGTGTGTGTGTGTGTGTGTGTGTGTGTGTGTGTGTGTGTGTGTGTGTGTGTGTGTGTCAGAAATGTGGTCAATGCTGTTTCCTCTTTTAAAGGTTGCTTCCTGTTTTATTTAGTTTTTGCTAAAAAGTTTAAAAGGTACATTTGTGTTTGTAATATAAAAGGTTTTGCTGACTGTCCGAAATCGCACCCTATATCCTTAAATAGGGCACTATTTGAGGGGACAGCCATTTGTAGTGGTGTCCGAAACCATAGTGGACGTTACCGAGTGCACTCATTCAATACCACAATAATGAGTGTACAACTGATGTATGTGGCTAGAGAATACGCATAATGCACTGTGATGGTCATGTCGAATGCTGAATCATCCATCCAGTGTGTGATACAATAGTGCTTTAAAAAATGCATCGGAGCCCCGGTATCAACCGTCCCATCACTACCGAACAGTATAGTTTTGCAGCGCTTTTCTTCCCACTTTCTTTTCCTTGTTTTTTGTTTGTTTTTCTTCCCTCCATGGACCTGCCTGCTGTCCATCTCCTGTGCTGGAACAAGGAGACCGACCGCTGGAAGACCACACCCGGGACTTCATCCAGCTAGTGTGCCAGACTCTGCGTATTTTACGACACCAGCCTGAGTGATCGGTCTAAGGCACGCCTTCCAGCGGAAGGTCCAAGGGAAGTCTTCGCCGCATTCATGGTGTGGGGGCTGGTGAACAACTCCCCGTTCACCATTGGCTGGGCAGGGGGCAACACTCCACATCCAGAGACCAGCCATCCGCCACAGACGACCAAGCAAGATGGAGTTGCAAGTGCCCCCCGCAGGCTGTGGAGATTGGCCTGCCATGACTGACGAGCCATAACCTGCAAAGAAAACAGAAGAAGTCGTTGCCCCGGAGCCTGAACCACATGACGAGTCTGACCAGGTGTGTGAGCCAAGGTAGTATTAGTGGAGAACAAGGGAATGGAGGAAAGCCCCACCCACAACCTCACCGCTCTGGATGTGATTGACATGTCCTCTGGATGTGTTTGAGGAGGTAATTCCCCTGTTTCTCAGCTGGTTCTGCCCAGCCCTGAATTGCTTGTTTCCCCACTGGTTCCACCCAGCCCAATGTCATCTGTGATCCCTCTCAGCCTCCCTTTCCCGCCTCCTCTGACAGCCAGTTCCTCAGCCCACCTCTGCTGGCTCCCTTCAGCCCCTCTGCATTTCCTACACCATTCTGGGTATATCTGCCTCTAAGCTTTAGGTCACCAGCTCCGTCCAGTATGAAGGACCCCCTTGCTCTGTCTCCAGCCTCAGGACCCATTGCTCCACCTCGGCCTGTCGACCTATCATCTACGCCTTAGCTCCTCCCCACCAAAAACCATCATCCTGACAGCTCCACCGGGCTTCATTGTCCCAGCGGCTCCGCCGTAGGCAGACATCGTCCTCCCTGCACCTCCGGCTCCATCTCCGTCTTCCCCCCAGCTCCGCCTTCGTTCTCCATCCCACCGGATCCGCCTCAGTTCTCCGATTCCCTGGTTCCACCTCGGACACTCTTTGGCATTGCTCCACCTCTGTCTCCAGTCTCATCGATGTTACGTGGGCACTTCAGCTCATCAGCTCCACCTGGGTCTCTGTCTCCAGTGGCTACATCTCCAGCGGCTACATCTCCATTGGTCTGAATGTTTGTCCTGGACTGTTTGTTTTTCTTTGGATTCACTCTCTCCTCCAGAGCTCCCGCCCCTTCCCAGCATGTTTGATTGTTGTATTCAGTTCACCTGTTGTCTGTTAGTTAGCTCATTAGTTCCTCGTTTGGTTTAGTATTTATACTTCTGGTTTTCCTGCTCTCTTTGCCCTGTCTCTGTCAATTAATACTATAACCACCTGTGACACTGACAGTGTTTTACAGTGTGTAACATTGTTCTACAAAGGCCAGTTATGTTACATAGACTAAAGCAGAAACAGATATTTGACTGTATGGTTTTGACAATAATAAAATGTTGAAAGACTTTTTTTTGTTGTTGCATAACTGGTGATTCTCAATTTAAAAGCCATTACATAGGCATGTATCAATGCATAGTGCAATATATTAAAGGGGTCATTGATTATGTTTCACTTTTTAACTTTAGTTAGTGTGTAATGTTGCTGTTTGAGCACAAACAACATCTGCAAATTTACGACGCTCAAAGTTCAATGCAAAGGGAGGAATTTTCCTTTTACAGAAATCGCTTTTTAAGGACAACAACAAACGGCTGGTAGGGACTATAACAAGCTTCTTCCTGTGTCTGTGACATCACAATCCCTAAAATTGTGCAGGCTATATGCACAACAGCTTTTCCTGAAAGACGGAGCCATTCCCATTTTGTCGGGACAATCTGTTGTTGATGGAACACAACTTAAGTATGTCTTATTATTTGTAGTTGTGTTTTCTATGAACCGTTCCAATTGCTTTATAGTTGTTATGATGTAACTGAATGGTTAAGCTTGAATGCGACACGCAAAGCTTTTGTAAGACTCTTCACAGCCCCTTAGGAAAATTATTCATGATTTTGTGTTCGATTACTGTTTGTATTTCCATAGTTTTCACACAAATATGATTAATGGTGGATAACATTGTATCTATAAGAAAATGACCAAAAAAAAAAACATATCACTCTGAAACTTCCTGTGAAATCCGTGCTTGCAAAGTCCGTGCTTGAATTCTGTTCAGCACAATCCTCTTATTCGTTACATTTTCAGGGTCTGAATCGGGCTCAAAATGGTTTGAAATTGACGCCATTTTTAATATTTACATCTGAGTAGAGCTTGCGGTTAGGAAGGGGTGGGGAAATGCCCGAACACGCACCAAGCACTGCCAATCACAACACACTGAGCCAGCTAACCAATCACAGCACATTTTGTATTTCGGAGGGGATGCATCGAAACGACGCGTTCAACCAGACTGGGGACAGAGGAGATGTAATAATGTTAAATATGTTAAAAATAATGCATTTTTTGAACAATCAAGCATGAAAACACATTCTAGTACACCCCAAAAACAAAATCCAGACTTAAAAGGGCATAGTTGGACCCCTTTAAATTATACCTATTATATTGACATGTTCATGTTTAAGCAATAAGGTACGAGTGGCCATATTTTGAGAATACCCATGCTTAAACACAATGTGCACAGATTCAAGTGGACAAAAAAAAAAAAAAAAAAAAAAACACCATCACCTCATGCATGACATTCTATGTCTTCTCAATAAGACTACATTCACTCTGCAAGCCTTAGTGCACAATTCTGGTGTATTGCTTGGATCTGATTTTCTTGTTTGGCTTTTGGATTTTTTTTAATGTGGCCAAGATCAGTTTTTGCTGTATAGAGCTGCACCGTAATACTTATGAGACACACTTCACTGTCCCTCTACTGACTACCTTTGCAGTTGTCTTCCATATTAACTCTTTCCCCGCCATTGATTCGATTTTCCATTATTTATGACACAACGCTTCCCTGCCATTGACAAGTTTTGTCTTTCCATGTTTTCACTGTTATACAGTAGGGGCAAAATGGAAGTGGCTCAAATTAGATAAAAAAAACGAGATCAGGTTCCATATGGATTGTGCTGTACACACAGCTATAAAAAAAACATATGATGCATGTGAGAAAAAAAAAGAAAAAAGAAAATCCACTTTTGCCTGCAATCTGAACACAGTCTGATCGTTTTGTATTAGGAGCAGAAATAAAAAAATAAAAATGTTTGATAGCCCTTGGTCTTTATTTGGAAGTGTTTAAAAGATTCTTAAAATTTAGTTTTCCCTTTTTTCTTTGATTCTTTTATGTTCCACTGAAAGAAATTAAATAATACAACACATCCAGAGTGACTAACAATGGAGGAGTAGGGCAACAGATGGTAGATCCTCTTGTAGGAGAAGATATACGTTCTGATGACGTAGTAACATGTAAGGGGCACAATGGATCTGAGGGAGCCAAGGAAATGAGAAGTTCCTCTGCATGCATCTTGTATGCAGTGTCCTATACATCAGGAAGCTACCAGCGGCTGCTCTTAGGGGAATTAAGCCTAATCTCTCCTCTACACAATGTGCTCTGAAAACACCATGACCTTGTAGAGTGTCCTTGGCATTTAAAAAAAAAGAAAAAAAAACTCAAAACAGGATAAAATGAAGCACTATTGTGTAATTAATTGAAAATAAAAATGATAAATACAAGAGTTTTACTCTGGCAGGTGTATTCCAAGGTGAAAGGGTTTGGTAAATCTTCCTAAATATTACTGGCTGGGCAATTGTGGATTCGTGTTTCTTGAAAACAAATGTTCACACTCAGTTAAATGCATTGATTTCCTCTTGTGGGGGATGGGGGGGTCTTGCTGTGCCTCTTGCTAAAGGGATTAAACTCAGGGTAGCCTCTTTCAATTCATTCAGGGGCAACCACTCTCACAGTGGATCTTGTTTTTGAGTTCCAGTGTGTGTGGGGGGGGGGGGGGAAAGGACTCTCTGAACAATTAGAATAAAGTAATACTGCTGAAAGGATTGTCTCAGCACTTTTAAATAGTATATATTGCTGAAATATATTAAACAGTACAAATAAGTTATCTTTATGAAAAAGGTGTTTAAAAAAAGTATTTAAGATAATAAATAAATAAGAATGATAAAAGAAGATCTATGTCTAATTGTAGTTATGAAGTAATCAATTGAATCAATTGAAACTATTTGCAAATAATATATATTTTAAAATGCACACATTCACTCTTATTCGTATGTTATGACAAAAACGCAAACGTTTCTTTTTTCGTCTCATTCAGTTATGAATTACATGAATCATGATTGCATATTTTCATTTCAAAATGGCTTGAGTAATTTTCATCACTAGATATGCTATTACTGTCGTTCGCTGAACATTTCTATCATAAATCAGTTGTCTAATACTTACATCTATTTACATCTTTCCAGAATCTCTTGTTGTGAACTCCGCCTCCAAACTCCGCCTATGCTGTAAATGTCTTCAACACTTCTATGTAGCACGGGATGCTTTAAACGGCAATGGTGTGAAGGCTTTATTGTAAATTAACAATTTAGAAGATATATAAAGAAATGTTTCAGAATGAAGTTGTAACAAAAACTATCAAATAATTACCTTCAGAAAACTCTGGAAGTGCTCTGGAACTCATGGAAGTGAATAGTCTTGGCTTTTACCCTTGCTGTGAAAGACTGTGGTTTGTGCTTAAGTGAAAAGCCTGGAGAACATTCAGAGGTGTTTACAGCTAGCTTTCACTTCAAAACAATGCCATTAATGGTCACAGCAATATGCTTTGATAAACACTGCCACTGACTTTAATTTCTACACAAAGCCTGTGTTTAAATCTTATGCTGTGTTTTTCTTTGTGATTTAAATCTGTATATCTGCAAAGACAAGTGCAATTCAAAACTAGATTAAAAAGTTCATCGAGACAAACTTTAAGTTGGCTTGAGAAAGCTGGACCAGAAAGTTTGAAGAAGTTTAAAGCAGTTTGGAGTTTAAAGTAGTTTGAAGTTTAAATTAGTTTAAAGTTCAAATTAGTTAGAAGTTTAAAATAGTTTAAAGTCTAAATTAGTTTGAAGCTTAAATTAGTTTAAAGTTTAAATTAGTCTAAAGTTTAAATTAGTTTAAAGTTTAAATTAGTTTCAAGTTTAAAGTAGTTTAAATTTTAAATTACTTTAAAGTTTAAATTAGTTTGAAGTTTAAATTAGTTTGAAGTTTAAATTAGTTTGAAGTTTAAATTAGTCTAACGTTTAAATTAGTTTAAAGTTTAAATCAGTTTGAAGTTTAAAGTAGTTTACAGTTAAAAAGTTGTTGGGGGTTTTCTAGTGGGTTGCTAGGGTGTTTTGGGTTGTTGCTATGGTGTTGCTAGGCAGTTGCTAGGGTATTCTGGGTGGTTGCTAGGGTGTTCTGGGTGGTTGTTATGGTGTTGCTAGGCGGTTACTAAGGTATTCTGGGCGGTTGCTATGGTGTTACTAGGTGGTTGGTAGTTGTTACAGATGGTTACTATGGAGTTTTTATAGAGTTCTTAGCATGATCTTGGCATGATTTAGCACTTAACTAATTGCTATTAGCATGTAGCTATTCACTGCTAGCATGTGTAGCATGTTGGAAGTGCTGTTTGCTAGCATGAGTCAAAAGAGCCAAACCTCATCTCTATACGATGTTCTGATGCAGAGATATAGGTCTTGTAAAACGGTTGCTAGGGTACTCAAGTTTGGTTGCTATGGAGTTGCTTGGGAGCTGGGAGCTTTAAACTTAAGAAGTTTAAAGTGGTTTGAAGTTTAAAGTAGTTTACGAGTTTTTGAGTTTTGCGTTTATAAGTTTAAATGAGTTT
The DNA here is from genome assembly GCA_022828995.1 of Vimba vimba. NCBI lineage: Eukaryota > Metazoa > Chordata > Actinopteri > Cypriniformes > Leuciscidae > Vimba > Vimba vimba. The sequence continues at coordinate 33,317,996 of CM040822.1, read as the reverse complement.
AGAGTTTGTTTAAATGAGTTTAGAGTGTGTGTGTGTGTGTGTGTTTACACACACACACACACACACACTCAGAGTTTATGAGTTTAGAGTTTATAAGTGTACAAGTTTTTGAGTTTAGTTTATAAGTTTAAATGAGTTTTGAGTTTATAAGTTTAAATTAGTTTACAGTTTATAAGTTTAAATGAGTTTACAGTTTATAAGTTTAAATGAGTTAAAGCTTAAGTTTGAAGTTTAAAGTAGTTTAAAGTTTATATTAGTTTGAAGTTTAATTTAGTTTGAAGTTTAAAGTAGTTTAAAGTTTAAAATAGTTTGAAGTAGATAGATAGATGAGTTTATTAGTTTAATTGAGTCTCAATGGCTTATATAGTATATAGAACGGCAGTTTGAATAAGTCTTCAAGGTGTTTAGATTTAAATTTTTGTCGGTTGGTCAGTTTGAATCTAGATTTGAATTTTTTAGAACTCCCCAATGCAAGTCAATGGGAGTTTTTCCGAGTTTTGATCGGCATTTTTAGGAAAACCGTAAGTCCGATCAGTCTGAAAAGATAAAGCAACTCGAGTCAGAATAGTCTGAAGGTCTGAGCCGAGTTTGGAGTATGTAGAGTTAAAGCTCTAGGAGGAGATAGGGGATAAATTTTTAGTAAGAAGAATAATAATAACTAGATGCGAAAGTTCGTCGAGACAAACTTTAAGTTGGCTTGAGAAAGTTTGGACCATAAAGTTTGAAAAAGTTTAAAGTAGTTTAAAGTTTAAAGTAGTTTAAAGTTTAATTTAGTTTAAAGTGTAAATTAGTTGAAAGTTTAAAATAGTTTGAAGTTTAATTTAGTTTAAAGTTTAAATTAGTTGAAAGTTTAAAATAGTTTGAAGTTTAATTTAGTTTAAAGTTTAAAATAGTTGAAAGTTTAAAGTAGTTTGAAGTTTAATTTAGTTTAAAGTTTAAATTAGTTGAAAGTTTAAAATAGTTTGAAGTTTAATTTAGTTTAAAGTTTAAATTAGTTTAAAGTTTAAAGTAGTTTAAAGTTCAAAAAGTTGTTGGGGGTTTTCTAGTGAGTTGCTAAGGTGTTCTGGGTGGTTGCTAGGCGGTTGCTAAGGTGTTCTGGATGGTTGCTATGGTGTTTCTAGGCGGTTTAAATTAGTTGAAAGTTTAAAATAGTTTAAAGTTTAAATTAGTTTAGTTTAGGGTGTTCTGGGTGGTTGCTATGGTGTTGCTAGGCGGTTGCTAGGGTGTTCTGAGTGGTTGCTATGCTGTTGCTAAGGTGTTCTGGGTGGTTGCTAAGCGGTTGCTAGGGTATTTTGGGCGGTTGCTAGGGTGTTTTAGTGGTTGCTATGGTGTTGCTAGGCGGTTGCTAGGGTGTTCTGGGTGGTTGCTATGGTGTTGCTAGGCGGTTGCTAGGGTATTCTGGGTGGTTGCTAGGCGGTTGCTAGGGTGTTCTGGGTGGTTGCTATGATGTTGCTAGGCGGTTGCTAAGGTATTCTGGGCGGTTGCTAGGCAGTTGCTAGGGTGTTCTGGGTGGTTGCTATGGTGTTGCTAGGTGGTTGGTAGTTGTCACAGATGGTTACTATGGAGTTTTTATAGAGTTCTTAGCATGATCTTGGCATGATTTAGCATTTAACTAATTGCTATTAGCATGTAGCTATTCACTGCTAGCATGTGTAGCATTTTGGAAGTGCTGTTTGCTAGCATGAGTCAAAAGAGCCGAACCTCATCTCTATACTATGTTCTGATACAGAGATATAGGTCTTGCAAAACGGTTGCTAGGGTACTCAAGTTTGGTTGCTATGGAGTTGCTTGGGAGCTGGAAGCTTTAAACTTAATAAGTTTAAAGTGGTTTGAAGTTTAAAGTAGTTTACGAGTTTTGAGTTTACAAGTTTACAAGTTTAAATGAGTTTAGAGTTTAAGTTTAAATGAGTTTAGTGTGTGTGTGTGTGTGTGTGTGTGTGTGTGTGTGTGTGTGTGTGTGTGTGTGTGTGTGTGTGTGTGTGTGTTCACACACACACACACACACACACACACACACATACACACACTCAGCGTTTATGAGTTTAGAGTTTATAAGTGTATAAATTGATGAGTTTATAAGTGTTAGAGTTTTTGAGTTTAGAGTTCATAAGTTTTAAATGAGTTTAGAGTTTAAGTTTAAATGAGTTTAGAGTGTGTGTGTGTGTGTGTGTGTTCACACACACACACACACACACTCAGAGTTTATGAGTTTAGAGTTTATAAGTGTATAAGTTGATGAGTTTATAAGTGTAAGAGTTTTTGAGTTTAGAGTTTATAAGTTTTAAATGAGTTTAGAGTTTATAAGTTTTAATGAGTTTAGAGTTTATAAGTTTAAATGAGTTTAAGAGTTCAGAGTTTATTAATTTATGAGTTTAAGAGTTCATAAGTCTATGAATTCATGAGTTTATAAGTTAATTAGTTTATAAGTGTATGAGTTTAGAGTTCATTCGTTTAAATGAGTCTCATTGGCTAATATAGTATATAGAACGGCAGTTTGGTTTAGTCTTCAAGGTGTTTAGATTTAAATTTTCGTCGGTTGGTGAGTTTGAATCTGGATTTGAATTTTTTAGAACTCCCCAATGCAAGTCAATGGGAGTTTTTCCGAGTTTTGATCGTCATTTTTAGGAAAACCGTAAGTCCGATCAGTCTGAAAAGATAAAGCAACTAACTTCAGATCAGTTTGAGTGTCTGAGCCGAGTTTGGAGTATGTAGAGTTAAAGCTCTAGGACGAGTTTGAGTCAACAGTTTTTCACAGAAGATTAATAATAATAACTAGATTAAAAAGTTCGTCGAGACAAACTTTAAGTTGGCTTGAGAAAGTTTGGACTGGAAAGTTTAAAGTTTAAAGTAGTTTGAAGATTAAAGTAGTTTGAAGTTTAATTTAGTTTAACGTTTAATTTAGTTTAAAGTTTAAGGAAGTTTGAAGTTTAATTTAGTTTAAAGTTTAAAGTAGTTTGAAGTTTAATTTAGTTTAAAGTTTAAAGTAGTTTGAAGTTTAATTTAGTTTACAGTTTAAAGTAGTTTGAAGTTTTTAGTTTAAAGTTTAAATTAGTTTGAAGTTTAAAGTAGTTTAAAGTTTGAAGTAGTTTAAAGTTAAAAAGTTGCTAGGGTGTTTCTAGTGGGTTGCTAAGGTGTTCTGGGTGGTTGCTAGGTGGTAGCTGGGGTATTCTGGATCGTTGCTAGGCGGTTGCTAGGGTGTTCTGGGTGGTTGCTAGGGTGTTGCTAAGCAGTTGCTAGGGTTTTCTGGGTGGTTGCTAGGCAGTTGCTAGGGTGTTTTGGGTGGTTGCTAGGCGGTTGCTAGGGTGTTCTGGGTGGTTGCTATGGTGTTCTTAGGCGGTTGCTAAGGTATTCTGGGTGGTTGCTAGGCGGTTGCTAGGGTGTTCTGGGTGGTTGCTAGGCGGTTGCTAGGGTGTTCTGGGTGGTTGCTATGGTGTTGCTAGGCAGTTGCTAGGGTATTCTGGGTGGTTGCTAGGCGGTTGCTAGGGTGTTCTGGGTGGTTACTAGGCGGTTGCTAGGGTGTTCTGGGTGGTTGCTATGGTGTTGTTAGGCAGTTGCTAGGGTATTCTGGGTGGTTGCTAGGCGGTTGCTAGGGTGTTCTGGGTGGTTGCTATGGTGTTGCTAGGGTGTTTTGATGGTTGCTATGGTGTTGCTAGGCGGTTGCTAGGGTGTTCTGGGTGGTTGCTATGGTGTTGCTAGGTGGTTGCTAGGGTGTTTTTATGGTTGCTATGGTGTTGCTAGGCGGTTGCTAGGGTGTTCTGGGTGGTTGCTATGATGTTGCTAGACGGTTGCTAGGGTGTTTTGGTGGTTGCTATGGTGTTGCTAGGGTATTCTGGGTGGTTTGCTAGGGTGTTGCTAGGTGGTTGCTAGGGTGTTCTGGGTGGTTTCTATGGTTTTACTAGGTGGTTGGTAGTTGTCACAGATGGTTACTATGGAGTTTTTATAGTTCTTAGCATGATCTCGGCACGATTTAATACTTAGCTAATTGCTATTAGCATGTAGCTATTCACTGCTAGCATGTGTAGCATGTTGGAAGTGCTGTTTGCTAGCATGAGTCAAAAGAGCCAAACCTCATCTCTATACGATGTTCTGATATAGAGATATAGGTCTTGCAAAACGGTTGCTAGGGTACTCAAGTTTGGTTGCTATGGAGTTGCTTGGGAGCTGGAAGCTTTAAACTCAAGAAGTTTGAAGTGGTTTGAAGTTTAAAGTAGTTTACGAGTTTTTGAGTTTTGAGTTTATAAGTTTAAATGAGTTTAGAGTTTAAGTTTTAATGAGTTTAGTGTGTGTGTGTGTGTGTGTGTGTGTGTGTGTGTGTGTGTGTGTGTGTGTGTGTGTGTTCACACACACACACACACTCAGAGTTTATGAGTTTAGAGTTTATAAGTGTATAAATTGATGAGTTTATAAAAGTGTAAGAGTTTTTGAGTTTAGAGTTTATAAGTTTTAAATGAGTTTGAGTTTTAATGAGTTTAGAGATTATAAGTTTAAATGAGTTTAAGAGTTCAGAGTTTATTAATTCATGAGTTTAAGAGTTCATAAGTCTATGAATTCATGAGTTTATAAGTCAATTAGTTTATAAGTGTATGAGTTTAGAGTTCATTAGTTTAAATGAGTCTCATTGGCTAATATAGTATATAGAACGGCAGTTTGGTTTAGTCTTCAAGGTATTTTGATTTGAATTTTCGTCGGTTGGTGAGTTTGAATCTAAATTTGAATTTTTTAGAACTCCCCAATGCAAGTCAATGGGAGTTTTTCCGAGTTTTGATCGTCATTTTTAGGAAAACCGTAAGTCCAATCAGTCTGAAAAGATATAGCAACGCGAGTCAGATCAGTTTGAGTGTCTGAGCCGAGTTTGGAGTATGTATAGTTAAAGCTCTAGGAGGAGTTTCATATAGAAATTTTAGTCTCGGAATAATAATAATAATAATAAGTTTAAATAGGATTTCAGTAAGTTGGCTCTCTCAAGCCAACTTAATAATAATAATAAGTTTAAGTACAATATCACTAAGTTGGCTCTCTCAAGCCAACTTAAATATGTTTTTTGAAACACTGACAAATAGTAAGCAAATGGTCAGTTAACATCAAGGTTTCCATGTTGATTTGGCACTTCCTGTCTAGTTCCATTGCCAAGATGAGCTGAATAGCTTGGGTTTTAACTAAACAGTGTCCCATTATTGGCTGTCCATTGAGTGAACCTAGGATCTTGTGTGTAGACTACAAAAACGTTTCTCCAACACCCAAACCTGCATGACACAAGCAGACAAAATGAGAGTTCTTATTTTTCAGGAAATAATTAATAACCCATTTACTGAATTAATTATCCTGGTGGTTTGAACGTAGCATTCAGTTACGGTATTCATATGTTCAATCTGTTTTTTGTTTTTTTTCCGGAACAGCTTGTTCATAAGTTCAGTTCAGTTCAGTATTTATTTATCCCCATAGGGATAATGCATGGTTAGTGACAGTAACTCTGTCAAGGATGTAACTGAATAACTGGTAAACGGTATTGCCACAGCTTTGGCTTTTCTCTTACTCTTTGCTGCATCTTCTGTTTGCTTGAAGAAGAAATATACAATTGAGGGAAGTAGATTCCAGATTGCTTCCTTCCCATGAAAAGCCCTTTATGGCCACAAAACAAGAGAAAGACGACAATTCAATCTCCCTAGAGATGGTCTTTGTGAGATTCCGTAATCTATTTCTGCTGTCACGTCACTGACTCTCATTGACCGAACATTCTCACTGGTAGTCCCAGCCTTTGCTGTCTGCTTTGCACTTAAATTGATGAACTATAAGCTGGCATCCAACAGGCAAGTAGCTAAAACTTTTTTTCTTTTTCTTTTTGGTGGGCCATGTGAATAAGTCAGAACATTGCCAGATTTGGGCATCTTTGCAAGCCTCATGTGCTGCAGCAATTTTGTGTTTAGGACTGGATGACACTCAGAGTGACATAAGCACAGTGTCACTAAATATAAGGGTTATAAACACTTTTACCCCAAGTATTAAGCTTAAAATGAATTCAGCTCAAACTACTTATCATACAGATGACATCCAGATATGTCTAAAATAAATGTTAGTAAAATCAGTTATGTTAATGTACTGTTAAAAATAATGAACAGTGAGACCACCACACTTACTCTCACATTTTCTCTAAGGCATCTTTAATAGAACTGGCACACTCGAGAAGGTGTAGGCATGGGAAGGGAAGCCATCAGAGGCTCTCATTTCTTGGTGGGTTCATATCTCTTGTGCAAAGTTCTCGAGGAAATTCATTGTGTCTCTCTTTTCCTTTGAACTTGTATTTAGTCTGCCAACACTTGTGAACTAAGCCCAGACAGTCATAATGTTTTATGACTCATTTGATAATTATGTACTTTTCATCATGGTCAGAATATACAAACGTAATGAAAATTACATTTGATACCCAGTTGAGATGAAATTTTCAATTTAGTTTCAGTAAAGAACATTATTTTATTATTATTATTATTACGTTTTATTGGTGAAGGTGAAGTGTAGGCCTTAAAAGAGCCACTTTTTAAAAACATTCCAAACAGAGGGTCAAAATGAGAGTTGAAAATAATATTTTTTGTGAATATTTGACTGTGTAAAAAAACCCTTTACCAACATTATAAGAGAACCTCAAGGAACATATTTAAAAAAGTCATGTCATGACCGCTTTAATGTGAGAGATTCTGTCTTTAATCTGTCTAATTACTCAAAGGGGGGTTCTGTCAAAGCCTTCAGGACAATGCCCAGATCCCATGAGGGAATCATGGGATTCAAGATCTACGAGCTCCTTTCAGAAAGCGTTTTACAAGAGGTTGGAAACCAATTGAGTAACCTCCATAACCCATATGGTGATCAGAGACAGCCATTACGTATCCCCTCAAGGTCGACTCTGTAAGACTGGTCTCCAACAGGAACTGGAGGAATGACCAGAGTGAATCAACCTCACATGAAACTGGGTCCATTTCTCTTGACTGACACCATCAAGAGAAACTTTCCCACTAAACAGCTTAACCCTCTGGAGTCTGAGGGGTTTTTGGGGTCCTTGAGATGTTCTGACATGCCCTGACATTTGTGCTTTTTTCAGTTGCTTATAAACATATTAATGGCAAAGGTGTAAATTCACTCTATTTAGCACAAACAGGGCTACCATAATATGTGAACAACTTGCATGTACATGTTTGTATTTTTGATAGAATAATGTTTATGCATGGTTTTTTAAAAAACAAAAAACTAAAGTTTCTGAAATAAGGCCATAAAACACATTCTAAATATATGTAAATAAGACTTTTGACTAATGGATGTCGTTACCTAGTATTTTTTCTTCAAAATTATGTGAAAATCGTCCTGCCTAATCATTCCCATAACACAATACATTGATTTAAATCTTGTAAAACACTTTTTGTTTGGAAAGGCCATATGCGGGTGGGCGTGATTCACACCTATGGAGTCAATGGCCCGCATAATGAGGCTGCATAGGTAATGAGCCTTTCATTCAGGTGTGTGAATGAGCCACAAGAATGCAAGGACAATATATAACTGGTTTGTTGTTTTTTCCACAAATTTTGCTTGCAAATTGTACAATATCCAAGGTAAACATTTCTAGTAATTGTGCAGTTAATTGTTCTCATACTGTATTTTCAGATTTGGAATATATTCTCTTCCCAAATGTGTCACTAATAAAGCATAATAAAATTATTTAAAGATAAGGCTTATAATGACCTTTTAAGATTTTGTTTACATCTATCCTTATATATATATATATATATATAAATTTTTAAGGTTATACAATTACAACAACATTTATAATTGTAACAATATTTCCAGTGTAATCTTTCTTTGTATTCGCGATTCATATTAAAACAGTATTTTTGCCAGCTGTAGTAACTCCACAACAGCACGCATCTTTGCGTTCATTCATTCATAGTAACGCGATTCATATTAAAACAGTATTTTTGCCAGCTGTAGTAGCTCCACAACAGCACGCATCTTTGCGTTCATTCATTCATAGTAACGCGATTCATATTTAAACAGTATTTTTGCCAGCTGTAGTAGCTCCACAACAGCACGCATCTTTGCGTTCATTCATTCCGATTAGAACAAAGCAAACAGAACTGACCTAATTCCTCAGCGGGATCCGTTTGCTCCTCGAAATGATACTTCCAGAACTTCTGAGGTAAATTTTTGCAGGATTATTATCAAGACAGTATTATTCCTCACAGCATCGTAAAGTACATAAGTCTGAAAGTGAACTCGCGGTGTGTGTTATCCAGCTGATGGGCGTTTTACAGGTTTGTTTGGATCGGCTCACATTTGCGTTTGAATAGCGCGTGCTCTCCGTGGGCGGAGCACATTAAAACTTAATTAGCTGAGATGAGAACGACTGACATCTCTCTCTTTGCATACATATTACATAAACTGTGAATATTTGTTTTTTATAAAAATTACTTCGTTTAAAAGATGAGAATTCAAGCTTCATGCCTGTATGTCTGAATGCCTGTTTGACTGAGTATTCACTGAGTTATGGTTCATTTTCGGACGCGTTTCAGAATGGACTACACGGACAGAGAGAAGGCAGAACTCGCTTCGTGTTTATTTTTCTTTATTTGGCAAAAAGCACAACACTTTGTTTTTATTGTGAGTATACACAAAAATAATACACATTTAACAGAATCGATTGATGTATGAAACTCCAATGGAAAATCAAAGTCAACCGAGTATTTTTGAGTTTCTTTTACACTGCTAAAAAAAAGCGAGCTGGTATCGCCGGCGATACCGCCGACCTCTGGGGGTTAAAGCCACCTTGTAGAAGGGCTTTTGGCTGCTTGAAAGGTTGTTAGAAGTGCATTTGTTTGTCAGAGAATCCATCCCCGAGGGATTCCCTGGGGACCATCATTTAATACCACAGGGGACAATGAGTGGTTTCCTGTGAGGCAAAGAGTTCCACCTGGGCTTTATTGAAATGAGCCAGGATGGTCCGCACCATTGCTGGGTGAAGTCGCCATTCTCCGGGCCTGGGGCCTCACCTGGACAAAAGGTTGGCTTTTAGGTTGTCCTCTCCCAGCAGATGGACAGCCGTCAGGGACACCCCTCAACATGTGCCAATAATGGGAGATCTCAAGCTTTCCTTTATAGGGATGTTGAGCATACCCTGGCTTGGCCTACCCTGGCTTATTAGACTACCGCATTAAATGTCTGAATGAACAGTCACATGCTTCTCTTGAAGTCAAAGCAGAAAATAGGTCAAGTCCCAAAATACTACCTCCAGTTTCAGGAGATATATGTGTGTTCCTCTTTACAAGGCACCCCATTGTCTCCATACTGGATTGCCTCACCAGATAACACCCCAGCCTGTCTGTGAGGCATCTGTTGATATAGTCTGATAATGCAACTCCCTCTTTCAGGCCTGAAGTCAAGAGCCACCACTGAACTGTTGGAAGACAATCCAAGTCCCATGGAATCAGTCGCTGTCCATTCTCATGTGGACTCACTTTGTCCTTAGTAAACCATTACTGTAGTGAATACATGTGAAGCAACCCCAATGGTACCACCTGACTGGTAAAATTTCACTACTAGGCGGATTCCATGGTGTGCAGGGCCCCACAGGCCTGTCTCGCTGCCACATATGCCCCGCCATGAGCCACAAGGTGGTAAAGCATAGGTGGCAAACTCATCCGCTTTGGCTCTACCCACCTGCAACCCCATCATCAAAGGTGGAAACACTTGACTTTCATTACTTTTTTAAGAGAAATGAAGTCAAGAAATTGGGGTTTTAGCTCCCTCACTGTGGCTATCAACAGTAAAAGCATTCTGTTGTCTTGAGAGCCAGACACACTCTCTCTCCACTGGCAAGGCGGGAGCCTTCCAAGAGGATGCAGCATCAAGGTAGAGGTAGCATGTAAGCAACTCATCATCTGACTGCTCACACAGCCCCTCCACATGCGAATAATTCGTTACATGGTCACTATACAAGCTGCATGCAGATTCCTCCATGATCTTGACACATCAATGTGGAGGCAATCATATGCGGGGGCATATGGAAATCCTCAGAACTAGGCACTCTTAATATGCTCTCAGTCAGGTCGGAAGCGGCAGCAAAGTGGCTTCCTGAACTGACATAAGACCAATGGTGTTTAATAAATCTCCATTCAGATCAGAAGAATTTGCTCTATTTTTAAGAGCAAGCTTCCAAATCCACCAAATGGGATTGAGAGAAATGGATCTATTAGGATAAGCCCAAAAAGGAGAGAAAAAAACCCCAACAGATTTCTCCCTAAGCTCCACCTACAATCCTCACGATTAATCCCACACTGCCACTTCGGCAGCCACGGGACCTGAACCGCAAGGTGCAACACAGCAAACAGTGAATGCATTCAGATGAGTATGTGATCCGTGCAAACGCTTGACTCTCATCACTCTTAGAATATCAAGCAAGAACAGAACTTTTTTTCTGCACATGTATCCCTATGAGTGCATCCAACTCCTCGAGAGCCAAACACGCTTTGTGCGATCGCATTCTAGCATTCTATCTAGATAGTAACAGAGATGGATCAAATCAAACAGGTGAGTTTATTAATGAAGTGGCAAGGAACACAATCCACAAACAGGTAAGATGAGTAATAGTGAGCAATTGGAAATACTGGAATACATGGATGGTAATGTTGAGTGTGGCGAGCACGACGAGGTCGAGGGCCGTGGGAGGACGGCGCGAGACCGGTGCGTCGCGCACGTGTCGCTCATTATCAATCACGCCACCGGCCTCGCGCCGTCCTCCCACGGCCCTCGACCTCGTCGTGCTCGCCACATTGAGCTTGTCTTAAAAGTTATCTGAGCACACACAAAAAAGGGAACAGACGAGATGACTTTGGATGACTGGTTTACGACTTAGGGGCCATTTACACTGCACTGTTTTCAACAAAAAAAAAAAAAAAAAAAATATTGTGAATTTTGGCTGTTCATTTACACAACAATGGCGTTTTGGGGGCCTGAAAAAATGCAAACTTATTTCAAAGTGCAAGTTTTGGAAACCGATACCTTTATCATCTCCGTGTAAACTACAAAAACGCGAATTTGTGAAACGGTGATGTCATGCACATTACGTATTCAGTCTATAAGTGCATAGTGTTTCTTTACAAAGTGACATCACCAACTATTTGTCAAACAAAGTCAAACATTTTGACATCTTTATCGTTTTTCACACCTGCCAACAACAACAGCATCCTCAACCAATTCATAACAGAAGACTTCACCATGATGGATCTAGCAGTTTGTATCATCAGCTTATGCCAAGGTAACAGATCTGTTAAGGACCATATTCAAGAGTTTTTGGACATAGCATACGTGTCTGATCTCCCAGATTATGCTCTCATAGAATTGTTTTGTTATGGACTCAATAATCCGCTCAAAGAGCATTTTATCTGTAATAGTCCTCGAGGGTCACTCGCTGAGTTTTTGCCAAAACCAGGCCAAAACCTTCAGTTGTCACGGGTGTTATGCAAGAGTCTTCAGTCATCATGGACGCCACGCCAGAGTTCCCAGTCATCATGCACGTTGCACATGAAGCCATTAAAGTGGTCCCTATGTGAGTGAGACTGGCATCCAGCTTGGAGGACACTTCGCTGACATTGGTGCGTGCAGCCAGTATCTCTAGACCAGCGCCATCTAGCCCACCAGCCTCAGCGCTCTCAAGCCTGCCGGTGCCTGCGCTGTCCATCCCAGAGGTTGGCAATGGCCATTTTGTGTGTTTGAGCTGCACACTGCTCTTCAGCCCATGAACCCGCTTCAACCCATGAACTCCAGAGCCCTCTCTGCCCCAAGTCCAGTCCTGTGTCGATTCCAGCTTAGGAACTTCCTGTCTGCCTCAACGTGACCACAGAAGTCATATCTGAACTTCCTGCCTGCCTCTACACGACGGCAGAGGTTGTACACAAACTTCTCGGCAACCTGAAACATGTTGCGGGTCCAGTTATGCCCATGGAGGAAACCACTGAGTCTTGCTTGATCAGCAGTCTTGGTCTCTTATGTTACCAGATTTGTCCTGGGGGTCATTGGCTCCACCTTGGTGGCCTTCAGCAATGCCTTGGTGGACTCCGCTGTGGGGGTCTTCAGACTCGTCTACAGTGTTGTGGTCTTCAACTTTGCCTTCTCAAGCTTTGCTAAGGGGGCGACCTGCCTGGCCTGCATCACACTGGCCATCTGCCAAACCTGCACCACCCAGGTCCTCTACTCAGTCTGCTCCACCTTGGGTTCCTGGTCTATGTTTGTCTGGGGTCCCTCTTCCTATGCATGGACCTGGCCAACCTTCCTGCCTCTGGATCCGCCTCCGATCCACCTCCGATCCACCTCCCACCGGTGTGGGGGCGTCTGGGAGCCGCTCCTTCGACGGGGGGGCTAAATCACAACCGCCAACTGCGAGTGCCCTTGTAAACCAGCAGAGGGCACTCTTACCGCTCACTCTACACACGTCATGGACTCATGCTGAGTCCCAATTCGCCTACTTATACTACGACCTAAAAGTATGTACTTTTTTTGTGATGAAAAAGTACATACTTTTGAGTGTGTAGCAAAAAAGTATGCACGTTCTGGGACATACTTCGATGACGTCATGCAACGTGAACTTGAACGTGGTTGCCTAGTTACGCACACCGCGACTGTTAACAAAACATTTAACATTTCATTCATTCTTATATATGCAATATAATTTTATTTACTATTCCCATCTTTTTTTCCACAATACATTTACAATGTGTTTACCAAATTGAGGAGTGAAGCAGGGCGTCGTCGTAGATCAAACGCAGGTCGTTTGTGAGGCGGCTGGTTCTGACGTTCATGTGCAAATGTGTGTAACGAAAGCTAGCGCTACTTATTTTCTGAGTTAAAATATTTAAAGTTTATAGTGCAACTATTGTTTAATGTATTTTATACTTAATCTTATACTTATGTATAATACTTAAAAATACCCCGATGAAAATGAACCATGCTTTTACTATAGTAAAAGTGTAGTAACCATGTTTCTTTGGTTGGACTGATAAAGTTAACATATGTACAGCCACAGTATTACTACAAATAAGTCAGACACAAACATAAAAAGAAATACATAAAAAAAGACACTTGCATGACACTGTACTAGAGCCTTTTTATTTATTGTTTTGTAGCCTGCAATGAGGCGCTCGGTATCTTCATCGGACCCTACAAGATAAACACGGTACTTTTTTGGCACAACATAAACCCATTAATATTACGAGACAATAAAATATATCTTTAATTAGGGTTAAACATTTGAATTCTTACACTTAAAAACTGAGGGCGCATCTCCGTTGCTGCATCCGACTGCCAGGTTTACATCACCATCATCACCGCAAAGCTCCTCCCTCCCGCACGCAATGGGTTGTGGGCAATATTAGCCGTTAGAGTGTGCATTGATCTGCACTTCGAATTCTAACCGGAAATAGTAGACCATCCGGGTATCTTTGGAATACTCTTTTCAACATGCTACGATTTGGGACGTACTAATTCTAGTTTTGCATACTATTTAGGACGGATAGTATGCGAATTGGGACTCAGCATCAGTTTCTCACAATGCTTTGTCTGTCATCTGTGTAATCATGTGCAGCTGTTTCCCATCACCTCATTATCCCTTAGTCTCTCTGCCTATTTACCCAGTTCAGCTGTTTGTCTCATGTGTAGTCTTGACCTGTATTCCACATCATTACTGAGCATTTCCTTGTTTTTTTCTGTTGTTCCTGGTGTTTGATTTCTGACTGTGTCCTGAATTTTTCGTTCCTGTCTTGCCCTCTGGATTTGTATGTCTGTTTGGACTTAGTTTCTGTGATCTGACCTTCTGCCTGTTTTATGGCCTGCAACTTAGGATTGTGCTATCAATAAACTGCATTTGGATCCTCAATCGCTGTGCTCAGTGCTGTACGTTACAACATTTTATTGTTTCCTGTTTTACTATAAACAGATGTCCCACTTTTGCCACCCTTTCTTTTTTTGTGATGATGTTTTTTGAAATCTTATTGTCTTTTAAAATCTTTGTTGATTCTTTGGTTTACATTAAGAGTGTAGCAAATTTTTCAGAGGAAGATATATTTAGAGAATTTGCAAAAAAAAATATTTTTCAGAATTGTCTCCAGATCACAATGTTGGCATACAGTGAATGTGATGACCTCGCCTTGGTGGTGCCATTATTGTGTTTGTTGTTGCATTTGTTTATAAACATTCATTGTGAAACCAAATAAAATGATCCAACTGTCAGATTATTTGGCAACACCTTTTCCTGAGTGAATCAAAATGCTTGGCAAAATGCTGCAACAGACTTCTGACTTATTTTGAAAATAACTTTCCCAAAGATCTCCTTGATTACAGCAACTTTGGGAACATAAACTGTTTTCGAAATCGCCCCCTGTACCCTCATTCACTGTTCCCTACATTACTCCACTAATATAGTCCACTTGAAGGAGTGAATAAATCTGAGTGAGTGAATTTGGACACTGAGTGCACTGGAATGGCTGCCGCTTTTGCTTAGTTTGTGCTTGCTGTTTAATAATCATTTGAAACATGGACACTGGACAACTGCTGTAGTAAAATGAAAAGATTTATCTTAAAATCTGTCATGGAAACTAGCATGTATACCGTAAAACTTCAAATAATAGCCCAAGCTTTTATTTTCCCAAATCGCCGAACTGCACCGGCTTGTATTTGAGACAGGAGTCTATATGACAGGCCTTTAATTTAGTGTTGAGATGAGCATTACAGTAGGAGGATACCAAATCTGTGTTTGTGTTTAACAGATCAGTTAATGTAAGAATTAGCCCACTATATTTCCGTATGTCTAAAGGGGGTCGCACACCAGACGAGAAGCGCAGCGCCGCGTCTTTAAAATTCGAACACATTATTCTCTATGAGTGTACATTGTCTCAAATCGTCGTTAATGTATATACTGACTTCACCCTGTGCTGCAAAATACATTCAGTTTTACATTCATTTACAGAAATCAGCTGCTTGAATGAAAATTGCTGATGTTATCGGATTTTCAGGCGATATTCTCAATTCATTCAGTTAACGGACGCTCTGAGGTAAAGTGAATTCAGACTGCAGACTAAGCAACGATTGTATTTAATTGTACAGGACAATCATAACATAGTACAGACATGATCTTAATTCCATAATATCCTTAAACATAACTATATTGCTGGCCATAAACTGACAAAGTGCGCGTCCGGTGTGCGATACCTCGAGTTGTCATAGACGCGACGCGGCGCTGCGCTTCTCGTACGGTGTGCGACCCCCTTTAGATTATTGGCAGCATAAAAAAACGAAACGATGTGACAGCCATGGGCTGAACAATACAAGTTACCGGTAATATCTATCGAGCCTATGAACTACCAGAAACACTTGCCAGAAACACATCAACAAGAAAGAATGAAGGCTACCCTGTAAAACAACTGCAATCATGTGATACAAAAGGACCCTATTCATCACTATCATCATCACCGCGATCCTCAACTACAAGTTCACTGGCAAATTCCTCCTCCTCGTCGCTCTCCTCCACTTCTTCCTCTCCGGCCTCCCTAACTCTGCCTGCCTTGCTTGCGCTAACAGCTCCCGCCCAGATGCGCAGGGCTCTCTTGTGTGCGCAATCTGCTCCATAGAACTGGCTTAAACAGACGATCTGACGGGTTTTAGAAGATTAAATACAACCCGAAACTAAAAAACAGACCAGGCCTGTATTTGAGACCGGCCTTTATTTATACAAACCTGTAGCCACACCAGGCGTGTAAAAGAGACAGGCGTCTATTTGGGACTCGGCTATTATTTGAAGTTTTACGGTATATGCAGGCATTTAAAAAAAGTAAGTACAATGTAAAAACATGTATGTACATAATAAGTAAATTGTATCAAATGATTAATTTCAATGTTAATACATAGTACTTAAAGACACTTAACATAAAGTGGGCCTGAATATGTAAATATTCAAGCAAGACAATGACAAATAGTTTTACATTATCACACCATTGATCACAACCACTGGCTCTCAGTCGTTTCAAACGGCTGACACTTGTCTACACTGGATGTAAGCATTAGGTCCCATCAAAACCAAATAGAACCCATTATAATCAATGATACTGTCTACACTGGTTACAATATACAGATGCCCATTCAATTTATGATGTACTTCATGCAACAACAGGACAAATAGAAGAGTATTGGAACATTTGCTTTGATGCGTCCAGTCTAAACAGCATGTTAGTATATGTACAGCATTCGGAAGGACCCCAGCACAAGTATCAAGTGGATGGTTTATTTTTAATGGCATCCTGGATTGCATCAGTATGTTTGTTCGAAGCATTTAACAGCATTGTTGAGTAAACCAGGCCAATGGAATGGAGAGTTAAAAATGCTTGTTGAAAGACAGTTTATTGACACAGCTGATACTCAACTGCCATTGGCTCATCTGCGTTCGAGAGGAGGGGCTTACCGATAGGTCAGTTGTGTTAGAAAATCACAACAGTGGCTGTTTACTGATCAGCCTTAAGGGATAAGCCCACTAAAATGGATCAATTCAGACATAGGGCCAGATTAACATATTAAAATGATTAAAAAAACTAAGTACATGTCATGGCCACATTAAGGGTACTGCAACATTGACAAACTGTTGTACCCCTAAATTTATGATTTTGTAATGAACTTTTTAAACATTTATTGCACTTTGCAACTCTAGAAACCCCACTCCAGCCACTTTAAAGCTCTGATATTCACTGAGAAACAGGCATGGATTGGCTGTTGAAGTGAGCACAAGGACTTTACCCAGTGGGCCATTTGGGTTGTGGGATGGATTGTTTATACATAAATGATTTAAGAGGGTAAAAAAGGCCCAATATTATCAGGCACAGCAATTTGGGTGACCGGGAGAGTAGTTCAACTGATCTCTTGAACCCTTTCACAACCTCCTTGTCCAGTTGCATTCCAGCTGCCAAACTTTGTGAAAGATACAAATGAATTGTTTATACTTTTGCAGTAAAATGCCAAATGGTTGATTTAAAAGCAGTTGATTCAAAAGGTTAATCAAAAGTAGAGTATGTACAACATTTAACATGTGCAGTGTCAGGCAGTGAATGACACGGATGTGGTATAAACCCAGATGCAGGGTATTTATTGTAAACAGCAGATGAACAGGTGAGTAACAACCTGAGGAATAAGCAGATGACAGATGAACCAGAGCAGATGAAGAGCATAGATGATGAGGCAGGTAATCACAGCAGTGGAGTATACAAGATCCAAGAACGAAGTCAAAGAGAGTATCCACTGGGAATGCAGCGCAGTCATCGAAGTCCTTGGTGGTGAGACTAGACAATGGTAAGTGTTTGTGTTGAGTATACTGTATATTGACTCCTTAATTCCCTGTGTAAATGTGTACAGGTGAAAGTCTGGGGAGAGTGAACGACCCCTCTTGCAAAGAGAGTCTAAGATGCCCAACATGGCATAGACAGGACCAGCCTCTATGAGCAGCGTTGAAAATATGAAAGGTGATCATAAACCTCACCAGGCTCTGTGGAAAAAGGAGAAAGAGAAGGATGATGAGGTTTGAACAGTGACATAGAATAAAGGTGCAATTCTATAATGTATTGGCAACAGATAGCAAGTGACTGGGTTAATCTGCTAAATCTGATGACCTGGATGGAGAGCCAGGCCTTATGTCTGGGCCAGTACAGCGGTGGATTGGTGTGACATCTGTCAATGGACAACTTGGACATGGGCACAGTTCCAGTGGTACAAGATGAAAGGCTTTTTTTAAAGCGATGACTGGAATGTAGGAGTAACCATCAGAGGGAGGAAGATCTGTGAAATTCACTCTTGGATGTGATCATGGGCATTGAACAGGCAACTGGATCTTTCCGATCGATCGAAAGGTGACAGGGAACTTTACCCACAGCACAGTCACCTGGGGTCTCATTTATAACACTGTGCGTATGAACCTGCGCTGAATTCCCTTTATTAATCCCAGTCAGCGGAAGATTGTGCGCACATCCGTCTCCACCCCGAAATAACCATATTTGGAGCTTACAGCACCTAGTTTTACTAAGCATATCCTCATCTGCATATCATTTGCAAATGCATATTCATGCATGTGATAACATGTTTAACGTTTAACGTGAAAATATGAGATACAGATGTGACGTCACCACTACATTGCATTACTAATCATTTAGTAGCCTATCCTTGCCTTGTTTTTTAATAATAAATCATAGTAGTATAAAATACATTTCAGAGAAAGTTTTTCTCAATCTTTTCCACTGGCCAAATAGTATTTTTAATTTCTTTATATTTTTAATGGAAAAAGATAGGCCTTATTGTGCATTATTGATCATTATTTGTGCAAAAATATTTCCTCAGACCATATCATGCGCTAAGCAATCCTCGCTGTAGTTAAAACATTAAAACACAGCATGTCACAGGAAAAGTGTTCAAAAGCATCGCAAATATTTATATTTATTATAATATAAAAAATGTTGTAACTTCTTGGTAATGATTTCATGTAATTTAAGTGCTTAACTCCATTAATGAGAATGGCATATTTTAATCTAAATGTGTATATCAGATGTAGCCTAAAGCACAGTTTAAATCTTTATTTTATTTATTTAAACTATTATTGTGAACATGCACTGTATTTATGATTTGGACTCATAATGAAGATTTAAATGGGTTTTCCTTCATCTGCCGTCAGTACCTCAGCTCACCATCGGTGTCACCAAACTGCTCCGTCTCCAAAACGTTCGTACGCATGGGTCAGAGTTTGCGTGCAGGTGTGCAAATTTTCGCGTCAAGTTTGTTTTTATAAATCACAACTTATGTGTCAGAAGTGGTGTACGCCTCTTTCAGGGCATGTGCGTACGTAACTGTTATAAATGAGGCCCCAGTTCCTTAGCCTTAACACCGGTCACCGTGATTTTGACATGTCCCCGATTAACATACAGTGAGGAAAATAAATATTTGAACACCCTGCTATTTTGCAAATTCTCCCACTTGGAAATCATGGAGGGGTCTGAAATTGTCATCGTAGGTGCATGTCCACTGTGAGAGACATAATCTAAAAAAAAAAATCCAGAAATCACAATATATGATTTTTTAACTATTTATTTGTATGATACAGCTGCAAATAAGTATTTGAACACCTGTCTATCAGCTAGAATTCTGACCCTCAAAGACCTGTTAGTCTGCCTTTAAAATGTCCACCTCCACTCCATTTATTATCCTAAATTAGATGCACCTGTTTGAGGTCGTTAGCTGCATAAAGACACCTGTCCACCCCATACAATCAGTAAGAATCCAACTACTAACATGGCCAAGACCAAAGAGCTGTCCAAAGACACTAGAGACAAAATTGTACACCTCCACAAGGCTGGAAAGGGCTACGGGGAAATTGCCAAGCAGCTTGGTGAAAAAAGGTCCACTGTTGGAGCAATCATTAGAAAATGGAAGAAGCTAAACATGACTGTCAATCTCCCTCGGACTGGGGCTCCATGCAAGATCTCACCTCGTGGGGTCTCAATGATCCTAAGAAAGGTGAGAAATCAGCCCAGAACTACACGGGAGGAGCTGGTCAATGACCTGAAAAGAGCTGGGACCACCGTTTCCAAGGTTACTGTTGGTAATACACTAAGACGTCATGGTTTGAAATCATGCATGGCATGGAAGGTTCCCCTGCTTAAACCAGCACATGTCAAGGCCCGTCTTAAGTTTGCCAATGACCATTTGGATGATCCAGAGGAGTCATGGGAGAAAGTCATGTGGTCAGATGAGACCAAAATAGAACTTTTTGGTCATAATTCCACTAAACGTGTTTGGAGGAAGAAGAATGATGAGTACCATCCCAAGAACACCATCCCTACTGTGAAGCATGGGGGTGGTAGCATCATGCTTTGGGGGTGTTTTTCTGCACATGGGACAGGGCGACTGCACTGTATTAAGGAGAGGATGACCGGGGCCATGTATTGCGAGATTTTGGGGAACAACCTCCTTCCCTCAGTTAGAGCATTGAAGATGGGTCGAGGCTGGGTCTTCCAACATGACAATGACCCGAAGCACACAGCCAGGATAACCAAGGAGTGGCTCTGTAAGAAGCATATCAAGGTTCTGGCGTGGCCTAGCCAGTCTCCAGACCTAAACCCAATAGAGAATCTTTGGAGGGAGCTCAAACTCCGTGTTTCTCAGCGACAGCCCAGAAACCTGACTGATCTAGAGAAGATCTGTGTGGAGGAGTGGGCCAAAATCCCTCCTGCAGTGTGTGCAAACCTGGTGAAAAACTACAGGAAACGTTTGACCTCTGTAATTGCAAACAAAGGCTACTGTACCAAATATTAACATTGATTTTCTCAGGTGTTCAAATACTTATTTGCTGCTGTATCATACAAATAAATAGTTAAAAAATCATACATTGTGATTTCTGGATTTTTTTTTTTAGATTATGTCTCTCACAGTGGACATGCACCTACGATGACAATTTCAGACCCCTCCATGATTTCTAAGTGGGAGAACTTGCAAAATAGCAGGGTGTTCAAATACTTATTTTCCTCACTGTATGTTTTTGATCCTGGAAAAACATTTCTGTCCAAAAATTTTGTCCTAACCCTATCCATAACTTATCCCTAAAATCAGAGGGAATTGATAGGTGAATAACACTAATGTAGTTGTTGTAAATGTTGTTTCAGGATCAGCAAAGATGAAACATGTTGTACTTGGTGAAATCATATGCACTCAGATTCCTGAGAGAGACAGTCTGGGTCATCCCTAGTTGTACAGACCCAGGGGACAAATGAAGAGAATCAAGGTTCAAAGAGCAGTTGGCACAGGTGCATTTTGGAGGTCAGTGAGTTGGAGCTTAGTCTGTGATGGTGACTTGTGATGATTCATTTCATCAGGCTGATGATGGCAGAAGATGGCTGATGATGATGGGCTCAGGAGTAACATTGGAAATATCAGAAGAGTGGTGTTTGGAGAAAGCATCTGCCTTGGAGTTTTTGGACCCTGGACAATACGTGATGGTAAAGGCAAAGTTGATTACTTAAAACAGGTGACCAGAACCCCTAAGACACTCCACTCCTCTAGTGCCAGCTTGAGGAATGCAGATTAATGAATATTTCTATGCTGGTGTCATTATTACCCTGTGCATGAGTGAGCAGGAGCACGAATGAGTTCAACAAGCATCTTCAAAACACTGTCTACAAAACCAGATGCCACTGACTCTGCTGTAAAGATAACAGATTCTGGCTCTACAATAAAATAATTACTGGACTCTTCAGAAGGTGCACACAGATCTATAGAAATATGTTTTTCATAAAAAAAAAAAAAAAAAAAAAAACCAGTTCTCAATTGCTATCACAGACCAGTGCCTCTAACTCGCTGTCAGACAGTATTGACATATCAAAGGGCAAATTCTCTAGAATTCTCTAGATTGGACAAAAGGGACATGAAACCTCTGATAAAGAGATTGAAACAGCTTCAAATATTACGTGTATGATGCTGATGTGTGTTACGATGAACCAATATAGGTCCCAGTTAGATGTCATTGTTAAGCATTCTTGCATTAGCTTTTTGGCAACACTTTACAATAAGGTTTCATTTGTTAACATTATTTATTAGTTAAAATAGACTAAGATTTAACAATACTTCTACACTTATAAATATTTTATCAACATTTATATTTATAACAGTTGTATTTGTTAACATTAGTTAATGCACTGTGAACTGAAAATGATTTTTATTAACTAATGTTAACAAAGATTAATAAATACTGTAACAGATTTATTGCTAATTGTTAGTTAATATTAGTTCATATATTAATTCATGTTAACAAATGAAACCTTATTGTAAATTGTTAATGCTTTTTCATACTTGTATTTACTTTCCTATTGTCTATTATCTTGTGCATTTGTACGTATGATTGTGAAATGTTGGTTGTTGCAATGCTAAAATTCCAAGAAAACAAGATAATCTAATTTTTAATAAATAACTTGAGCATCTGCCAGGAACGTTCCTCCTGCAGAGATAAACACAGTTTTGAGAGCTAGGGAGAACTTCTGATCAAGATTAAAATCCTTTTAATTATTTCACTACATTTTTAACAGTATGTTTCTTCACACAATTGGTTTCATGCCCCAAGAACATGATGCAACACAAGTTGATCTAGGTTAGAGTCTTGAGGCGAGAGCTCTCTGTCCAGTGGAGATGTCGTGAAACTACTTCAACAAACAAAACAAAGAGATAAACTGAATGAAATAAAATCAAATATCCCCGCTGAAATAGCACAAGTTTAGAAACTGAAGCATTGCCTCTCCCTTTGTTTTTCTGACACATGGGATGTGCATTCCTCACATACCTTTTTTTGTTTCTGCAGCTTACACAGGCACAGTCCTTATAGCATCCCAACACCTGACGCTGAATTAGCTCCATCTTTTCATTTTCACCAACACTGAAGCTAATTCTCCAGACATCACAGGTACCAGGGTTACTGGAGCACTCAATCCCCTTCATCACAGTAAGATGGTGATCCATAGAGGAAAGGAAAAAATCAAGTTATCATTGTCAGCATTGGCATGTTCATTAGAAATCAGAGAGAATATTTGGAATATAGCGCATAAGTGTTATGTGTTTTACCAATTTTATAATGACTTTATGCTTTAGTTTTTGAAGCATTGCATTCTTTAGAGGCTTGAAAGCTCTAGTACCCATTAATTGTAACGGCGTGTAACGACTGACCAGTTTTTTATTTTTATTTAACATTTTCTCTTTTTTTTCGACAGAATAAAATGGCCATACATGTTTGAAACATTGGTGAGAGTGAGTAAATAATAAGATTATTATTATTATTTTCATTTTTGGGTGAACCACTGTTTAATGGAGTTTACAGTTTTAAAGGTTCTCACAAATGCACACTGCAGTTAACATTTGCACACACACACACACACACACACAAAAACCAAAAACAACATTTGAATGCACAAATAAATGCCGAATCATTCGCTTTTGTATTCCATGTCAAAAAATATATCTGTGTTTAATAACTTTGCAATGTTGTTTCACAAATATTTGATTAAATTCATGAATAATAAGAGTGGTTTGATCACTTAGCACACTCACAGGAGGGATAGATGTGGTTTGTTTCTGACACTAAGTTGAATCCGCATACTTCTTTCTACTCCTTAGAAAATAAGAGGCAAACACCCTAAAACTATCTCCAGTTTGTTGGCTTTGTAGAGATAGTAGCTACGGCAACTTAGCACACCAAACACATAGAAAGTTAATGACGCTGTTGAGTGACAAGAATGCTAAAATTGTTTAATGATGAATCCCCTTCAAACAGTTTTTAGACATGTTAGCTGCATGTCTACATATAAAGGGCGGCTGTATTTTGAAAATGATTAGCTTAGCACAGTATGCACAAGGAGCAAGCATGAAAACACTTAAAAACCTTACACTAAAATATCTATCCTTCTATATTTGAGTACATTTCATTTAAAAACAGGATATCCTACTGTACTGATCACATAAGATAAACTGCCTACAGTATAGCAGACTAATAACAAGGCCATAGAGGGGAAGCCCAATAAAGCTCAAACCATTGAAGCTGGTTAAGTGTTTCCTGGCCCTGATGGTAAGACCAAACACTGTCTTGGATGTTATCATGTTCCAAAATTAACTTTATGCCCCACCTGCATTTGTCAGTATCAATGTTTGGCTGTTTAGCATGGCAGGATAATCACTACTGAAAGGCTTGAGTCTATCTGCATTCTTGTGGTACTCTCTGTCAACGTCAGAGTAGTAAATATTCATGTGGCATTTACGTCTCAGGTGACTTAACTTAAACCATGGCCCATGAGCAAGCATTTTAAAGGATTAGTTCACTTCAGAATTAAAATGTCCTAATAATTTACTCACCCCCACGTCATTCAAGATGTTCATGTCTTTCTTTCTTCAGTCGAAAAGAAATTAAGATTTTTGAGGAAAACATTCCAGGATTTATCTTCATACATGTATAGTGGACAATGGGGTCCAACGGGTTGAAGAAATGTCAGTTTCAGTGCAGCTTCAAAGGCTTTACACGGTCCCAGCCGAGGAATAAGAGTCTTATCTAGTGAAACCATTGCTCATTTTCTAAAAAATAAACATTTATATACTTTTTAACCACAAATGTTTGGCTAGATAAGACTTTTATTCCTCGGCTGGGATTGTGTAGAGCCCTTTGAAGCTGCACTGAAACTGACATTTGGACCTTCAACCCGTTGGACCCCATTGTCCACTATATGGAGAAAAATCCAGGAATGTTTTCCTCAAAAACCTTAATTTCTTTTCGACTGAAGAAAGAAAGATATGAACATCTTGAATGACGTGGGGGTGAGTAAATTATCAGGAAATTTTTATTCTAATCCTTTAAATCACCGTCCATTGAGATAAGTAGTTTTATCCAGATTTGATATACCTCTTCAGTCATCACAATTGATTCTGATAAGATGCTCTATTTTTGGGTTACATCTTCCATCTAGAAAATGGGGTGTGTTTCCTCCCAGGAACATATGGGAAAGGACAGCCCCAACACTGCTTCTACCAGTCCCACTCCAAAGACCATTTGACCATTTTGGTGTCATACCAGAGAGCCTGTGACAAAACACGGCAATACTGGAATGCTAGAGTTCAGCGTAAACAGTTTTAAACAGTGGACATTGTTTCATTGTCCACTCGCTGTGTTGACATGATGTCAGTTCAGGTTACGTTTTAATTTATTCTTTATGAATGTATCATATTTTCTAATGAATTACATAACGATTCTGGCAGTAAGGTTTGCTCCTGTGGTGAGCCAAGTTCATGCTCATTAGAGACAGCCCTCATGACTGATTTGGACTTTAATGTTACTGTCATCCTGAGCTGAATGGGACCTTTTGAGAGAGTAGGGTTCCTGGAGAGATAGGGACAGCAAAACAAAGTTGTGGCGGGAACACTAAAGCTTCCAGACATTAAACAATGAGGGAGCGGCATTATTATAAACAGCTCACATTCTTCGGCTATCTCTGACCTGATTTTTATCAAGAATTCATTCAAAAGGTAAAACTCATTCAAAAGTGTGTGGTTGTGTTAAGGCAGTACTATTAGACATTACTATTACTGATGCTCATACTTTAAGGTTAGGGATTTGACCAAACCCTATTAAATTTTGGTCGCCACCAAAAGATAGCAGCACTCACATTTTCTTTGGAAAGTGCAAAATTTTAGTCTACTTTAAAATGTGTCTTATAAGATTATTATAAGATCAAGCTTATCGAGAATCTGCCGCTTCTTTATTTCTCAGTTCTTTTCTTTGAAATTCACATGCTTATTTTTCTCACCCCCTGGTTTCCTCTCAAACCTCCTCCTTTGAAGCTCTCAATGGATAGTCTTCATTTCCCATGGAAACAATAGCTGTCGGAGATCTCAGCCTTTGTTTGGGCATTCCTCTCTGCCTGGCGGCGATATGAAGCAATTAGGTACATGTGAGCAATTAGTGAACCAAGTTTTTTTTTTTCTGTCACACAGTGTTTTGTGGCTGGATTACTCGGAGCTCTCACTATTTGATCTGTACTATCAACCAGGGACTATGTCTATGCGACAGGTCTTATTGTGTGATGAGTTTACATTTCTTCATCTATAGTGGATCAGTATATATTACACTCTATAAAAAAAGACCTTTGATCTAGAAGCAAATCCCATCCATTTTATTGGACTCCATTTAAGACATTATAAAAACATCTTTGACCTTCTTATTTAATGTAAGCTAATACAGCTAATAAATTACATCTCAACAATCACTACCCTATCTTTAGCTCTTATCTCGTATACTTTGTATGAGTATGTATGGTACTAGCTGGTACAGGCTTATATCTTCTTACTACGCCTGGATTTGTGCATGTGTGTTTCGTGTCAGCCTGCTATACATTCCAATGACTGTGTGTGATCTGACCCCACTGCTCGGCACCCACTCCTGTGTTTACATGGTAAACGTCATAGTAAAATGTAATCTCCCTTATCATATAAGTTGAGAAGCCAAACTCTTAGGAGATTTGCTGTCTTGTCTCCTGTATTTCTTTTATTAAAGTAGTCATTTTTAACATAAAATACACACACAGTCACACATAGTAGTGCGCCTTTCATCACAAAGATTCACATCATTAATTTTTTCAGTACATGTCCACCTTTATTTTTGATGGAGGATACGAGTGTTTCTGGAGAGATGTTCTGTCATTCTTCAGAGACAATATTTTTCAGCTGCTCTTTGCTGGAGGGGTTGTGCTGCCCTAGCTTTATCTTTAAAACACCTCAAAGGTCAGGTGACATACTCCGTCAGGCCACAGTTTTCACTTTTTTCATTACAAACTTTTGCATGTTTTTGACAGTGTGCTTTGGATTGCTATACTAGAAAATTCCCAGTGCCAGATTTACCTCATATTGTGATATAGGTAAAAGACAAAAACCTGTTTAAAACCACTACTTTTCATTAAAAAAATAAAACGTTGTATAAAAGTTGATATTGTGGTTTTATATATGGTTATATGGTACTCGTTTGTTTTGTTATATTGTTAACATTCTACCAAAATCAAGCTTAAATGGAGTTCTTTGACCCAGGATTTTCGGATGTGTTTTGTCCATCATGAGACGGCAGTAAGTGCATCGCATTACATTTTCATCATCTTATAAACTTAAAGTTTATTTTAGCTATGTTGGTGCTCAGTTTTTTTTTCTTCTGTCATTTGTCCAAAATCTCATGTTACAAAAGATGAAGTGCTTTGCACGGGCTAATTAAAAATGCTAGACTAAAGCGGGGCGCATACCGGACGAGAATAATCTTGTACTTTTATGTACTTTTATTTTTCATATTTGGCATGTTTGTGTGCTGCTGCGTGTCCCTGTGTGTGTAATAAGCAGAGTGTACGCACGTTGTGCACCCGCATATAGGCGCATATTACTAATCCGCCCTTTAAATAAAATAAAAAATATTGCGCCATAGCAACGCGCCAACAATGCGCCAGAACACACCTCGTTTTCAGACCAGCAGCACATGGGCGCACAAACGGGCGCAAATGCATTTGCTATTTAAACAACGTGGCGCAAGACGGGAAAATGATAACTGCGTCGGGCTGAAACTAGCAAAAAAACATTTATATAAACACTTATGATCGGGTGTTTCTGCCCGATATTTTAAATTTTGTTAATTTATATAGTAATAGTTTTACAGAATTTTAGCATTATTGTGCACCACAAGTAAAATACCTATGCAGAAACCCAACCCTGAATATTCTATTCTGCCAAGTTTCTGGAGTCATCGTGTCAGCCAATATTTTGGTATATCCACCACAGGCATTGATGGTGCCTTCTATGAATGTAATCTCCCCAACATCTTTTGCGTTCCCACTCACCACACGCCCACCCGACCAAAGAATGTGTTCCCAATATTCATCAGGCTTTTTTTCGTGTTCTTAATCTTGCAGTTTTGTGTCAGGGCGCAAACATTTTTTTGGACACTGTCCATAAAGGTTATGTCCTTTGCACTGTCACAGAAACTCACTGTCACGCTTTCTGTGGCATCAGTTTAGGAGGCTACTTCTCCTCAAATTAGTGGTACTATGGCTCATTTATTCCTCCTGATTGCTTCTGCATCTAACTCTGTTTTTACAGATTTTTAGTTAATCACATATCTTCCTGTATCCTTTTCTATCTTTGTGAAGCCTCAGCAATCAGATTTTTCAATGTATCTGTCTATTCTTTTCCATGTGGCATTGTGATGCAGACATGCAGAAAATGTTGGTGTTCACAGGTCATTTTATAACCTTGTATTTAAAACCATACAACAGGTGTACTCAATTTTGTTTCAGTCATCACAGTTTTTTTAACATGTGCATCTGTGAACACAGGGTTTTTTTTACTACTGAATTTCTACTTTGGGGCCTATAGCATATTTATTTTGACACATACTGTTTTTCCTCTACTATATAGTAGGGAAGTAGCCTATGCATTTCTGGATACAGCCAGACAAGTTGCTGTCTTGTCTCCTGTTCAAGTTTTCTATGTATACTTTCTAAAGCAGGGGTGCCTAATTATGTTGCTAGAGATCTACCTTCCTGCAAAGTTAAAGTCCAAATCTTATAAAATACACCCAAACCAGCTAAATAAGATCTTTAGGAAGAATTGGTCAATACAAAAAGGGTTGGAAATTAACTCTACAGGAAGGAAGATCTCCAGGAACAGGATTGGGCATCCAAAGAATTTGTCTTTGATTGTTCATACGAGGAAATGCTCTACTTTTCAACAAAATGCAATAATGCAATTAATGAGATCACTATTTGACATTTTGATATTGCCTATATGTTGTTTAACCTATTAATGAAGAAAGCATACTTTAAATTTAATGTGAAAGAAATTAAGCATAACTGTTTTGTCAAAATGTACTATTTATGAAAATTTTTAACACCATGCATTGCTCTGAGTGTTCGCTGCTGTGCCCCTCACATCATAAAAAAGAAGACTGCATTAATGGAACACAGCCAAGAGCCTCAAGTGTGTGTCTGATGGCTGGACATGAGATTTATTAAGAGTCTTTTGACTTCTGCCCTGTACAGTCCATTAAAAGAGTCATTCCCTTCCATATACATTTACAGGGAGTGAAATGAGTTTTTACTAAGGTTTTTTGAGCTAATGATTATTAATCATTAAGTGTTTATACTCCCAACATTCCACCAAATTTTATCCATATATTCCTTGTTTTTAAGGAAATAAAAGTAATATACTCTGAAAATACACGTATATATACTCAATATACATACGCAGATTACACAAACACACACACACACACACACACACACACACACACACACACACACACTGTTGAGTACCTACAAAATAATTTGAATCTTTTGTCAGCCTGTTTAAGCTTCACGTATCTGAAAGGGTGACACTAAATGCATCAAGTTATCAGTGGCCGTGTAAATACTCTAACTGGGTATTTGAAAATATCCGTGACAAGCATTTTAAAGCATTTTAAACTGAAAATAGGTCAAGAATTGTATTTCTGATAAGACATTAACAAGGGGTATTTATTCGAATTCACAAGAAAAGATAAACCTGAAATTGGTTCATTTCAACAGGACAAACAGTAGTGAAAAGGGTTATATATGAAAATAATTATGACAAAAGATAAAGATAATGTGTGACTTATGATTGGTGCATATCTTTATTGGCACAGGCCCTAGATCAGTAGTTCTCTGTCTGCCATATCTAATCCTAAACCAGAACACTGTCGGTCGCTTGGATTACATGTTTATCTTCTGCAAATATTGATCTTTCCCAGCTATGTTTCCAAAGAGATCCAGACCATGGCATTGTTTGTAAAAAAATAAATAAAAAAAATACTGTATTTAGGGGTGTAAAATTACACTTCATCTGCGCATAGACAAATTACCACCTGGCTTTGATATAATATAGCTCATTTCTTTTTAATACATTTAAAATGCTGTTAAGGATGAAAAAAACAACAACAATTTAAGCAAGAACTATAGGTGCATCTTAATTTACAGATAGTAAGCGTAATGACTTAGCCAGCAGGAAACCCTAAAAAAATGTAAACACACGTGTGCATGTGTGTGCCTTATCTATGTGACCACAAGTTCATTTGCAGAAGGATCCATGATAAATCTTCAAATCACTGATAGCAGATGTCCTCTAAAGACTTTATTTTGGCAATAAGAACCATGTGTTGAGTGCAGTTAGCTGTAATACAATATGTGGGAGAAGGAGCATGAATTTTTAAATTTTTGTGTCATTAGTTTACTTTGTGTTTTGCCCAAAAACAATCTCACTGTAATCGCAAAATACAGCTCAGTTAGTTCCGAGAAAAGGGTCTTGAATCTGAAATCTCCAAATAATTGTTTTGGATTCTGTATATCGAGAGAGGTAAAAGTTGCTGGTACTTTGCTGATTTGTTGGAGTTAAAGAGGGAGCTGTATGTGTGTGTGTGTGTGCGCGCGTGCGCGTGTGTTTGGCCTAGCCTGGTAAACCCTATGTTATGGGGACAAAGATAGCAATATCCGAAATCTTTGACCTTGTGGGGATATTTTTTGGTCCCCATGAGGAAAAAGGATATATATATACAGTACTGTGCAAAAGTCTTAGGCACGCTAGTATTTTCGCCCCCAAAAATAGTTTTAAACCTGTTATTTGTATCTTTTGCTATAGTGTGTCAGTAGGAAATATCAGTTTACATTCTCAAACATTAATTTTGCCATTAATTGTAATAATCCAGTGAGATTTTTGTATGCACAAGGAGACTGACAACAACTGTTATTTGATCCACACAGAGATCTGATCTCACTATCATCGAGTCTGTTTGTTCTTACATGAAGAAACAGAAAAAACTGAGACAGACTGAATCCAGAAGAACTGCGGAAACGTCTCCAAGACGCTTGAAGAAACCTTCCTGCAAAGCATTTTAGGCATTTGTGTAAAAATGCTGTAAAGTGAGGATGCTTTCAGAAATAATGTCACAAATAGATTTTGTTTAGTTAAACTTCTATTAACTAAATCAAATCATTATTTGGTGTAACGACCCTTTGTGTTTAAAACAGCTGTTGTCCAGGTACACTTGCACATAGTTTTTCAGGTAGCTTTGCAGGTTGGTTTCTTCAAGCGTCTTGGAGACACAGTTTTCTGGATTCAGTCTGTCTCAGTTTTTTCTGTTTCTTCATGTAATCCCAGATGGACTCGATGATGGTGAGATCAGATCTCTGTGTGGATCATATACCAGCTGTTGTCAGACTCCTTGTGCATACAAAAATCTCACAGGATTATTACAATTAATGGCAAAATTAACATTTGGAAATGTAAACTGATATTTCCAACGCTATCTCACGACCAATTCGTACGAGTGAGTACGAGGTGGCTAATTCGTATGAATTCGTACGACCCCCCTAGTGAAAAAAGTGCATACTTTATTGTATTTGAAATATATTCCCTTTTTCAATAGTATATTGCAAATATACTAACAAAAATAGTACTATCTTTAAGCATCATGCTTTTACCTATTTTCACAATACAACTTTGAACACACTTTAAAATAATTGTACTTTAGTATATTTTCTAAAAATATATTTTCTAAAAATAAGCTTGAAGTGAAAATTTTTTAAAAGTGTATTTATTTGCACTTTATTAAAAATATATTTTAGGTATATTTTAACTGTGTGCTGAAAATGATCATTGTAACAATGCATTGAAAGTATACTTTCAAAATACACTATAGTATTTTGTACAAAGTATAGCTAAGTTTTATTTGTCTAATAATGTACATTTGTTATTGAAGACAAAGTATGCAATTTGTAGTATTTGGAATGAGCCAAAGGTATTAATGAGCCTCTGCTTTTTACTTAAATATATCACACCACCCTTGTGGACAAGTGTGCCGGCATGTGCTTCGGGAGACCCGAGTTCGAGTCCCGGCTCCTGGACCTTTCCTGATCCTGTCCCTCCTCCCTCACTTCCTGTCTAGCTACTGTCCTATCCTAATAAAAAGGCAAAAATGCCAAAAATATATATATATTTTAAAAAAAAAATAGAAAATGCTTGTATGTTTTGAAGACACTCGTAATGAATTTGTAATGTACTTGTAACACAAATAAAGTACACTTTAATATCACTAATCAAGCATGTAATTAGTCCCTACACAGGCATATTGTCACGAAACAGAAGGAAGCAAACAGGTAAGTGATATAAACAAGGTCTTAACTGAGCAGAGGCACAGAGTGGGACAGCAATGGAGACTGGTGATTATGTAACAGAGAATCAGAGTTGAATGATGAACTTAGCTGAGTGAAAAATCTAGGTTACTTGATTGTAGATCGTCGAAGAGGATGAGGCAGACTGAAGGCGGAAGACAGATGACAGATGACTGAAGATGGAGTTCAGTAAAGGAATCCTTGAGGCAGGTAATCATGGGTAGGTATCGTAAGTGTACGTTAGGACGAGACCAGACAAGGAGGTGAAGGAGAAGTGTCTATTTATAGTGTGTGCTGTTGATGATGTGCAGGTGCAGTGAATCAGAATTCCGGGGAGAGTGAACGAGTGGGCGGAGTGTGCTGATCTGGTGACTCCGTGACAGTACCCCCTCCTCCACAGGCGGCTCCTGACAGCTGGATAAGACGACGACGACGGGGTCTGCCTCGACCCCTGGGAGCTGGTCGATCTGGGTGTTCAGTATGGTATTGTGTGAGGAGGGATTGCGGGATCGAGGATGTCATGACGAGCTACCCAGTAGCGCTCCTCGGGAACATAATCCTCCCAGTCAATGAGGTATTCCAGCCTAGGACCCCGTCGTCACGAGTCTAGGTAGATGGTATCCTCTTCTGCGATGTTGGGAGGAGGAGGTACCTCATCGCCACCAGATTCTGTGGGAGGAGAAAACATGGGTTTAGAGTGAGGTTTAAGGATTGACACGTGGAAAGATGGTGAGATTCTGTAGTGAGGTGGAAGGTTTAGCCTGCTGGTGACCTCGTTGAACTGCCTCTGCACAGTGAATGGACCTATGTACCGAGGACTCAGCTTACGGCAAGGCAGGCAGAAACGGATGTCCCGTGTCGAGAGCCACACCTTCTGGCCTGGTTGGTAATGAGGGGTAGATGCTCTACGGGTGTCCGCTTGTCTCTTGTGTCTCCACACTGCCTGTTGGAGATGCACATGAACTGAGTCCCATACCCTCTCGCTCTGCTCGAACCAGTGGTTGACAGCTGGAACCTTCGAGGGCTCACCCGACCAGGGGAATAACGGAGGTTGGTATCCCAGGATACATTGGAAAGGGGTGAGCCCTGTGGTGGATTGTTGTAAGGAGTTCTGGGCGTACTCTGCCCACGGGAGGAATCAGCTCCAGCTGTCCTGGTTCTGATGGCAGTAGGACCTCAGGTATCTCCCGATTTCCTGGATCTTCTGCTTAGTCTGGTTGTTAGTTTGAGGATGGTAACCAGAGGAGAGACTTACGGATGGAGACTTACTCCGAGGGTCTTGAAGAAGGCCTGCCAGACCCGAGAGATAAATTGGGGACCACGGTCTGATACAATGTCTTCGGGAAGGCCGAAGTGACAGAATACGTTCTGGAATAATGCTTCAGCCACTTCGAAGGCCATAGGCAATCCCTTGAGGGGAATCAACTTACATGCCTTTGAGAAGCGATCCACAATGACGAATATACAGGCATAGTTAGTTTATGGTGGAAGATCAGTCATAAAGTCGATGCCCAGATGTGACCATGGACGATGTGGAATAGGCAGGGGAACCAGCTTTCCTTCAGGAAGTTTCCGGGGAGTGTTGGTAATGGCACAGACTGAGCATCCATTAATGTACCGGGAGATATCCTGAGTCATAGTGGGCCACCAGTAATGCTGACGTAGGAGCGAGAGGGTACATCGGCTACCTGGGTGTCCAGAGCCCGGTGACGTAGAGGAGCCCTTCTGGACCTCCCGGCGGAGCAGGGTTGGAGCAAGTAGCCTGGGTAATTTGCTCGTCGATGGTCCATTGGATAGGACTGACGATCATGGCTGGAGGGAGAATAGGTTCGGGAGTTCAGGATTAGGTTGATGAAGATGTGATAAGGCATACAGTTCTTATACCCAGGTCAATATGAGATCGAACCTGGTGAAGAACAAAGCCCACCGGGCTTGACGTGGGTTCAGTCTCTTAGCTTCCAGCAGATATTTGAGGTTACTATGATCCGTGATGACCTCGAACCGGTGATGTGCTCCCTCCAGCCAGTGTCTCCACTCCTCCAGAGCTAGCTTGATGGCGAGCAGCTCACGATTACCAATGTCGGATGGGTGAGATCACCCTTGGAGGATCACCCTGCCGCTGAGAGAGGACCGCTCCGACCCCGGTAAAGGACGCGTCAACCTTGACGACGAATGGGAGATTTGGATCTGGGTGGACCAGGATCGGAGCAGTTTGGAAGGCCTACTTGAGTTGTTGAAATGCTTCAGATGCTGACGGGGTTAAGGACAGAGACCTGGACCGGCCCTTGAGTGAAGAGGTCAGAGGTGAACTGAGTAGGCTATAGTTGTGAATAAACCGTCTGTAGAAGTTTGCGAATCCTAGGAAGTGCTGGAGCTCCTTGATGGTAGTGGGTTGAGGCCAGTTCCGGATGGCATCCACCTTCCTCTGGTCCATCTGGATGCCACGTTGATCGATGACATACCCCAGGAAGTGTATGGAGGTGGTATGGAACTCGCACTTCTCCAGCTTAAGGTAGAGATGGTGATGGCGGAGCTTCTCGAGGACCTGCATCACGTGAAGGTGATGTTCGGCCAGGTTCTGAGAATAGATGAAGATGTCATCTATATAGACCACGATGAATCAGAGGAATTCCCAGAACACCTCATTAATATAGCCCTGGAAGACAGAAGGTGAGTTGGACAGGCCATACGGCATGACCCGCTATTCGTAGTGACCTGACGGAGTAACGAAGGCAGTCTTCCAATCAGCACCTCGGCGGATACGAATGAGGTTGTATGCGCTCCGCAGGTCCAGCTTGGAGAATTTGCGAGCTCCCCGTAGCTGTTCAAGAGCTGCCGGGACCAGAGGAAGTGGATAGCTGTACTTTAGAGTCTGGGAGTTGAGGTTACGGTAGTCGATGCACGGCCACAAGCTTCCGTCCTTTTTAGCCACAAAGAAGAAGCTTGAAGCGGCAGGGGATGTAGATGGTCTGATGAATCGTTGTTGAAGTGCCTCCTGGATATACTCCTCCATGGCCTTCTGCTCCGGGATGGACAGTGGATATACTCTGCCTTTGGGCAGAGTAGTCCCAGGCAGTAGGTTAACTGCACAGTCTCATGGCCGATGTGGTGGATGTTGGGTTGCCAACTGCTTACTGAAGACATCCTGGGTGGAGATGAAGTTCCCCGCGGAACCCGAGTCGATGAGAGCTTGTGCTGAGACACAAATACGGGGGGTTAGGACATGTACAGTTGTACGGGATAAGAGTTTATTTGAGGTGGAAGTTGGATAGTACTCACCTCTGGGCGTGGTGATTGAACTGGACAGGCTGTGATGACATGACCCTCTCTCCCACAGTAAAGACACAGTTG
The DNA here is from genome assembly GCA_022828995.1 of Vimba vimba. Taxonomy (NCBI): domain Eukaryota; kingdom Metazoa; phylum Chordata; class Actinopteri; order Cypriniformes; family Leuciscidae; genus Vimba; species Vimba vimba. The sequence goes on along the minus strand of CM040822.1, from coordinate 33,282,855 downwards.
ATGGAGAATTCTTCTCTGACGCTCCGCATGCGTTAGGTGGTAGGAGTCTACCTGCATGGGTTCAGGTGCTGGAAGGACGACTGATGATGCAGAGGGCAGAGGATACACAGCGGGGTTCAGGAGAGAGCAAGCGGTGAGACGTTGAGAGTCTCGGATGGTCTTTTGGATGAAGGTCTCAATACCCATCGCGTCATCATAAACAACCATCAGTTGACGGATATCGGTGTTGAGTCCTTGTCAGAAAGCGGTGAGCAATGCAGTCTCATTCCAGCCACTAGCGGCAGGTAGAGTGCAGAACTGGAGAGCATAGGCACTGACAGAATTATTGGCTTGGCGTAAATTGAATAATTGGTTGTGAACAGATAGTTCCGAGGCGGTTTGTCCAAACACTTCTTTAAAGTGACTGAGGAAAGCTGAGAGTGAAGTGACGATTGGGGCAATGGATTGCCACAGTGATTGAGCCCACTGTAGGGTGCATCCAGACAGCAGCGAGATGACAAATGCTACCCTGGTGCGATCAGTGGTGAACTGGTGAGACTGCATCTCAAAATACAGGGAGCATTGTAGAAGGAACCCACTGCAATCCGGTAAATATCGCAGGTCGGGCCATGGAACTCGCAGAGGCAGTAGACGAGGCAGCAGGTGCTGAGTGCAGGAATGACTGACGTGCGGCTTGAGTCATATCAGCGGGAACGGCAGGTGGGTTGTCAGACATAGAGGGTTGAAGGGAAAGACGGACTGCATGAACCAGATCTGCAAACGGATCGATGGGACGATCCTCTGCAGTTTCTGTGGGGCTCTGTATGTTGTCTGGTCTTCTGTCACGAAACAGAAGGAAGCAGACAGGTAAGTGATATAAACAAGGTCTTTATTGAGCAGAGGCACGGAGTGGGACAGCAATGGAGACTGGTGGTGAGTATGTAGCAGAGAATCAGAGTTGAATGATGAACTTAGCTGAGTGAATAATCTAGGTTACTTGATTGTAGATCGTCGAAGAGGATGCGGGGGCGGGGTCAGGGGTAGGTCATTTGTACAAATTCATATGAATTAGCAACCTCATAAAATGTGTACGAATTGCTGTGAGATCTGATTGGATATTTCCTACTGACACTCTACAGCAAAAGATATAAATAACTCGCTTAAAAACATTTCTTTGGGGCTAAAATACTAGCTAATACTAAGACTTTTGCACAGTACTGTATATATATAATTGTTTTTTTGTTTTTTTTATGTAACAATGCAGAAATTAATCTGTGATGGGTACGTTTAGTGGTAAGGGAACCGAATATAAAGTTTGTACAGTATAAAACCATCATATCTATGGAAAGTTCCCATAAAACATGAAAACCCAACACACCCATCCCACTACTGAAAATTACATACAGTATTTCTTTGACTAGGAAAAACTGCCCAGCTAAAACTGTGGTCACACCTGAATGAATTCATGTTTCTCATGGTCTTGAAAATTCAGTGTGCAGAGCTGTAATCTGTAATACATAATTTCCAAATATAGCTTTGATGAAATTACTAATTTTATTTTTATAGTTTAGCTGCTCATAGCACTCAAATCAACTGGAAATTGATGTTTAAATAAGCTCAGATCTTGCACTTCTCTGAGATACTTAAAAGTGTCAATGAAACAAGAGTTAAGAAGCAGGGAAAAAACTAAAGATGTCTCATTAATTTCGCCTGCCTTTTTTCTTCTCTCTCACTCACTCTTTCTGCTCCTGAAGCTTAAACCCGCCTCCTGTTTCATTAGCAGGACCTGCCCTATAAATACTCTCTTTTGGCAGAGAAACGTACTTAGTGCCCACAGAAAACCTCTCCTTCACACAGCTAAGAGTGCCCAGAGCTGCCAGTCATGAAGGAGCTAAAGAGCAAGGCGTTCTGGAGGGCTGTTTTGGCTGAGCTGGTCGGCATGACCCTCTTCATCTTCCTGAGCATTACAGCTGCAGTTGGAAACACCAACAATGACAAACCAGATCAGGAGGTCAAGGTGGCACTTGCATTCGGGTTGTCCATTGCCACTCTTGCCCAAAGCCTCGGTCACATCAGTGGAGCTCACCTGAATCCAGCTGTGACGCTGGGCTTGCTGGCCAGCTGTCAGATCAGCTTGCTGAAGGCTGTGATGTATATCGTGGCCCAGATGTTCGGTGCAGCGTTGGCGAGTGGCATCGTGTATGGCGTCACGAAAGGGGACACCCTGGGGTTGAACACGGTGAGTGAGTGGATCCTTCTTATCTCTGCTAAGTCACCTGTTCTTCTCTTCCTTCCCTTCCTTTCTACAGTCCCTGTTCAGTTCACTTACAACTTTGAACTGTCTTTACTGGAATAAGCCAAGTCTAGAAATGGATTAAATTTGTTATAATTTCATGGATTAATAAATAGTTACAAGGAAAGGACGACAGATTTTGAATTTTGGGTAACACTTTATTTTATAGTGTCCTTGTTACATATTACATGTACTTACCATAGTAATAACAGTAAATGATGCATAATTACATGCAACTAATCCTCAACCAAATCCTAACCCCAAAATGTACTGTTATTGCTATGGTAAGTGCATGTAATATGCAACAAGGACACTGTAAAATAAAGTGTTACCCAAAATTCTAAATGTGTCCTTCTTTCCTTGTAACTATTTGTAATAAACTATTTGTAACTTGTAAATGCATAATTTACGGTTATTGCAATGGTAAGTACATGTAACATTTGTAACAATGACACTAGGTAAAAATATAGTGTTACCTAAATTTGTTTTTTACTGTTTTAAGTCAAGTCAATATTATGAACAAATCATTATGGGTTAATCCAACAGAAGTCATTTTAAGGTTCAAATAACAAAAACAAAACAAAAAAAATTCTGTATACTGAAAGTAATTTACTACTCTGGTTTAAATTACAGTATATATTAAAATGTTAGAAATGTACTTAATAACAGTCAGTAAACAGAGAAACCCACACGTTAGAATCCGTCACTATGAATGGGCGTGTGGGCAGACAAGATCTGATGATAAACTTATCATGCCTGTTCAGAGGCAGTGTTCTTTCTAGTGAATATACTTTCTGAACATTTCAAGAAGGCGTAATGTACTTCTTTGCTTTGCTAAAGCTGCTGGCTGTCAATGTCATGTTGTTATTGCTGAGTGACATCAGAGCGCTGTCCTCTGACCTAAAAACTATTTCTAACTCAATTACATCTTGCTTATACATCATAAAATGAGTCTCTGAGTGTTTCTTCTGCTTTACGTTATATATATATATATATATATATATATATATATATATATATATATATATATATATATATATATATATATATATATATAAATATATATATATAGTAGTTAACATTTGAAGTGGATCATAACCTCTCATCAAAGTTATACATGAATTTTGAACAATACCCGGTCTTGTCTTAGGACAAATTTGATGAACCTTTTTGATCCACTTCAAATGTTGACTACTGTAGTTGTGATGTCCATGCATTCAAATAAACTTTTACTACATAAATACTATATATATGTATATACTATATATATATATATATATATATATATATATATATATATATATATATATATATATCATTATATTATTTTATAAAAAAAAAATTATATATATACATTTTTTTTACTACAGATCAACAGCGATATCTCTGCAGGTCAAGGTGTTGGTATTGAACTCTTCGCTACCTTCCAGCTAGTGTTGTGTGTCTTAGCAACCACAGACAAAAGAAGGCGGGATGTGTCAGGCTCCGCCCCTCTGGCCATCGGCCTCAGCGTTTGCCTGGGACATTTGACAGCCGTGAGTAATTAGCATTCAGACATCTACTGCTACTTTTTCTTTGAATGAGCATTCCTGTAACTGTTGTAAATATTGCCAGGGTTACCATATGAATATATAAAGCAACACAAACAGAGCAATGTTTAGCTATGTAAATCAGTTTCTGCTTTAGGAAAAATTAAAATAAAGTAGCCCAACCGATTAAAAAATTTGCGCTCAATCTCCCATGACCCCCAATATTGTCTCCATCCTCTTTTGTGTGTCTTTGTGCAGATCAGTTTCACGGGATGTGGAATCAATCCAGCTCGATCCTTTGGTCCGGCAGTAATTCTGAGAGATTTTACCAACCACTGGGTAAAATTACATTTCTGTTCTCACCTTTGCAAATTAATACATGCTATCTGAACATATCTAGAGAATGCAGATGTTAATTGTAAACCTTTCAGGATCTTATCAGAAGACAGAATCAGCTAATGTTGAACTTTTATAGTTAATGAGTAACAATGATATTGTTTTAGATGAATGCCTAGTCAAGAATAATCTATAGTTAACTTAGTTTTAACTTAGTCATGTTTGTGTATTGTTTGCTAAAGGTTTCTTAGTGTACTCAGGGTCGCAGATAGCACATGTTCATGGCAGAGATGACTATTTAAAGTGCATGTTTTCATCCGGTATTTTACCTCAGATGTAGAGAGTTTGCTCATTTGCTATATAATGTTGAATAGAAATGTCTTTTAAGATGTTTATCAGATGTGTATGTGCTTCCTAGGGTTAGTGAACAAACTGCTTACCTGAAGTATGATTGGTACGGACATGAATGATACCTTAAAATTTGTGGCTTGTTGAGAAGAGATGTGCTATTAAGAAAATCTGATTACAAGTGAAGTCAAGTTACCTTTATTTATATAGCGCTTCATACATTACAGATTGTTTCAAAGCAGCTTTACAGTGAGAACAGGAAAATAATGCATTTCGACTTGTTCAGCTGAAGTTAGTTCAGTGTTGATTCAGTTCCATTGAGAAGATCATCAATTACTAAATTAGTCATTTCATCTATAAAGCAGTTCTACAAAAAAGATGTCATCGTCCAGCTCAGTTCATTTCTCATACAACAGTGCCAGTGCAGTCAGATCAATAATATCGTTGAATATTAAGTTTCCTCAACTAAGCAAGCCAAAGGCGACAGTGGCAAGGAACCAAAACTCCATCAGTGACAGAATGGAGGAAAAAACCTTGGGAGAAACCAGACTCAGTCGCTCAATTATCCTCTGGCCAACGTATGAACAGTGTATAATTATGACTCAGGCTGCATTACTGATTACACTGCATACTTACATTTGAGTTGAACTTGAGTCATATTTGGGAACCAAAATAACAAGGATATGCAACCAATCTCTAGCATTGACAACAAATCAGAAGAAGCGTAGCACTGGCAAGCACCCTCAGATGTTGTTTATATGATATTACCATGAGATGTCCTTCCATAAACGCAAATATTTTTATACTGTTCCTAAAGGATGTTTGAAATGATTTCTTCACTGTTTTCAGGTGTATTGGGTCGGCCCTATGTGTGGAGGTGTGGCAGCCGCTCTGGTCTATGACTTTCTGCTCTTCCCTAAACTGGACGACTTCCCTGAGCGCGTGAGAGTGCTGGTCTCCGGCCCAAACACAGACTATGAGGTCAACGGTACTGACGACCCCCCTGCTGTAGAGATGTCTTCAAAGTGATGCGATACTCGGCATATTTAGTGAATGATATTCCTCAAGACCACAAAATATCTGTAAATATGCCCTTTCTTCCCCTACAGGGAAATAGCATTCATTTTAAATTTACTATTGACAGTGTGGAGTTGCAAATGTAAAACCATTTATGTAGTTGCTCAAAAGGACAGTTGGCATTTTGTATTGACTGATTTGAGTTTTGTATTAATGTTTTTACTCTTATTTAGTGAAACAGTATGTACCTCAGGAAAATTATACAGTTTTTCACTATTTTTTTAAATTTCACATATAAGCTTTCAAAATTTAGATTCACTTTTTGTGAACTTTTTTTTCACTATGTATTGTATTATGTGTACACTATGATGTTGTTTTTTGTAATTAAACTTCAGGATGTTTAATCTAAAATATAAGATGTTTTTCTTCAAATTACTAATGAAAGTCAAATGACAAAAAGCTTAAATATTAGTTGAGATTTTCAATTTGAACTGAACATTTGCAATCAATCATCAATCAATCAAATATATCAATCTCGATAAGATTTTTTTGAATCAATAATGTATTTCTTGGGGTGTAATATTTTTTAACAAGCCTGCTGTGTTTTAAAATGTGAGCAACCATCACACAATCCTCTGACTGTAAAACAAAACTAAACCTAAGTGCAGTTAATTTTACAGATAGTGACAGAGATACAAAATAAACAGAACCAAACTTAGACTAAACTTGAACTATGAACCTGAACCATGATTATAGAAACTCACTGACAGTGAAAAAACTCAAACAAAACTCAACAAGGTGTAGGGAAACAAGAGGGCTGTAAATACAAGGGCTAACAAGACACCGGTGGGAACAATCAGGAAATCACAAAGAGGAAACAGGAAAAGGAACAGGAAATACAATTTCTACAAAATTAGAGACTAGAGACTACAAAACAAAACAAAAAAGCACAAAAGCACATTTCAATATCAAGTTTTTATATATATTTTTTAGTGTGCTATCTTAAACGTTTAACATTTAGCTTTCAATATATGTACTATAATTAGTCGATAACAAATGTTGTTTCTTTTACTGCTTATTCAAAAGTGCTAAATTAATTTTAAACAAATGCACATCTGTGGTGTATGGCAAGCTACACACCATACTGTTGAATATTGTGTGATTTCTAAGTCACCTTGAAAAGCATCTGCTGAATGATTTAGGCCTGGTTTCACAGACAGGGCTTAGGTTAAGCCAGGATTAGGCCTTAGTTAAATTAGGACATTTAGGTAGCTTTTATAAACGTGATGTCCTAATTTAACTAAGCAAAATGGCACAAGTGTGGTTTATGACTGTGAGTAGTGAGCAGATATAACTGGTTACTACAGAGCTCATTGATCATTGTTTTTGGCTGTCAAGATGAATAGAACATTTGTTTAGAGAAAACAGACTTTTGGCATCATGCATGAAAATGCAAAACCTGTTTCATAAAATAACCTTTAACTTTAACAGCTTGGTTTGGCTGTTTAAATGTATGATGCATTTGAAATCTCTTGCTTTTTTTGATTGCTGTCTTCTGGAAAATGGATGAAGGAATATACGAGGAGGTTAGAAAGTACATGCATTTGTTCAACTCTGGCCTAAAGGATTATAAAGAAGTGTAAAGGGGTTATAACTCTTAGCGGCAATGGAGATCGACCGACAGTGTTTGCGTACACGTCAAATGGAGTACACTTTGAAAGGCCATGTGTACGTGTAAAAAGAACAAAGTATACTTTGGGCTTTAAAGCCATGCCACCAAACCTGTCCCTAACTTTACCCGTATCCCACCTCAATAGCAGCAGAACTGTTTTGGGTGACACTTTATTTTACTGTGCCCTTGTTACACATAGTACATGTAGTTACTGTAATAATAACTATAAATTATGCATAATTACATGCAACTAACCCTAAATCAACCTCTCATCCTAACTCTAACCCTATAGTAAGTACATGTAGTTAATTATTATTACTTAGTACTTAAATGTGTAATTATACTGTAAAACAGACACCTTAAAATAACACTTTATTTTAAGGTGTCATTTTTACAGTGTAATTATATATTTAAGTACTGAGTAATAATAATTAATTACATGCACTTACTATAGGGTTAGGGTAGGATTAGGATTAGGTTGAGGGTTAGTTGCATGTAATTATGCATAATTTTCTGTTATTACTACGGTAAGTACATGTAACATATGTAACAAGGACACTGTAAAATAAAGTGTTACCAATAACGTGTAACCCTGTTTTGCAGTACAACATGAACACAGTAAGTACATTGTACCTAACTATTGATTGATTGATTGATTGATTGATTGATAAAGTATGAAAATGGGGGAGGGGTAATTTTCATGCCATAATGTCGCAATGCAAAAAATCTTAACATAATTTTGCAGATATGGTTTCTTATTTTATTTTATTTTCTTTTTGTTTGGATTTCGGAGTGAAATGTGACCTGGACATTTTTGTATGTGTGTTACATAAGCCATAGAGGGATATGAAACAGTGTGTGAGGCTACATGCTATTCCAAGGACGGTGTCTGAACAGCAGAGACAAAAATAACAATAATTTGTTAATTTTCCTATTTTTGGACACAAACACCAATTTGTATCTAGCAATATGAATCATTTATAAATAAGAATATCAATATTATACAAATTATGTAATTGTTCATCATTACATTGCTGATGTTGACTTTTAAGACCGTGTCCTAGTTTTATGGTCTGTGATATTGTTTGCAAGTGGTAATGATTTACCATGATTTTCTTTCATATTGGCTTTACTGAGAAGAGGAAAGCAAAGTGTTGTTTTTAAATCTCACTGTCAATATACAATATAATTAGATGGAAATATTACATACAGGTGCATAAGCCATCACATGCTTATGTAAAGGGTTTTAATGGACTATAGCTACCCCATGGATAACCCCTGGAAGCCCACCTCCCTCCTTTGTGCATCTTATCCTGTCTCGTATCCTGTTCCACACCAAGGAATGTCACATCTCTTTTCCATATTGTTCGAAATGTCATGTAGTAAACCAGTGTTGTGACAAGAGTGTCACGAATAAGTAGCCCAATAATAAATACATTTTCTGCATAATAAAAAACAATGTTGTATTCCAAATTTGAGTGCATACATTATAAATGAGTCTGAGACCACTTGTAATTTTTTTTATTTTTCTAATGTAATTTAGAGAGATATGTTTTCTTTGCAAATTATAAAAGTTGAATTGAAAATTAACATGAATTTGAGGATGTCTCAAAATAACAATAATAAAGCTGTAATAATCGGTCTAATTAACAGTATGGAAATCCACACCGCAGCTATAATGATAATGACAGAGGAACGATATGATTTTTCCAGCTGGTATAATAATTATAATACAAACATTGACAGCCAAGCAGAATCCATATGGGTTTAAAGGATTTAAATGCAGCACGCGCTTATATAAAGAGAAAGTTATTGTCCGTTGGTGTGGATGCTATAACAATATTTGTTATAGTTTTTGTTCATTCATAGTTGTTGTTATTGGTGTAAACAGGTCTTTAGCCCCTGCTGGTAGATGTCATAACTACAAACTCTGCGGGCAAAAGAATCTTTCTCCATTGATGGCTGTTTAAATCTAGCTGTGTATTCTGAATAAATAAACATTTTGCAACATAAAAATGATGATTATTTCATTATACTAATGATGATGTGATATTTTTAAATGCTTTTCCCTGTCTGCTGCCTTTGCCGTCACATCTCAGGATAGTCACTATACTTAAGGACTTGTGCTGCATTCCAGACAACTTCAAATTTTTCCCAACCTCCTACTTGAGAATAAAAATAAACCTTACCCCTTCATGAGGCGTCACTTGACTTTATGGTGGCGAACAACGAGCATAGCGAGCTGGTTTGTACAACAGTGTAATCCTGCAATAGGTTAATATTTTCAAGAGGGTTACCATTCGTTATGTTTAGTGTTATGTGTTGGACAGGAGAATATCAATTCAATTTAAATAATTTAAATAATGAATCATTCCTGAAAGTTAATAATACAAATACAGAATTGAAAAGTAAAAGTGTCCTAGGACTGGGGTTTTGCAGGATTATGCGAATCGGTTTGTGTGGAATATAAAAATACAGGAATTTGAAAACTATTACCATACTGGTCGTTAATACCATTATATTTGACATTAGATGGTTTAAACGTTTTGGATAACAAATGACATGTACTAATTTTGTGACAATATGAACATTGCTTATATTTATGATTTTGCTATAATTGGCAGAACATGAAATGGCCCCATCTTGTGGTGTGATTGACTGGAACGCACTGAGATTGAAAGTGGGACATTTCTCCTTGGATATTCCCACTTCTGACTTTGATTTGGTGCCACCAGTCAATCAGTGTTGTCACTTCCATCACAACCAACAATATTGCCATACTACAATTTGATCAAAAGTTTGTTTAGGTTACCAAGGAGATAAAGATAATAGTGTTAGTGAAGAGCATGCTTGATAAATGTGATATGCAAGGGTAAATAACTCAAGTATTTCAAGCACAATTCAAGTATTTTGTACACAATCTCCTATCAGGCTGTAATTTTGTCATATCAGTGATCATATAATTTCATTGTGTATTGAAGAAGGTTGTTTACACCACACTCTCTGATCTTGTATGTTGCCCCGTTTTGATAACATCAAGTACATCAAGTATTCAGTTTAAAAAGTTCAGTTTAGGAAACAAACACTTGTTGTAAAAGGATTCTGACATTTTATTAAAAAAATACTTAAAATGGCATTTCCACCGCCATAATTTCTACCACAGAATACATTTGAAATCATGGTGGAAATATTTGTGTTGTTTCAGAAAAAAATAAAATAATTCAAGTGTGATTTTAGAAATTTTATTTTCTAAAAGTCCACGTTATCAAAAGTGTCCATAACAGTTTTGAAGAAGTCAACAATTTGATGTAGAAATATAATTGTCTTTAAAAGTGTATTATAACTTTATAATTATGAAAACTCTCTTATGTGCAATTTAAATTAATTGTTAATTGATACAAATGTTTAATTGGTACAAATCAGTTGTTCATTTTAACCTTTAATATTATAATAGGCCTAATGTACCAACTGACAGAATTCTCTCTACTCTGTAGTTTACAACATTAATTGAGACAAATTTTTTTTGACATGAATTGTACATGATAGACAGTATATCTAAATTAATCAATATCAAATCAAACTGAATAAAGATCGGAATTAACCCTTAGATTGTGTTCGGTCATTTTAACCCAAAGAGGATTTTCTTATCCCCAAAAATGCTAGTTAACGTTATCACATTGGACTAAAACTTACTGATTTTACTCACCCAGGGTATAAGTACTTCTCCCACATTTTTTGAGAACTTTTGTACATTTTTGTGATTTCCCCTTGTTACACTTGAGATGGTCAAAAATGACCATCCAACAAAATATTGCTTTTAAATCTCTCATTACCCTATATTATCATCAAATGTTGGATTTCAATCTTTTTGTCAACTTGTTTTCATTCAATTAGGACAGTTTTTGTATTTCTTTTCGGATCTGATTGATCGTAGCCCTCTTTTATCATGAGCTTATGCACCTACATTTTGGCAATATTAAATACAATTAAAAAATATTCTGTAATTTAGCACACTAGTGGGCTTTAATGTAGGAAGTTTGTTTTGAAATGCTACAATATTGAACAAAGTCAACACTTGTGGTGTTCCCAATGACCAGCCCACAAACAAAATTGCGTAAAAATCTCTCGTTATGCTATATTGTTGTAATACACACACACACACACACACACACACACACACACACACACACACACACACACACACACACACAGTTTGGACTTTGTTTTCAGTTTGCACAGTTTCTCTTAGTTTATTGTCATGGTTATTAATTGATTAGACATTTAGTTCAGCTGTGTTCACCCATTATCACTAGTATTTCAGTTCTCTCTGTTTCTGTTTGTCTTGCCTCATTAATGCTATGTAGATGTTTCCTGTGTTCCTGTTGCCTGAGACTTATATCAAAATACTCCCGTTTCTTCATCTTCGTGTTCGAGTTCACTACATATCATGACAATTATCACCAAATATTGAATTCAATCTTTTTTGTCAACTTGTTTTCTTTCAATTAGGACAGGTTTTGTATTTAATTTTAAAAACTTACTGATTGTAGGCCTCTGTTACGATCTGCTCCGAGACTCGAAGGTAAAGATCCAAACGCAGCTTTATTTAGGGGTAATCCAAAGAACAAGCAATAGGTCATACACTGGAAGGCAGTCCAAACAAACAAACAAACAAAACAGGCAGGGACCAGAGGCAAGAGAGTAATCCAGGGACCAGAGGCAAGAGAGTAATCCAGGGAACAGGGCAAGATATCCAAAAACCAAGAGACACAAAACCAGGGAAAAACGCTCAGAAGTGCAGTGCAACAACATACAAAACTTCGCAGTGAGTGATGGGGTGAACCAGGCTTATATGGGGTGAACTAAACAAGAAGATGAGATACAGGTGAATGTGATAATGAGTGCTGATGAGTCCAGGCAGAGAATGATGGGAGATGTAGTCTGTGAGTGAACATGAGAGTCAGGTGTGGAGTGCCCTCTGGTGGCTCTCAAGGGCACTCCAGCTGGGGCACTCCAGCTGGTTATCGTTACATAGCCCCTCCCCAAAGAGCGGATTCCAGACGCTCCAAAACTGTCCAGGTGGAAGGTGGCCCGGAGGCGGATCCGGGGGCGGGATGGAGGGCCAGGTCCGTGGAGCGGAAGAGGACCTTGAGACTGCGGTAATATGGGAGGCCAGGACGGAGCAGGCAGTGCAGACGACCAGGGCGGAGCAGGCGGCCAGGGCGGAGCAGGCTATGCAGGCGGCCAGGGAGGAGACGACCCTTCAGGCGGCCAGGTAGGAGACGACCCTTCAGGCGGCCAGGGAGACGACCATGGCACAGGAACAGACACCGGCTCAGGAACAGACACCGGCTCAGGAACAGACACCGGCTCAGGAACAGACACCGGCTCAGGAACAGACACCGGCTCAGCGGCGGTCATCTTTTCCGAAGACACTGGCTCGGCGGAGACCATCTTGTCCTGAGACACTGGCTCGGCGGCGACCATCTTGTCCTGAGACACTGGCTCGGCGGAGACCATCTTGTCCTGAGACACTGGCTCGGAGGAGACCATCTTGTCCGAAGACACAGGCGTGGTTTCAGCCATCTTGTCCGAAGACACAGGCGTGAAGTCGGCCATCTTGTCCGAAGACACAGCCGTGGAGTCGGCCATCTTGTCCGAAGACACAGGCGTGGAGTCGGCCATCTTGTCCGAAGACACAGACGCAGAAAGAGGAAGAGGAACAGATTCAGGCTCAGTATCAGGATCAGATTCAGGCTCAGGAACAGATTCAGTCTCGGCGGGACGAGACTCTTGACGGTCGGACGTGACGTGAAGCTCAGTCTCTGGATCGGCAGAAGTGACGTGAAGCTCAGTCTCTGGATCGGCAGAAGTGACGTGAAGCTCAGTCTCTGGATCGGCAGAAGTGACGTGAACAGTCTCTGGCTCGGCAGAAGTGACGTGAACAGTCTCTGGCTCAGGATCAGCGCGCTCTGAGCTTGACGGGACCATCGGCGAGGGCTTTGAGCTGGGTAGGACCAGCGGCGAAGAGGACTCTGAGCTGGTTAGGACCAGCGATGAAGAGGGCTTTGAGCTGGAAAGGACCAGCGATGAAGAGGGCTCTGAACTGGACGGAACCAGCGGCGAAGAGGGCTCTGAGCTGGGCAGGACCAGCGGCGAAGAGGGCTCTGAGCTGAACGGAACCAGCGATGAAGAGGGCTCTGTGCTGGGCAGGACCAGCGGCAAAGAGGGCTCTGTGCTGGACGGGACCAGCGGTGAAGAAGGCTCTGTGCTGGACGGGACCAGCGGTGAAGAAGGCTCTGTGCTGGACGGACCAGCGGTGAAGACTCTAGCTTGGCGGGCATGTCGCTTGCTGTCTCAGGCGCGGCGGGCATGACGCTCTCAGTCTCAGGGACGGCGGGCATGACGCATACTGCCTTGGCTTCGGCAGATCTGGCGTGAAGTGCGGGCTCGGCTGGACTGGCGTGAAGTGCAGGCTCGGCTGGACTGGCATGAAGTGCAGGCTCGGCTGGACTGGCGTGAAGCGCAGGCTCGGCAGGACTGGCGTGAAGTGCAGGCTCGGCAGGGCTGACGTGAAGAAGCTCTGGCTCGGCAGGGCAGACGTGAAGAAGCTCTGGCTCGGCAGGGCAGACGTGAAGAAGCTCTGGCTCGGCAGGGCTGACGTGAAGAAGCTCAGGCTCGGCAGGGCTGACGTGAAGCGCAGGCTTGGCAGGGCGGTTACATTCATCCACTGCGACTCCCACAGTGAATTCAGAGCCACTCAGCTGTAATGCTAAGTCTATATAATGTTCAAGAGTCCAGTTAGGGTTATGCAATGGCATTACAGAGCTAAGCGGCTCAGATAGTCCTCCACGAAAAAAGATCATCAGACATAGTTTGTCCATACGGGTCAAGTGAGCCAGCTCTAAAAAGTCCATCACAAAGTCCTTGATGGGTCGATCTCCTTGACGGAGACGCATAATTTGTGCTGCTGGATTCATTGTTGGGTCTGGGTCTTACTTGGCTGCTGGATCTGTGACGGCGAAGTTTTCTGTTACGATCTGCTCCGAGACTCGAAGGTAAAGATCCAAACGCAGCTTTATTTAGGGGTAATCCAAAGAACAAGCAATAGGTCATACACTGGAAGGCAGTCCAAACAAACAAACAAACAAACAAACAAACAAAACAGGCAGGGACCAGAGGCAAGAGAGTAATCCAGGGACCAGAGGCAAGAGAGTAATCCAGGGAACAGGGCAAGATATCCAAAAACCAAGAGACACAAAACCAGGGAAAAACGCTCAGAAGTGCAGTGCAACAACATACAAAACTTCGCAGTGAGTGATGGGGTGAACCAGGCTTATATGGGGTGAACTAAACAAGAAGATGAGATACAGGTGAATGTGATAATGAGTGCTGATGAGTCCAGGCAGAGAATGATGGGAGATGTAGTCTGTGAGTGAACATGAGAGTCAGGTGTGGAGTGCCCTCTGGTGGCTCTCAATGGCACTCCAGCTGGGGCACTCCAGCTGGTTATCGTTACAGCCTCATTGATCTGAGCTTATATTGGTCAAAAAGGACCATCCATTGAAAATGAACAGGCATATAGGATCGAAAATAAGAGGAACTAAGATAAGAAAATAAGAAGAAAATAATAGGAATATTTACTTACAGTATGTCAATTCTAAGAATTACATAATTTTACTCTTAATCCTAAATGTAAGAACAAGTGTAATTTATAAAGGTTCCTATAAGCAGGGTTTGAAATTAACATTTTCAATTCCCAGCCAATTTTGCAACAAAATTTTTAAGTTACGGCCATTCAGAACTTCTACTAGCCAAAAAACCCCCCAAAAAAAACAGATTAACTACGTCACAGTGTCACCATCACTGTCATCGTCACTGTCATTGTAATCATCAGTGTCACTGTCATCGTCTGCACTATAGTTCCCAGCATCATCCTTGGCCCACACCTGCACCTCCTCTACCATTACCCGCACCTGCCAGTCATCATCATCATTGTCTTCAGCTGTTGTCTCGTTATCTTCTGTGTATTTAGTTCCTGCTTGTTTCCTGTGTCATTGATGGTTATTGTTTGTGCCTTGCACGCTGTCTAACCTAATGGTGTATTCTGAGTCACTTATTAAAAGAATCCTTGTTACTTTTCTATATTCATCGTCTTCATTGGATCTTAACCGTGACAGAATAACCGACCTAACTACCAAATGGATCCTGCAGTTCTTCTGATTCTCCTGAAGCAGGACCAGCTCTCTCTCGAGGCCCACACCACGGCTTTTCTCGACCTGGCGTGCCTTACCTCCTGACCTTTCATTGAGTGTATTTTTTTACACAGGTCTCAATGGGGAGACGAAGGCACGCCTACCTGGTGTGGGACCTCAAGAGAACTTCGGGGCCTTCGTTGAGTGGGTATTATTCCACTGTGGTTCTCAGTTCACCATCAGCCCTTCCAACAGTGATGAACTTGAGACCACCCTTCCTGAGTCCCCTGTTCCTATCCTAGTCCAGAAACAAGAGAATCTTCACGTCATGTCTACCGAGCCTGAGAATCTTCACGTCAGGTCTACCGAGCCTGAGCTGCAAGTCAGGTCTACTGAGCCTGAGAATCTTCACGTTATTTCTACCGAGCCTGAGTTTCTTCACATCTTGTCTACTGATCCTGAGCAGCACGTCAGGTCTACCGATCCTGAGAATGTTCACGTCAGGTCTACCGAGCCTGAGAATGTTCACGTCATGTCTATCGAGCCTGAGCTGCATGTCATGTCAACCGAGCCTGAGAATCTTCACGTTATGTCTACCGAGCCTGAGTTTCTTCACGTCTTGTCTACTGAGCCTGAGCAGTACGTCATGTCTACCGAGCCTGAGCATCTTCACGTCATGTCTGCCGAGCCTGAGCATCTTCACATCAGTCCTGCCGAGCCTGCGCTTCACGTCAGTCCTGTCGAGCCTGCGCTTCACGTCATGCCTGCCGAGCCAGAGACTCTTCACACCTGGTCAGATGATGATGGCCGCATGATGGCAGATGATGAACCCTCTAAGCCTGCCACTGAGCCTGTCCTCGAGACTAAGCCCCTTATTCTGCCCAAGAAATTTTTTTTGGGTGGGGGCTATAGGTCTCCGCTATGGCCGTCCGAAGGGAAGTCTCCGCCCTGGCCTTCTGCTTAGCCTGACCCGCCCTGATCTCCTGAACTGCCGGTACCGTCCTGGAGTCTTCAGTCCTTGTTCACCCGTTCACCCCCCTGTGGAAGACTCCAGGATGCCCACCCCTCCTCCCTAGTTTTGCCATCTGCGGCGCGAGGTCGCACCTGCCTGGAGGGGGGAGTACCGTCACTATCACTGTCATTGTAATCATCACTGTCACTGTCTTCATCATTGTCTGCACTACAGTTCCCAGCATCCTCCTTGGCCCACACCTGCACCTCCTCTACCATTTCCCGCACCTGCCAGTCATCATCGTCATCACTGTCTTCAGCTGTTGTCTCGTTATCTTCTGTGTATTTAGTTCCTGCTTGTTTCCGGTGTCATTGTTGGTTATTGTTTGTGCCTTGCACGCTGTCTAACCTAATGGTGTATTCTGAGTTACTTATTAAAAGAATCTTTTGAAAGTTACTTTTCTATATTCATCGTCTTCATTGGATCTTAACCGTGACACACAGCTTATATATTATAAAATTTGGATTTCATACATTCATTTCTTATTCAAACAAAATCCTGTCATCCAGCCATCTCCTTTCCTCTTTCATCCTCATCCTTTTCACAAATTTAATTTGTAAAATAACAATGTCTTTTCTTTTAACCAAATGCTTTTTAATCTTCGCTATTGCTTCAATGCAAATGAACAAACACGCCGTTATTTGTTGCGTAGTGATGTATATGTTCAAGTAAGCCAGAAATGTGCAGATTCTGCTTAATATGCTGTTGGTGGGTGTTAATTTCAAACCCTGTTCCTAAATGTTAAGACTAGGTCTCGGCTTATAAATTATGGTAACACTTTACAATAACAGTACATGAATAATCATGTACTAATACCTGAATTAACCAGGCTAACATGAAGACAGTTCTCCCTCACTTCCATCAGTATGTGGATTTTGCTACCAGGGGCATGAACAGACTGGATCTAGCCTACACTAACATCAAGAAAGCATTTAAGGCAGTCCCCCGCCCCCACATCGGCTCCTCCGACCACCTCTCTGTAATGCTTATTCCTGCATACAGGCCACTGCTTATCAGGAAAAAAACAACTGTGAACCAGGTGAGGGTCTGGCCTGAGGCATTACAAAACTGCTTTGACTGCACTGATTGAGATATGTTTAAGGGGGCTGCGACCGACAATCAACACATCAATGTGGTGGAGTATGCTGTGTCTTGTGTCCGAGTATATTCAGAAGTGCATGGAGGATGTATATGTCTCCAAGAACATAACCACATGAGCCAATCAGAAGCCCTGGATAACCGGCGAGGTACATGCAAAGCTAAAGGCACGAAATGCTGCGTTCAAAGCTGGTGACATGGTGGTGCTCAGAACAGTTAGAGCCAACATGAACAGTGCCATTGGGTCTGCAAAACATGCCCATAGCCAGAAAATACAGGGTTTCTTTGGCAACCCTACGAACACCAAGAGCATGTGGCAGGGTATACAGAATGTCACAGAATATAAGGCTGCTCCACCACCCTGTGAGGACAACACACGCTTTCTCAACACAATATTTTGGATGGTTTGAGGCACTAAACAACTCAGTCTTAACACAGCTGACGTCCAGGGGACCCTGAAAAATGTCAACGCTCAGAAGTTGACGGGCCCTGACAACATCCCAGGACAGGGGCTTAAGGAATGCGCTGATCAGCTGGCTCCTGTCCTCACAGACATCTCGCTGAATCAAACTGTTGTTCCATCATGTTTCAAGACTGCTACCATAATACCAGTGCCCAAAAAAATGCACAATTACATGCCTCAATGATTATTGTCCTGTTGCACTCACTCCTATACTGATGAAGTGCTTTGAGAGGCTGGTAAAGAACCATATCAGGTCCTTTACCAGCAATCACCTTTCCTTTACCATCAATCACCTTGTATCTTGTATTTATTCATGATGAGTTTTAGTTATGAATTTATGAGTCGTTTTAACCGGACCTTAGTATCTAATTTCGTTCCAGCTCATGTGTCATGTTTTGGAATGACAATAAAATTCTCTTGATATCATCTCTAAACTCCCCCCCCACATTTGACCCTTTCGAGTTTGCTTATTGCAGATTGTTTCAAAGCAGTTTTACAGTGATATTAGGAAAATAAAATAACAGAGATTGTTTTGGCTTTACAGCAGCTCTAGACTAAAGTTATTGTCCTGCTTAAGTTAGTTTTGATTGATTCACTTCCGTTGCAAAGATAATAATAATAATAATAATAATAATAATAAGTTTTATTTATATAGCGCCTTTCCAGAGCTCAAGGACACTTTACAATAACAAACAACAATAAAGGCAGTTGACAAAGACAGCAGACAGAACAACAGTAGGCAGTTGAGAGTGCAAGTACAGTAAGTGAAAAATGGGTAGATGGGGCGGCAACCAGCAGAATACAAACAGATATAACTTAGAGAAAAAAAAAAATAATAATAATAATTAAGAATTATAACATTCAGAAAATAGGTGAGTTTTGAGCATGGATTTGAATTCAGAGATAGTGTCAACAGAACAGAGTGATCGGGGGAGAGAGTTCCACATTTTGGGCGCAACAACACTGAATGATCTGCCCCCCATTGAAGCAAGGCGATGCCGAGGGACGACGAGAAGGCTAGAATCAGCGGATCGTAAAGAGCGAGTCGGGGTGTAGGGGAGAAGCAGGTTACAGAGATAGGGGGGAGCCAGGCCGTGCAGAGACTTAAAAGTGAGAAGGAGAATTTTGAATTTGATACGGTAAGCCACAGGAAGCCAGTGAAGATCATGCAGAATTGGAGAAATATGTGCAGAACGCTTGGTGTGGGTGAGTAGTCTGGCAGCAGAGTTTTGAATGTATTGTAATTTGGAAATGGAGCTAGCTGATAGGCCAATGAAAAGTGCATTGCAGTAATCGAGACGTGAGGTGACAAATGCATGGATGACAGTTTCAGCATCTGAGATACTGATAAAGGGACGGAGCTGAGCGATACGACGTAGATGAAAGAATGCCAATTTAGTGATAGAATTAATGTGAGAGTGGAAAGATAGAGTGGAATCGAAAATTACACCAAGATTTTTAATAGTACTAGAAGAAAGATCATTAGTTATTAACGTAGGGGCCGCTTACACAACACCGTTCTAACAGAAAACCCTCAACACGGTCTGGCCCACTTATTCGCATAACAACAGTGCCTGGTGGCTCGAGAACGCAAACCTTGAAAAAGGTTCCAAGGTGCAAGCGTTGAACATTTTTGAAAAACGTTATCATCTCCGCGTAAACTTCAAAAACGCGAATCTGTGAAAACGCTGACAGCATGCACATGCATATTATGTGTTTAGTCTATAGGTATGCACGTTTGAATGTGTGCAGGCGTCATGAACGCATTAACTAATTGTTCCGCATTTGTCATTGAAAACACATGTCGTAATTTAGATATATTTTTGAGATGGAAGAATGCGGTTTTACAGATACTAGAAACTTGACTTTCAAATGAAAGATTGGTATCAAAGAGCACACCCAGGTTCCTAACCGACGTCGAAGACTCGATAGAGCGGCCATCAAGTGTTAGACAGTATTCTAGGTTATTACGTGAGGACGTTTTTTGTTAATTTTGTTTTTTGTTAATTTTGTGAATTGGTAAGTTTCATCAGGGCGTGAAGAAATATAGAGCTGAGTATCATCAGCATAACAGTGAAAACTAATGCCATGCTTCCTAATGATATATCCTAAGGGTAGCATGTATAGAGTGAACAGCAACAGTCCTAGTACTGAGCCTTGTGGTACTCCATATTGAACTTGTGATCGATAAGACTTCTCTTCATTTACTGCTACAAACTGATAATGGTCAGATAAGTATGATTTAAACCATGCTAATGCAATTCCACTAATGCCAACATAATTTGAGTCTATTTAAAAGAATGTTGTGGTCAATGGAATAAAATGCAGCAATAAGATTGAGTAACACTAATAGAGGGATACAACCACGATCGGATGATAAGAGCAAATCATTTGTGACTCTAATGAGAGCCGTCTCGGTACTATGGTATTGTCGCGAATCACACACAAAAGAGAGAGATCCAAGTGCAGTTAATTTATTGGGGTAATCCATACTCACAATCAGTTCAGGCAAATGGTCAAAATCCAATAAGTCAATCCAAGAACATAAAACACGAACAAGAACAGGCAGCAAACAGGAACAGAAGTGTGAGGACATTAAACAAGGACTCCGTGACAAACACTGAAACTGACAGGGTATATATACACAAGTGCTAAACGAGGTGACGAGAAACAGCTGAACACAATGAACACTCAGTGACAGACAGGATCATGGGAAATGTAGTAACAGAGTGTAGGACACCGTGCGGGAAGAGGACCTCTAGTGGACACCCAGGGAACACAAACCAGAACTGTGACAGGTATGGTCTAAATCCTGACTGGAAATACCATTTCTTTCTAAAAAGGAACATAGTTGTGAGGATACTGCCTTTTCTAGTATCTTTGACAGAAAAGGTAGATTCGAGATCGGCCTGTAATTGACTAATTCTGTAGGATCAAGTTGCGTTTTTTAACAAGCGGTTTAATAATAGCCAGCTTAAAAGTTTTTGATACGTATCGTAATGACAAAGATGAATTAATGATATTAAGTTGAGGATCAATGACCCCTGGAAGCATCTCTTTCAATAGTTTGACGATTTAGACTATTCTTCCTCTCCTATAGCAATGAATTAATACAATTTTTCCTCAGGGAGACTACAATGCACTGCCTGATGCAATACTGTAGTAGACGGTTGCATAGTTATAATTTTTTATTTTCTCCTTAATATTATCAATCTTGTAAGTAAAGTTCATAAGGTCATTACTACTGTGATGTTTGGAAATGTCTGGGGTTAAAGCTTTATTTCTCGTTAATTTAGCCACTGTTTCAAATAAATACCTAGGGTTGTGTTCGTTTTCTTCTAAGAGAGTCAAAAAATAAGCAGATCTAGCAGTTTTTACGGCCTTTATGTACGCAATCGTGCTCTCTCTCCATGAAATGCGAAAAAACTCTAGTTTTGTTTTCCTCCATTTTTCTGGCTGCTCTCTTAAGGGCCCGAGTGTGCTCATTGTACCACGGCGTTTTACTATTTTCTTTAATCTTCTTTTAGCGCAAAGGAGCAACTGTGTCTAAAATGCTGGAAAAGAGTGAGTTAAAAGTTTCTGTCGCAATATCGAGTTCTTCTAAGCTATCTGGTATGCTGAGGAGACGAAACTGATCAGTAATATTATTAACAAAACAATCTTAACTGGCAGAAGTGATAGGTCTAGTTATTTGTAACACAGAGTCGGCTTTACAGCCTTGCAGCCTTGCAGTGAGACTGGTGGACTGGTGCAACACAAATAACCTGCTTGTGAATGTCGACAAAACAAAGGAGATCATTGTTGACTTCAGGAGAAAACAGCACAGTCACACACCACTCCTCATCAACGACACTTCGGTGGAAGTAGTCAGTAGCACCAAGTTCCTGGCAGTGCAGATCACAGATAGTTTGACATGGACCCTCAACACAGGCTCTCTTGTAAGGAGAGCACAGCAGCATCTACTGTATACTTTTTGGGCCAGATGAGAAGAGCACAAATTCCTCCTCCCATCCTCAGCACTTTCTACAGAGGCACTATACAGGGCATACTGACCAGCTACATCTCTGTCTGGTTTGGGGACTGCAAAGCCACAGACAGGAAGTCTATGCAGAGAGTGGTGAGGACAGCAGAAAAGATCATCGGCTTTTCACTGCCTTCCACCCAAGACCTTGCACTCAAATACTGTCTGACCCAGGCCCACAACATTACAAAAGACTAGAGGTCGACCGATTCATCGGTTTTGCCGATATATTGGTGACGATAGTTGATTGGTGAAACTATCGCTATCATCAAAAATCCATACCGATAGTTTTTCCGGGTTGCGTCCATTGCTGCAGCAGCTGAGAATTGTGCACAGTCATTACATGAGAGCTGAGAAGAGACTGCTGGCATTATACAGAGTGAGAGCGCCCTCTAGAGGACAAATAACAAACTATCACTGGCTGAGTTGTTTATTGTAACACGTGAGGCTACACGCAGCACGAGAGAGAAAACGCTTCACGGAGAGCACTGACATATGAGGGTAAAAGAGTAGCAAAACTTGAGAACACGTAGATGTGAATTTGAGAACTTGTACAATAAATATTCGTACTTGTACGTGAACATTTACACTCACAGCTCCAATGTGAAAACCTGTAAAATAAAAATCTGAAGTTGAATGTTGAAATTTGCACTCGCAGACAATAGTCACAAACCTGTATTCTGAATTTGAAGCTGCAGACAAGTAGACACAAATGCGTTAAATGCTATTCACAGAAATACAATGACAGACACAAACTTATAATATAAGTAATATATATTTGCATTTAATCTTACATTCACTTTCGCAGCACAACCTCAATTAGGCACTTGCAACTTCTCAAATCTGTCACTGCAATTTCAAATTTTGCGCCTTGACTTTTGCTTTCGCGATATACTGTATTAGGTGTAAAACTAACTTGTGCACTTGCAACTCAGTGGTGGTGAAAGAGAAAGGGGGGCGGGAGCTGGAGGACTCAAAGGAGCCGTTTTATTGGTTGGTGCCTAGCCAATGAAATGGGATTTCTACTGTACGCGATGATGTCACGAAACCCACATCCTCGGGGACGCTCTGAAACGCTAACATGGCTTAATGCATTAGACTGATATTAAAACAAATAAATGATATTATCACAGTAAACACCATAGTAATAATGCATACTACAGAAAAGCAGATGAGCACTTACAGAGACAAATGGACACATTTTTCTATACAATTCTGACCCCAGAAATTTAATGGAATGGTTATTTTTGACATTTGACAACATATTGACATATTGAAAATAATAAATAATAAAAGTTGACCTAAACTACTCATCTTCCTCATCATCACTGAAGAGATCTTCTAAGTCTATTTCTTCCAGCACTTCATCCTCATCATTATGTTCATACTCTCCATCCTCTTCACCCACAGACAAGTTGTTGTTGTTGTTGGAATCAGCTAACTTGTCAAGAGCTGCCTGCTCTTCTGACTCTTCTTCTGGTCCAATTGTCCAAACAGGTTCCAACACCTCCCCCTCTCCTGTCTTCTCATAGCCCATGCCTGGATCATATGGTTTGGGGCTCCATTATTGCCTCATCTGCTCTCTTATAGCAGGCAACTCTGTAGTTGGCTCTCTGTACATGTGGGATGAGACAGACTTTGGGGGGTGGCAGGCGTTCCAGGTCTACTTTTGACTTTGAGTCCAGGACTTTGTCAGCACCAACCATTTTTCTCGGCATCTTGGCTCGTACTGCATCAACTGATGTCATCCATGCTGATGTCATCTGAGACCAGCCAGTCTGCACCAAGCTGCCTGAAAGCATTGTGGAGTTTAGGATTCTGCTGTAGCTTCTTCAGGGGATTCACCTTTCCTTTGCCTTTAAAAGCGCTGGCACAGTCCTCCCCAGTAAAGACACAGAATCCCAGCAGGGTGCTACAGTAGTCAGGGCCCAATGATTTGCCAACAATAGGCCGCTGTACGTGAGCTGTATCGTTCAGTTTCGTTCCACCAAGTGGGGCACTACTTTTTCTTTTGCTCAATATGTTCAACGTTAATAAAAGGTATCCAAGCTAAAAGTTCTCCACGCATTATCCTGCAGTTAATGAGAAATTGTAATTTATTGGCGCACTATATTGACTGCGTATTGAGACATATAAAACTGTTGAGCTAGATTTTCAACCAATCAGCATCGGAAATGTAAGTAGGTCACAGCCGAAATCAAGTCAATATCACTACGCACATGTAAACATGGAGGAGGACGTAAGCAGCGCATCTTCATCTGATAGCGGCGATCAAGCTCGATTAACACCCGTAAAGTGTATTCTTCATGTCAGAAAAGATGGTGGGAAAGGTCTGCAGCCCTTTACTGAAGTCCGATGGGAAAAAATCAAGCATAGGAATGGCTTAAAACGTCGGACACTACGGAGCTAACGTTAGCTATTGCTAATAAACATGTTGCCCTCCTGGACAAACCGGTCTCTGATGTCCCAACAACTAGTTTCACCCGGCCTGCTATCGGCGTTTTATAGACGCTTGACTTGTGTGCATGTGTGTATTGGGTAGATTTAGGGGTCGGGTTAGTGTGTGTGTGTGTGTGTGTGTGTGTGTGTGTGTGTGTGTGTGTGTGTGTGTGTGTGTGTGTGTGTGAGTGTGTGTGAGAGAGAGAGAGAGAGAGAGAGAGAGAGAGAGAGAGAGAGAGAGAGAGAGAGAGAGAGAGAGAGAGAGATAGGCCGCTGTCGGTAGCCTATAGAGGCCTAGAAATAGGGTTTCGTTCCACCAAGTATGGCACTACTTACTTTTTTAACATCAGAAATATATAGACATTCCTTAGGAAAAAGTTCTCCACACACAACCTTGCAGTTTTTGAGAAAAATTATGCTAAAGGTGCCCATTTTTAAAAAAAGGGAAAACATAGGGAATTTTGCACTTTCAAACCTGTTTATCATATAAACCCAAAAATGCCGAATTACCACTTGAAGTACAAAATAAACCAGTTTGAAATGTGTGATATACCTGAATCTATAGGGACAGTCAACATAAGATTATCAAGAAAACTTCTGTAGCATTAACATCCCAATTACTTCTCATTATGTTGTTCCAATTCAAAGGTAATATTTGAGGTAAAAATCTGAATAACAAATAGAATTAAGCCAAAATAAAATAATAACAGAGCTGCCAACTCTCACGCATTCACCGTGAGACTCACGCAATTGACACTTTTCACACACTCTCACGCCACACATCTATTTTCTCACGCACAGAAAAATCGCGAAGCAAAGAGGACGGTGAGACTGACAGACTTGACAGAGCAGGTTAGTTATGATATGAAAAAAATCTCAGCTCTCAGATTCTGTCAATTTTATTACGAAATTCAAACAATAAATACCGTTTTGGTGTTTGTAATTGATCCCTAGCGGCACGTGACCCGATCATCTCTACTAGCTAATAGTAAATAAACACGAATGAACAATGTTGAAAGAAACAGTACAGCTTACCGAAATGTATTATTCTTCATACATAATATCGACCAATCAATCAAACAAAGGGGTCAATAAAACAGCTGGAGAACAATTGTCACATAACATTTACCTCAGGAAAGCCATTTAATGACCATAATATAGACACGTTAGTTGGCTAGAAAGAGCTATAGAGAGTATTTTGCTAAATATGTGTACTATATTACATATTTATTATATTTGTACTTATATCATTAAATAAAGTTGTTATTATAATAAAAAACGCATTATATTTAAAGGTACCGTATGTAGGATTGTGGCCAAAACTGGTACTGCAATCACTTTAAAAATACTGTAGAGCCGTGTATCCCCTCCCCCTCCCCCCTGACTCGAGGTTGCCAGATAAGCTGCAGGATTCAGCAGAAACGTAGGCTGCTTCAATGAGCTTCCAATGGCAAGTGACGACGAGACGTACCCAGTAAGTTTTTTTTTCTGTTAATTGTGTTTATGCTTTATGAGAGATATTTTGATGAGTAATTACTTATTTAAAAAATGTACTAATTGTTGAGGTGCTGGGGCCATAATAGCTGAAGAGATAAGCGTTTTTGATTTGATATTTAATTTGATTTGATTTCTTTATTTTGAACATATAAATACAATTACAATTAAAAAAAAATCTGAGGAAAAAAAAAGGATAATAGTAAAACAAAACAAAAAACATATAGACTTAAACAACAAAATAATACTTCCTTATTTTTCAATACGAAAAAAAAAAAAACCTCGATTTACAAGTGTTAAAGTTTTTGTCATAAGTAGGCTAAAAACAGAATAAACATTTGCCACAGAAATTATAACACGGGACAAATTCAATATCACCAATGGCTATCACAGGGTTGTTTTCAGTCCCATCAGAAAATATTGTTAGAGTAACTAAATTACATTAGCAATGGTCATACAGGTCAACTTGCAGCATGTGTAACTTAGTCCACGATATACTGTACGTGATGAACGAATGACGAATAATTTTTTCTGAGGTAAAGTTAGGCTTCTGTCTCAATTACGTTTCAAATTGCCATAATGGGCGTGCTAATGTTTTCATCAGCGTCTCAGCATAATGACAGATAAACGGGCTCCTATAATGCATTGCAAATGCATACGTCCATGTGAGCTAACGTTACGTTGCTTGAACATGCATAACTTTGTTCGACTGTCATGAATATATAAAATGTCCATTGACATCCAGTACAAGTTAGCCAAGATGAATCTTACCTGTCTAGGAGAAAATTAGCAACGTTGGCGTCTGTGTTCAAGTTCTTCTCCGTTTTCAGCCGTCTCCATCTTTCAAAAGCATCTCCAATACAAATTCTGGTTTTATTTCGGACTTTGTCACAACGAATTTCTGAATTATAACGAGGTCTTTTTGATTTAGTAACGTTAGACATTTGTATCCGACTAGAGTTAGGGTAGGTTAGAGCAAAGCTGGCAACCCGGATCCAGAAACACTACTGACTTCGTGATTGGTAGATAGGTGGAGGGAGGCGCATCAGGCCAAAACACAAAATGACAACATCAACATCAGTTGAGGGCTGCAAGTCCACTTTTTAAATGACAATATCCTAGCCATACTACTGTTGTCAGTGATATAAGTATTTGAAATGAACATGATTTCTTAATGTCTAGTGACACATCAGGGCAATTTTATGATTAATTGAAATAGATTTCTTACATACAGCTCCTTTAATTTGAGTAAAATTAACGCCTATCTTGTGTACCTAATATTTATTCAAATGAGTCAATATTAAATCAAATCACAAGAATTGAATTGAAATCGTGAAATTTGTAAAAAAAAAAAAAAAAAAAACCTAGCTTACCAGAAATTGTACCATATAAACATTGTAACATGTTGTCACTAAACCTAATACAATTCAGTTTAGTTACTAAAATGTTTTGACAATCACAATACACTTCTTGTGATGCAAGTTTTTTTTGCAACATTTTTTTGCCATTCCTATGCTTGATTTTTTCCCATCGGACTTCAGTAAAGGGCTGCAGACCTTTCCCACCATCTTTTCCGACATGAAGAATACACTTTACGGGTGTTAATCGAGCTTGATCGCCGCTATCAGATGAAGATGCGCTGCTTACGTCCTCCTCCATGTTTACATGTGCGTAGTGATATTGACTTGATTTCAGCTGTGACCTACTTACATTTCCGATGCTGATTGGTTGAAAATCTAGCTCAACAGTTTTATATGTCTCAATACGCAGTCAATATAGTGCGCCAATAAATTACAATTTCTCATTAACTGCAGGATAATGCGTGGAGAACTTTTAGCTTGGATACCTTTTATTAACGTTGAACATATTGAGCAAAAGAAAAAGTAGTGCCCCACTTGGTGGAACGAAACCCTATTTCTAGGCCTCAGGAGTTGCTCAGTTTAGGAATAGGAACGTTGTCCCATTCTTGTCTAATACAGGCTTCTAGTTGCTCAACTGTCTTAGGTCTTCTTTGTTGCATCTTCCTCTTTATGATGCACCAAATGTTTTCTATGGGTGAAAGATCTGGACTGCAGGCTGGTCATTTCAGTACCCGGATCCTTCTTCTACGCAGCCATGATATTGTAATTGATGCAGTATATGGTCTGGCATCTGAACAACATGTTGTTCTAGAACTTGGATATACCTTTCAGCATTGATGGTGTCTTCCCAGATGTGTAAGCTGCCCATGCCACACGCACTCATGCAACCCCATACCATCAGAAATGCAGGCTTCTGAACTAAGCGCTGATAACAACTTGGGTTGTCCTTGTCCTCTTTAGTCTGGATGACATGGTGTCCCAGTTTTCCAAAAAGAACTTCAAATTTTGATTCGTCTGACCACAGAACAGTTTTCCACTTCGCCACAGTCCATTTTTAATGAGCCTTGGCCCAGAGAAAATGGCTGCGCTTCTAGATCCTGTTTAGATATGGCTTCTTTTTTGACCTATAGAGTTTTAGCTGGCAACGGCAAATGGCACGGTGGATTGTGTTCACCTACAATGTTTTCTGGAAGTATTCCTGAGCCCATGTTGTGATTTCCATTACAGTAGCATTCCTGTATGTGATGCAGTGCCGTCTAAGGACCCGAAGATCACGGGCATCCAGTATGGTTTTCCGGCCTTGACCCTTACGCACAGAGATTGTTCCAGATTCTCTGAATCTTTGGATGATATTATGCACTGTAGATGATGATAACTTCAAACTCTTTGCAATTTTTCTCTGAGAAACTCCTTTCTGATATTGCTCCACTATTTTTCGCCACAGCATTGGGGGAATTGGTGATCCTCTGCCCATCTTTACTTCTGAGAGACACTGCCACTCTGAGAGGCTCTTTTTATACCCAATCATGTTGCCAATTGACCTAATAAGTTGCAAATTGGTCCTCCAGCTGTTCTTTATATGTACATTTAACATTTCCGGCCTCTTATTGCTACCTGTCCCAACTTTTTTGGAATGTGTAGCTCTCATGAAATCCAAAATGAGCCAATATTTGGCATGACATTTCAAAATGTCTCACTTTCAACATTTGATATGTTATCTATATTCTATTGTGAATAAAATATAAGTTTATGAGATTTGTAAATTATTCCATTCCTTTTTTACTCACAATTTCTACAGTGTCCCAACTTTTTCTGATTTGGGGTTGTAGATTTCCTAGGAGGCACTTTCCCTGTGCTTGAAATAAAACCCACTAAATCCAGGCACCTGCTGCTTTCCCTGGCTGCTTAACAATCTGCAGAGGAGATGGGTGTTGTACTGCAACATTGAGGCATCATATGACTCTTGGTTCTCAGCAGGAGGGGTAAAGTTGGCATTGTTGGGGAAATTGGGGCCAGCTCTTTTGAATGCCAGCTCTGGGAGCATTTCGGGAGGCGTGATCTTAAGGCCTCTCATCTTGGATGACCTGTCATTTTTTTACACACTGTAAAAAAACAACACAGAAAAAAACGAGCAAATGCATGGCAGCACAGGGTACCAAACGTTTGCCATTAATAAAAAATAACGGTAAAACCCCATGAACTGAAGTAACATGTTTACACAGCAACATGAAAAAAGAACATTGACCTTACAGTACTATAAAATGTTTAAAACGTAATCTGAAATAACATATTTTGTCTGTATAATTGCAAATACATGCGTAGACCATTAAATGTAATGGCATTATTTGACTGTAAGTTCACGTAACATGTTTAAACCCTTATTTAATAAAACATGTTTTAACTGTAAATGTAAAAACATGGTGTAGCAGTTGTTTAACTAAACATGATTTGAATGTAGATATAAATGACATGTTGATACCATTACTTCATAAAGCATGTTTTGACTGTAAACTGAAATCATGTTTTAATCATTATTTAACAGAGTTTGACTGTAAATTGAAATAACATGTGTTGACCGTTATTTGAAAAAATGAACTGTGATGGACCATGATTTTGAAAGGCATGTACAGCATTTTGATTTTGATTATGGCTTACAGATAATTTTATATGTAGTTCATGAAATGTATGTTATATGTCACACAAAAAGTCATTAGAGAAAATCATTTGTATTTTTCCCTCTTTATTTTCTTCTGTTACAGTAGTTTCCATTGTAAATAACAACAATATTAAAAACTTTAAACAGTGCTACAGTACCATCATCTAAACATTGCTTATATGCTTAAAATACAACATTGACATTTCAAATTAATTTCATCTTTGCATCTTCCACAAACTACACTTCGAACAGAACAATGGTCTCCAATTCAATCTCCATGTTGATGCCTTTAAAAAATAAGAGAGAAAATGGTTATATATCATACATCACATACCTATATTCATTATCATGTCTGATCATGTTACTCTTTTTAGATGTTCTTGCGTTTCTTACATAAAAAAATTATTGTTTTTTACTTAAAAAAATATTTGTTTATTAAATATGTAATGCACTTACAAATTTTATGATGGTCCACGACACCTTACTTCTTCAGACAGTTTAGTGATATGACCTCACCCACTGACAAGGCCAAGGGTGCACTGCAACAGCAGAAACAACGTAAATACAGTAACACTTGTTGATTACAATTTTATATTTAATATTACATGCCAGCATATTTACCCAGTACGATTACCTCACAATGTCGCAGGAAATTTCCCCTTTTGCTTTCTATGGTAGACATTTTTTGGTGTGCGTTTCTGCACTGTTTTGACCTTTCTTGTTAAGTCCCACCTTCACGCATGCCATTGGTCAAACTGCTTCTCAAACATTGCCCTCGGCCCAACGGCATCCAATATTAACCAACTGCAGAACCGCAGATCTATACGTCATAGCAGTGTGAGGACGACAGCGCCAGCCTAACAGTCTGATGCCGGAAGTGGGCGGGGTAAAAGCATCTAAGGGGTGAAGATGGGTAGGTTTAGGGGTGGGTTTAGCGGTCAGGGGGTGGAGATGGGTAGGTTTAGGGGTGGGTTTAGGGGTCAGGGGGTGGAGATGGGTAGGTTTAGGTATGGTATATGCAAGGTGGCTATGTATGGTATGCGGTTCCGGCATCAGACTGTTAGGCTGGCGCTGTCGTCCTCACACTGCTATGACGTATGGTTCTGCGGTTCTGCAGTCAGACCTATCTCACGGCATCAGCCAAGAGACAAAGCAGCAGCCTGTTAACTGCAGGTGGCACATCATGGCTCCAAAACAGTGTAAAAATGCCTCAAGGAAAAAATCCATGCGTTTTTGTTTTGGTCGGGAAACGTGCCCATTGACATGGCAAATAAGCTAAAACACGGAGCGGATTTGGTTTGCTGGATTAATTACAGGCGTCAGTTTGTTGTCAAAAATCGTAAGTGACTTTGTTAAGTAGCTTTGTGTGTAAACGTGACCGTTTAGGCAACATATTCTGCTGTATGAATGCAATATATAACAGAATGACAACAAAACAATCATGGACCTCGATGTCGAGTGGTGAATGGTAAGTGTTTAAAAAAATCTGTTGACGTATCATCCAACGTAATTTAAAAGTTAATTGGCAACAGGTGAATACAATTACAATGGCTAATCACATACGTTTTTAAATCTTATTCTTAATGTTTGATGCAAGTTGCATTAAAAAGTACTAAATAGGTTTCAGAATTGTGTTGTTGTTTTAGAACGTTGCTTGCCTTTCACAATCATTTAAGAACACTCATATACATGGACAAAGGATTTCATCTTATGAGGTGTGTTACTGTTATGAAGCATCAGAGTCTGGGGGATCCATTCGCAGCGTGATTTATTAATAAGAGTAGTCAAACAGGCAAAGGTCAGAACCAGCAGATACAGCAGTGAAGACAAGGCTTAATCGTAGTACAAAACCAGGCAGAAGATCAGGGCAGGCAGCAAACAATCAAAGTCAGAGATCCAAGCAGAGGTAACGTAGGCAGGCAGCAGACAGGGAGAAATCCAGAAACGGGCAAGGTCGAAAATACAAAAAGGCCGTCACAGGAATAAACGCTCAGTAGAGTTCACAACAGTAAAACAAGACTTCGCAGTGAGGGTGAGAATGTGTGAGACATAAATAGTCCAAAGAATGAGGATCTGGTGTGACTGTAATCAGGAACAGTGCAGGTGAATAGTGCAGTGCAGGTGTATGAAGTAATCAGTCCAGGTAGATGCAGGATGGGAAATGTAGTCTGTGAGTGAATATGATAGTCTTATGTGGAGTGCCCTCTGGTGGCTCTCAAGGGCACTCCAGCTGGTGACCGTTACAGTTACCTTTAACCATATGGATGATGAGGTATTTGTGCAAATTTTGTGATTGCTCTCTGAAGACAGTTAAGGGATATGTTAATCATCAAATCTTACACAGACATGAAGCAAATGCTCAATTTCCATGTTGCTTCCCAGAATGCAAATGTAAATTCTCAAAATACAGTGCTCTCAAAGCTCATGTTTATCGCCATCACAAAAGACCACATACTCATTTTGATGCTTCGACGGGCACGTTTGTTTGCAACAGTACAGACTGTCAACAACAATTTACAGACATGAACAATGTCCTTTCTCATCTCAGGTCACATTAAGCCAAGGGAGAGGTGGTGTGTTGTCCTTTTGAAAAATGTGACAAAAATTTCAGTTTAAGATCAAGTTTCACTGCCCATGTTTCACGAAAGCACAGGACTTCTACATTTGCACAATTACGGATTATGGATACTTTATCTGAGCAACCTTCTTCAGCATTTTTTGATGTTACTGAGGATGAGGTTGATGAAAGTGAATTCACAGACTCACTAACGAAATGTAACGCAAAGTTACATGAAAAATCTCTGCCTGTTTTATATGCAGCTACAAGCCAAATGCCTGGTGCCATAGTCAACCATTCAGATGATTGTGGAGGAATTCAGTGGTTTAAATTATATCTGTCATCAGTACACACAGAAGATGTTCAGGGAAATACTCAAGTCAAAAACGACCCTCTCACAATGTGATATTGAATCTGTGGTGCAGACTTTGCAAGGCCAAGATTTACATTCAGCTTGTAATTCATTACTTTCCACAGAATACCAAAGAAGACAGTATTATCAGAAAAAAAATTCGTACGTGCATCCACAAAGTATGTATCTTGGTCGTGATGAGAACCGAAACCAACGTTATGCACAGTATATTCCATTGAAGAACACTTTAAAAACCATGTTAATAGACCCAGTGGTGTGGGAGCAGTGTGCCAAACATCAGCATGTACACTCTTCTGTGTTCTCTGACATCTGTTATGGCTCTGTATTCAAATCCAATGACTTGTTTAAGCAGCCTGAGATTACAATCCAACTTATCTTGTACCAGGATGCCTTTGAGATTGTGAATCCCCTTGGGTCAGCTAAAAAAAGACACAAAATGATTGGAGTGTATTTTACACTTGGCAACTTTGAGCCATTTTACAGATCACATTCAGTTATCACTTTTGTGTTATGAGAGAGACTTTAACTATTTTGGTCAAACCAAGATTTTTGTTGTTGGCAGATGTCAAAGAACTTGAAGAGCATGGATTTGTGACATCTTCAGGTGACATAGTACGTGCAACAATAGTGGCTATTATCTGTGATAATTTGGGGTCCCACTGCATCGGTGGTTACTCACAGAACTTCAGTACTGCCAAGCATTGCTGTAGGTATTGCTTGGTATCTCGCAGTGAACTTCAGAATGTGTGTGTAGACTTTCCCAATCGCACAGTTGAGTCCTATAAGGCGGCAGTGGAAACTCTAAGGACGACCAAAGAAAATGTTGTAAATGGGTTGAAGTTTGACTCCATTTTCAACTCTCTCAAATATTTTCATGTTGCTCAAGCCTGGCCTTCCCCCATGCCTTGGCCACGACTTGTTTGAAGGTGTTGTAGCTATTGATCTTGCCATTTTCTTGGAATACTTTGTAAAAAGGAAGTGGTTTTCATATACACAGCTGAACAGGAGACTTGCACAATTCAAATATCTGGATTCTGATGCTGGTTCTGCCCCCTCCCAGATATGTGAAAAAGGCAGAAAGTTAGGTGGTCAAGCAGCTGAGAACTGGTGTCTCCTCAGATTTCTTCCTGTCATAATTGGAGACAGAGTAGAGTCACAAGACCCTGTATGGCAACTGACTGTTAAGTTGAAAGAACTAGTTGAGCTAGTGTGTGCTCCCAAGATTTCCACTTCACAGATTGCATATCTCAATATCTTAATACCAGAATATCTGGAAACAAGAAAGGAGCTGTTTCCTGGTGAAAATTTGAAACCAAAACATTACATGCTTCACTATACGTCACTCATTTTAAGTCTTGGATCTTTAATTCGTTTATGGTCATTGAGATTTGAAACCAAACATTCCTACTTCAAAAGAAGTGTGAGAAGAACACAGAACTTCAAAAATGTATGCAAGACATTGTCACACAACCATCAACTTCTTCAAGCATATCTTCACTCACGATCATTTTTTTCACCAAAGCTTAAAAGTGTTGACTTGGCCACATACTCTCCTCATTTGTACAGTGATGCTGTGTGCAAAGCTGTTGAGACAAGCTTGCTTAACCCCCAGAGGTCGGCGGTATCGCCGGCGATACCAGCTCGCTTTTTTTTTAGCAGTGTAAAAGAAACTCAAAAATACTCGGTTGACTTTGATTTTCCATTGGAGTTTCATACATCAATCGATTCTGTTAAATGTGTATTATTTTTGTGTATACTCACAATAAAAACAAAGTGTTGTGCTTTTTGCCAAATAAAGAAAAATAAACACGAAGCGAGTTCTGCCTCCTCTCTGTCAGTGTAGTCCATTCTGAAACGCGTCTGAAAATGAACCATAACTCAGCGAATACTCAGTCAAACAGGCATTCAGACATACAGGCATGAAGCTTGAATTCTCTTCTTTTAAACGAAGTAATTTTTATAAAAAACAAATATTCACAGTTTATGTAATATGTATGCAAAGAGAGAGATGTCAGTCGTTCTCATCTCAGCTAATTAAGTTTTAATGTGCTCCGCCCACGGAGAGCACGCGCTATTCAAACGCAAATGTGAGCCGATCCAAACAATCCTGTAAAACGCCCATCAGCTGGATAACACACACCACGAGTTCACTTTCAGACTTATGTAGCCTACTTTACGATGCTGTGAGGAATAATACTGTCTTGATAATAATCCTGCAAAAATTTACCTCAGAAGTTCTGGAAGTATCATTTCGAGGAGCAAACGGATCCCGCTGAGGAATTAGGTCAGTTCTGTTTGCTTTGTTCTAATCGGAATGAATGAACGCAAAGATGCGTGCTGTTGTGGAGCTACTACAGCTGGCAAAAATACTGTTTTAATATGAATCGCGAATACAAAGAAAGATTACACTGGAAATATTGTTACAATTTTAAATGTTGTTGTAATTGTATAACCTTAAAAAAAAAAATATATATATATATATATATATATATATATATATATATAGGCTATATATATATATAGGCTATATATATATATATATATATATATATATATATATATATATATATATAGGCTATATATATATATATATATATATATATATATATATATATATATATATATATATATGTAAGGATAGATGTAAACAAAATCTTAAAAGGTCATTATAAGCCTTATCTTTAAATAATTTTATTATGCTTTATTAGTGACACATTTGGGAAGAGAATATATTCCAAATCTGAAAATACAGTATGAGAACAATTAACTGCACAATTACTAGAAATGTTTACCTTGGATATTGTACAATTTGCAAGCAAAATTTGTGGAAAAAACAACAAACCAGTTATATATTGTCCTTGCATTCTTGTGGCTCAGTCACACATCTGAATGAAAGGCTCATTACGTATGCAGCCTCATTATGCGGGCCATTGACTCCTCAGGTGTGAATCACGCCCACCCGCATATGGCCTTTCCAAACAAAAAGTGTTTTACAAGATTTAAATCAATGTATTGTGTTATGTGAATGATTAGGCAGGATGATTTTCACATAATTTTGAAGAAAAAATGTCAGACAATGGCATGTCAGAACATCTCAAGGACCCCAAAAACCCCTCAGACTCCAGAGGGTTAATGAACCAGACTTTGTTTCAACACGGGTAGAATACAAGGGTACCCTGTACAGGAAAGGAAACTTAATTTGCCTTAAATGTGAAGAGGAGTATTCTATTTTACAGTTTGGACAGATTGAGCTGATTTTCGTGAAAGATTCTGAGGTGACTTTCCTTGAGACTCCCCGCCCCTCAGTGTATTTGCATGATTATGGACTTTATGAGATTTTGTCTGCAACAAAGGAATTAATTTGTGTAAATGCTGAGGAATGTCTGGATTATTATCCCTTAAATGAGTACAGTTTTATGGGACTGAAGGTCATTACTCTGAAGCACAGCGTTGTTCATCTGTAAAAAGGATAAACTGTCCTCTCCCAACAGAAATGGATGCATTGTTGACTTTTATTGAGAATGTGTTCCCAAACCCTATAACTTCAAAGCTAGCCATAGAGGGTTTGAACAGCCTAGGTGTGGAGACCATAAATGACCTAGAGTTTTTGAAAGAGGATGATCTAGGTGGCTTTCTGAGACCGATTGTGTCACGGTTCATGAATTCACTGTTTTCTTTGTGTCTCGTGTATTTGTTGTTCTGTGTGTGTGGGTGTGTGTGAGTGGGCGTTACCGCTCGTTTCAGCTGATCAGCGCGCCAGCTGATCTCATTTCCCGCACCAGCTGCTGCCTATTTACTCACATATAAATTCTCATCGCACTCTCCTCTCTTTGTCAGATCGTTGTTTGATGTCTCCAGTGTTTGTGTCTCCAGTCCAGTCGGAGTTTCAGTTCGTGTCCTCGTTTCCTGTTCCTTGTTTAACTGGTTTTCGTTTTCATCTGGATTCTTCACTGTTTCGTCACCTCATCACTTCAGCACCTATATCTGACCATCTAGTCCCTGCGTTGCCTGCCTGCCTGCGATCATTGTTCTACTGCTACTACATTCAATAAAAGAGATTACTTGCATCCTTGCTTCCTGTTTATTGATCGTGACAGAACGATCTGACCTTCTTCATGGAAGCAGCGAGTAACCCATCCAGCTTGGATGAATTCGTCAGCTCCAGCATTCGACGCATGGACAGTCAGGGAAAAGGTCTGACGGAGACAGCACGGGCTGTTCAGGCATTGGTGACGCAGGTGTCCGAGCTCACCCAGCAAATCCAACATCTGCGAGCTCCCACTGCGCCACCCACACCGGCCGTTCCCCCCACACCATCAGAGGGAGCTTCCCAGTCAGAGCCCCGCCTACCTATTCCAGAATCATACTCGGGTGAGCCAAGCTTTTGTAGAGCATTTTTAACCCGTTGCTCAATGCATTTCTCTCTACAACCTAAAGCCTTCAGTAAAGAGAGTGCC
The DNA here is from genome assembly GCA_022828995.1 of Vimba vimba. Lineage (NCBI taxonomy): Eukaryota > Metazoa > Chordata > Actinopteri > Cypriniformes > Leuciscidae > Vimba > Vimba vimba. The sequence continues at coordinate 33,245,555 of CM040822.1, read as the reverse complement.
AAGGTGGCCTTCGTGCTCACCTTATTGACTGGGAAGGCAGCACTTTGGGGAACGGCGGTGTGGGAGAATCAAGACTCTTGCTGCGCCTCGTTCCAGACACTCGCCGCCGAGATGAAAAGAGTTTTTGATAGAGCGGTCGCCGGGAGAGAGGCGGCTCGGATGCTCGCGGAACTCAAACAAGGAGAGAGGTTGGTGTCGGAGTACTCTATCGACTTCAGGACCCTGGCGGCAAAGTGTCAGTGGAACGAGGAGGCGCAGTGGGACATGTTCCTGCATGGGCTGGCTGACCGCGTTCAAAGAGAGATCTACACCCTGGACCTTCCCACTTCGTTCAACGGACTGGTAGATCTTGCTCTTCGAGTAGATGCACGATTATCAAGAGTCGAGCGACGGAGCTTGCCCAGCCGTGGATTAAGAGGTACTGAAAATCAGCGGTCCAGCGGTGGGGACGCGGTCAGCCCCGTCGACGATCACAAGCCCATGCAGGTCGGTCGAGCTCGGCTTTCCCGGGAGGAGAAGGAAAGGCGGAGATCCCAGGGACTATGCCTGTATTGCGGCGCGGCGCGGCGCGGCGGGACATTACGCCTATAACTGTCCGGTAAAAGGCCAAGCCCGGCAGTAAGTATGAGGCTACTGTCGGGTGGGATCTCCGCTGAGAAGACCTCATCAACATCTATGCTCCTCCCAGTAAGACTAAGATGGTCAGTCCACAATCACGACTGTCACGCACTGGTGGATTCAGGGGCCGAAGGTAATTTCATGGACCATTCATTTGCAATCAAGTTTCAAGTTCCCATCCAACCACTCACCCGCAAGATTGCTGTTCATGCACTCAACGGCCAGGACTTACCCACCATTGCACTCATCACCGGACCCATCACACTCATCACATCAGGCAATCACACCAAGACACTTTCATTTTACATATTGGACTCACCTCTCGCACCTGTTGTTCTTGGACATCCCTGGCTCATCGATCACAACCCCAAAATAGACTGGCAGCAAAAATCAGTGTTGGAGTGGAGCAGTAAATGTCATGAGTCCTGTCTTGTGTCTGCCTGTTCGTCTGTTTCTGTCCCTGTGTTTCAGGAGGAGGCAGTGGATTTGTCTAACGTGCCCGCGGAGTACCTAGACCTGAAGGAGGTGTTCAGTAAGTCTCGTGCTGCTTCTCTTCCTCCGCATCGTCCCTATGACTGTGCCATAGATTTATTGCCAGGTAAGTCTCCGCCTAAAGGCAAGTTATATTCGCTTTCTGTCCCAGAAAGGGAGGCTATGGAGAAATATATTTCTGATTCTCTAGCAACGGGGTTCATTCGCCCTTCCTCTTCTCCAGCGGGGGCGGGGTTCTTTTTTGTGGGGAAGAAGGACGGATCTCTGCGACCTTGTATTGATTACCGGGGGCTGAACAGCATCACGGTAAAGAATACTTATCCTTTGCCGTTGATGTCTTCAGCTTTCGAGAGGTTGCAGGGAGCGTCTATCTTCACTAAATTGGACTTACGTAATGCTTATCATTTGGTCCGCATTAGGAAGGGGGATGAGTGGAAGACTGCTTTTAACACCCCCAGGGGGCACTTTGAATACTTGGTCATGCCTTTTGGGTTGTCCAACTCCCCAGCAGTCTTCCAGGCACTCGTCAACGACGTGCTGCGAGATATGGTCGACCAGTTCATTTATGTCTACCTGGATGACATATTGATAGTTTCATCTTCTCTCCAGGAACATGTGCAGCACGTCCGACGAGTGCTTCAGAGGTTGCTAGAGAATGGGCTTTTTGTCAAGGCGGAGAAATGCGTTTTTCATGTACAGTCTGTTCCTTTCCTATGATACATTGTGTCGTCTGAGGGAATACGTATGGATCCTGAGAAGGTTAGGGCTGTGGTGGAATGGCCAAATCCAGATTCCCGTAAGGCCCTACAGAGGTTTCTGGGGTTCGCCAATTTCTACCAGCGGTTTATTCGCAACTTCAGCCAACTAGCCTCACCTCTGACTGCCTTGACCTCCCCCAGAACTACGTTCAGGTGGTCAGACGCAGCTGAGGCTGCGTTTGCCAAACTGAAGGGCCGCTTTGTTTCAGCCCCCATCCTCATTGCCCCTGATCTATCACGTCAGTTCGTGGTGGAGGTCGACGCGTCAGAGGTGGGGGTAGGTGCAGTGATATCCCAGCGTTCTCCCACAGACGACAGGATGCATCCATGCGCGTTTTTGTCTCATCGTTTGTCCCCTGCAGAATGCAATTATGACATTGGTAACAGAGAGTTGTTGGCAGTCAAGTTAGCATTGGAGGAGTGGCGTCACTGGTTAGAAGGGTCGGGGGTACCTTTTATCGTCTGGACCGACCATAAGAATCTGGAATATATTAAGACTGCCAAAAGATTGAACTCCAGGCAGGCTCGGTGGGCACTTTTTTTCGGATGTTTTGATTTTACTCTCTCGTACCGCCCGGGTTCCAAGAACATCAAACCCGATTCTTTATCGCGCATTTTTGACCGTTCCGAACGCCCGTCTACTCCCGAGTGCATTTTGCCCGAGACCCTATTTGTCTCCACACTCGTATGGGAGGTCGAATCGAAGGTCAAGACGGCCTTGAAAGGGGTAACGCCTCTGCCCGGTTGTCCACCGAACCGTTTATTTGTACCGGAGGGATTACGGTCTGACATCATTCAGTGGGGGCATTGTTCCAACGTAGCTTGTCATCCAGGAGTTAGTCGTACCAAGTTTTTTGTTAAGCAACGATTCTGGTGGCCGCTTATGGCTCGTGATGTCCACAGTTTTGTTTTGGGTTGCTCAGTTTGTGCCATTGGTAAGACCTCCAATCGACCCCCAGATGGGTTACTTCAACCGCTGCCTGTCCCTTCGAGACCCTGGTCCCATATTGCGCTAGATTTTATTACCGCCCTCCCGCCCTCTCGAGGCAACACGGTAGTTTTGACCGTGGTGGACCGGTTCTCGAAGGCGGCCCATTTCATTACCTTGCCCAAGTTACCCTCAGCCAAGGAGACAGCATTGACCGTCGTTGATCGCGTCAGCGCGCCAGCTGATCTCATTTCCCGTACCAGCTGCTGCCTATTTACTCACATATAAATTGTCATCGCACTCTCCTCTCTTTGTCAGATCGTTGTTTGATGTCTCCAGTGTTTGTGTCTCCAGTCCAGTCGGAGTTTCAGTTCGTGTCCTCGTTTCCTGTTCCTTGTTCAACTGGTTTTCGTTTTCATCTGGATTCTTCACTGTTTCGTCACCTCATCACTTCAGCACCTGTATCTGACCATCTAGTCCCTGCGTTGCCTGCCTGCCTGCGATCATTGTTCTACTGCTACTACATTCAATAAAAGAGATTACTTGCATCCTTGCTTCCTGTTTATTGATCGTGACAGATTGAAGCAAGAAAACTAATAGCCCAAATCCCAAGTAAGTTTTCAAATCAATGGTTGTTTTTACATATACACTAGTCAACATTTGAAGCGGATCAAAAAGTTCATTAAGTTAACAAGAACAGGTATTGGTTTTAAGACAACTATTATGAAAGGTTTGATCCACTTTAAATGTTGACTTGTGTACATGCATACAATTAGATGAACTGGAAAAACAACACCCCAGTCTCTTTCATTCTGTACTTTGTTAGCTGTACTCTTTACTTGTATTACAGTATGTCAATGTGTTTCTTGTTTCTGCAGTATGGTTTTTAATGCAGTTTTTTGTTTATGCCATGTAGATATTGCTTCCACTCTGCAAAACACTGCCAATGATTTGTCTGCGGAATACACTTCTGATGCATCAGGTTCACCTGCTCCTGGATGCTCAATTTCACCATCCAGCTCTTCAAGTGGAAGACGTGAGTAAAACGCTGATACAACATTAAACAATCCACAAATATTTTGAAAGCAAAACATGTAATTTGTCAATTCTTGTAATTCATATACAGAGAATTTGCAATGTGAGCATGCCCAGCCTTTAGCACGCCTGGCAAACAAATTGTGCCACACGTGCAGTTCACAGAGCGATATATGTATATGTATATGTACAAACCCGATTCCAAAAAAGTTGGGACACTGTAGAAATTGTGAGTAAAAAAGGAATGGAATAATTTACAAATCTCATAAACTTATATTTTATTCACAATAGAATATAGATAACATATCAAATGTTGAAAGTGAGACATTTTGAAATGTCATGCCAAATATTGGCTCATTTTGGATTTCATGAGAGCTACACATTCCAAAAAAGTTGGGACAGGTAGCAATAAGAGGCTGGAAAAGTTAAATGTACATATGTACCGCTGGAGGACCAATTTGCAACTTATTAGGTCAATTGGCAACATGATTGGGTATAAAAAGAGCCTCTCAGAGTGGCAGTGTCTCTCAGAAGTCAAGATGGCCAGAGGATCACCAATTTCCCCCAATGCTGCGGCGAAAAAAAGTGGAGCAATATCAGAAAGAAGTTTCTCAGAGAAAAATTGCAAAGAGTTTGAAGTTATCATCATCTACAGTGCATAATATCATCCAAAGATTCAGAGAATCTGGAACAATCTCTGTGCGTAAGGGTCAAGGCCGGAAAACCATACTGGATGCCCGTGATCTTCGGGTCCTTAGACGGCACTGCATCACATACAGGAATGCTACTGTAATGGAAATCACAACAGGGCTCAGGAATACTTCCAGAAAACATTGTCGGTGAACACAATCCACCGTGCCATTCGCCGTTGCCGGCTAAAACTCTATGGGTCAAAAAAGAAGCCATATCTAAACATGATCCAGAAGTGCAGGCGTTTTCTCTGGGCCAAGGCTCATTAAAAATGGACTGTGGCAAAGTGGAAAACTGTTCTGTGGTCAGACAAATCAAAATTTGAAGTTCTTTTTGGAAAACTGGGACGCCATGTCATCCGGACTAAAGAGGAAAAGGACAACCCAAGTTGTTATCAGCGCTCAGTTCAGAAGCCTGCATCTCTGATGGTATGGGGTTGCATGAGTGCATGTGGCATGGGCAGCTTACACATCTGGAAAGACACCATCAATGCTGAAAGGTATATCCAAGTTCTAGAACAACATATGCTTCCATCCAGACGTCGTCTCTTTCAGGGAAGACCTTGCATGTTCCAACATGACAATGCCAGACCATATACTGCATCAATTACAACATCATGGCTGCGTAGAAGAAGTATCCGGGTACTGAAATGGCCAGCCTGCAGTCCAGATCTTTCACCTGTAGCAACAATGACAATGACATCCGGTCAGCTGCTTTTCAAATTAGGGGATCCTGATCTTGCAAACACATCCTTCATTGTCTGAGAAGACTAGAAGTCTGTTCACGTCCTCCACTGGCGCCCAACAGTCTGCTTGGACTGTCAAAATTGCAACTTTATGGCTCTCTAGAGAGACATTTGAGTCCCAGAAGGCCTAAACAGACACAAGGCAGAAGACACTTAAACAGAAGGAACCCTGTTGTTTAAAATCCCCTCTCTGTAAAAACCACATGCCTTTGAATCACGTGACCAGCCTCAAAGACATTCCACTCCACACACAAACACTCGTGGACTTTGAAACAGACATTTCCACACATGTGATCCAATAGCAATGTTTTTGATATGTATTTTTATGTGTGTATAATTGGCCAGATAATGTCTGAGGTATCTATGCAATGTTATTATGTTAATCAAAATCACTATGCTAGTGATTATGAGGAAATTATGTAACCCTGTATTTCTTTCATGCAAAAACGTCATTCGAGGTGTCAATGTAATGGGAAAAACATGTCGGAGTCGAATCTTGACTGCAAAGTACAATAATATGCATTTATTCCAGGAAATACCGTATTTCTAAATATGAATGTTATTTTCGATCTCTCACATGACAGTCAAAGTAGGCGTTTCTTCACAAACAAAGAAACCTCTTCCCGCTTCAGATCAGAAGATCCGATTCGCTGTTGTCCCAAAAAGAGGGCGTAAGCAGATGTCCTTAAGAGGAACCACTCTCTCCTCTTGCTTGCTCTCTCTCTCACTCTCTCTCTCGCTCTGACCTTCTTCTCGTCCACGCGCAGTGCTTCTCCTCCCAACGCAACCAGCTGGACAGGCCTTGCCTTGGCCTCTGGGACGCATGCCCCGCGTCATGTAGAAGCTGCCGTCCTTTGCAACTAAGTTCATATTTACCTTTCCCTCCATACGGGAAATGATCTGAATTTTCTCGGTAACCTTAAATTCAAGTGAGCCTTTACATCATCTTGCGAGACGACACCGGAAGACGACGCTAGACGCAAACTTTTCCAGCACCACACTGAAAGAGCACAGAATCTTGCAAGTATCTCTCTCTAAAAAGCTGATTTCAGGTGTCTAGCTCTTAGGTCTGTGAATTAAGTTACCCTCTTTTCTCTTTTCTTTCTTTCTTTCATTTCATTCATTCTGATCACGTTATGTCTTATGTTCTTGTTTGGTTAAATGTTTGTTTGTTTTATTGTTTGCATTTTTACGTACGTTTATATTTGTAGCTCATATAATCTCTCTAGTTTTGCATTTATTAAAATCCATTTATACTTTTAACTGTCTCTGTGTTTGAAAACCCGCTTTTATAAAGTCAATGAAATAAAAGATCTAATTAAGCTACAAGCTCGATATTATAGACTACCTTGAGTAGTTTTTAATTCATAAACTCAGAAAGTTTGATGTTCGTGGCCAGAAGATAAACTTTCTTGGAGTTTGTAAACAGGGATTCCCCTTCTTAACTGTGATAATCTTACATTTATTCGCTGGACGAATGACTGATGACCAGACCAGTTACGGAACAAGGTAATCTCGATAATTGATAAAGTAAATGTACATGCGATTTATGAACTGTGACCATGAGTTATGATTATTGATATTTCCAAAATTCCCTATATCCTTGAGCTAATTCGCATTTACCCAGAGTCGTTTACGTTACACACCCATAGAAACATTTGGTGCATCATAAAGAGGAAGATGTGGCAAAGAAGACCTAAGACAGTTGAGCAACTAGAAGTCAAGTCAAGTCATCTTCATTTATATAGCGCTTTTAACAATGTAGATTGTTTCAAAGCAGCTTTACAGAGGTAAGCATATAATTTAAGGTAACAGAGATTGTTTTGGCTTTATAGCGGTTCTTTAATAAAGTTATTTTCCAGCTAAAGTTAGTTTTGATTGATTCGCTTCCGTCGCAACGATCATTTGTTATTAAATTAGGGGTCGCTAAGACGACACCATTCTCTCTACACAGACTTTAAACGCGAACCTGTGAGAAACGCTGATGGCGTTCACATGCGCATTTAGAATTGGTTCTATAGTTATGTGCGTTTGAATTAGGGCTGTCAATCGATTAAAAATTTTAATCGATTAATCGCATGATTGTCATGAGTTAACTTGTGATTAATCGCACATTTTTTTATTTGTTCTAAATGTACCTTAAATTAATACTTTTTTTACAAAAGTTTGTAATACTCTAATCAATGTGGGCATGGATAAATATGGATGCTTTATGCAAATGTATGTTTATTATTTAAACCATAGTCAACATAGAGCATGAAGACGGGACATGTTTCAAAGGTCATAGATGTTTTTCAAAGAACTTGTTCATGTTCATGTCATATTTATTGTACACTAGTCAACATTTGAAGAGTTTTGGGTATTGGTTTTAAGACAATTATTATAAAAAGTTTTGATCCTCTTAAAATTTTGACTAGTGTAGTTTGATGGTACAAATCAAACTGTGATGGCACGGGGCCTCAAAACATTGATTTTGGAAATTGCATACATTGTGATCCGTACATGTGCCACTGTGGTGATTACCTGGTGCATGAATGGCCAAAACGTCTCCAGTTGAGTCCGCAGCTTATGCCAGCGGAGAGTGAAGACTGTTGTGCTTTGTTCAGAGCAACTACAGGGCCACAGTGCATCACCAGCAAAACGTTAAATGTGCTCATTTCATGCTAGTGATTTGTTGCACTGTGGTCCTGCGGTCCCTGTGAAAAATGCACAACAGTCTCCCCTCTGACAATAATGAACTGCGGACATAAAACAAGTCTGTGCACCACTTTAAATGCACACTCTATATAGTGGCACATGAACAACCCACAAAGCCCCATGCCATCTCTGTTTGTCCGTTATTAAACTTCAATAAATCTGCAGCTTGGGAATAGGCAATTTTGCCAAAAAATTACAGCTGCATGAAAAGTGTTCATCCTGTAACCTGTGGACATTGGTTTATCTTCTAGGTGACAGTAGCTGTGAAACTTCGTTTTATGACCATGACTGGCATTATAGTTTTGATGTTCCATGGCAAAAAATGCCAGCAAGTTTTATGGAAAAGTTGCAAAATGGCGAAAGGCCAAGTTGCTCTGAGAGAAGACAGTTGGTCCGCATTGTTGCTTCTGAGATCCTGGAAGTCAGCAAATGTCCAGCAAAAAAACATGTATCAGAAATAGCCCCACAAATGGTGATTGCATACCCAAAGTCTTTCAGAGATGAGATTAATTCCCAGGTTGTAGGAAGTGGATATGATTCTCTCCTTGAGAATTGACAATTTTAAAAGAGCAAAAGCTATTAGTACACCACTTTGTGGTACTCTAGAAGTATCAACAAAGAAACGAAAATTGTTATATGGTTGTATAAATTCTGATCCACAACTGCTAGTTGGAGAAACATCCGAATTGCAGCAGGAAAAGAAAGAGAAGTTGCTAGTAATGTTTCAAAATAATGAAAGTGATGTAAAGACAATCTATGACTTAATGACTTCTACTTACACCTCTCAAAGAAACAACATCCAATCTGGAAAGGAAACCAAAGATTTACTTGATGAGTGGCCATATCTTTTTCAGCCAGCAGGAATGAAAGCACACTTTAAAGAGCTCACTGGCATTGACATAAACAACAGCTTTGAAGAATCTGCTTCCAGTAAGTTCAAAAGAATATTGGGTAACACTTTAGAATACTGTTCCTTCATTAATGAATAATTACACAGGAACAAACGAGTAATGTATTATTAACATTCTAGTAACTACTGTTAACTAACAAGAAACTCTGATTAACAAATTAGTAAGTAATCGCGCTCAGATGAATGTAGTAGTTCATTATTAGCTAATCAATAACTACTATTTTTTTTCATACCTCCCAGAGAACTACTATCTACAGGTTCATAATTAACATGAAAAATGCATAATTTATAATAAAAGGTAATGGTAACCCACTAGTAATGACTCAAGTATTACTACATCATTTTAAAGGAACTACTAATTATTTGGATCAGTATTCTAAAGTGAAAAACATGATAACAACCTAATATTGACTGAAGTCATTGTAAACTTTTGAGATTTTTGTAAGATTTTGAATATCAATTCCTTCCAATGGATTTGGTAACACTTCAGTCATTACTAGTGTGTTCCCATGATCTTCACTTTAGAATACGGATCCAAATAATTAGTAGTTCCTTTAGAAAGATGTAGTAACACTTGATTCATTACTATCCAAAACCTTACAAAAGCCTTAAAAGCTTACAATGACTTCAGTCAATATTAGGTAGTTATCATGTTTTTCACTTTAGAATACTGATCCAAATTATTATTAGTTCCTTTAGAAGGATGTAGTAACACTTGATTCATTACTAATTGGCTACCATTACCTTATATTAAACATTGTGCATTAAAAATATTTATTAACCTGTATATAGTAGTTCTCTTACGAGAGGTCTCTCGTACTGCGTTTGAAAAACGAGATTTTCCACGAGATACTGAAGCCAAAAAATTATCCTTATAATTTTGAATTATTGCAAAGCGCGTTGCAGCAGCACACGGCCATGGGCAAGACGGCTCGCTCGCTCATTGGCCGCTCTGCGGCAACTGCATCAGCCTATCGAGCGAGGCCTGAGGTGACGTCAGGCCAATGAGGACGCTTCGCGCCCTCCGCGCCACTTCCCGCCGAAACGGGCGTGGCCTAGCCCTATAAAGGGAGCTCGGGAAGGCTGATTCTCAGATTTTTCATCTCTTCAGCGAAGCTCACGCATCGCTGGATCACGGGAGAAGCCGCACGCCGTCTGAGAAGCACCTTCAGCGGGACGAACCACTTCTGAAGCCGCTGGCCAACGCCGCCTTCTACTGCCGTTCCTACTGCGTCATCCGGCGCCTATATCCTTTTTCTTCTGTGTGTGTGTGCTCGCCCTGCGACACACACTCGTAAAAGAGCTGCGTCTTTTTAAAGTTGCCTTCTTGCGGCTCGTGCCGAGCCCCACTCAGCGAGGGAGACCGCCATGTCATCTTGTCTCCTGCCTGGGTGAAGATCATGCAGCGCTCGCGCTCGCCGACGGCGGCTGCCTTCATTGCGAGCTTCTGCCGATGGTGACTCTGAGGACTCGCCTGGCAGCTTTCTCCGAGCCTGCACCTCCCGCTATGTTGCCGCGCCGTAAAAAGCGCCGCTCTCAGCGGGTCACGGAACCTTCTCCAGCCCGACCAAGCTCGCCGGTTCGCCCGCCTGCTTCACCGGCTTCCCCCGAATCACTTCCCAATGCACAGCTGCCGCGGTCCGCCGCCGCTTCATTGGAGGAAGTGGATTCTGAAGCCGCGTCGGGGGAGAATGACTCGTGCTCGCTGTTAGCCTCGGGCAGCGAAGACTGGGCGAGCTCCGTGGATCTCGCGCTTCCTGCTCGTAAGCCTAACAAGAGAGCTAACGTCGAGAGGGAACTAATGCGCGTACTCACGCTGGCCGCGGCGAGCCTCGGCCTCGAGTGGTCTGCGCCGGAACCCCCCTCTCACACCCGGCTGGATGGTTGCTTCCTCCCCGATGAGCGCACTTCACCTGAATCCAAGCCCGCCCCCTTTCTTCCTGAGCTTCACGAAGAAGTGGCTAAAGCTTGGAGCGCTCCCCTCTCAGCACGAACACGTTCGTCTGTGTCACCAGCATTCGCCACCCTCGACGATGCTAAAAACAGAGGCTACCATTCACTTCCGCCGGTTGAACAGGCGATAGCAACCCACCTTTGCCCGCCCTCTGCTGGACGGCGGACGAAACCGGTGCTGCCATCCAAAGCCTGCCGCACGACGTCAGCGCTGCTCGCGCAAATTTTCTCCGCCGCTGGGCAGGCTGCGTCTGCACTGCACACGATGGTCACGCTGCAGATTTTCCAGGGTGATCTCCTCCGAAAGCTGGACGAGATGGGACCTGTGGCAATCTGCCTCACGGACTTGAGAAGCGCCTCGGACCTCTCTCTCCGCGCTACTAAGTCTGCTGCACAGGCCATTGGACGGTGTATGGCTTCCGCTACTGTTGCTGAGAGACATCTATGGCTGACGCTCTCGGAGATGTCTGAGTCTGAGCGCACCGCGTTCCTCGACGCCCCGCTGTCTTCTGCCGGCCTCTTTGGATCCTCTGTCAACGAGTTCGTAGAGAGATTCACCGAGGCTCAGAAAGCATCACAAGCCTTTAAGCACTTCCTCCCGAAGCGCTCCAGTTCTTCAGCGGGTCGTGCAAAGCCGACTCCTTGGAGCTCTCAGCCACAGCCTCCGCCTCCTGCTGCTTCATCGCAACAGTGACAAGAACGCAGCTCGAGACCCCGCTCTCGCTCGACCAGCCGCCGCCCCGTCCCACGTGGGCCACGGCCGAGGATTACGGTGAGACCGGAAGCCCCGAAAAAAAATCCTAGCGTGCCTAGGAAAGCGCCGGTGTCTGAGTCCCGCCGTGGCCGGACTATCACCGAAGCGCACCGCTGTTTCAGTTCCAGGAATTGCGACTGTCTCAGCGTATTCTGCAACGCGCAAGCCCGTACAGCTGCCCGCTTGCCTGCACACAAAAGCCGTTCTTACGGCTACCCAGATAAATCCTGTAAAGAGTGTATTTTCTGGTATTCCGGCCACGGCCGATGGTGCTATAAATGTAGAGCAGATGCCCACTGTCCAGTGCCCATCCCTACACACAAGCACAGCCCTTCACACAGGGCTCGCGCTCATAAAATCGACTCAGGTCGATTGCGCACCCAACATAGCAAACGTGCCCACTACACAGTGCCCACAAACACTATGTTGTGCATGTCACACGGTTTCTGTAAAAACGAAACCTGTGTGCGCTCGCTCTGCTCAAGCAGACAGTGCGTCCAAAGCAGTAAATGTGCCCGCTTCCCCGCGCCCACTTTTACTCACACGCATTACGAGTCATACGGAACTCGCCCAGCCCTCCCTCACTCGGTTGAGCACCGTAGTGGGGTCGAGAGCGAGCGTTCTGCCCGCTGTGATCAGCGCGCTCCCCGCCTCGAATGTCATGGCCGTAACGCCTATGTTACAGCACGCCGAAGCGCTTCTGTCGCCCAGCGAACAGAGCGCGCTTCGCATCCAACCCTTAGCCAACCACGCAGATGCATGGGCTGCGCTTCCAGGGGTTTCGGAATGGGTGCTAGACATTATAAAGAGAGGCTACTCGCTACAGTTTTGGCAACGTCCAGAACTACGAGACTACGGTGAATTCAGAAGTAGCTCACTTACTTCGAGCCGAAATATCAAAACTGATGAGCAAATGGGCTATAGAGCCTTTATCTCAAGCTCAAAGCGAAGGGGGGATATACAGCAGATACTTCCTGGTCCCCAAAAAAGACGGGGGTTTCAGACCCATACTGGATCTAAGACAGCTGAACAAAGCATTGACGAAACGCAGTTTCAAAATGCTCACGACCAGAAAAATCCTCGCGCAGATTCGCCGAGGAGACTGGTTTATGTCGATAGATCTGAAGGACGCGTATTTTCAAATACAAATAGCGTCACGTCACAGGCGATTCTTGAGATTCGCCTTCGAGGGCCAGGCATATCAGTACACAGTCCTGCCGTTCGGCTTGTCCCTAGCACCCCGTACATTTACGAGGTGCATGGACGCAGCGCTCGCACCTCTCAGACTCCGAGGCATGCGAGTGCTGAACTATTTGGACGATTGGCTGATTCTAGCTCACTCACGATCACAACTCGTGGAGCACAAGACCATTTTACTCGATCACCTCGAGAATCTAGGTCTCAGAGTCAATTGGGCGAAGAGCTCTCTGAACCCCAGTCAAACGATATCTTTTCTGGGCACAGTTTTGGACTCGCAACTCATGATAGCGCGGCTGTCATCACAGCGCACGCTAGACATTCAGCGCGCAGCGAACTCTTTCCGCTGCGGCGCGACCGTCCCGCTCAGGAAAATTCAAAGGATGCTCGGTCTCATGGCCTCAGCATCATCAGTTCTTCAGCTGGGCTTGCTCCGCATGCGCCCTCTGCAGTTCTGGTTGAAAGCGCGGGTACCGCGCAGAGCGTGGGTATCCGGTCAGCTTCATCTCAAGGTCGATCAGAGTTGCGTCACAGCTCTGAAACCTTGGAAAGCAAGCGACTGGTACCGATCAGGTGTAAGCCTGGGGACTTCCTCGAGAGTGAAAGTGGTGTCGACAGATGCCTCCACCTCGGGATGGGGAGCGCTGCTCGAGGGCAGACCGTTCTTCGGCCAGTGGTCAGAACGGGAAAAGCTTCAACATATCAACTGCCTGGAGATGATGGCAGTGGACAACGCGCTAACGCGTTTTCGTCCCCAAATAAAAGGCCACCAAGTCTTAGTCCACTCGGATAACATGTCAGTGGTGTCCTACATAAATCGCCAAGGCGGTCTTGGATCCCGAAATTTATACAGACTGGCGGAACGCCTTCTGGTATGGGCTCAGCGCAACCTGCGCTCGCTGAGAGCAGTGCACGTGCCTGGGCTGCAGAATTTGGGGCCAGACAGACTGTCCAGGAACAACATTCCGGCGAGCGAATGGTCTCTACACCCGCAAACAGTTCAGCTGTTGTGGGAGAGATTCGGCAGAGCGGAAGTAGACCTGTTCGCGTCTCACGAAAACGCTCACTGCCCTGTGTTCTTTTCCAAGAGCGAGAGCGCGCTGTCGCAAACGTGGCCACGCTGCCCGCTCTATGCTTTTCCCCCGGTCTCTCTCCTGCCTCAGGTGATAGAACGGATCAGGGAAATAAAATGCTCAGTGCTGCTTGTAGCACCACTCTGGAAGAATCAACCATGGTTCCCAGTTCTGATGCAGCTAGCAGACACTTCCCCATGGCCAGTACCCCTGAGGAGGGACCTCCTTTCTCAGGCCAGGGGTTCGATTTGGCATCCTCACCCAGAGCTGTGGTCCCTTCATGGGTACCCGCTGACCTCTCAGTGGGAGTGCTAAATACTATCACTCAGGCTAGAGCTCCGTCTACCAGATGGCTCTATGCCTCAAAGTGGTCGATATTCTCCGGCTGGTGCACAGCTCTGGGTTTTTCACCCTTCGACTGTGGGGTGACGGAGGTTCTCTCCTTCCTACAGGAGCTGCTGGATGAGGGCAGAGCCCCCTCCACGCTCAAAGTCTATGTGGCGGCTATCGCAGCGTTCTCTAAGTCAACGCTCGGTCAGTCAATAGGAAGGAACGATTTAGTCATCCGCTTCCTCAGGGGAGCTAGGAGGCTGAATCCTCCCAGACCTCCCTCAGTCCCTATGTGGGACCTCTCTACGGTTTTGGAAGCCATGAAAGGTGACCCTTTCAAGCCTATCCAAACGATTAGCCTCAAACATTTGTCGTTCAAGACAGTGTTTTTGTTGGCTCTCGCTTCAGTGAAGCGCGTAGGTGACCTGCACGCGCTCTCGGTGAGCGCGACATGCTTAGAGTTTGGGCCGAACGACTCAAGAGTCATACTCAAACCTAGGCACGGTTACGTTCCAAAATCCCTCAACACACCATTTCGGGCTCAGGTCATTTCCCTGTCTGCCCTACCGGTGTCGAGCGAGGAAGGGGACGCAAGTTTTCTTTGTCCAGTAAGGGCGCTAAGAGCTTATGTGTCTCGCTCGTCTGTTTTTCGACAGACTGAGCAGCTATTTGTTTCGTTCAGCGGACGTTCAAAAGGACTGGCTGTTTCGAAACAGAGCCTATCCAGATGGATAGTTGACGCCATAGCGCTAGCGTACACTGCCAAGGGCTTACAATGCCCGTTGGGTGTCAGAGCGCACTCCACGAGAGGCGTCGCCTCTTCGTGGGCTTGGTCTAGCGGGATTTCCTTACAAGACATATGTATGGCGGCAGGCTGGGCCTCACCGTCTACATTCATAAGGTTCTATAACCTGGAGGTTCCCGCCTTGCAGGCTAAGGTGCTGTCAGTTTAGACGAATCAGTGTTGCCTGATTAGACCACCGAGTTCGCGAGCGCTACGCGCCGCCGACTGCTTATGCTATGGGCAGTATTGCGTAAGACCCACATTTCCCACATTAGTTCAGGCTTACCCCGCCTTGTCTATGTGATGTCATGTTACATTGCGTCTACGGACGCTACTAAATATGGATGGAGGGATTCCCCTCTTGTTCCCCAGGACTCTCTGTGAGTCCCTCTGGTGATTGTGCACTGTAATTCCTGGGCTTTGCCTCCAGGTTTATTGGTGTCTGATCCCAGCACGCACGGCGTTTTACATTGGGTCCCCATAGCGTTTTTCAAACGCAGTACGAGAGACCTCTCGTAAGAGAACATACTCGGTTACTAACGTAACCTCGGTTCTCTCTAGAAGAGGGAACGAGTACTGCGTTCCTTGCCGTGCATGCTAATCACTCTGGTTCGCTTCGGCGATGAAAAAATCAGAGAATCAGCCTTCCCGAGCTCCCTTTATAGGGCTAGGCCACGCCCGTTTCGGTGGGAAGTGGCGCGGAGGGCGCGAAGCGTCCTCATTGGCCTGACGTCACCTCAGGCCTCGCTCGATAGGCTGATGCAGTTGCCGCAGAGCGGCCAATGAGCGAGCGAGCCGTCTTGCCCATGGCCGTGTGCTGCTGCAACGCGCTTTGCAATAATTCAAAATTATAAGGATAATTTTTTGGCTTCAGTATCTCGTGGAAAAGAGGTTTTCCCCATAGCGTTTTTCAAACGCAGTACGAGAGACCTCTTCTAGAGAGAACCGAGGTTACGTTAGTAACCGAGTACGTTCTTATAGTCTTCAGTGAGGTATGAAAAATAGTAGTTATTGATTAGCTAATAGTGAACTACCACTTTTGTAAGGCATTGGTAAGGTTTTTGATAGGAATGAATCAAGTGTTACTACATCTTTCTAAAGGAACTACTAATTATTTGGATCAGTATTCTAAAGTGAAGATCACGGGAACACACTAGTAATGACTGAAGTGTTACCAAATCCATTGGAAGGAATTGATATTCAAAATCTTACAAAAATCTCAAAAGTTTACAATGACTTCAGTCAATATTAGCTTGTTATCATGTTTTTCACTTTAGAATACTGATCCAAATAATTAGTAGTTCCTTTAAAATGATGTAGTAATACTTGAGTCATTACTAGTGGGTTACCATTACCTTTTATTATAAATTATGCATTATTCATGTTAATTATGAACCTGTAGATAGTAGTTCTCTGGGAGGTATGAAAAAAAAATAGTAGTTATTGATTAGCTAATAGTGAACTACCACATTCATCTGAGCGCGATTACTTACTAATTCGTTAATCAGAGTTTCTTGTTAGTTAATAGTAGTTACTAGAGTGTTACTAATGCATTATTCATTTGTTCCTGTGTAGTTATTAATTAATGAAGGAACAGTATTCTAAAGTGTTACCGAATATTGGAGTACTTTCAATTTCAGTGCACAGAAAGAGCAAGCAGAGCAGGGAGAATCCTCACAAAGTATAGAGCTGGAGGGGATCATGTTTGTGGGGCAGTGATGTTGCTGCTAACCCATTTCAAAAATGACCAAGACCACTTTCTTGTGATGGCAGAAGACACCTCTGTTCCAAGTGATATATGCTCAGAACAGCTTCCAGCAACACCATGTATAGTAGTGTGTGGTGGGTATTATTTACTATGAACTTGCAACACAATAATTCCTGGTTTCGGGTGACCAGAACTCACATTCTGTTAAATATTATGTCTTACTGATTTTGTGTTTGTTCAAAGGAGAGAACCCACTGACAGCCAGTGTGTACATGGTAGCAGTAGACCAGATGATTGTAAATGACCATCTCTTGAGTTTTACAGAAGCCCTGTATCTGATGTTCTCTCTTTACTATATATTGAACATCAGTTACCCTGTAGAACTGGGAGCCACACTAGAATTCTTGCAAAGGTAATTCATAGACTGCATTCCTTTGGTTAAGAAGCATACAACAATTATGGATATTGTTTGTGTTGTGTTTTAAAGGTGCATCTTTAGGATAAATCCTCATAAAGGTACCAAGGTGGAAAAGAGAGAGAAAAAGAGAGTGTACTCTGTCAACCCCAGAGTATTGAGTCTGACGTCAAAAATTGCTGCATTTGACTGGGGAGAGTAACAGGTATAGAAGCTCTGTTGTCTTAGTAGTGGTAGACTTCATCTTCTGTGTTTATCATTCATCGATGATAAAGTGCACCAAAGGACAATAATTTTTATAATTAACTCCAATAAATGTGATGTAATTGTCTGTGGCCAAAACTGAGAGTATTTGGTTAAGGCTTGTTGCTGTTTCTGCTCTTCTTTTGGTTTGGGTTTTAATTATAACTGTTTGTGTCCCCACAGATGTGGTCTTTCAGAAGATTGACATTTCGCTGAAGAACAGGACAGACCGACTTTTTGTACCTCAGTGCAGCGCTTTGTTCCTTAAATCATTTTTATTACCTTGTGATGTGATAAACTTCAAAATTATCAGAATCCAGGCCCAGTGTTTTTGTTTCTTTTAAATTGAACAAATTTGTGTTCTGAAACATGCTTTATCCATTTTCCCCATGTGACATGTTCAGGATTATCAGAATCCAGGTTAACTTTTTTTTTAATTGAACAAATTTGTGTTCTAAAACATGACTTTTGCTGGGAAGTGTTTTTCCATTGTTTGATCTTGAAGGTTTGCTATATAATAAAAAGCTGAAGTTGTTTACAGCAATACTCTGGCTACCATAATTTATTGTATAACATTTTACAAACATTTGTGTTTCAAGAGTATTTTTAATTTGTTTTTTAGCATTACTTCTGTCACACAGTATACAAAGATGTCCCTGTACATTTGGTTTAAATGGGGGTGCACGCCGAGGAAGTTTGAGAACCACTGGCTTATAGCCTCTTTTTTTCTGATTTAAAAAAAGCCATTTTTTTGCAATGAAAATTTAGAAAATGTTTGAAAAGTGGAAATAAAGTGCTTTATTAAGAGAAGAGTGTTTATTAAAAATAAAGTATTTATTGGGTAGGCTTAGGGGTCGGTGTAGGAGGGCTTTTATTCTCACAACAATTTAGCATCCATTTAACAATTTTAATAAATATAATAATTTGCACTCTATGATAATTATTGGATCCTGTTAATCTACAAAAATACTAAGGTGCAACTATCTGCCAATATAGATAGCATCTAATTAGTATTTACGCTTACTGCAAATTTGATAATTATATTTATTAAATGAAAATTATTTACACCTAATGTAAATAGCATTACGTAAAAATGCTGATATTGTCACTTAGTGAAAATAAAAATATATCTGTATTTTTCTTAGTGTAAATAGCATCTACAGCTGGTTATTTCGGATTTTGATATGGAAATCATGACAATTAGCTTACCTTAACAATAAATGGTTTTCCAGAAGTGGTGTAACAAGTGGGTTGGACAGGAGTGTGTTTGGATGAGGATACCAATAAGTGAAACTTATACTCGAAATGTGACCTCTTTAACCCATCCCAGTGAGTGGTGGATTGAAGAGATGATGGAATCCGTTGATGAGTGAATGGGAAGTAGCTCACATTTTTTAATATTGAGGGTTAATCCTGAAGCTTTAGAGAAAATCAAGGGCAACATCAACCATGAATTTATTCCTTAAAATGATTGCTGTGTCATCTGCAAATTGACTAATTTTAAATTCCTTTTCAAATATTGAGATACCATGCAAATCGGGGTTGTGATTAATGAGCATGATAAGTGATTGGGTGGCTAGAATAAACAGTTTGGGAGAAATCGGACACCCTTGTCTAATACCGCGGAGCACCTCAAATCTAGGAGTCAGGATTCAGGGACACAGAACTATGTATGTCAGTATAAAACATCCTAATTATTTTACAAAAATTGTTCCCAAAACCTAAAAAATCTATGACTTCAAATAAAAAGGCATGTTCAACAGTGTCAAATACAGTACCTTATAAAAATCTAGAAATAAAATAAAGGCATCAGTATCAATGAGATCTCGATAGTCAAGCATGTCTAGTAGCAATCTGGTATGATTATGTATATTTCTAGCCCTCATGAAAGCTGATTGACACTCATCAATAATATGTGATAATCCCTCATTCATACGATTAGCATAGGCAAGTGCCAATAATTTATCATTGTTACATAACAAGGTAATTGGTTTCCAGTTATCCAATAAAAGATTATCTTAGTTAGGTTTGGGAATTAGAGTGATGAGACCATGTTTCATAGTGGGAGAAAGATTACCTTTTGAGATACAATCTAAATAAGCATTATAGAGCATTTCCCTGATATCACTCCAAAAGAAAAAGAAAAACTCCACGGTTATCCCATCTATTCCAGGTGATTTCCCCTTAGACATCTGTCGAACTGCCAAGTCTAGTTCCTCAATTCTTAGCTCATATTCCATAAGTTGTTCAAAGTTATCATCCATTGTCTTTTTAAACCCCTGAATCTTATTTAAGAAAAAAACAACAATCTTCTTTAGAAAAAAGGGATTTATACAAATTACTTTAAAAATCTTAGATTTTTTTCGTTTACTTCTTCTTGATTTTAAACAATAACGTCATTGATATTTACTTCCGAATGTTTTTCTTCGTCTGTCTTTGTTTTTCCAGACTAAAAAAAATAAGACGTTTTTTTCCCCTTCTTCGATCCAATAACGAATAAACGAACGAATAAATGCTTGAACGAATAAATGCTCCCTTGGCCTTTTCCAGATATATATTATCGCGATGGGACTGTAGATTGTTTAATTCAGTCTGCTCTTCCAGTGTCAAATCATCTTTACAGCACAGCATATTAATGTGACTAATGGGTCAATATCACTATAAAGTGCCTTTGGTGTCCTCATCAGAATCGCTCAGTCATCATGAACATAATGCAAAATAATGTAATTCTGAGGTTTTATTATAAATGGCCAAACACTTACACACATAAAAGTACAATGATACATCTCTTGAAATGTGTTTTTCTGATTTTATACCATTTTCTTTGATTGGATGTATGTGATTTTGGCATGTCCCACACACTGCTCAGCTAACTTCAGTGAGTGTAAAAAGTGGTTAAATTACATAAAATTCAAATACTTTTTTAATGTACTTATTGTCCTCAGCAAGTTATTTAATAAAACAAGTCATTTTGATTATTTATATTTTATTTTCATAATAATATTAAGCAGTTTGCATGTGTCCCTGAAATTGCTGTCCACCCTGTCATTATGGGGTAAACGCCCCTTTAAGAAACCAACTGATGTACTCAGTGATATCCCCTCCCCCATTTGGTCTTTCTTCAGTGGAGCTTAAAACATCTGCAATGCACACAATAAGTATCTACACTTATATTTCCTAATGTTCATCATATTGTGTTTGTAGTTGCCTGTTGTCAAGCTTAATATGTCCACTCTGTCATTGTGAAATATTAATTAATATAAAAACTTTTCAGAAATTCTAAATATATATTTTAATCAGTGCACAGTCAGCTTCAACAGTGAATCACTTTGCTAACTGCTGTACACCATGTGCTCATTAAATACTAACTTTAGCCAAAAAATGTCCACCCTGTCACATGGACATTTGCAACTCCTGAAAATCAGCCTGAGCCAGGCCCCTCCTTCTTCTATATTGGTTAAGGGTTTCTTGAAGGTCCTGTTGTTTTTAAAATGTTCCCCCGTTCTAGTTCACCCATTAAAGCATTTGTCCACCCTGTCATGCCAAGTTCCACCCTGTCATTTTGTTGTCCACCCTGTCATGTTTAACTTTTAGGATGAAAATAAACAAATTATTTTAACAAGTTAACAAAACCCTGTGTGTGATTTCTTAATAAACAAATGAGGGCCAGTTAGTATTTGTCACGTTAACTAAAGAAAACTAAGGGAGGACTCAAATGCAAAGGAATAATGATATTTATTACAAAAGAAAACACTAAACAAAACCCACAAGGGGGAAAACATAACTTAATACAAAACAACAGACAGGGACAACAGACAGGGAGGGACAGACCAGGGGGGGACGGGAGGGACAGACCAGGGGTGGACGGGAGGGACAGACCAGGGGGGGACGGGAGGGACAGACCAGGGGGGGACGGGAGGGACAGACCAGGGGGGGGACGGGAGGGACAGACCAGGGGGGGGACGGGAGGGACAGACCAGGGGGGGGACGGGGAAAATGGACAGTTCGGGAGGCCAGGGCGGACCACAGAGTTCGGGAGGCCAGAACGGAAACGTCAGTCCATCTGGCGGCCAGGACGGAAACGTCAGTCCATCTGGCGGACAGGGCGGAGACCCTCCCTCGGGCGGCCAGGGCGGAGACGCTCCCTCGGGCGGCCAGGGCGGAGACGCTCCCTCGGGCGGCCAGGGCGGAGACGCTCCCTCGGGCGGCCAGGGCGGAGACGCTCCCTCGGGCGGCCAGGGCGGAGACGACCCTTCAGGAGGCCAGGGAGGAGACGACCCTTCAGGAGGCCATGGCACAGGAACAGACACCAGCTCAGGCACTGGAACAGACACCACCGGCTGAGGAACTGGAACCGACACCACCGGCTGAGGAACTGGAACAGACACCACCGGCTGAGGAACTGGAACCGACACCACCGGCTGAGGAACTGGAACAGACACCACCGGCTCAGGAACTGGAACAGACACCACCGGCTCAGGAACAGACACCACCGGCTCAGGAACAGACACCACCGGCTCAGGAACAGACACCACCGGCTCAGGAACAGACACCACCGGCTCAGGAACAGACACCACCGGCTCAGGAACAGACACCACCGGCTCAGGAACAGACACCACCGGCTCAGGAGCAGACACCACCGGCTCAGGAGCAGACACCACCTGCTCAGGAACAGACACCACCGGCTCAGGAACAGACACCACCGGCTCAGGAACAGACACAGGCTCGACGGCGGCCATCTTGTCAGGGGACACAGGCTCGGCAGGCATGACGTGAACAGGCTCGGCAGCGGCCATCTTGTCCGAAGACCCAGGCTCGGCAGGCGTGATGTGAACAGGCTCGGCGGCGGCCATCTTGTCCGAAGACACAGGCTCGGCAGGCGTGACGTGAACAGGCTCGGCGGCGGCCATCTTGTCCGAAGACACAGGCTCGGCAGACGTGACGTGAACAGTCTCTGTGGCGGCCATCTTGTCCGAAGACACAGGCTCGGCAGATGTGACGTGAACAGTCTCTGGATCAGCAGAAGTGATGGATCGCTGGGGTGGCGCAGGCAGTGCGAGCAACTCGGGTGGGGCCAGTAGAGCATGACGCCTGGGCGGCGCGGGCAGAGCAAGACGCCTGGGCGGCGCGGGCAGAGCAAGACGCCTGGGCGGTGCATCAGGGACGGCCGTCACCTCCGGGATGGTCTCCGTATTAGGAGCCACCGGACTCGGGATCACCGGACTCGGAACCACCGGACTCGGGACCACCGGAACTGGGACCACCGGAACTGGGACCACCGGAACTGGGTCCACCGGAACTGGGACCACCGGACTCGGGACCACCGGGACTGTCACGGAGGGAGTCTTCCTTCTCCTCCTCCGTTTTGGGACCACCGGAACTGGGACCACTGGACTCGGGACCACCGGAACTGGGACCACTGGACTCGGGACCACCGGAACAGGGACCAGCGGAACTGGGACCCTCTTCCTGGCCTCTCGCTCCTGCAAGCGAGCGAGACCCTCCACCATTGCCTCAAAGGTACTCTTTTCATACGCCCTCCTGAGTAACCAGTCCATGGGCTCGTCGAGAGCATAAAAGAAAAGGTCCTTAAGAGGCCCTTCATTAAGTAGTAATCCCTCCGCCGCTCTAAGGAATTCGGCCGCGAACTTCCTCAAATCAGTCCCTTGTTGGCGGAGGGAACTTAGTGCCTGAAAACGGATAATACGTTCGTATTGGGGGCACAAGACAGAGGGGGCTGGTGGATGACGTGAAATCCTTTGCTGAGTCCTTGACATGGTTGGATCGTTCTGTCACGTTAACTAAAGAAAACTAAGGGAGGACTCAAATGCAAAGGAATAATGATATTTATTACAAAAGAAAACACTAAACACAAAACAAAACCCACAAGGGGGAAAACATAACTTAATACAAAACAACAACTTCAAAAACGAACATACCAAAAGGGTCACGGGAGAACAGGAGACGTGTACAAGACAACGATCCAACACAGATTGCAAACACAAAGGAACTTATAAAAGGGACAAATCAGGCAGGTGATAAGGGAACAACAGGTGGGGCAAATGAAACCAATAATGAGATAACAAGGAGGGTGGGGTCAACACAGAGACAGGAACACAAACACCACATGTGCTACACGAGACAGGACAGGCATGTGACAGTATTGTTTTAAATTTTGACTAAATATCTTTATTGTTAGATTTTATTTAGAATAGAATGTGCAACTATCGCATATTTTATTGGGCAATACATATTTAAGCAGTAACTTCATTATTATAAAAATACTTTTACCATTAACTAAAATGTTTTGTTGGGAAAGGGACACATTATCTTTCCTCAGATCTACATTTTATAATCACTATGCAATGAAAATGTATTTATTCTACTATGAATTTGTCCATTACAGGGTGGACATATTTTATTGTTTGCTCTTATATTGTCAGCTTGCAGTTAATTTATAAAAAGTGCTGGAGCTTGACCAATATGCATTTCTAACAGCCTAATGTCTCCTTAATACAACACATATAAAATTAAATGGAAAATCTCAGATTTTTTTTAGGGAAATTGTGAAGTCTCAAAGGCACTTTATGGTGATTTTGACCCTAATGATGTCCCTTTGTCTTATCTTTTTAAGTGTTGATGATTGCTTACTTGTCCTTTGACTTTGAACCTTAACCATTCCCATTCCCAATTCACCTACTTATCAGTTGTTTAACTACATTACAAAACTCAGTATCTTCCAAAAGGGTATTGTTAAATTTCCATATGGAGTTTATGTTATTCTCTCTTCCACCCGGAGAAAGTGTCCAAAATATTACACAATGATCAGTCAGGGGTGATGCTGAGATTTCACATCTATTTACCTCATTAACTAGATTGTCTGAGATTAACCAATAATCCAATCTTGAGCACTGGCCATTATTAGATGAGTTAAACCAGGTAAATTGTTTTCTGGTTGGGTTTTTCATTCTCCAGTAATCTATTAGATTGGCCTTTGTGATCAGTTCGACTATTGTTTCATCAAATGTGTGGCAGTGTCTCTTTGATGGAAGGTGGTCTAACCAAAGATCAGGGGCCAGGTTAAAATCTCCCCCAATTATTACTCTATCCGTTGGAAAAAGCATTTTCCATTCTTCTAAGCACTTACTTAAGGATGAGAAGAGATTTTTGTTCTGTGTTCTTTTGTTATAACCATACACACATAATAAAATGTAGTTTATACCATTCATTTCTGTTGCGACCATTAACCAATAGCCGGAGCGCAAGCCTCGGGTTCAAGCCTCCTCCAAGGAAAGCAAGCCAATTTAGTTTACTATTAACCTTGGTAACACTTCTTGGTACTGTTCCTTCATTAATGAATAACTACACAAGAACAAATGAGTAATGCACTATTAACATTGTAGTAACTACTCTTAACCAACAAGAAACTCTGATTAACGAATTAGTAAATCATAACGTTCAGTCGAATGTGGTAGTTCACTATTAGCTAATCAGTAACTACTATTTTTCATACCTCACTGAAGACTACTTAAGAACTACTATATACAGGTTCATAATTAATATGAATAATGCATAATATATAATAAGGTAATGGTAACTCATTAGTAATTAATCAAGTGTTACTACATCCTTCTAAAGGAACTACTAATTATTTGGATCAGTATTCTAAAGTGAAAAACATGATAACTACCTAATATTGACTGAAGTCATTGTAAGCTTTAAGGCTTTTGTAAGGTTTTTGATAGTAATGACTCAAGTGTTACTACATCTTTCTAAAGGAACTACTAATTATTTGGATCAGTATTCTAAAGTGAAGATCATGGGAACACACTAGTAATGACTAAAGTGTTTCTAAATCCATTGGAAGGAATTACTATTCAAAATCTTACAAAAATCTTAAAAGCTTACAATGACTTCAGTCAATATTAGGTTGTTATCATGTTTTTCACTTTAGAATACTGATCCAAATAATTAGTAGTTCCTTTAGAATGATGTAGTAATACATGCATGAGTCATTATTAGTGGGTTACCATTACCTTTTATTATAAATTATCCATTATTCATGTTAATTATGAACCTGTAGATAATAGTTCTCTGGGAGGTATGGAAAAAATAGTAGTTATTGATTAGCTAATAATGAACTACTACATTTGTTCCTGTGTAATTATTCATTAATGAAGGAACAGTATTCTAAAGTGTTACCTTAACCTTTAAGGCTGAATGGGCAGGCAAACTAGTGAATGATTTTTTAAATTTTGTTGCTAACACTTATGTCATAAAAACCTTGTGAAACGTTTAATTGGGTTGATATAATTTCTATATTTGTTACAAAATCTTGCAATTGACCATGCCTGATTCACACACAGATTTCAACATTCAGCATGCAAACCACAACAATGGTGAGAATTACATTTTATATAAGTAAAGTACTAGAACTCTTGTGTAACTGAACTATACTAACTAAACATTTGTCAGTACAACATCTATTCTTATTTCACTTGTTTGCTTTTGTTTTTTTAGGCAATCGGTTTGCATGATTGCAAGTAAGTCTTACTGATTCTATTTTACAGTGTAGAACTCAAATACAGTTCATTGAACATTTAATCATGTCAACAGAGGATTCAACAAAAATAAATTACTGAAGTAGTTTTTGAGCAATTTGCAAATGAAATTATTTAAGTTGTTGAATGTAACTTACATTTGCGCTGTAGGCAAAAGTTGTGTTTGGAAAGTCTGCCATTATGGCATCTGTTAGCAGAAACAAACTAGATGCTTCAGTTCATACCTCACATTTTCTTTGGTTTGCACAAAAAGAAAGTCTCTAAAAGACTTCATCATCTAAAAAATAATTTCATCATTCTCAGATTTGAAATACATGGTGAGACTTGTGTCTTTAGCTGCAATGAGTTTCTAGACTCTAAAGGTTTCCCTCTGACAAATGTGCCAAATCTGCAACACAGATTCCCAATAGTGTGCACTCTAGCGAGTTCGGTTGTTTAGCAAAAGTACAGCAAAACCAATTGTTGGTGAGTGTGATGGTATTGGCTTTATGATGTGTTCGAATCATAGATCAAGCATAGCGTTCTGACGTGTCAACTTCTGGTTCAACCAATGGTAGGACGTTGGGGCAGTCCAATGGGGGTCAAGGTTTAGCTTCGGCAGTTACAGTGTTTTCAAGTCATGTCAGAATGTATTTATGAGATAAAATGCACATGAACATCAGCACAATTCATAATTATGAGTTTTGGTAACTTTGGATTTTCTTAAGAGTTTCCAAGTCAGGTGAGTGACAGTGAGAAAACATGTCAGAGGCAATGAATGCAGAGTCGGCCCTAGTGAAAAAAAACCTATGCCAAAATGTATTTAAAATAGGCCTACATTTTATTCCATACTAACTATACTACAAACCCATTAATATATGTACAGACATATTGCTTGATACTTATTGATATAAATATAATTCAACTTTATTTGGAATTCTTCTTTATTGCACAATGCACATTTCTTAATATTAAGCCTAAAATGTGTTTAATATCACTATTAGTAAGGATAGTATGATCACTGTATCATTTAAATGCAAGAAATTTAAAGTGTACCTTAAGTATACTTGCAATAGTTTCACTTTAGCACAATCAAATATACGCAAGTATATCTTTAGTTGGACCATACAAAAATACTTGTTCCAATTAAGCAGAGTATAACAGAGCATTCCAAAGTATACCAGTTCAATATATCAAAAATACAATTGCATGGTTTTTATATTAAGTACATAAATATGTAAATGTATTTAAAATACATTTCAGTATATTTATTTTTCACAAGGGTATAAGTACATGTGTTTCTGTATCCTAAGTTAGTTCAAGGCTGGATCCTCTTACTAATTTCTACGACCTTTGGAAGTCTGGAGAAATTTGTCTTTAGTAAACTCTCTCTCGTTACTTATTGAACTTCAACTTTGACTCCTGGTCTTCATTGAGTACATTGGTCTCGTGATGGGCTCTAATTCTCCAATAGGTTTTTGTTGTTGTTTTTTGTTTGTTTTTTCATTTAAATTAACCATTGTGAAATGGTGAGGTTTTTCTGCTTTTCCACTTGAAGAGTGTAGTTTTCATTAACTCATTGTTTTCTGATTCTACTTGCATCAATATTTATATGGAGAAAGGTTTCATTTTCTAACTATAGGTAGTCTAAGTAATGATCTATTGATGTTATTTCCAAATCTGTTGGTTTATATGAAGTATTAATTGTAACACAAAGAGAGCTTCATTTTTAAACACAAATGACTAATTTAATTGAAAGTATTTGAAGATTTGCATCATCCTATTAATAAAACCAACTTCAAATATATAAATGTTTATAATATACTTTATTACATTTACATTCATATCCATAAAAATATTCCTAAAATATTTAGAAAAATATACAAATAGATACTGTACCTGTCATTAAAACATCATAAAATAATGTCAGATTTTTTAAGTGTTATTAATGATCGACCATAAATAGCTTTGTACCTTAAAAAAGCCTCCATACATTTGATTGCTACGTCATCTACTTCTGGATCAAACTTGTTTGCCAAAAGATGGTGTTGCCTCACAATCCATTTCAAGTCCCCAGCTCCATAGACACACACTGCCCGTCTGTACGTCCCAGTGCATGGTGGGTAGGGAGCCCCACTCTTTAGATCTCCTTCATGGTAGCTCCACTTCACTAGACGAGCAATTGAGTTCATGTCTGATTGGTCGTACTTTCTGTTTGGAGGGTTGGATCCTGGTACTGAATGCATCCGCTGTAACGTAGCCCACATGTGCTCATCTGGACTGTATGTGTCTTTCTCCCATTCCATGAAATCTTGAATCTCTTTGCTTTTGAAGATGTGATCCACAAACTCTCTTGAAACCACAAAGTAAGCATTTCCTGAGAACATAGGGCTCTGTATTGGCGGGTGTGACT
This sequence comes from Vimba vimba, assembly GCA_022828995.1. Lineage (NCBI taxonomy): Eukaryota > Metazoa > Chordata > Actinopteri > Cypriniformes > Leuciscidae > Vimba > Vimba vimba. The sequence goes on along the minus strand of CM040822.1, from coordinate 33,217,272 downwards.
TTGTAACATCGGTCCGAGTCACAACATTCGTAACATTGTGATGATACTGCCAGCGCACCTTTTTGGAGTTTATGGTCTCGGACTCCAAACTGTTCTTTCCGTTCAGGAGTTTTAAAGACTGAATAATTTCTCCATTGGTTTTAAGGGGGAAATCACTGCCACAGGTGTTGAGCAGATACCTCCACTGGACAGGTGACGTGAGCAGATCCTGCATGCAGTTGATGTCCGCTTGAACTCGAGACCAGGAGGCGTAGATCACATTCTCCAGTTTGCTGGCCACAAACACGTTGGTCAGGCAGGACACAATGGCCCTAACTGCTTCTTTAAAGATCTCAGGTGACTTCTGGTCCACATGAACACAGTACACATTGTCAGGAGTGTAAATGGCCCTTAAGAGCCTTTCAAACATCTCAATCTTCTCGTGGATCACCATTGAGTAAGCAATGGGGAAATCTTTCTCCTCTTTACTGAGAGAAAACATCAGAAACCCTCTGTCTCGGATGTAGGATGGACAATCCTTGGTTGCGTTGAGATAGAATGATTCGGACAGCAGGAATTTCCTCTTTTTTTTCGAGGCCAAGAGCTTCGCGAAAATGTCCTTGTCCACTCCGTCCATGTCTCCTTGGATAATAGCAGAACAAGCCTGTAGTTCTCCAACATCCTGCTTTAGTAAGTGATTCAATACCAGCTCTTTCTTATGAGAACAATTTGTCATCCGTCCTAGATAGATCAGCAAAAAAAGGGACATTGAAATGGAAATTATTTTCAGAATCCTCCGATTTTTAAATCTCATGTTTAATTCTTTAACATGATATTTTTCCAGAAACAACCTGTACCAGTGAGGTATAAAACATCTTGTGATAAGAAAGCGAATCTTGTACAAAGGGGAAGGGCGGATTTCTGCGAAAGAGGTTAATAATTATTGCACTTAATAATTAATAATTGAGCAATAATTATGTGAATAACCCCCACCAGGAAGGTGTGTATAAAGGTATTGTATATCATGTCTGACCGTTTTGAGGAAGCTATTTGTTTTATTACCAGATCTGTAGCCTGTATGACATGGATTTAATATTCTTTAACTTAAAGGTTTTTATATGATCACTCTAGTTAATAGTAATCTATACACTGTAAAATGTAATACGTTGACTTTACTTCGAAAAAGTGAGGAAACCGATTGCCTTAAAATTTCCAAGTAAAGTAGTGTATTAATGTTTAGTTGGCACAACTTAATAACATTTGTATAGAAAACTTTTTAATCAAGTATACTCAAGCACTCTTGAATCAAAATCATTAGTTGTGTTAACTTCTCATTAGAGTTCACATTACTAGGAAAATATCAGGAAACCGATTGCTCTAAAAAAAGCAAGTAAAGTGAAATAGGAATAGTATGTGGTACTGACAAATGCTTAGTTAGTATAGTTCACTTACACAAGAGTTCTAGTAACTAAAAAATAACTGTAGAGAGTACTTGATAATTTACTTTAAATGAAATGTATTTGTCACCATGGTTGTGTTTTGCATGCTGAATGATGAAGTCTGTGTGAGTCAAGCATGATCAATTACAAGATTTTCACAAATATAGAGAGATTATATAAACCCAATTAACTGTTTCAGAAGGTGTTTAGGCATAAACAGTAGCAAGAAAATTATAAAAGATCACTAATTGACACAAGTTAAATTATACACCATTCATATTTTCTCTCACACACACAAATATATATATATATATGTGTGTGTGTGTGTGTGTGTGTGTGTGTGTGTGTGTGTGTGTGTGTGTGTGTGTGTAGTATTACTTCTCTTTCTTTGACACTAAACAACTGACTTATTGTTGCATCACTGCATCAATAGAAAGAGAATCATAATAAAGAAAATATAGTTCCAAGTGCCCAACCAAAGGGATCACTAATCGCCATAATGGTGACTAAAAATATTTTAGGAAAATCAAAATCAATTTATGAAGTCAACTTATGTTATGTTCTCACCAATTTTTCAGTTGTATTGACAATTCAACATTCAAGATTAATTTGGAAAATGAGTGAATGCAAACAAAGACAAATAACTGAAGAAGTGGAGGAAATGAGTGAAAGGTCCATTAAGAATTTCCCTGCCTCAAAAACCACACTCAAACCAATCAATTAATCTTAACTTGGGTTTTCTGAGTAAATAAAACATAAGTATGTGAATAGTACAGATTACTAGATTTTTACAATTAAGTTAAGACATTAAGTAAAGTTAACTAAAAAGTTTAAGTAAGAACCACTGTTGGATTTTACAGTGTAGACTCTGTTCTTTCTTACTTACTTGTCTTGTTTCCAGTCCAAATATCTAAAAATTCTTAAATCAAGATGCATTTACTATATAAGTAAAATGGCATAAGATATTATGTCTTGTTTTCTGGGGGGTTAAGTGAGTTTTCACTTAAGACGCAACATTATCTGCCAGTGAGGTATGATAAATAATCTTTCTTTATAAAACAAGACATGATATCTTTTGCCACTTTACTTAATTAGTACATTCATCTTGATGTAAGAATTTTAAGACTAGAACTAGAAAATACCAAGTAAGAAAAGCTTCTTCTTCTTTTTTTTTTTTTTGCAGTGTTTGAAGTGTCAGTATACGCAATTATAATAATTCTGTTCTCCTTTTTGGTTCTGTCCTTTCAAGATATCTATAATCATGGCTCCTCAACCCCAAAACCAAAACCCCCAAGACCCTGGTCTTGGTATTTAAGGGAAACTGGCAGAATAGTGTTTGGGAATCTGTACTTTGCAGTGCTGTGTGAGTGTCTTGAGTTTTGCACTCAGGGAACTCACACACTGCTGTGTGTCTCTCCGCTGTTAGGTATGCATTTTTTTTGTATTTTCAAAATTGTAATTGTGCTAAACACATTGTGCTCATAGAAAACGCATTATAGTTGTTTGTGTTATTACATGTACACATAGACAAGTTGGGTTTATTGTTCGAAATACATGACTGCTTTACTGTAAGTGTTGTATGCAATAAATTGGTTAAATGTTGTAGTAGATTAGGGTAATAACTTTTTTACAACTTCATGTTCCCGTATTTTAATTCGATGAGCGCTTGTCTATAAGCAAAGAAATTAACTTTCATTTCAATATCTTTTTAGAAAAGGTCACCCAGAAAAAAATCAATAAATTTTGGCATTTGGAACTTTAAATTTAATATACATATCGTATGTATTATGATAAAAAAAAAAATAGCTCACAAATGTTCTAATACTTGTACAGTGTACTGTACATCACTGCTTATTGCTTAGAATAAATTGAATTTGCAGTTTGTCTTTGTTTCTGCAGGCAGAATACATTTCCTCCATCACTTTGATTGCATGTTCTGCACACTGATTAGTTCTTGGAATTTCTACTATTCGCTCCTTACTTTCTTTGATTTCTGCTCCAAGAAATTGGTACATCCAATAATTTGCATTTGGAGTGGCATTATTCTATGCTTTTCTTCTAGTGAAGATTCTTCTAAAGGCATTCTTCTTTGTGATTGCTGAAATTTTTGGTCCAGATAGCCTTGTTCTTCTTTAAGGTAGTATCACTTTTCTTGTGCGACATTATATATTGCTACTGAAACATATCAAAAAGTATCAAAATGAGTTGTTTGCTCATATAGCTCCCTCTCTCTCTATCCGTCTCTCCTATATGTACTGTATACCAAGATTTCGATTGTTCTAGAAAAACAATTCCAGAAAGTTCTAGTGTCAGGGATCCACCAGATCTGCACACTCCGCCCACTCGTTCACTCTCCCCGGAATACTGATTCACCAGACCTGCACCTCATCATCACCTCATCATTCACTCCCTTTATATACAACCCTTCACCTTCTGTTCAGTGTCTGGTCTCGTCTTTACATGGATGCACAAGACTCACTACCTGTTACTTACCTGATCTACCAACCTGAGATACTCATCTTCAGTCTTCATTCCGATCTGCCATCTGCCTTCTCCGTTGATCATCTTCATCATCCGTTCTCCACTCTGGTTTCCACTCCACCTGCAAAGACATTCATATATCTATTCAGCTAAGTTCTATCTTCATCTCAAGTTTGCATGACCTACTCACCATTACATCTGCTGGTTCCATGCTTCTGTTCCAAATAAACATCGTTTTATTTACCTGTTTGAGTCTTCTCTAAACCTGACAGAAGACCAGACCATATGCAGAACCCCACACAATCAGCGATGGATCCACCAAGCGATCCATTCGCTGAGCTGGTACATGCTGTTCGACTCTCATGTTCAACCATTCCCGCTGATGTCCTGCATGCTGCACGCCAGTCACTTCTTCCTCGATCACCCATTGTATCACCAGCTGCCTCTGCCAGTCCCATGGCCCGACCAGCGTAATTCACCGGTGAGGCGGAGGACTGCAGCGGTTTCATCCTACAATGTTCACTGTACTTCGAAATGCAAGCTCATTAATTCCCCAGCGATTCAGCCAGAGTGGCATTTGTGATTTCATTACTGTCTGGCCGTGCTCTTCAATGGGCTCAATCTTTATGGAATATGGCAAGCCGTTTTAACATTTAATCATTTAAACCGACTAGTCTCTATTTTCATGCTACTAGTACTTATTTTTTAGATACTAGTATCTATTCCATTAAGTACTAGTACTTATTCATTAGCTACTAGTGCTTATTCTTTAGGTACTAGTGCCTATTCTTTAGATACTAGTGCTTATTCTTTAGGTACTAGTACCTTTTTAAAGATACTAGTACTTATTCATTAGATACTAGTACCCATTAAAAACACACTAGTATGTATTTATTAGATACTAGTGCCTATTAAATTGGTACTAGTACTTATTCATTAGATACTAGTACTTATTCATTAGTTACTAGTATTTATTATTAGATACTAGTACTTATTAATTAGATACTAGTACCGATTAAATAGATACTAGTACTCATTCATTAGATAGTAGTACTTATTTCGAGAGTGACTAGTAACTATTATTTTGTTACTAGTAAGAAATTTTACATTTTTTCCATTGACTTCTATGGGGATCTGTCATTCAGATATCAACTATTCAGTTCTGACTAGTATGTATTCCAATTGTGACTAGTACGTATTTATTAGATACTAGTAGTTATTCATTAGGTACTAGTACTTATTTTTTAGATACTAGTACCTATTACTAGATACTAGTATGTATTCAATAAATACTAGTATTAAGTCATTAGATACTAGCAGGGCCGTCGCTAGTGGGGTGAGAGGTGGTGACAATTATAGGGGCCCCCGCTGCCCAGGGGGCACCACAAAATCCAGCAGTTATACTATATAGGCCCCTGTTGTATGAATAATTATAATATTTGAGATGAGATTTAAATGAAAACCACAAAAACATGTCATTTGGTTAAATATTTTTTCCAAATATCTGCTTCTCTTACCTCCCTAAAAATGGTTTAGTCCGATCTAAAGTATTTATTAATTATTCAATCAGTGACAAACATCAGATGGACCCAATAAAATTGTAAGTCCCACCCCAGCTCGTGAACAGAACCAATCAGAGTTGAGGCGGCAGTACCTGAAGTTAATGATGAAGTTGGTGGAAGAGCAGGAGACTGACTGACTGAAAATTTCGGGGAAAAGAAAACATAAATCAGGGTACCAGAAATGCCATGAAAAGAAGGAGAAGGAGGCCAGGAGTGTTGTTGTATCCCAGTCGATCAATACATTCTTAAAGACAGGTTGTTATTTCGCTGGGAATAAGAAAACTACCGTCGACTAAAGCCTGCCGGTCAGGTACTGTCACTTTTCATTATCGCTGCGCACCACAATCGACCGAATGATTACATGGTCAAAATTTCTCTTTTTACACTAATGTATATAAAGTTAAAAAATGTACACGAGTCACGACGCATTGCATTATGCACCTGACCTGCTGGCTAATGAAGTATTTATTACATCAAGAAAACGTCTCAGGTTACGACTGTAACCATAGTTCCCTGAGAAGGGAACGAGACGATGCGTCAACGACGCTTTGGGAACGCCTCCGCGTGATTACGTCTGAAGCACGTATGTCAACTAGTCCAATAGGAAGAATGAGCGTCACGGGCGGGTGACGTCATGACCAGGAAAGGATAAAAGCACATCCGGTGCAACTGGCGCTAGCTTCTAGAGCCGAAGCAAAGTCGATACAGGGATGCAGGAAGTATGGCTGGGCGACGCATCGTCTCGTTCCCTTCTCAGTGAACTATGGTTACAGTCGTAACCTGAGATGTTCCCTTTCGAGGGAACTCGCGATGCGTCAACGACGCTTTGGGAACGAGAATACCCAACACGCCAGACTTACAATTGCCTGTATTAAAACTGTCGGCAATTTAAGTACCAAGCACCTGAGAACCTGGGGCAGCAGCCAGGTCCAGGCTATAAAACCTCACGAATGTGAGCGGAGAAGACCAACCTGCCGCATCACAAACCTCCTGAAGAGAAACCCCAGATAATAAGGCTTTAGAAGCCGCCATACCCCTAGTAGAATGAGCTCTGACCACCAAAGGGCATGGCTGGCCAGAGGACTCATAGGCAAGAGAAATAGCCTCAACTATCCACTTACTAATTGTTTGCTTAGAGGCTGGAAGACCTTTCTTAGGTGATCCAAAGCAGACAAATAACTGATCAGATTTCCTCCACGGGGCAGCCCTGTGGACATAAGTGTCGAGTGCTCGCACTGGACACAAAAGATTCAGTTTTTCCTGGTCCGAAGATGTAAAAGGAGGAGGACAGAAAGCCTGCAGCACAATAGGCCTAGGAATATTGGTTGGCACCTTAGGGACATATCCCTGTTTAGGGTATAAGAATGCCTTGACCATCCCGGGTGCAAATTCAAGGCAGGTGGGAGAAACCGAAAGGGCCTGAAGGTCTCCGACTCTTTTTAGGGACGAGATCGCTAGAAGAAATATGGTCTTAAATGTCAGAAATTTCTCTGAAACTAACTCTAGGGGCTCAAAGGGCGCCCCTGAAAGACCTTCCAGAACAATTGCCATGTCCCAGGCCGGAACCCTAGTGCGAGTTGCAGGTCTTAGCCTCAAGGAGCCACGAAGGAAACGAATGACCAGGGGGTCTCGACCCAATGACGTACCACCCACCGGGGCGTGGAAAGCCGCAATGGCTGCCGCGTAGACTTTTAAGGTAGATGGACATAGACCTGATGCAAAGCGATCTTGGAGAAATTCAAGTACTGTGTTTACTGAACAGTTAACTGGATCCCACTGATGCTGGTGACACCAAGAAGTGAAAACTCTCCACTTAAGTGTGTATAATTTCCTCGTAGCTGGAGCTCTGGAGCTAAGAATGGTCTCAACAAGCCCCTCAGAGGCCAAACCCATAGTTTCCAAATTTCTGGCCGGGGGTGAAATATTGTGCCCCCTGCCTGAGACAGAAGGTCTCTCCTGATCGGGATCTCCAGGACTTATTCCGTCCTGGCGGACTCTCTCCAGAACTCCTGGGAGCAGAGCAACAGGGGGAAACGCGTACAGACGTAGCCTCGGCCATGTACCATAGCGTCCAGCCCTAGGGGGGCTGGCTGAGTGAGGGAAAACCAAAGTGGACAATGCATCGTATGCTGAGACGCAAAAAGATCCACTTCTGCTTGGCCGTAGAAGTCCCATATGAGCTCCACCGCCTCGGGGTGGAGTCTCCAGTCCCCTGGCCTCAGCCCCTGCCTCGACAGGGAGTCTGCTCCTATATTCTGAGCCCCTGGTATATACACTGCCCTCAGAGAGCGTAATTTGCCCAGAGACCACAGGAGGATCTGGTGCGCCAGTTTGCAGAGTGGACGCGAGCACAGACCCCCCTGACGATTTATATAAGAGACCACCGATGTGTTGTCTGTGCGGACAAGCACATGATGGCCCCTCAGGTCTGGAAGGAAATGTTTCAACGCATTGAAGACAGCCATCATCTCCAGGCAATTTATGTGCCACGAGAGATGATGACCCCTCCACAGACCCTGAGCTGAGCGGCCTTCCATTACCGCTCCCCAGCCGGTGAGGGAAGCATCTGTCGAGATCGCAACTCGATGGCAAAGAGCTCCCAACACCGGACCCTGGGATAGGAACCAGTGTTTCCTCCATATAACCAAGGCACGGAGACACCGCCGTGTGATCTTGAGGGAGGATGGAGACATGGAAGTAAGCGTCCTTTAAATCTATCGTGACAAACCAGTCCTCGGATCTGATTTGAGTCACGATCTGTTTGAGTGTGAGCATCTTGAACTTGAGTTTCATGACTGCACAATTCAACAGACGAAGATCTAAAATGGGACGCAACCCCCCATCCTTTTTCGGAACAATGAAGTATCGGCTGTAAAACCCCGATTCTCTGTCGGGCGAGTACACCTGCTCTATAGCTTCTTTCGCTAAAATGGATTCTACTTCTTGCTCCATTACCAGAGCCTGCTCGGGGTGTACTAACGTGAGTAACACCCCGTTGAAACGAGGCGGAGGAGAACCAAACTGGATTCGGTAACCTTTCTCTATTGTCTGCAGGACCCATGGAGATATATTCGTCAGATTCTTCCACTCTGTCAGAAAATCTACTAAGGGTACCAGTCTCTCAAGACTGGCCTCTGGTATTAAAGGAACAGCTACTTCGGTGACCTGAAGCATACTGGCAGGAAACAACCGAAGTGACTGTTTTTGAACCCCCCTCAGAGGGCGCGAGTCAAACGCAACGTCAAGTTGACGCTGAGTCAGGAGCTCGCTGGAAACCACTGCGCCCTGAAGCACCAATGGTGGCAGGGTTGGCAGAACGGCTCCCTGAGGACCCCGAGATGGAACGGGCACCGTAAAAAGAGGTGAACACCGTTCCACCCCGGCTGGGGCTGTCCTCAATGGTCTGACACTGAGGGCGTCAGGACCTCTTTTGAGCCGAAGTCTTCTTACCTGTAAGAACGGTCCTCAGATCCGGATTTGACTTAGAAGACTTCGGCTGAGAATGATGGCTCGGTCCCCAAGGTTTTATAGGGGGAGCCCGAGACGCGACACTCTCTTTTTGCTGAGTATATTTTGAAGTGCTAGTTTGAGGAAGCTCACGCCCAGCATCCTCAGGGGCTTTGACTTTACGAGGGATGAATTTTTAAAATGCCTCAGATTGCTTTTTTGTTTCTTGAAAACGTTCAACAACCGTATTGACTGCATCGCCAAAAAGACCAGATGGTGAGATAGGTGCATCTAATAAGAAAGCACGATCTTTGTCTTTAATCTCAGCTAGATTAAGCCATAAATGTCTCACAGTAGCTACAAGGGCTGCCATAGACCGCCCAATAGCACAAGCGGTCTCCTTAGTAGCTCTGAGAGAAAGATCTGTTGCCCGACGAAGCTCTCGAATATCATCGGGACTGACCCCCTCACTCTTGTCAATATCCCCTAATAAATCTGTCTGATAAGCCTGAAGCACTGTCATAGTGTGCAGGCAGGCTCCAGCTTGACCAGCTGCTGTATAAGCTTTGCCCACTAATGCAGATGTATTTTTTAGCGGTTTAGTGGGCAACACGGGTGATTTCAGGGACGATGCTGACGCGGGAGACAAATAGCTCGCGAGCGTCTGTTCTGCCGGGGGCATCGACCCGTAACCATATTCCTTCAGCCCCCTTATATCAGAATATGTGTGCACTTGAGGACTGAAGAAACGTGACGAATATGGCTTATTCCACGATCTACTTAGCTCACTATGCAGATCGGGAAAAAATGGAAGTGCCCGTGAGGGAGATGATATACTAGATAATAGGGCTGGGTATTGACACAAATTTCACAATTCGATTCGATTTCGATTCACAAGCTTACAATTCGATTCGATTTCGATTTCGATTCGATTCGATTCAATATCGATTATTTTGGATATCAGGTACAATACATGGCAAATTTTCTCAAGGAAAACAAATCTCTTAAATATTAAACTATGGGAGTCAGTTGTAGCCTATAGGCTTCATTAGCCTACTATAATATTGAAGGTAAAAATGAACTGATTTGTATACAAACACTTAAAATACACTTTTATTTATTTTTATAATAATAAAGTTATATGAAATTATATAAAAATTTAAATGGTGGCTGTCATAAACTTTCCAGATTTATTCAAACATGCATTAAATATTGAAGAACATAAAAAAATTATAATGAATATGTAATATGGTGCATATATTTAACAAAATGATCCAATCTAGAGTTAATTTTTCTAGCTGACTAAGTTTATGATCACTGGATGTTTTTTCTGAGGTAGGCTAAATGTTACATGACATTGTTTACTGACGTCTTTCCACGGTTGAAAAACACTGATTGAGCGATTCCATGTGGCATGATACGGACTTCAATAAGTTGTACTCTATCTTTTAACACACTTTCAGATGCTCATTCATGTTTATTTCGCGCTGTAAACTGGTGTTATTAAAGCGGAAGAGAAGGTCATGTGCGCTCCGCGCTGCTGCTTCTCTAGAGCTGAGCCAGAGCGATCTCACGCAACAGCGCCAAAACGGTAATTATGTTTTTGAATTTCGTAAGAAAATGGGCGTAATTTGAAATCTGAGACTTCGTTTCATATCAATAATATCAAAGCACAAATATTATTGCGATTTATTGGATGGGATGAGCGCAACAATATTCCATTCATTCATCAACTGAAAACAGAATGACTAATCGATTCTTGGGATTTAAGAATCGATATTGTTTCGTACAAATGAGAATCGATTAAAATCAAGAAATCGATATTTTTTACCCAGCCCTACTAGATAATAAAAAATGCTCGTCAAGTTTGCTTTTGGGGCGAGTGTCTTTTTTCTCAGATGGCCATTCAATATTTAATTTCTCAACAGCACGTGTTATCACCTCCACTAGCTCATCATGTGCGGGAGAAGAAGATGGCGTATTTTCTTCTCGTGTGTTTGTGTCACTAGCCATGCTCAGCACATCTACCTCCTCGGAGCTAGAGCACTGAAGCATGGGGCTCTCTTCCTGGGCAGAAGAAACCGCAGGGCGGGCTTCCGACACCGGCAAGAGAGCGCTGGATCCCTCGGGTAAGGGAGGAGATAAGGCAGAGCCCATCTCCAACCCCGCCAAGAGATCCATTTGCGAACCCCAGGTCTGCCTTCTCCGGGCTGCCTCAGCAGCGGCGGGTCCAGCACCCTGAGGTTCGCGAGCCTGTCCACTCTCGTCAAACATGGACAGGCGGGAGCGGAGCATGTGGAGCGGGAGAAGCTCACAATGCTCCCAAACAAACTACACAAAGCTCGTGTGTATCCCCACCCGTAAGAAAACGAGGGCAGGGAGAAACACACGGCTTGAATAGTTGTTTCGCCATAGTGATATATATATATTGTGACAAACAAACAGTAAATATACAGACAGTTTTGACATATAGCGCTTTGCTGAGGCAAAAAAGCTAGCGCCTGTTGCACCGGATGTGCTTTTATCCTTTCCTGGTCATGACGTCACCCGCCCGTGACGCTCATTCTTGCTATTGGACTAGTTGACATACGTGCTTCAGACATAATCACGCGGAGGCGTTCCCAAAGCGTCGTTGACGCATCGCGAGTTCCCTCAAAAGGGAACACGAATACAACACACTGCACTTGGATGAATACATTTATTAGCTTTATTTAATAATATATTACCAGTTCCATATTATCTTTATTAAAAAATAAGACAATAAATGATTTTCTTTTTTAAATTTGACTGCATTCTTGTCAGTTTCTAAATGTTTACTTTTTGATTTATGAATTATAACAGACTGATGGGAAAAAAAACATTATTTTGCTGTTACTTTTTTAAAATTGGTTTTATTATTATTCAACAATTTCTTGCTTTTTGTTAGTTTTTATTAGTTGTAATTTTTATATAAACATTTAACTTTTAAAATAAAGGTTTTACAACAACATCACCATCTTTTGTTATATTTGGGCCTCCATGCTCATCTATTTACAGTATATGATATTGGTGGAGGGGGCCCACATCAATATTTTTTCAGGGGGCCCCGAATCCTCTAGCTACGGCCCTGGATACTAGTATCTATTGAATAGATACTAGTACTTATTCATTAGCTACTACTATTTATTTAATAGATACTAGTACTTATTCATTAGATAATAGTACTTCTTCATTAGATACTAGTACCTATTAATTAGATACTGGTACTTATTAATTAGCTACTAGTATTCAATAGATACTAGTACCTATTTATTAGATACTAGTATTTATTTCAAATGTTACTAGTAAGATTTTTTATTTTACTAGTAAGATTTTTAATTGAACTCTCCAGTGGCCCTTCTGACTAGTCATAACATAAGACGAGTAAAAAAGCAGTTGCGACTAGTAAAATAAGAATAGTTACTAGTAACAATTACAAAAGATACTAGTGTTTAATAAATAAGTACTAGTATCTATTTAATAGGTACTAGTATCTAATGAATAAGTACTAGTATCTAATAATAAGTACTAGTAACTAATGAATAAGTACTAGTATCTAATAAATAAGAACTAGTATCTAATGAATAAGTACTACTATCTAATAAATAAGAACTAGTCACTATTGGAATAAGTAATAGTATCTAATAAATAAGAACTAGTATCTAATGAATAAGTACTAGTATCTTCAAAAAGGTACTAGTACCTAAAGAATAAGCACTAGTATCTAAAGAATAGGCACTAGTACCTAAAGAATAAGCACTAGTAGCTAATGAATAAGTACTAGTACTTAATGGAATAGATACTGTTTAAAAAATGTTTAAAAAATAAGTACTAGTAGCATGAAAATAGAGACTAGTCGGTTTAAATGATTAAATGTTAAAACGGCTTGCCATATATGGAATTCTAATGCTCAAGTCACTAAATCCCTTTCCAGTTTCATCCAACATTTCAAAGAAGTTTTTGGCCAAATAGCGTCTGAGTTATCAGTCCATGATCAGCTTTTCAATCTTCGTCAAGGTAAACAATCTATTTGTGCCTATGCTCTCCAGTTCCGCACCCTGGTGGCATCTAGCGGTTGGAACGAAACTGCTCTACTCACAGCTTACCGCCACAGGCTCAATGCCAACATTCGCCAACAAATGGTACTGTATGACGAATCGATGAGGCTCAAACTTCATACAAAAGACCATCCAATACAACATCTCACCGCCTGTGCATCTCAATCTCCCGCTGCATGTCCTCCTCCCACGGCACCATCTGTCGCTCTTCCAGCACCACAGCCCATGCAACTCGACGCTTACCACCTGACCCATGCGGAGCGTCAACGCTGGATCCAACATTGTCTATGTCTGTACTGTGGGGGAGAAAATCATGCCATCAATGACTGTCCCGTACCACCCCAATGCCCGGCGGTGAGTACAATCCAATTACCACCAAAGATTGAAACATTGTCACGCACTACTGTTCATGCCCTAACCACTGATATATGTGTCTCTGCGCAAGCCCTCGTCGACTCCAGTTCAGTGGGAAACTTCATCTCAACCATAGACTGTAAAAAAAAGATGGATGACGCCCCTTCGCTCTCTTCCATTGATGAGAACTGAAGCCGCCAGTGTCCCGATATGGCGCTGACATATTGGAACTTGAGTCTGCGCAGTAGCGATCTCGGGACCAGACCTGCGCAGTAGTGAGCAGGAAGTAAAGCTGCGAATCCGGCGAAATCAACGTTCCGCCCTCACTCTCGCAGAATGCACTCAGGGAGAGTGCATTCTGCACACGTTTTTAAAAATTGATTGCAGTACAACAAGAGGCTTGTTAAAATAAAGTAAATACAATCTCCTCAGTCCTCCAAAGATCCCGAAAAAAATGTCCGTTGGTGCTTCAGTGACTACTTCGCTCAGAGGACCTGTCAATCACAGCTGTCCATCATGACGTTACACCACCGCATCACGTAACTAACTAAAAACCAACTTGTTTTTGAAACAGACACTTGAACTTACATCAGCGTGATAAAAACAACAGCAAATGAAAGAAACCCTTTTTTCCTTTGGAAAAAAGATAATTGAAGTGTAATTAAATAAACACCGGCACCACATCACGCAGGTCCTAGAAAAACTTTGTGCACATCAACTGTACCTCAAGTTGGAGAAGTGCGAGTTCCACACCACCTCAGTCCAATTCCTTGGATATGTCATCGACCAACATGGGATCCAGATGAAACAGAGGAAGGTGGACACCATCCGGAACTGGCCTCAACCCACTGCCGTCAAAGAGATTCGCCAACTTCTACAGGAAATTCATCAACAATTACAGCCTCATCAGTTCATCTCTGACATCCACCCTCAAAGGCTGGCCTAAGTCTCTGTCCTTCACCCCAGAAGCCTCCAACTCATTCCAACAGCTAAAAGAAGCTTTTCAGACCGCTCCGTTCCTGGCTTATCCGAATCCAGATATATGTCAAGGTTGATGCCTCTTCTACTGGGGTCGGAGCGGTCCTATCCCAGCGGCAGGGTGATCCTCCTAAACTCCATCCATGTGCCTTCTATTCTAAGAAGCTGTCCCCGGCGGAGCAGAATTACGACATTGGTAACCGAACTGCTCGCAATTAAGCTTGCCTGAGAAGAGTGGAGACACTGGCTGGAGGGAGCAAATCATCAGTTTAAAGTCATCACCGATCACCGCAATTTAGAATACCTCAGGGAGGCTAAAAGGCTCAATCCTCGCCAGGCTCGATGGGCACTATTCTTCACCCACTTCAATTTCATCTTCACCTATCATCCTGGCACCAAGAACTGTCTATCTCGTATTCATCAACCATCTCCTGAAGAAACCCATCCGGATCCTATTCTCCCTCCAGCCATTGTTGTCAGTCCCATCACCTGGAGCATCAAGCAAATCTCCCAGGAAAACCTTACCAATCCTGCTCCGCCGGGAGGTCCAGAGGGCTCCTCTACGTACCACCTCCTCTCCGTCCAGCCCTTCTGGACTCTGCTCTCACTTCTCCGGGCTCTGGACACCCAGGTAGCAGGCGTACCCTCTCGCTCCTACATCAACGCTACTGGTGGCCCTCCATGCCTCAGGATGTCTCCCAATTTGTCAAAGGTTGCACAGTCTGTGCCGTTACCAACACCCCGAGGAAACTCCCAGAAGGCAAGCTCGTTCCACTCCCTATTCCACGTCGACCATGGTCTCACACTGGCATTGACTTCATGACGGATCTACCTAAATCACAAAAGTTTATATCCAGAGTATGGCAAGCTTTCTTTAAACTCCTAGGAGTGTCTGTAAGCCTTTCCTCCGGTTATCACCCACAAACTAACGGCCAAACTGAGCAGAAGATCCAAGAGATCGGGAGATACCTGAGGGCATACTGGAGCCAATTCCTTCCCTGGGCCGAATACGCACAGAATTCACTCCGCCAATCCACCACAGGGCTCAACCCTTTCCAGTGCATCCTGGGATATCAACCACCTCTGTTTCCCAGGTCGCATGAGACCTCGGAGGTTCCAGCTGTCAACCACTGGTTCGAGCAGAGCGAGAGGGTATGGGACTCGGCTCACGTGCATCTCCAGCAGGCAGTGCGGAGGCACAAGATCCAAGCTGACTGTCGTCGCACCTCAACCCCTCAATACCAACCTGGACAGAAGGTTTGGCTATCAACACGGGACATCCGCCTCCGCCTGCCTTGCCGTAAGCTGAGTCCTCGATACATAGGTCCATTCACTGTGCAGAGGCAGCTCAACGAGGTCACCTATCGACTCAACTTACCACCACATTACCGTATCTCACCTTCCTTCCACGTATCTCTCCTAAAACCTCACACTGAACCTGTCACTCCTCTTCCCACAGATCCTGGTGTGGCCGACGTACCTCCTCCTCCCAACCTAGACGAAGAAGAGCCTATCTACAGGGTTCATACCATCCTGGATTCACGGCGACGAGGTTCCCAAATCGAATACCTCATCGACTGGGAGGACTACGGTCCCGAGGAATGTTCATGGGTCCTACGGGACGATATCCTTGATCCAGGACTCCTCACCCAGTTTCACACTGAACACCCTGACCGACCAGCTCCCAGAGGTCGTGGTAGACCTCGTCATCATCTCTCCACCCAATCATCAGGAGCCGCCCATGTAGGGTGGGGGGGGTTTGGTACTGTCAGGGATCCACCAGATCTGCACACTCCGCCCACTCGTTCACTCTCCCCGGAATATACTGATTCACCACACCTGCACCTCATCATCACCTCATCATTCACTCCCTTTATATACAATCTTTCACCTTCTGTTCAGTGTCTGGTCTCGTCTTTACATGGACACACAAGACTCACTACCTGTTACTTACCTGATCTACCAACCTGAGATACTCATCTTCAGTCTTCATTCCGATCTGCCATCTGCCTTCTCCGTTGATCATCTTTATCATCCGTTCTCCACTCTGGTTTCCACTCCACCTGCAAAGACATTCATATTACTATTCAGCTAAGTTCTATCTTCATCTCAAGTTTGCATGCACCTACTCACCATTACATCTGCTGATTCCGTGCTTCTGTTCCAAATAAACATTTACTCACCTGTTTGAGTCTTCTCTAAACCTGAAACCTAGAATGTTCTATACAGTTCTAGAAAGTTTTAGGAAGTGCTACTTATAAGCAGTGATGTTTGTTATGGTTGTTCCAATATTTTATCTGGGGTGATCTTTTTTAAACTTAGAGGAAAAAGGGACTTTTTCATTCATTTTAAGCAACAGTTCTTCGATTTATGATACAGGAAATCTTTTATTAGAAATTCAAAAAGTTATGAGCCTATTATAGATGCTATGCATTCTAGACTGTGTGTCTTGAGTAAAATTGGAATAACTGTAACATTGTTTAGTTACATGTGTTAACTATATTGAATTTGTTTGTTCCCTTTCGAGTCGGTCTCTTGAGCTACGGGGTTATCCCTCTCCAAATCTACTGAAGCCTTATGAAATCTTGCAGGCGAGAATACGCCCGCCAATGGCATTCAAGCGCGCAAAACAGATGCAGGCTCCCCCGCACTATAGGGCGGCACTGAGTGCCATTGCCTCAGAATCTTTTCCTTCAGCTACAAGAAGCCAGCTCACCATTGATGTACGTGCTTCTCAGGGTCGGAGCCCAAAAGGATTGCCGCTCCCCTGTAGCGTTCCGTCGTGTATGACATATTTTCTTCAAGATGCCTCCTGGACTGCGGCACTTCTGCCTGGACAATGCTCTTCAGGAGCAGCGCTGCACTAGTCCGTCAAAACAAATGACAAGAAACCTTCAGGACAATACAGCGTTGCTTGCCCTGCCTTAGAGCAGCGCCAGTATCATGCTTTCCCAGCCACCCACGACGCCAAGTGGCAACAAAGAAAGAATCTTCATAAGTCTGGCTTGTTATGCTCTCAGTGCAGTGATCAGTCACAGACAAACGGACCAGTTCTTCGTGTGCTGCCTATGGTGGCTGACTGTACTAAGGGACGTGCAAGTTGAATGTGCCGCCATAAATCACGTCTCAAGTGCTGTCGGTGAGTGATTAACCTCACTTATCTCCTAGTCTTGCTATTGACTATGCGGGCTCACAATTGTCGCCACTACGGCTGCTGACACAGTATGCTTATGTACATACTGATATGTGATTATGCTGTTATGTTGCCCTGTATCCTTCAGTTCAAACAGCTATTCTGATCTGACTGCGTCTATTCACAGTTGTTGTCGCTACGGCTGCTGACGCTGTGCTCATGTACATACTGATATATGATTACTGCTGTTATGCTGCCCTGTATCCTTCAGCGCAACTGGCTACTCTGGTCTAACTACGTCTATTCACAGTTGTTGTTGCTACGGCTGCTGATGCTGTGCTCATGTACATACTGATATATGATACTGCTGTTATGTTGCTCAGTATACTTCAGGGCATCTGGCTATTCTGATTTGACTGCGTCTATTCACAGTTATTGTTGCTACGGCTGCTGATGTACATACTAATATGTGATTACTGCTGTTATGCTGCCACGTATATTCAGTGCAACATGATATTCTAGCTGATAAGCAAATTCGGGTGTACTTGGTGGACTAGGGTGGGCAATGTTCTCAGTCTAAAACCAGTTCCTAAACCTGTCTTTTTTGGTTCCTGCCCCTAAATGTATATAAACTGTAAGCGAACATTCACGTCAGGCTTGGTGACTGCAGCTGCTGACGGATCGCGTTCTCAATAAAGAATCCTGCTGAAGAAACAACCAAGTCTCCTGGTCTTTTCGATTCTAAGTTCACAACAACTTGGTGCCGTGAACCCGGATGGAGAAAAAGAAAACTCAAAGAACGTCAAGCTCAAAGACCTGAATCCAGATTGAAACAGCAAGCTCAACAAAAGATCTGCTTTCCAGACTGCATCTTTTGGAATCCAGAGCGAAACTTCCAGCTAAACAAAGATTACCAGACTGAATCTTTCCAGCTTCCTCCAGATTGAAACTTCAAGCTCAAAGACCTCAAAGCCTGACTGAGTTCCAGAATCTTCCTTTACAACCAAGGGTTGGTGAGTTTTCGCTCCATTCAAAGAACTGCTACAGACCAGTATATGTGTTTTTCCTCTGCGCCGTTCAGAGAAGAGTTAACAGACAGCTGCAGGGTTTTGTTAACTAAGTTATCCTTTAAAAAAAAGTTTTTTTTTTAGAGATGAAAGATACCCTCTGCCCGTCAGGGAAGATTAACATTACAGGTTAATATTGTGTACCCTTTGCTTTAGGCAGAGAAGAATTAGCTTTACGTGCTAGTTATTTTGGTTGATCCTCTGGTTTTGTAGGCAGGGAAGATTTTAGCATAAATTGCTAATATTTTGGTTTATCCTCAAAAAAAAAAAAAGGGGGTTTTTTAGAGATGAAAGATATCCTCTGCCAGTCAGAGAAGATTAACACTACAGGTTAATATTGTGTATCCTTTGCTTTAGGCAGAGAAGAATTAGCTTTATGTGCTAGTTATTTTGGTTGATCCTCTGTTTTTGTAGGCAGGGAAGATTTTAGCGTAAATTGCTAATATTTTGATTTATCCTGTTTTTTGTTTTTTTGTAGGCAGGGAGGTTAAGTGTGAAGTGTTGGTCATTTGGAGAGTTAACAATAGCTGATGTGTTAACAAGTGTACCCTAGAGAAGTTTTAGTTTTTTTTTATATTGTGTGGTAACAAAGAAAACTCACAGAAATGTTTAGAAAAAATGCCAGACTGATCCCCACAACGGAAAAAGGTGGTTTTGCGATTCCATTGTGGTCAGAAAGTGAATTAAAGAAGGAACCACAATTAGCAAATACAGATTGAACAGAGTCTTTACAATGAATACTGGTCTGTTGCAGTTGTTCTTTGTTTGTTTGTTTTTAACCATATGCACTGACCTACACACCTGCATATGAAGACCCAACATCCAGAAAACAACTAGACCAACTGCAGAGACTACAACCAACACAGAAGAAAAAAAATACACAACGCAGACTCACCTACGGGAACTTCAGTCATCCCTCATCATGATCAAGATTGTCGTACTACTACTAACCATCATGGACATCGCACAAAGTGTGGACCCCAGAAACAACATCTTCTTAGAGCTGATGAATATGTCAAGAAATGCCTTGTTTGCTGGAAAGAACGTTTGCATGCCACATGCACCTTCAGTAGGAGCCGGAATCCCATGAGTTGCACACCCTATCTCTGTCTACAGCATCCTACCCAGCCAATTCAACGGCAGGTGCACCCTGGTTTATGTTCTACCAGCTATCAGAGAAAATACACACTCCACCCCAAGCTCTCCACAGCTACAAAATTCAGCTCCTTCTATCAACAAAGATGGCTGCATTCCAGGACTCACTTGTGTTCAAACGTGGTGGTCAAGAACTCTTGGAGCCTTAATCCCATCGTATGGTGTACCTGAGTGCTGCACCGGTTTAATGGATCCAACAGAGAACTTGAACAAAATCCAACAAGACATTCTTGATCTTTCAACAAAATTACACCAGATGACTGAAGACAATTCTTCATGGTTCGGAAACTTGATAAATGACTGGTCCAACCATAAAAGAATATTACCCGTAAGAACTTCACAGACCCTAATTGCATGTTTTGTTTCTGTGTCAGCATGCAATTACAGATGAACAACACAGATCATGCTTTGTGCCTGTAACTTACACAAGTTACAAGATTGAACTTGCTTTGTGCCTGTAACTTACACAAGTTACAAGATTGAACTTGCTATGTGCCTGTAACTTACACAAGTTACAAGATTGAACTTGCTTTGTGCCTGTAACTTACACAAGTTACAAGATTGAACTTGCTATGTGCCTGTAATTTACACAAGTTACAAGAATTAACTTTTAAGTGTCTAAATTTGTATTTTGTGAGAGTTTTTTTAAGACTCTCAAAGGGGCAAATGTGGGAATGCAAATGTGTTAAAATGTTTTATTTAGGTTTACATTGAATTTAGCATGTTAAGGTTAGGTATAAATTATAATTATCAGAGTTTTCTAGCAAACGACTCTGGTCAGTCCTGTTTTACTGAAACTCTTGGAGTTTGTGTTTTAGCAAGAAAGTCCAGCCAGTCCTGTACTCGGGTCTCAGTGTTTGAATAGATATGCTGAGTGGACTAGGGTGGGCAATGTTCTCAGTCTAAAACCAGTTCCTAAACCTGTCTTTTTCGGTTCCTGCCCCTAAATGTATATAAACTTTAAGCGAACATTCACGTCAGGCTTGGTGACTGCAGCTACCGACGGCTCGTGTTCTCAATAAAGAAACCTGCTGAAGAAACAACCAAGTCTCCTGGTCTTTCGATTCTAAGTTCACAACAAGCTGTTCCTTCGCTTTGTCTCTCTGCGCTCGCTCCACACGACTGTTATCTAGCCATGCCTCACCCCCTTTCATAGAGCTTGAGCCAGCTATGAATCCAGATAATATTTGTGGCCATAAGGCCGCCTTTTGTATTCAGAACATACAGTGCTATGCATAAGTTTAGACACCCATGCTAAAGTTGACTAAAAAGAGGAATAAAAAATCATCTTTTGGAAATTGAACTTAATGCCTTAATTAAAAAAATTAGGAAAAATCCAACCTTTAAGGACACCAATTTTCTTTGTGAATGAATAATGTATCATGAATAAATAAATGTTCTTCCTTAAAATACAGGGTGCATAAATAGCCCCACATCATCACATAGCCTTCACCATACCTAGAGATTGGTGTGGCGAGCAGGACGAGGCCGAGGGCCGTGAGAGAGCGGCATGAGGCCGGTGGCGTGATTACTCTGATGAGCGACACCTGCGAGACGCACTGGTCTCGAATCTCTCACGGAGGAGCGGAAGCATAAAGGAGGAGCGATGACAGTGAAGAGCGAGAGAGGAACAGGCCTGAGTTTTATTTGATGTGGTGTTTCTGTTTTGTGTGGCCAGCAGTCGTCCGTGAGGGGCTGCTGGCTTTTACTTTCATTTTGTATTTGTTTTATTTTTATTATTAAAAGTCTTTAAATGTTCGCCGGTTCCCGCCTCCTTCTTCCCGTAACAACATACCCCGTTACATTGGTGCTGAAACCCGGGAAGAAGGAGGGACACGTTGTCGGAGAGCCCTCGCTGCTGGGGGGGATCGCTGTGCTGAGGAGGTCGGGCAGAACGAGGGAGCGATTGCCGCCGATTGCTGCCCGAGGCGATGGTGCTGGAGCGATGGAAGAACTGGTGGGACGGAGCTCGAGCTCGCTGCCATCCTCCTGGGTCGAGGAGGGGTGGCTGCCGTCCGAGAGGGAGCGGAGGAGTCCCGTTCGCCGTGGGCCGGAGCCTGTTGCCGTCGGCCATGATGGGGGCGGAGCAGGGAACGGGAGACTCGCTGCCGGCTGCCCTCAACCGGAGGAGCCATCGCCGTCCGCCAGGAGGCGGAGGAGCGTCGAGCCGTTCTCCAACGGATGTCCAGTACCATCGCATGGCACCGCGAGTGACTCTCAGCTGGTTGAGGAACGAGCGGCAGTGTGTCCGGGAACCAGAGCAAGAATTTATTTTTATTTTTTTTCTTCCTCTCTCCCCTCTCTCGTCTCTGTCCCTCCTCATGCTTCCGTCTCCTTTTCTCTTGCCTCGTCTGTCCATACCCCCAGGTACCGCAGCCGCCGTGTCCAGTCTCCCCGGAGGAGGGGGAGGGGGGGAGTAGAGCGCAGTCTCGTGGGTACCCCCCGGCCTGCGAGGGGCGATGGGGGTATGTGGCGAGCAGGACGAGGCCGAGGGCCATGAGAGAGCGGAATGAGGCCGGTGGCGTGATTACTCTGATGAGCGACACCTGCGAGACGCACCGGTCTCGAATCTCTCACGGAGGAGTGGAAGCATAAAGGAGGAGCGACGACAGTGAAAAGCGAGAGAGGAACAGGCCTGAGTTTTATTTGATGTGGTGTTTCTGTTTTGTGTGGCCAGCAGTCGTCCGTGAGGGGCTGCTGGCTTTTACTTTCATTTTGTATTTGTTTTATTTTTATTATTAAAAGTCTTTAAATGTTCGCCGGTTCCCGCCTCCTTCTTCCCGTAACAACATACCCCGTTACAATTGGCATGGTTTTATTTCAGTTAGCCTAATAGCTGGTTTGATTTGCATTGAGAGATGATCTTATGGAAAGTACTCCATGCCAATCTCTAGGTATGGTGAAGGCTATGTGATGATGTGGGGCTATTTTAATTCCAAAGGCCAAGGGAACTTTATCAGGATGCATAGTATCCTGGATCCATGAAGTAACTGGCCTTTAAAAATAAAAATCTGCCTGCCTCTATGGGAATTTAACATAGGGGTGTCCAGACTTATGCACCCTGTATTTTAAGGAAGAACATTTATTTATTTACAATACATTATTCATTCACAAAGAAAATTGGTGTCCTTAAAGGTTGGATTTTTCCTAATTTTTTTAATTAAGGCATTAAGTTCAATTTCCAAAAGATGATTTTTTTATTCCTCTTTTTAGTCAACTTTAGCATGGGTGTCTAAACTTATGCATAGCACTGTAGTTGCCTTTCAGCAATTACTGTTCTGTTGTGCTGCGTGACAACTGTAAGACAGGTTCTACATCAGAGCAATTCCCCCTTTTTGCACCGCATGTTTGGCTGTGCAGGGGAACACGACTGAGTAACCACTGGAGTATCTGTAAGGCTTCCTGGCCAAGCCCCTCTCCGGCGCGTGTTTCAACTAGGTTGTTTAAATGTTGAGGGAAAAAGGAGGTAGGAACCGGTGAACATTTAAAGACTTTAATAAACGTAAAGTAAACAAATACAAAACAAAAGTAAAGGCAGCAGTCCCTCACGGACGAAACAGAAACAAAACATCAAATAAAATCCAGGCCTGGCCTCTCTCGTCCTTCACCGTTGTGACACCGTCTCATTAATTTAAGTGTTCCTTTGAAATAGTAACGCTTATGGTTGTTCAGAACGTATTACATTGGTTACATATAATGTTTATTCATGATGAATGATACTTGTATGTATTCCTGTGTAATATATTTAGTTTCCACTGTGTATTTTGGTGAGAATGTGGGATGTCTCTTTAAGGTCTTGGCCTCCCGCAATTTCTATGGAGGCGCGTTCAAGCTTACTTAAGGGGGTGGAGGAGGTGTTTTGGATAGATGGCGCCAGTATTGTTTGCTGCAGTTATAGAAATTTAAAGCTTGTTCCTTATGGTTGGAGAGCCTGGTCAAACGATACGTTAAGAGACTGCTTTAATGGGGGAGAGAAGGACAGAAATTTATTCCACCACCTGGACTGTTTATTCATGTGCGCGTCTCCGGTAAGAGGACGTGCTCGGACCCAAACTTTCCAACTGTGTGGGTTAACATTGTCCGATCTACAGATCTGG
Source organism: Vimba vimba (assembly GCA_022828995.1). Taxonomy (NCBI): domain Eukaryota; kingdom Metazoa; phylum Chordata; class Actinopteri; order Cypriniformes; family Leuciscidae; genus Vimba; species Vimba vimba. Next base: position 33,193,504 of record CM040822.1, on the reverse strand, counting down.
TGAGATCAGCTTCATTTTTCTTCATTTCATTTTTGCACCATTCTCCCACAGCCCTCAGCCTCGTCCTGCTCGCCACAAAGGGTTTGAGTTTTTTGGATATTTATTGTATACCCAGAATATAAATTATATGTTTTTAAAAGGGTCGTCAATTTAGGAATACTAGACTTTAGATTTGTCAGAAACAATGTTCATCTCCTCTAATCGAGATCCCTTTAATCTCTGAGTCCTCTCTTATTGCTAGGGCCAAAGGCTCAATGAACAGGGCAAACAGAGCTGGACTTAAGGGGCAGCCCTGATGTGTTCCTCTTTCCAAATGGATTGTTTCAGACAAGTGACCATTAACGTTTATCCTAGCTACTGGTGAGGAGTATAACACTTTAATACATTAAATAAAATTATCATTAAAGTAATCCCATCCAACAGAGTTGAATGCTTTCTCATCATCTAGACTCATCAACATTGCACTTATATTTTCTGTTACAACATGACTTGCAATGCTCTCCTTTTATTATCCTGTGTTTGCCTGTTTTGTATAAAGCCAGTTTGATCAAGATCCACCAACTCAGGGATGATAACCTCTAATCTCTTAGACAAGATTGAAGCAAATAATTTATAGTCCACATTTAGGACTGATAGCAGTCTATATGAACTGCATTCCTTCTTATCTTTCCCTTCCTTTGGAATAACTGAAATTACAGCTTCTCTCCATGACTCTGGGATTTCACCTTTTCTTAATATATGATTAAAGCAGTTAAGCAATATATGTGTTACTTGGGGTCTAAATATTTTGTACCATTCAGACAGATAACCATCTGTGCCTGGTGCCTTGTTTGCTTTCAGCTTTGATATGGCAAAATTTAATTATTCTATTGTTATTTCAGCCCGCAGTATTGTATTCTGTTGTTCCCCTATTGATGGAAGATCTATAGAATCCAAAAATCTTTTTATAGTTGGAGTATCAGCCCTAATTGGTTGAGTATATAATTCTTTGTAGTATAATTCAAAAGATTTTTGAATATCTTTTAGTCTATTACATACCTTTTGGATTTTAGGGTTTCTAATTTTATAAATTGTATTTTTTGTCTGTTGTTTCCTTATCCTCCAGAATAGAAGTTCCATTGCTTTAGGTCCTCTTTCATAATACCTTTGTTTAGCAAATTTGATCTGTCTCTCTATTTCCTCATCATAAATCCCATTTAGGTATTGCTTAACTGTACTTAATCGAATTAGTATCTGAGGGTCTTTCTGTTTGCTGCGTTTGATCTCCAAGTTTTTCATTTCCTCCTGTAAAGCTAATAATCTTTTTTTGTTTCTTTGTTTAATTCTGCCTCGAATTACAGCCTTTGCGGCATCCCACAGGGTACTTGGAGATACTTCTCCATTATCATTGCATTGGAGATACATTTCAAATTCATTCTCAATCTGCTTCTGTATTGCTGTATCATTCAAGATACTAAGGTATTAAGTCTCCAAAGTGTATCTTTCTGTTGATTATCTAAATGTAGAGTAAGGTATACCCCTGAGTGGTCCAATACATCCCTAGTACCAATATTACAATTTCCAATTTTATGTCTATCTGAGTTACCTAAATCTACATAAATAGATAATCAATTCTTGAGTACATAGAATGGCTTATGTACCCATATAATTTTTGAAGTCCGCTCTAAATGCTCGTATTTCGTCTCGAATGGCCTGTATACCAGAGCTAGCTACTGCTTCGTTTGCTTTTCCGGCACCACCGTTATTTCCATTACCGTCGTCGCAGCCGTCAATATCTTCGGTTGTTTCTCCTTTTTCCCGTTTGGAGCCTGCTTTATTTTTAACCCTTTTTTTGCTTCTCCCCTTCCATGTTAAACTTTAGCTTGTTTTTAACTTCCCAAGTGTATTTCCAGGGGATTACAATCGACTTGTCTGTAGACGTTATTTCAAGTAGCCACCTGCTTCAGCGTTACACTGGAAGTCACCATGATCATACTTTTGCTTCCAAGAAACACATTGGCACATGAAACTACTGTGCGACTAGATGGAGAATGTCTCACAAGTGCCTAATCAAGATGAGTGTCACAAACTAGTCATGCAACAGCTAATAGCCATAATGTACTGGAGTGTTGCGCTGAATGAATTGTTTCAGCAGTAGATGCTGTTCCAAAGGAATCGTACAGGGTTCTCACATTCTATTGAATAAATAGGAAATTATCTAATTTCAATTAGTAGCACTACCTAACTAGTCTTCTTTTTAGCGCAATTTTCCACCGGACAAAATTGCGATTGTTAACTCATGATTTCTGTTCTGTCTGTGCGCACCAATCTTGCACTTCTATCTCCTCCTCAACCAGACCACCTAGAGACTTCGGGTTTTCGGCATTATGTTAAGGAAGGTCTAATCTCGGGAACGCACAAAAAAAAAAAAAAAAAAAAAATTTACTATCTCTTAGTGTTGTGATCCCATGACGTCAGAAAATTGCGCTAAAACACTCACTGAGTTTTTATTACTTGTTTATATTGCAAGTCTCATTTGCTTAAAATATTTAAGTTTGACTGCATTACTTCTAAAATATAAGTAGATTCTACTAATTTGTTGACATATTTGAATGTGTGAATAAATTTTGGTTAAATGAACTCAAATTATGAAGTTTATCTCCTGACCATGCCTCCCCCACACTGGGTTTGATGCTGTGGATTCAGGTAATAACACCATTTTGAGTGTGAATTCAAGGAGCTGTTGATTAGAAGTTGGCAAATTTGTTTTAGCCAGTTCTACTGATGTTATTTTCCGCCATTTACCTTTTCATCGTTTCTTTGTTTCCCTCGATGGACTGTTTGTGAGCAGCGAAAATCAAAAAAAAAAACTTTGTTTAAAGGACGGGACATTTTTCATCCAGTTAGCTAGCTAGTTTTCTCACTCTGCATATTTTTTTGCCTGGAGTGTAAATTTGGTTCTAACCTCTGGCCGACGCCACACACCGCGGCCATGCTTCCAGCGGAGAGGAGAAGATGGAAGCGCGAATGGTTAGTGAAATAATTATTTCAACACAGCTATTGAATGAAAGAGTACAAAGAATGAACAAACGGATGGATGTACTCTTGTTTTATTTAGGTTCATAGCCCTCTTTAATGGCAGACTATCTTGTTTTGTGTTGCAGGTCAAAGGAACAGATGCTTTGGAAGTGTAAGTATTGCCCTCATAACTGTGAAAAGAGAGCACAGCTATTTAAACATTATAGGCTCAAACATGGAATTTGTACAAGATCAGAACAATTTCCTTGTTCACATCAGGCATGTACTGTATGTACATTTAAATCCATTTATTCCCCCCCAAAATGTACATTTATCCCATCTTCAAACTAAAACTCCAGATCAGCAGTATGTTATGTGGGTTTACTTAGACCTGTTCGGAGGCTGATTACTTTATTGACTGGCATACTGCCAATTAAAATGTAAACCATAAAGTGCCCTTTATAAGTGCCCTCATAAGACTAAAACTTCAATGTTTGCTCTTCACAGAAAAGCAACAGCTGCCGTTGACGAGCATTGCCGTTGTTACAGCTGCCGTTGATGAGCAGCAATAATGTTTATATAGTTAAATTCAACTGCCTAAAAACAAAACAGGGTTCACAACCTGTCTAAATATGTTCACCTTGGACCATTTATGTACATAATAAAGTATACACTATATAAAATCTCATCTTGGTCAACATTTGAACCAATTCTGTTCAACAAGAGTTCAAGTTTTGGTTCAAAACCAAATTTTTTTTTTTAACCCTCCTGTTACCCTCAAATCTACCAACATCTTTTACCCACTGGGGTCAATTTGACCCCAGCAATTTAAAACCCCACAATTTGATTTTTTCCCCAAAGGTTAAAGTCAGGTACTTTATGTTTCTTTGTTGACTACTTAAATAGCCCTTTAAATAAAACACCACCAACCCCCCACCCCCAATCCCCACCCCTTTTACATCCAGAATACCTATTGCACGACTATGGACAAATTAGCAAATCACTATAAAATGTCACTGATTTATCTAAAATTAAAAAATTATATATATTTTTGGTGTTTTAATAGATTTTTATTTATTATATTATACAATATATTTTATCAAGGATGGGTTTGGGGTCAATATGACACTCCCATTGATAGTCTCAGGATGCCTCACTGTTGGCACGACACAGGACTCATGGTAGCATTCACCTTTTCTTCTCTGGACAATCGATTTTCCAGATGTTCTAATCAGATACATTAACTTAAGTCTTCTGCTGTCCAATTCTTGTACTTCCTGCAGAATTTCAGACAATATTTGATGTTTTTATTGGAGAGAAGTGGTTTCTTTGCTGCCCTTCTTGACACCAGGTCATTGTCCAAAAGTCCTGTCCTCGCTGTGTGTGCAGATGCTCTCACACCCACCTGCTGCCAATATTGAGCAGTTCTGCACTGGTGGTGACACGATTCCCTAGCTGATTCCTCAGGAGGAGAAGTTCCTGGTACTTGCTAGACACTCTGGGACATCCTAAAGCCTTCTTCACTGCAGCCGAACCTCTATTCTTGAAGCTCTTGATGATCTGGTAAATGGAGGCCATTTTGATGCAAAGATGATCCTCCATCTTTCTTTGGAGGAAACCATTGCTAACAGAAGAACACAATGATTGGAAGCACTTCTTCCTTCCTTATAGCAATTATGTGCTGATGATATGATTAGTAAAATGATGTTAGCTGGTAATTTGGTGCCAATGACAAAAACAGTGAAATTTGGGGTTTTGTGATAAAGCTTTTTGAAATGATGTAAAATGCCTCTGATCACTCTGAACAATAATCTAGAAAAATGTGAATCAACATCATAACAACTGAAGCAGCACAAATTTCAAATTTGGCCACAGCTGTACCCTGTCATTCAAGTGGGAAGTGTCCGGTCGAACAGGGTGATGTTGGTGGCGCATCCGCTGTTCAGCTCCTGCAAAAGGTCCACGTACTCGTAGGAGATGCCCTGTTGTTGTAGGGCGAGCAGTACGGCATTGATCTCTATGCTGTCGAAGGCTTTCTCGTAGTCTACGAAGGCCAGTACCAAGGGCATCTTGTACTTCTGGCAGTGTTCGAACAGTTGGTTCAGCACGTGGATGTGGTCCATTGTGCTGTAGCCAGACCAGAAGCTGGCCTGTTCGGGTGGCTGTTGTTCGTCCAACTGCCTGGCTAGTCGGTTGTACAGCACCTTGGTGAAAACCTTGTACACGGTCGGCAGGAGCCAGATTGGCCGATAATTCCTCAGCTGTTCGCGGTCACCCTTCTTGTACAACAGCACTGTCTTGGCCATCTTCCATTGATCTGGTGTTCTTCTCTGCGCCATGTAGCGGCTGAAATGGCTGGCCAATGCTGCCTAAAGCATCGGTCCACCCTCTTTGAGCAGCTCGGCCTCGATTCCGTCCAGCCCTGGCGCCGGTCTTTCTGGATGTTCTGGAACGCATGCCTGACCTCACTGGTCAACACTGACGGGATGGCTGGTATGGCGTCGTCCTGCATTGCGGGCGGGTCGACTGGTGTCTTGCTGGCGAACAAGTCCGTATAGAACCCAAAAACCCCCCCAAAAAACTTTGCTAAGAGGTAATTTTCAATTGAGAAAGAGCATAAAGAGAGAGCTCACAAAGCACAAAGAGAAATAGTTTATAAGGCTTCTGTGGAAGCTTTCATACATTTGCTCCTCCCCTATATTATGTTTTCCCCTCCCCCACGGAACAAAATATCAAAGTTCTTGCAAGAATTATGTTTTCCCTTCCCTGGAAATATATAATTGGCACTGGAAATATCTAATTTCTTGTGAGAATTATGATTCCCCCCTCCACAATATCGTGTGAACTATCAGTGGTTCTCGCAATACTTCAAGTAGGCCTATATGGTAATGTCAGGTTAGGGCCCTAAAGCAGAGTGAAGGTTTTTGAAGATCATAAAATCTCAACTTATAATGACCTCAATATCATCCAAAATAAATGTGGGATTTGTGCCTAATCACCAATGTGAACAACAAAAAATTTGATATTTCTTGTATGTTTTATACAGCAAAATGAGCCTGGGGTCAAATTGACCCCAAAGAACACCGATGCTACAAAAGTATGTACAGAACATTGAAAACCTATCATCATGTTAATTTTATGTTTTCCCAGTTGTCCCCATTAAATTAGGAAAAGTCTTTAAATATGAAGCAAAAATTTTTTTTTAAAGTATGTATTTAGAGACGTTAAACACTGAATGGGGTCAAATTGACCCCAAAGGTAATAGGAGGGTTAAGTTTGTTTTTGTTTTTTACATTTGTATCATTAGTTGAAACCCAAGTTGAAGTTCAAGTTGAAACTTAATACTTCTATTTAAAAGTGTAATTCGGCAATTTCTCAACAACAAAAAAAATCCTGCCATACCTGGCACGCAATGAATTCTGGGGTAGGAAAGGCTGTGAAGGATCCATCGTTGTATCCTTCATTTCATGGGAAACGAAGGATGTATTTTGAGGCCATATTTGAAGGAGCCTTTGAATTAGGACAGCCTTCATCACGCAGCAGTGATGCAATCAACCTTCAAATGCGCCCTTCGAATAAACTAATTTGTTTAATTTAAGTTTGCCCTACTCAAACCAATTAATTATTTGTATTATCACACATAAGTGTTTTGGGGGTATACAATAGGGTTTGGTTAAAAACATACCTAAATTTAATGTGTTATTTGATGAAAATCCTGCCCATTGCCGTTGGTCTCCTGTGCACAACTATGTGTTCATGACACTCTATTAGTTAATTCCACAGTTAACTCCGCTGGCAGAAAAAGTGCACAAGTTGTGAGAACTCAACAATAATAAAAACACTTAATTTAATGTGTACTAACACAGTAAATAGGGACAATTTTGATTTCATGCAGACTTTAAATAACTCCACACACAGTATTACAATCTTCACTTAATGTAAACCAGTTTGACTATTTATTTCTTAACTGTACAAAAGTTATTAAGAATTAACCAAGGTGTAGCTCTAACGTTTTGTTGAAACTTGACTATGATGGTTTTCCTTATTGGGTTTAGAAAATACATTTGCAGTGACAAAGGAAGCCAAGATATAAGGAGATCAAGTGATGTTGGTTACTTATTAATGGTGATAAATTGATCATTATTCACTGGTCTAATCTTTTTATCATTAATGTGATGTTTTAACAATCATCCAGATGCTCTGTTTTCACTGTTGCACAGTGGTTTCCTTTCTATTACTATTTATATTGCTTAATATAACATAATCATCAATATTATCTAATTGTCTCACATACACACCGTTTGGACTTTGTTTCCCTTAGTTTGCTGATAAACTACTCAAGTTACTTTACAAAGTACTTTAGTATATTTTAATATTATACGTGTTGTATCCATTAAAGAAAACGCATTTAGTTTCATATTTATGTTTAAATAATATAATGTCATAATCTATGTTGATTATATGAAAAGTGAACAGCAAGATAGGAATAAGATAGAGTAAGATAGGATCATAAGCATGAAGCAGCTTTTGTGGATGGTTCATGTTCTCATTGCGGGAACATTACTATCTCGGTGTTGAGATTGAGACTCGCCTTCATCTGTGAAGGTAGAGTCCCCATTCCCACGTCCCACTCTAGTGCCCCTTCTGGACAAACCCAGAAGAGAGATACTGCGCCGTGTGGGATAGGTGATCTGAGGATCACAGTGAGGGCTTCCCCACCCGGTAACCAGTCCCCGTGGGCCCCTCACTCCTCTGTCACACCGCAGCCGGTGGAGCTTCCTACTGAACGTGCTGGTCCCTCTGTAGTGGACCTGAACTCTAGCCAAATTACTAGAGAGGAGAGGAGAGAAGAGCGTACCTCGACTATACCGGCTTTTGTACAGAGTACTCCTATAATGGGTATGTTCGCATTGCTTTATTTCCATTTCAAATACATTTAAGAGAAAAGTCTTGTCAAGACTTGTCTTGCTAATTTTATTAATATCATTTATATAACTTGTTTCATCTTTGTTTTGTTGTCTTTGTTTTCCATGTAGTGCAAGTTGTTGAGAGAAGGAAGGCCATCACGCTATATTTGTTGTTACAAAGACTACGAAAAAGACGTAGACTTTCACTTTCACTCCATAAACCGAGGCAGGCGAGAATATGGTGCATATTACCATCTTGTCGTTGAACTGCGTCTTGACCGTGACCGGCTTCTGAACTACTTCAGGATGAGTGCATATATTATATATATATATATATATACAGTATATATATATTCTTAATAACATGGTTACATGAACAATATTACAAAAAATAATCTTTCAAAACACTATTACTAAAAATTAAAATCTTTGTAATGTTAAACTGTAATACTACAGTTAATGGAAAACCGAGGAATACTGTTCAGACGTGTGTGTGATGTGGTGAGGATGATGGGTTTGTTCCTCATGGTAGGTGGGTGTGGGGTGAATAGGCTGAAATCCAGATGGTTATTGGTGCTGGATACCTCTGCTAGGGAACACTGTGTGGGCTGATGTTGCCTCTGACCTTCATCTTTAACTCCATGTCAGCCAGGTTTTGCCGGCCAAGTTAAAAAAATAAAAAAAAAAAAATAAATAATAATAAAAAAAAAAAAAAATATATATATATATATATATATATATATATAATACAGAAAAAAAAACGAAAAAAAACATTTGTTATATTTATTTATGTCTTTAACAGATTTCTGGGAACTGGAAAGAGCTTCACCAGCCTGACCTTCCAGTAACGTGTAGGGATAAGCACCATTGCGGAGTCTGTCCACGTGACCTGTAGAGCAATTGAGCAACAAATGATGGCATCACAGTTCCCTATGGCAGCAGAGGACATGTGGAGAGCCATAGCGTCCAGATTTTGGGAAAACTGGAACTTCCCAAACTGCCTAGTTGCTATTGATGGGAAAAATGTTACCATTGTGTCACCTGCACATTCTGGTGGCCTGTTTTTTAATTACAATAGGACTTTCTCTATAGTTCTTCTATCACTAGCAGATGCAGAATACAGGTTTACATTTGTCCAGGTCGGAGACTTTGGTAGAACAAGTGTGTTCAGTAGTTCTGCTCTCAGAAGAGCCATGGAGGCCAAAACTTTGTCCCTTCTGTAACGACTGAGACAAATCAGACACAATTATTTGTTAGTTAACAAATAATATTTAAAACTCACTCTGGGATCTGTGGTCCCATCCCCCCAACAAGGGCAAGATGGGTCATTGGTTACCATGACTACGATCAGATAAGATGGTTTTATTGCTGTTAAGAATGTGGTCACGTGGTCAAGACAGAGAAGACAGAAACAGACTGTAAAACAGACTTTGCTGCATTAATCATAGGCAAACTGATCTATAAATGAACATGCATCCCAGAAACTGTGTGAATGATTTACTGTCTTGTGTACTATTATGTATTTGATACTAAGGTATGCATTTTATTATACAACCAACGGTCAATGTAACCCCATCTGTATCATGTCTCCTATCTAATTAATCCTCATTTAATGACTCACACTTTAGTGTACATCACCTTCTCTTAGAATGCAATGTGTGTTTGTTATCCCTATCTGAGCATTAATGGACACAAACGGTCAGGCCTTTGTCTAACCACACTTGAGAAAGTGTCATAAATCCTGCCCACAGAGGAATCTCCTGCTTGGAAATTCCCCCTTTCTTAATGGTTGAGCCAACCCTGAAAGGGTGGACCTTTCTCGGGCTTTAAATGGTCTCTACACAAGCTCTTCCTCCTCTTCTTCTGGCCTTCACTGCTGCTTCTTCAGGTTGATGTCTGTGGGGACAAGGCCGTGACCAACTGCAACTTTACCATCTTCGACTTCCTCACTCCTTGGTTGCCTGCGTGGCCTTTCTGGCCCAGGGCTGGCAGGTCACAATCTGCATGTGGTCAGTCATGTGCTCATGGAGAGAGAGAAGACCTTCAACCAGAACAGAGTCAAACAAACCACTCAACAAATCATACCTTCTTCATACAATGGAGAAGAAAACAATCACAACTTCCACATTTGACACTCACCGAACCATCAACATCCTTTTCCAAGAACTTCAAGAACTGTTTCCATTGCAAAGGCCATGCAAGTATACATTTAATGAGGTGCTCTGAAAATGATAAGCTGATGGTTCTTTTCATAATTAAATGGATCTTTTCCATAGTTCCATTTCCTGCTTCCTGATCAATTCTGTCACTCACCATTTTACCTATGCATGTATGTATGTGTGTTTGGATTAGTTATGTTTGTGATTTAGTTAATAAAACTTGTGCACAATACGTATTTGGTTCTGATTCTCTGCTTGCAACAAAGTTTATTTTACGATCTTGATCTTGTTACATGCTCTAAGCGCTGTACATGCTAAGAAATATTTATTTTTCGGTGGCCATGAAAGATATGCTTTTCTTAGAATAAATGAATAATCAAAAGAGTTCGTTGGACGAACTGATTAATTGATTGTAATATTAATTTAGCTACATCAAGTTAATCCAATTAACTGACCCAAATATTAATAATTAATCATAACAAGTTATGAGTTACACTGCTGACTGCCCTTTGCCAGGATCTGGTGTACAAGGCCTAATACCAAACTCCATGGTGGGTGATGCTGCATTTCCTCTAAAAACATATTTGATGAGACCTTTTCCAGGTAACATAATTCCAAGATGGAGAAAAATGTTTAATTACAGACTGTCATGGGCAAGGATGGTTGTGGAATGTGCCTTTGGCATTCTGTCATCCAGGTGGAGGGTCCTCTATATAAGGATGAATGTTAAGCCAGAGAAAGCAGCCTCTATAGCACTTCATCATTCATCTACAATTCACAATTACCTCACAAACCCATCGGAAAATCAAAGGTGGCTGGATAAGGCAGAAGAAACAGGGGAAGTGCTACCACCTGTTAGGAACATGGGTGGAAGAGAAGGGGATGCAGAGAAGCTTACGATGTGTGTGAAAAGCTTTGCACATTTTTCAGCTCCCCTGAAGGTAGAGTGTCCTGGCAAGACAATAGGCTATGGTTTAGGGTTTATTTGCAAGCAAATTTACCAAAGAGGACATTCTGAAAACCAATTTAAGGGTAGGTTTACACGACAACGATATGCTTGGAGAAGTTTTTCCTTTGAGTTTTATGCGTACAGACAACACCATTGTCAAAACGATCCCCATTCACACGGATGAAACGACTGTTTTTGCTGTTTACATTTTCGAAAACTTGCACTTTGAAACCCGTTTTCAAAACATTGCACTTTCAGGCACCCAAAACGCTGTTGTCGTGTAAACGAACAGCCAAAACGCATAAAAAGTTTGACCTTTTTAGTTGAAAACGGTGTTGTGTAAACAGCCCCTGTGTAAGGCACTGTGTAAAATTGTGTATATTGAAAATGGTTAATAGCCTAACTTCCTGCTCAACTTGAAACCTGCGTGTGTGGGTGGGTGTGGGTGTAGGTGTATATATATATATATATATATATATGTATATATATATATATATATATATATATATATATATATATACTGTATATATAGGCAATTACAGACAAACTGACACGGTTTATATGTAAAGATATGAGACCGATCAACATCACGCAGGGGTCTGGATTTTAAGATTTTATTCACGAGCTTGAGCCAAGGTACACGGTTCCTAACCGCGCAACAATCACTGACAGAGTTGTGAAACTCTATGACACAACATCAGACAACATCAGAAAAATGATCAGTGGAAAAAAAAAAGATCGCCCTGACCACAGATGGCTGGACGTCACTTGCCACGGAGGCATATGTGACGGTCACCGCACATTTTATAGATAATGACTGGGAATTAAAAGATGTAATTATCAAAACGGCTGAAGCGCAGAAAAGCCACACCGCTGAGAACGTTGCTGAGTGCATCTCAAACATACTCGGAGAGTACAACGTTAGTCGTGAGTTAGTGCTTTCCATCACCACTGACAACGCGGCTAATTATATCAATGCTGTCGAGAGGCACCTGCTGGCCGTCAATGTCCCGTGCATGGCACACACCATTAACTTGGCTGTGAGGAAAGGGCTGGCAGTGCGAGCTATAGAAACTCCAATCAGCAGACTGAAGGCCACAGCACTGCATTTTAACAAATCCACTACCGACAGCTACCTTTTGGAATCCAAACAAAAGCTGCTTGTTCTTAAACCTGCTAAGCTAATAAACGACTGCGCTACCCGATGGAACAGCACTTACGACATGGTGTGTCGGGCAGCCGAGCAACAAGCTCCGGTAGCAGCGGTCATCATGGAAAAGAAACTTGGTCATCTCGAGTTGACTACCAGCGAGTGGACCCTTATGGAGCAGGTGAGTGACAAAAATTATGTACACATGCAATGTATGCATTACATGTAATAACCAGGTGATATTGATTGACCAATTAATAGGCTAGATTTTTCATTAATAATAGGCTACAGAAGAGGGCATAGCAGCATATGCATAGCTGCGTTACATTAAGCTGCTAGCCATAAAGTTATTCTAATTATGTTTGTGTGTATTTTCATAGGTGAGAGCAGTGCTTAAGCCATTCAAAGTGGCCACTGAGGCGTTATCCACCGACCGATTTCCAACAGCATCAGCTGTTCTCCCCCTGAAGTATGCACTTTTGTCAAATCTTCAGCCATCCACCAGTGATCCGGCAGCACTCAATGAAATGAAAACTAAGATAAAGACGGACCTCTATAATCGATACAGTCGAGACAAAGATGCCTTCAAGCTGCTTAATACGGCTAGCTACCTTGACCCGCGTTTCCATTGGCTAATTAATTTAGAACGAGACCAACGGCAGGAGGTACGGGAGAAAATAAAAGCAGAGATAAGTCAGCTGCCAGTGTTTGCGGAGCAAGCAGCCATGGCTACGGGGATAACGCACCAGGAGAAAACCGCTCTCAGTGCTATGGGGGACCTTTTTGGTGATGTTTACCGCCGAGGAGCAGACGCATCAGGTGGTGCATCAGGCTTAGATATAGGAGCCGTGCTAGAGCAAGAAATGTTGATCTACGAAAGTGAGACCCCACTACCCACTGGTAGCAACCCATAGTCATGGTGGAAGACGTCACAGTCTAGGTACCCCCACCTTGCCGAGCTGGCACGGCGCTACTTGAGCATCCCGGGCACTTCAGTTAGAGCAGAAAGGGTTTTTCTTCATGGCTGGGATTATAGTAAATAAAAAACTCTGCACTAGATTCAGAAAACGTTGATCGTCTTGTGTTTTTGGCCAACAACCTTAGGGATTAAATCCTGCCAAGTTTTTTTGTAATGTTGAATGCAAATGTTATGCATATTGATTTAGGTATCTTCATTTTATTTGAATTGTTTTTCTTCAATTTGTGAAGATCGGTTGTGTTCAATAGAAGCTGTGCAGTTAGTGATGCAGTCTCATCACCCATTGTTTGTTTTTTTATATATATAAAAAAAATGTCCATTAAAGTTGACAAATTAACCCTTTCATGCATGAATTATGATAACCTCAGTCAGGATTTTTTTTCTATGTGTTTTTATTGCTCTTAGGGCATGAAAAACAAGAATTGATTTTTATTTTATTTTTTTTACAAATTTTTCAAAGAGATCTTCAGATGTCCACTTGAGTGGACAGCATGCGGTTATGGTTTAAACTTAAGATATACTATATTAAATAGAAGACAATAATCAAACAGATAAAGTATGTGAATTTAACTAACTAATCAATACAATTATATCAAATCATGTGAAAACTATAAAATATACACAAAAAATATAAATACAAAATATTGCAAAGGCTTCATACAAGTTGCACTTCGCGTATCTTTGATATCAGAACATGAGGACATGATTCCATCAGAATTTGGTAACACTTTATTTTGATAGTCCGTTTGTTGAGACTTTACTAGTTATTAGTAGCCATTCAGTAGCTTGTCAAAAGTGCATTAGTTAACATTCAACAACACTGTTTCAACTGACAAGTAACATATGTTCAACTGACTGCCTATAGACTATAAGGTACAATTCAAGTGTTAATCTACAGATTTTATGAAAAAGTGCCTGTTGACTGTCAATGTTATTTTGCAACAGGTTATTAACCAATTGGCGACTAACTTTCAATTGTCAACTAACTTTCTGTAGATTGAGTACCAACAACTCAAGATCAATCTGTCAGTTAAATGTCAACAGTCATGTCAGCATATGAAGTATATGATACTGTATATCCTACTCAAGGGGTCTCATATGCATCAAATTAATAATTATTTTAGCTGATTTAAAATCTGTTGATAGTCAACTAAAGATTACATGTAGTTGCTTATTTGTTGCTTGTCAACAAAGAAATTGTTTATGATCAGTTGACTATTAATAGACATTCTCAACTAAGTGTTAGTAGATATATTTTAGGACTATCTAATTAGAGTGAAAATGAGTTTATATCAGTAGAAAGTCTATAACCTATCAACAGATTAATATATTGTTTATGATCAGTTGACTATTAATAGACATTCTCAACTAAGTGTTAGTAGATATATTTTAGGACTATCTAATTAAAGTGAAAAACAGTTTATATCAGTAGAAAGTCTATAACCTATCAACAGATTGCATACCTAACCTGACTGAAGTAGAACAAACACTATGGCCAGCACATCAGAGAAAAAAAACAAAAAACACTTTTATTAAATAAAAAAAATAATACAACCCATTATTTACTAGGATATCACGATCACATCTGAACCATCTGATTATGTGAAAAATGATATTGAGCATTCCAAATGAGAAAACTCTCAATAGTCTACATCATATCAAATGCCCGAGGCCAAGATCAAAAGTTATAAACAACAAATAACAATAATTATTAATTAATACATTTAGCCTTTCATGACAGTAAGTTTTACAGAAAATCGCATTTATTAAATGCAGTTTAACGTTATAACAGTTACTCATTTAAGAAATAATCTCTGTTCCTGCTGCAAACTCGCTTCGGAGGATTAACAGACAGGACTATTAGTTTAAACCCTTAACAATACCTTCTTTAATCGTTTAACCATTTTGTAACATTTAGTTTATTTAACGTTACGTGAGACACAAAAGGCGTTTTCTCCTATAGAACCATAATACACCAAAACACAATATAAATTAACAAAATACATATTTTTTTATTAGCTAACGTAACGTTAGATGTAATCCAAATCTTTATAATCCATACGCAAGCAAGAAACAGATCCAAATTCAGCCCTTCATCCACATCCAGCGATCTTCATCTCCATTCTCAGCAGCGACCGTACATGTCAAATCCCGCGCTCGTGATGAATTTAAATAAAAAAATTGCGCCCTCAAGAAGCGTTACGACATGTTTTACGGCAGTGATATCAAACGTTCATTGGCTCTCGCCTGCTTCGTCACAGATTGCAGCATGCCGTGTTTCAGTTGAAACAACATTGAAATGCAGAAGCGCGTGCGCGCGCGCCGTCTTCACGCAGAGGGAAGCTGGGTTAACATTTTCATGGATTAATAACTTAAATTCTGCTCTGTCCCTTATACAAAACTATTATATACTGCCAGAGAGGACTGCAACACATCGTCATTTGAGCGACTTTTGGTACCGATTTACATTTTCGCAATAAATTATTATGATTACACATCTGTTGTTTTTCTTCATAATTTTAGCCTGCATAGTTTTAAGAAATGGTTATGGGTAGGTTTAGGGGCAGGAGTAGGATTAATGTTAGTAGCTCGAAATATATTTTAATGCTATTAATAAAACTGGCATTTCCCTACACATCTCTGTCCATAAAGTGTTTTATTCTTTTTTTATTCTGTATAAAATTAGTAATGTATATTAAGGTTTGGGAGTAGGGTTAAGGGAACTTACATTTATCTATAAAACAGTATAAGGGAAATGATACAGATATCTTTATGATTCGTAAACGTTTTGTAGCTGTGAATTCGTAATAATTCTACGTTGCAGACATGTCTGTATCATACGTTTCAGCATCTATCCAAACGTACAAAAAAGTATGTTTACAATCTGTTGATAGGTTATAGACTTTCTACTGATATAAACTGTTTTTCACTTTAATTAGATAGTCCTAAAATATATCTACTAACGCTTAGTTGAGAATGTCTATTAATAGTCTACTGATCATAAACAATTTATTTGTTGACAAGCAACAGATCTAATCTTTAGTTGACTATCAACAGATTATCTACAAATGGTTAACAATTTTTTAAAAACAGTTTTAAATCAGCTAAAATAATTATTAATTTGATGCATATGAGACCCCTTGAGTAGGATATACAGTATCATATACTTCATATGCTGACATGACTGGTGACATTTAACTGACAGATTGATCTTGAGTTGTTGGTACTCAATCTACAGAAAGTTAGTTGACAATTGAAAGTTAGTTGACAATTGGTTAATAACCTGTTGCAAAATAACACTGACAGTCAACAGGCACTTTTTTGTAAAATCTGTAGATTAACACTTGAATTGTACCTTATAGTCTATAGGCAGTAAGTTGAACATGTTACTTGTCTGTTAAAACAGTGTTGTTGAATGTCAACTGATGCACTGTTGACAAGCTACTGAATGGCTACTAATAACTAGTAAAGTCTCAACAAACGGACTATCAAAATAAAGTGTTACCCAGAATTTTCTATAGTCTGTCAAGCTACAACTGTGGAAACCACTCAGATGCTCCCTCCAGTGCACCAGAGTATGGAGATTTACCCTTATTAGCTGATCATTCTGATTATGTTCAAGATGGACATGCACATTTCTATCATAGCCCTCCTCTGAGAAAACCTAGCGATACGTTTTTTCAATCTCATCTGAAATGATCAGTGTTGGGGGTAATGCATTACAAGTAACATGCATAATGCATTCAGATTACTTTTTGATCTAACAAGTAATTAACTACAAATAATGTGCATTAGCTAATCAGATTACTTTTTGATGTAACGAGTAAAGAAATGCATTACAAGTAACATGCATTACGTAATCAGATTACTTTTTGATGTTATGAGTAAAGAAACACATTACAATAACGCACATTACATAATCAGATTAATTTTTGATGTTATGAGTAAGGAAACGCATTACAAGTAACATGCATTACGTAATCAGATTACTTTTTGATGTTATGAGTAAGGAAACGCATTACAAGTAACATGCATTACATAATCAGATTATTTTTTGATGTTATGAGTAAGGAAACGCATTAAAATAACATGCATTATGAAATCAGATTACTTTTTGATCTAACAAGTCAAGTAATGCATTACAAGTGTCATACATTATGTAATCACATGACCTTTTTTCGATGTCAATGAAAATTACATTCTAATAATACAAATACATTTATTTACAGTAAAAAAAGTCACTGCAGATTAAGTTAAGTTTTAAGTTTCAAAAACAATATTCACATTATAATTATGAATTGTAGCTGAAATATAGCAATTGATGCATGAGGTCCACTACAGTGGGCATGTGATTAATCAGAGTTTTCTCTCAATCTAAAATCAAAACTTGGAAAATTTTACTGTGATATGACTTATTAGATATTGCCTGATGCTGCAATATTTTTTTTACCTACAAGAGTCTCCTAGGATAGAAGGAATGGGTGGATATTCCGGAGCAACTTGGCATGTCTGACTGACCCTTGGCCATCTTGGTTTGGAGGGGGAAAAAATCGAAACACAACGGCTTGCCACTTGGTTGCAATTTATAGGATGATGCACCAGGGTCCAATGAAGAGGTTGATGTGCAACTTTGCCATAAAAACCTGTGCAAATTCAAGAAAATGCTATTTTAATAGCTGTCCACTGTAGTGACCACTATGCGTGAAAGGGTTAAAGTCATTCATTTTGTTCCACTGTTTTATTGTTAATAAGGCCCCGTCCACACTACTGCGTTTTCGTTTAAAAACGGAGAATTAAAACGAATACGATATCCGTCCACACCAGCGTTTTAGCTGCGTATTAGAATTGATGTCCGTCCACATTAAAACGACTGAAAAGGCGGATCACGTGACCATTCACCAACACTGGGCATGCGCTTGCCGGTGTAAATGTAGAGACTTTCAAACATAGACTGTAAAAAAATGCTTTCAAACATAAAAATGTCATTTATTAATATGTATTTGTGTCAAAATGACATATAAACATCTTTTCCTATTCTATTTTGCCTGGAAATGCCTCCAACACACTTGCGTGTCCCATGAAAAATAGGCGTCGGTTCTATTTTTAGCATGAACGCGTTTACCGCGCGAGCCGCGCCTGAGACACGGCAGTTTCTTACTGTAAGAAACTGTTCCAGCAGGTGAAGTTTACTGGTACTGAATATTACCTGTGTATACTCTATGACTGATGACACCCAATCATAGAGCCGAGCGTGAGCCTCTGCGTCATCGTTTCTAAAGTCCTCCGTTTTGACCCGTCCACACTAAAACGCCCTCCGGAGATTCAAAACGAAAAACGGGTCAGCAGCGTTTCTAAACTTCTCCGTTTTGAGTCTCCGTTTTTGCCGTTTTAGTGTGGACGGGAGGTGCAAACGTAGCAAAAGGTCTCCGTTTTTAAACGAAAACGCAGTAGTGTGGACGGGGCCTAAGAAAGCGATCACCCGTTTCTAAATGTTTATTGTAATGTTAGCTGTCCCTCTAGTGGACAGAACGTGTAACAACAACCAAATGCTATAGTGGCATTGACGATCCATAAGCCTGTGTAATGTCGTAAATATTAATAATAGGATGAATTTGAGCATTTAATATTCGAATATATATATATATATATATATATATATATATATATATAGGCTATATATATATGGGTGGTTGACATATTTGGCTAAAAAAAAGTTTTTTAAAAAAATCTCAAATGTAAGTCATGGAACTCATTGGGTTATATTCTACCAACTCTTATATTTCCAAATATATATGTGGTCTTGTAGATTTTGTCCTAAAATTTACATTTATTCACTAGTTTACTGTCTTAGTGACTAAAAATGTCATATGGTGTGACATGAATGTTATTGTGTATTAAATTAAAAAGGGGTATAATGTGATAATGTAAGTAAATTTATCCTGATTCTTTATCATTACTATATAAAAGTATAGCAATTCTTATGTGCAAATATGTTACATTTTGCATTATTTTACTTTATCATCACTCATAGACAGACGTTTACTTGTAATCTTTCAATATACTTCAAATTAATTTGGGAATACCTTGCTATAAAAGTACCAAAATGCTTGTAACCTTTGCTGGCACTATTCCCCATCTGTCACATTGATGATTTTATGATTAATAACCAAAAAGCCTTAATATCTTGCAAAATTCTGAATGTCACACCAAATGACATGGTGTCACGCCATATGATGTCACACCACACAACAATCTGTATGCAAAAATCTGTATTAGCTGCATTTAACAAACAACCCAACTTAGTTTGACAAGTGAATCATTGTTTCAGTTTCAGCAAAAATCACAAAATTGTTTAAAACAGTGAGTTCTGCTCAAAGTAGCAAAGAATCATATGTTTATAACACATATGCATTAATCCACTTACTGTATTCATTTGATGTTGCACTTTTTATTTTAATCTGAATATTAACTACATGAATTATAATAATCTTTATAGTAAATCATTGAACATTTTTTTATTTAATGCATAAATTCATTTCAAAATGAGGATGAGTAAAACAATGACCGAACAGCAAGCTGATGTATCATTTCGTTGTTCTTTCTTTATTCGCATTATCTCGCCATCTACTGAAATCTACCTCAAACTGAATAAATAAATAAATAAATAAATAAAGGGAAACATTTGAGTGACAAAATGCTGTAGTTTAACATGGATCCAGCTTGAAAATGGGATAGTAGGGATTCACCAGATTGAGTTGGTGTATAGATATTAAATGTGTACATAATATAGTATCAAAATGTGTTAAAAGGTCAAAATATTTAATAAACTTAACTATTAGTTATAAAATATGTATCTAAGAACATTATTTATGTATTTAAATGCAGTTCATATCATATAGTGTGACAAAATAATCATATGGTGTGACAAAATATGTCAAGAAAACCCTGTCACACCTTATGATTTTGTGTCACACCATATGAGGTTTCATGTACTTAGCATGACATTAAGCAATGTGCTTTTATGCTAACATGCTAAAACCATGCTAACTACAATATGACAATATAGTTTTGAAGGTAATTTTGACTGAAAAGTAATTTCATTTGGGCATTTTTGTGTAAAATGAGTCACACCAAAAGACAGCGCAAAAGGGAACTGAAGCAGGAGTGCCGGATATACTTGATTTTTTTTTAAACCATGAAGAGAGAAAAC
Source organism: Vimba vimba (assembly GCA_022828995.1). Lineage (NCBI taxonomy): Eukaryota > Metazoa > Chordata > Actinopteri > Cypriniformes > Leuciscidae > Vimba > Vimba vimba. The sequence goes on along the minus strand of CM040822.1, from coordinate 33,173,153 downwards.
TCTAATTGTAACTTTCAGTGTCCTTCTGAGGTGTTGTTCTTCCTCCTGAAAGAAGGAGGACCCCCACACCCCAAAGATCTCCAAACAATTGCCCTTTTAAAAAAGGGAATATGGCGTCACACCTAATGATATCCATTTCCGGGACAAAACGTTTTAGTTTAGGGCTGATTCAAAATATTATGCCTGAACTTTTAGTCAAGCAGACTCACAAGTAGACATCTGGGATATCAATATATGATTTAATAAACAGAAAATGAATTCATTTTCTTGTTTTTATTCAAAATCAAAATTTGTGAAATGTGCTTGGGACAGTCACGCCATATGAGTTTATTCTGGTTTGGCTGAAAATTGTGAAAAAATGGAAGATTAAACCCATGAATGCTCTGTATGTCCATATAAAACAGCACTTTCTGAACAATATCACCACAGTTTTTGATATATTTTTCTATAATTTACTTAACATTGACACATTGGACCAAAAAAAGGCCATGTCATGTCAACCACCCATATATATATATATATATATATATATATATATATATATATATATATAATCTGCTTTTGGTATTTATATGTGCTTACTGTGTCAAATATTGAAATTGTAAATAAATGCATCCATTTAAATCACTTTGTTGTTTCTTAAGAAAAAAAGTACAATGATGACAAAATTGTACAGATTGGTTATGTAGCTGAGGCCAACACAAAATGTTTTGTGCCATTCGAATTTTACATCAACTTAGCATTACTGTCAGGTTTAGAGAAGACTCAAACAGGTGAGTAAATATGTTTATGTTCTACAATGTTTATTGAGAACAGAAGCACGGAACAAGCAGATGTAATGGTGAGTAGGTCATGCAAACTTGAGATGAAGATAAAACTTAGCTGAATATATATATGAATGTCTTTGCAGGTGGAGTGGAAACCAGAGTGGAGAACGGATGATGAAGATGATCAATGGTGAAGGCAGATGGCAGATCGGAATGAAGACTGAAGATGAGTATCTCAGGTTGGTAGATCAGGTAATGCCGAGTTCAGACTGCACGATTTTAGCCCCGATTTTGGCTCGCCGACAGGTTTTGAGAAATCGCCGACAAATGCCCGAAATCACAGGCAAATCGGTGCTCGTTCACGCGAGTGACAATCACGCAGTGTGAATGAGCAAAGACGCGATCTGAGAGAATCACCGACGAGTCGCCGACGCCCGTGAGATATTTGGCATGCTAAATATCTGGACCTGTCGGCGATTCAAAATCCTGCTGTGTGAAAAGTGTTCTGACTGAAAACTACATCGGCGATGACCGACAGCCAATGAGAGAGCAAGATACAGAGCAGCGGGGAGTTCGGGGAGGAGTTATAGGTCACAATATCAGTTTTTTAATAGATATATTTACAATTATATCAAACAGAAACAAAGCACAAACATTTGCTTGACCAGCAGCAGCAGCACATTGCAAAATTATTGATTTACCCCCAACTCTCTTTGCAGAACACACAGTCCTTGCTCCCCTTGTCTTCCCAGCCATTTCCTCACGCATAATGTTTTTCTTTTTCTCCTTTTCGCTGCAAATCCGTGCACAGACAATTTGGATCGCAAGCTTCTTGCAGGCTATAATTTTTAATAACAATTTCAAACTCGCGCGAGAACTGCGGTCTTACGCACGCGGGATTTTGCGTTATTTCCTTATCACTTCTCGCGTGTGTTTGGTTGCGAAACGTAGTTTGCGGGCCAGACAGGAGTTGTCGGCGATTCTTCCTCCTGAAAGTCATGCAGTGTGAAACCTCCTGTCGCCGATGCATCGTGCAGTGTGAACACACCAGCAACTGAATGTTACTCTGGATAGTCATGCAGTGTGAAAAGAACAGTGACCCGACTACTTTGAAAATCGTGCAGTCTGAACTCGGCATTAGTAACAGGTAGTGAGTCTTGTGTGTCCATGTAAAGATGAGACCAGACACTGAACAGAAGGTGAAGGGTTGTATATAAAGGGAGTGAATGATGAGGTGATGATGAGGTGCAGGTGTGGTGAATCAGTATTCCGGGGAGAGTGAACGAGTGGGCGGAGTGTGCAGATCTGGTGGATCCCTGACACTTACAGCTGTTAGTGCCTCCCTGGCCCCCTGAATTGTCAGATCCGCCCTGGCCCCTCGATCCACCTCAGTCCTGTCCTGCTTTCTGTCCATGAACCTGGCCTTCTTTTCCCTGCTCCTGAAGACCACCGCCTGTGACACCACCTGCTTTTGTTAATGATTGTCAGCATGATGTCAGCATGACATTTGGGGTCCGGTTTTCATACGTTGCTAACTCAGTTAGCTGGATTTGATTGTTGACGATTTGGCATGATCTTGTATTGTTTGGTTCTTCGACGCTCATCCCGGACTTCCTGTCATAGCAACAAGTGCGTATTTTATTACCTAAAATCAATGTCTTTATTCATAAATATGTCCTCATTGGTGTAAAATTACCTCTGCCAATGATTTCTTATCTTTATTTACACTGGACGGGTAAGTCCAAGGAGGCTTCCATGTCGCTCCGTCATTTTAAAAAACTATAATAGCAGAGAGGGACAAAAAGCACTAGCCTACCTCAACGCGTTTCCACAACGCGTTTTCGTTCAGAGCCAGCATCACGTGACTGAAACCAGCTGAAACGGACAAGATGATCAGTGAGAGGCGCTTGTCACTGCCCCGGCAAATTTGAAAGGCTGCACTGCACGGTACTTCATAATGCAGAATAATACTTATGCCGAGCCACAGGAGAAGGAATCCTCGTCGCCAAAAAAGCTAAATATTTAATTTAAAAGGAAACCTGACCGGCGAATTAAAAAAACAAGGGTAAATATCGGGATAGCTTTTCCCAGGTGGAAAGAGCTAATGAAGGAGAAAGACTTTGAAAGGGACGCTGAAGTTGCCTGCTTTCTTCTCGACAGGTAAGTCAATGTTACGGTCTAAATTACAAGCTTTTTTTCATTGCTTGGTTGTGTAATTCATTATATAGGCAACATAACAGTAGAACATGTATAGTTAAACTCGATGAAGTGCTATTGGAAGACATGTTATCATAGCTTATTGGTACATAATGGCTACCGTAGTTGCAACACGCATTTGAAAAAGCAAGGCACACTAGAGAACACTATTCATTTGAATGCAAAATACAATTTCACCGCTAGATGGGAAATTCCTACAAAGTGTACCTTTAAACCTGCTCGGGAGTAGGCTTATTTCATGTAAACAAGATTAGATTGCGGCTTTATAAGCGGAGGTGATATGGGAAGTCCTTTAATGCAGCGCGATAGTGTACTTTTTGAGAGATATCGTAAGGGTTCTTTCCTTTACACTATTAGAGATCCAGAGAACTTGGTGAAAAGTGCTGCAGGTTTTAGGTGTTTTTGTGATATTTCCAAGCCACTTAAGACCCAAGGTTGTACAGCAGATTTTTTTTTTTTTTTTGCCAATACAAATACATTATAATTTTTTAATGAAGATCATGCAATCACGATCATGCCAATAAGTATGACTTACAGAATGTGTTCCTCAGGCTTCCCTTATGTGATTGAAGCCATAGACTGCACACACATTCCCATCAAGGCCTCAATGAAGGGGATTTTGTTAACCGAAAGGGGGTTCACAATGTAAATGTGCAGGCAAGTGCAGATTCTTAATATTCCAGATTAGTACTATTATATCAAATTAAAAAAGGAATAGAATCAAAAAAGTATGCAGTTGACTGACAAAAATCTCTTAGATGGTGTATGTCTATGTTCCATATCACAAATGTGTAAGCAAAATGGCCAGGATCTGTGCATGCCTCAAGAATTTTCAAAGAGTCACATTTATTCACATTTTTTACACACATTTATTCACATTTTTCAATATAAATATCAAGCTCACTGAATTACATACACTTGCTGATCCTAACAGATCTAAGGCATTTAATTTGTCTGCTACTTTTTGCCAGCCCTCTCTCCTGGCTTCTGCAGACTTTGATGTGTTCCCTGGCGTTTTGATTAAACATTCAAATTCTGCAGAAACTTCGACTACTGACTCTTGCTCTGCTGTGGAGAACAACTGGGCGCGCTCTTTGACCATGGTGAGCAGCCAATAGCAGCATTGCTGATGAATGTTTCTGCTATCGATACATATCCCCTTTTAAACCTTTTTAAACCTTTTAAACACATGAACGTGCAGTTATCTCAGATAACTCAATCCAGCGAGACTAATCATGAAGTCAAGTCATCTTCATTTTTATAGCGCTTTTAACAATGTAGATTGTTCCAAAGCAGCTTTACAGTGATAATAGGAAATTAAAGTAACAGAGATTGTTTTGGCTTTATAGCAGCTCTAGACTTAAGTTATTGTCCAGCTAAAGTTAATTTAATTGATTCACTTCCGTCGCAACGATCATTAGTTATTAACTTAGGGGCCGCTAACACGACACCATTTTAAAAGAAAACTCTTAAGTTATTTCTGCGCAAATTCAAAAACGTGAACCAGGGGTAGTAGGGATCACTAATAGTGCGATCACCCCGTCCCTGGCCAAGTGGCTCCTTCTGGGGCCCGATCCGTTATGAGTCCTCTGCTTAGGCATGATGCTTTCGGATCAGGCCATGTATGCACTGATTCCTGCCGCACTGCTCAGGTGTGTACCAATGGGCACAGGGGTTAGCTCCCCCTGTGCCGTCAAACCTCTGCTACAAAACTAGAAAGAAAGCCTCGAAACAATCAGATTACCCAATGCCGACCATTGCACGGACCACGACTACGAATTAGCGAATCTGAACTGACTATCCTTGAAGTGAACATCAGAGGACTACGCTGCCCTACAAAGGCAAAAGACCTTAAGTCGCTAGAGTGTGGAACTGAGAAAAATGACTTTAAAGATTTTTAGTTGTCCCGTCAAATTAATTATAGGTAGGACACTGGAAATCTGGCAAATAGTTGTTTTAGTAATGGAAATTATATACATAAAAAAATTTTGAGCTCAAACTTGACTTTTGACCACTATTTTAAAGTTACTGTACTCTGCCTTTGTATTGTCAGCAAAAAGTGAGAAGTCATGCCAAGGCAAAAGGCAGTAACTTCCACATTATCAATATTTGGTTGCTGATCACCATTAACAAAATCATTATATATACACCTGTATAAAATCTAGTCACCATGGCATTTATTTTGTATGATTTACAATTATTTATAGCCATCTAATTGCTATCCTGGGCTTTGGTTGCATTCTGATGGCATTATTAATACATTTGACATGACAAAATACCTCCATAGATATATCAGTCCAGCATTGGCTCGACCGCGTTTAGGGCGGGGCTGAAGGCGCCGGCGAAGTTTTGGCACTCTGCCAGCTAGATGCATGAGTGTTTCAACCAGGTCCTGTACCCGAACTGAGTGAGGCGGGGCTTTAATTCTTGGTTGTATTCATCTGATACGGCAATGCCTAACGTTTTTCTGTCAACTCTGCATAATCCTTCGCGATCGTTATCGCACGTTTGTCGACGGCGGGTTCAGACCATACTAAATGTTCTGACCGCAGTTGTGCAGGACAAAGCTCTGAGGACATTAGAAGTTAGAGGGACTGATGGCAGCTGTACAAAGTACACAGGCTACACCTTAATTTTAACATTAAAACAAAGGCAGATAACAGTACAATCTGGTAGGTAGCATTATTTGATAGAACACCGTAACTTTATATTGACGCGCGGCTAAACAAAGGCAGAGCACCGTAACTCCATTTCGAGCGTTCCAAAACAAAGCCAAAGAGCCGTAACTGATGTTACGGTGTTCTGCCTTTGTTTCTCATGGGCTTTTGGAAGTTACTGTTAAGACAATTCATTATTTTCTCGAAAAAACAACGGAACTGATTTAAGATACTTATCCACATGATAAAGGAGGTCTTGAATGTGCCAAAAATATAAATAACTCATTTTCGACCAAAAACGAAGTTACGGTCTTTTGCCTTTGCACGGCAGTACGGTCCAATATTGGGGATCTTGCCAACTGTTGCTCAGTGAAGAAACCCTCCATAGTCATCATAGTTGAGACCTTCCTTGACTCCACCACTCCAGACGGGGCTGACTCCATTCAGATCCCTGGCTATTCGCTCAACTGTCGCAGAGACCGCACTGGAAAAAACGGTGGTGGTATAGCAGTATACTGTCTAGAAGGAATATCCATCTATCACAATCCAGCTAGAGACCCTGATGACTTTGAGCTCATGTGGTTCACTGTTGCTCTGAAAACCAGGACACTCCTGATAGGTGCTATATACCGCCCCCCAAGTGCCTCCTGTGATATCTTGGACTACCTTGACAAGAACACATTCTCAGTGATGGACGAATATAGAGCACAGTCTGTAATGCTCATAGGCAACTTTAATGTACACCACCACGAGTGGCTGGGCAGTAATAGAACAGACACTGCTGGACGGCGAGCCTTACAACTCGCCAACTGTCTGGGACTCGATCAGATTGTCAGGGAACCAACTAGAGGAGATAATATTCTAGATCTAGTTCTCTCAGACACACCAGCAACCACTACCACCTTAGCACAAATGGGATCCTCTGACCACAACCCTGTTCTAATACAGCTACAAATCCCAGTCTTCAGAGATAAGCCATACAAGAGAACAGTATGGAGATATGATAAGGCTCACTTCTGGGAAATGAGAGGTTACCTTACTAACATTAACTGGCCCAGTATTCTCAAGGATGAAGATCCTGAAATCATCTGCACAAACTTTACCACCATACTGCGAGATGAAATGGCATTATATACAGTATTCCCAACAAGACCATCATCAAAAAGCCCGGGGATAAAGCCTGGTTCAACGCAGAGTGCAGAAGATTAGCCATGAGAAAAAGAAAGCTTTATCACAACATACGGACCTCCGATGACCCGGCTATGAAACGGAAGTTCCTCAAGGCAAGAGCAGCTTTCAATCAAGCTGAAAAGATATGGAGCTTAAAATATGACAATATGATTTGAATTTGAATTGTGTAAATTTGAATTATTTACAAGTGAAATCTAACAAAATGGAATTTTAGGTGGTAGTTTAAATAGTTCTGAATTTGATTTTTTTTAAACGAATATTGAACATTTGAAATTTAACAAATTGAAATGTTTTTATGGCTGAATTTTATAGACATGAATTTTCAAACAGCTAGTTTTTTTGTTCTGAATTCGTATACTGCAAATATTCAGTTTAAAAAAATACAGATTCAAGTTTTCAAGATGAAGAAATTCGCAACTTCAAATTCAGTTTTCTAAAATTCAAGTTCAAAAATTCAAGTTCAAAAATTCAGATCTTACAGAAAGTAGGTCACAGGTCATCCACAGGGAAGAGTAAAGGATCTCAGATAAGTCGAACAGAGCATTTTGGCTGCACTGCAGTAGTTTTCTGCCGCAAACGCGGTGGTGGTTCAAGATAATCCATGTATCTTTCGTTCAGTCGTTTTTTATTTAATATTAAGAGTAGAAAATGAGAAAACAGCTTGAGTATTAGATTTCTAATATAATAATAGTCCGCTGCAGCAGTTGCACGGAGCTTACAAAACGCGTGTATTGCAACTATAGGCTACATTTAATTTTCTCATCAAACAACTAGACAAACGAATGGCTCGGCACAACAGAAGAGCCTAGAAAGGGCTTTTTCTCTGTGTAGACCAGCAGTTGGTCTGAATTTGCTATAAACTATAGCCTATTTTCTGTATTTTCTATAGCACGTTTTATCATGAAACACGCTGTGATTTATTCCAAAGTTACTCAGTCATATATAATGCATTTAACGTTAAATAATCTAAATGTTGACTTTCAAAAGTAGGCGCGCCAAGAAGGCTATTCTCTGTATTTTGGTTCATTTTTGATGTGCGCCAGAAATATCTAAAGAGACCGAGACGCGCTAAAGCAGCGCATCATGTTGTTTTATTTATTTTTCAATGACATGATATTTTGTAGTCATTTTGAATACACAAATAAAAATATACATTTTACTGTTTCGAATGATGTCATATTATCTGTATGACTATAAATAACAGAGTATTAAGTTATTTCCCAGCAGTGGAACAAATCCAAGTGATGGCGCTCGCGCATCGCGCTCTCACACAACATAGTAGGCTATCAGTTCTGGCGTTGCTTCATAACGCAGACTGCTCATTATCAAAATGAAACACAGTCAACCAAACATATAAAAAGTTATTCTGCCTAATTGAATTGGTCTGCGTACAATATAAAGGGCAAGCTGTGCCACACACAGTCCTACTTGTTATTCCAAACATTTCCCTTGCTGTGAAGACGCTGATTTAGCCTATTTAGCCTAAGTGTATTTTGGGACTCGACTGAAGTATGAAGCCTTCTTTATATTAATAGTTAGCATCCACATGTTACATTGCAAATATGAAAACTTTTGACTGAATGAGAGAGGCGCGACCGTTTCGATTTAAATAAATTTGTTTAGGCTTGGCGTTTAAAATAGGCTAAATGTTGTTTGTAATAAAGGGCACAGTATAGGCTATTTTTATAGTCTATGTAGCCTATATTATTTTATTATACATGGCTACTTATTTTTCATTCTTGTTGTTTCTGCATTCATTTGTCATACAGTAAGGGAAAGTAAAATAGGCAACATATAGCCTACATGTTAATAGTGTTTATCATGTAAATGTTGTATTTTATTTACAGGTCTTTTACACTATTGCGGAATAGGCTAATATTAAAATGTTTTTTTTTTTATGACGCGTTTCTCTCTCAACATGATCCAGTGTGACTTGCACTCATGTGCATGCGACTTATTTTCTATCAAATACGGTCAGTTAAAAAATGTTGCTGTATTATTACAAAATGCATAGAGTGGAGACCATTCGGGCTAAAAAAACAAACAAAAAAAACATATTGTGTTCATTACCCCCACCCACATTTGGGCTTAATCACTGTTATTATTAGGAAATGTATTTAGGTGTAGACAAAATCAGTTATGTTTATTTATAAATATGAACGTACCTCGCATCTCCCGGACACTAGCCATTAGTCTACTTCTTTGGCCTATTTTTTTTTTTAGCTGGGCAGTTCTCAAAATCTGTGTGGAAAAGCTGGGGAGCGCGGAGAGAACGCACAATGGCTCTGCTTTGGAAGTTTTTTTTTTTTTTTTTTTTTTTTTGGAAGTTTAGTTGCCAGAGAAAATAACACACCATTTTGTTTAACATCAATTGATACTCATATTAATTAAATAAATAAATATAATGTCAGAGAATGCACAAAGCGCATCCTTTTCAGGTGTAAATTATAATACATTTTAATAAAACACACAAGGCCTACATCATAAAACTGAGAAGATTATGTATTTTAATATATTATATTATAATACAAATAAAAAGGCGTCATACTTCAGTCGAGTCCCAAAATACACGTATAGGCTAAATCAGCGTATTTACAGCAAGGGAAATGTTTGGAATAACAAGTAGGATTGTGAGTGGCACAGCTTGCCCTTTATATTGTACAGCAGACCAATTAAATTAGGCAGAATAACTTTTTATATGTTTGGTTGACTGTGTTTCATTTTGATAATGAGCAGTCTGCGATATGAAGTAATGCCAGAAATAAATAAAACAACATGATGCGCTGCTTTAGCGCGTCTCGGTCTCTTTTAGATCTTTCTGGCGCACATCAAAAATGAACCAAAATACAGCGAATAGACTTCTTGGCACGCCTACTTTTGAAAGTCAACATTTAGATTATTTAACGTTAAATGCATTATATATGCCCGAGTCACTTTGGAATAAATAACAGCGTGTTTCATGATAAAACGTGACTTAGCCTATACAGTCCAGAAAATAGGCTAAAGGTTATAGCAAATTCAGACCAACTGCTGGTCTACACAGAGAAAAAGCCCTTTCTAGGCTCTTCTGTTGTATCGAGCCATTCGTTAGTTGTTTGATGAGAAAATTAAATGTAGTCTATAGTTGCAATACATGCGTTTTGTAAGCTCCGTGCAACTGCTGCAGCGGACTATTATTATATTAGAAATCTAATACTCAAGCTGTTTTCTCATTTTTCTACTCTTAATATTAAATAAAAAAACGACTGAACGAAAGATACATGGATTCTCTTGAACCACCACCGCGTTTGCGGCAGAAAACTACTGCAGTGCAGCCAAAATGCTCTGTTCGACTTATCTGAGATCCTTTACTCTTCCCTGTGGATGTCCTGTGACCTACTTTCTGTAAGATCTGAATATTTGAACTTGAATTTTTGAACTTGAATTTTAGAAAAATGAATTTGAAGTTGCGAATTTCTTCATCTTGAAAACTTGAATCTATTTTTTTAAACTGAATATTTGCAGTATACGAATTCAGAACAAAAAAACTAGCTGTTTGAAAATACATGTCTATAAAATTCAGCCATAAAAACATTTCAATTTGTTAAATTTCAAATGTTCAATATTCGTTTAAAAAAAATCAAATTCAGAACTATTTAAACTACCACCTAAAATTCAATTTTGTTAGATTTCACTTGTAAATAATTCAAATTTACACAATTCAAATTCAAATCATATTGTCATATTTTAAGCTCCATAAAAAGAGGGCAAAAAGGGAGTATTACACCAAATTGAGGAATGATCTTGCAGATAACTCACTAAGCTCAAAAAAATGGTGGGTCATAGTAAATTCACTTTCAGGCAGAAGTGGTTTCACAGACATCCCTGTCATTGAACACCGGGGTACCACCCACATCAGTGCCAGTGCAAAGGCTAACATCTTCTGCCAAACCTTTGCAGAGAAGTGTACTTTGCTTGATGCATCTGCGCAATCGTTGCCTCACTGCCAGCAACCAACATCCTCTTTTGCCTACGTGCACTTCAAACCCAAAGACATTATAAACATTCTTCGCAACCTTGACCCAGCAAAGGCAACGGGACCTGATGAAATACCAACAAAAGTCCTTAGAGAATGTGCAGCAGAATTGGCCAACCCCCTCAGTCGTCTCTTTCAACTTCTCTTCTCACATGGCGTGTTCCCCAAACAATGGAAAAACGCCAGAGTGATACCAATACATAAAAGAGACTCAAAATCAGACCCAACAAATTATCGTCCCATATCCCTCCTCTCAGTCCTTAGCAAAGTGATGGAATCCTCAGTTCATAAACAGCTCCAGGGCTACCTCTTCCGTCATAAACTAATTTCTAATAAACAGTATGGATTTAAACCGAACCACTGCACAGCAGACCTCCTTACAGTTTTGTCGCAGACGTGGAACAACATCTTAGACAAAGGAGGTGAGGTGTACATTGTTGCACTAGACATTAAAGGAGCGTTCGACCAGGTTTGGCACAACGGCCTTCTAGATAAGCTTTCTGCTAAAGGCATAACTGGGCCATTACATTCTTGGCTACAGAACTACCTGGAAGGAAGGTCCATCCAGGTCGTGCACTCTGGTCAGTCCTCATCACCTCAACCAATCAACGCCTCGGTGCCCCAGGGATCCATTCTCGGCCCGCTATTATTCTCCATCTTCATAGACGATGTTGTAGAACAGTGCGATAATAGCATTTTTCTATATGCGGATGATTCCACCATTTACGCCCCAGTAACGACACTTAATGGTCCCAATGTGGCAGCATCCCTAAATAAAGACCTGGAGAATATTCGCAGGTGGGCTGATACCTGGAAGGTCACGTTCGAGCCCAGCAAATGCAAGGCTACGGTTCTGTCGAGAAAGAGGCCTCCATCCTGCCCGGACCTTTTTTTTGGGGCAACCAGAATTTACCTTTTTGAGCAGTTGAATATTCTGGGACTATGTATCGATAAGAAGTTGCTATGGACTAATCACCTGTCAAACATCTGCAAGCGTGCTGGACAGCGTCTTGGAGCTCTGCGCAGGTTGGCCAACAAGCTTGATGTCAAAGGTAGGGCCAATGTCTACAAGGCACAAGTCAGGAGTACCATGGAGTACTCATGCCTTGCCTGGATGAACGCATCACAGACCACCCTTGGGCAGCTTGACAACATCCAGAAAAAGGCACTGAAAATCATTGGGGAGGATGAGGACACTGCCCTAAGGAAATATGCAATCAGCCAGCTCAGCCATCGTAGAATTGTTGCAGCAACAACTGTGCTTTTCAAAATGCACACTGAAAACTGTCCAGAGGATCTCAAAGCTCTGCTACCCCCACCTGATCTCCTTTGCCGAACCACTCGGAGAGCACGACCAAGTCACGCCCTAAAACTCCCCAAGTCCAACACCAAATGCTTGGGGAGGAGTTTTCTTCATTCGGCTGTAACAACTTGGAACTGCCTCCCCTGTACTGTAGTAGGTGAAATCACCTCAAAGAACGTTCAGGCCTTCAAGAAGAGACTAAATAAACACCTCCTTAGCAAAGAAACTGTAATCTCCTGATGCTTAATGTCACATATCCTATATATCTAGTCCTGAGTAGCTGCAGATCACGATAGGCTCTCGGAACATGAACTGTTAAAGCTTGTATCTGCTTAAGTTTAAATAAAAAAATAAAATAAAAAAACAGTGAGAACGCTGATGACGTGCACATGCGTATTACAAGTTCAGTCTATAGGTATGTGCGTTTGAATATATGTGCGCAAGTGTGTAGTCCTTCCCTACAAACCAACCCTCAATATACTACTTGTCTGGCCTTAAAATTTATAATACAGAATTTTTTTACGCTTCCGCGTAGCCACTGTAAGAACTGATTTTCCTGTTAAAACAAAATACTGCAATAAAGCAGTAAAATGCACCCTGGACAGAAGATAGCAAAGACAGAGCACAGGACATCGCCTGTCCAAACTGTCCTTCTTCCTTATCTCTGCATCCCCCTCTCCCTCCCCCTCTCCCTCCTCAAGGCACTGAAAGTACATTAAGAATGTCTATATATCACATATGATGTATCTTGTGAATATGTTGGTTTTCCTTTTCATGTTTGGTGTCATTTTAAAGGGCACAGTGCGATTGGTAAAATGGTCTTAATTTCACTGCAGTCATTGGTTTAATGAAAAAGATTGGGAACTTGGAGAATCCTGTATCTCCTTTCTGGCTGATATCTCTTTACATCTCCTGAAACCAGGTGCTACCCCCCTGGGGTACATGGATTGGCCCAAACAACTCTAAACAACATTTGTTTAACCCCCTTCTGTTCTGATCTGGTATTTAAGGTGAGGGAACAGAGAAACCTTTGGGAATCTTTTACCAGGAGAATCTCCCACACAGTAATACATGTCAGTATTTTCCTGTTGGAAAGCCCTGACACATTACTGTGTGTCTCTGTCAGGAAAACATTACTTACTTTTAGAGTCATCTTTGAGTAAATGATGTCATATATTTTTTGAATTGGCTTTTAATAATTTACTTCTGTAATTGGCATGATATATTTTTACCTGACAAATAAATGATAACCTTGATTTATTCTGAATTCTTCTGAAATCATTATTTCCAGTAGATTAATGTGTAGTCTGGTGTTTCCGCAAAACTTTGTCCAGAATAGATCAAACTGGAGGCACTTTGAATGGACCATGGGGCACATCTTAGGAAAACCTCCTGATTTCTGACTGTTCCCTGACTTAGCATGTTGTACGCTGCAAATATTATAAAAAATTACGCCTATGGGTCTGTAGTGCGCGACTGCATAGGGTAAAATACTTGCACTGCACCCTCTGACTATTTCAGGACTGGCTAGTTTGTGATCGTGAGCGCGCAGTCGCGACGTGACGTCTCAAAGCGACACTAGGTCCGTAATGAACGAATAATTGAAAGTATGGGATAATCAGAATTATCAAAGATCTAAATTAATTCATAATCAATGTTTATGATTATTTTCTAATCAGAAATACAATCTAAATTTGATTATCATTTGAAATTGGAGTCAGATTACGCATAGAGCTAAAGTAATACTAAAACTAAGTTCCAATAAATTAAGTGAACTTCACTGGAGCGCTGAAAAGGCATACACGCTTTAAACCTTCGCCAGGCCGTTGGATTCCGTCGTTGGGCCAATGGATGGTCCTTACACCACGATAACCAGAATTATCCCGACAACGCTTTATCTGTAGATAGGTCAAGGGAGGGGAAGGAGGCCTTCACAGGGGAGATACTAGTTGACACTTCAGGACTGTGTTGTCGTCACGTCCAGGCGCAGGTCCCTCATCAGATCTGGATACAGCCTGGATATGGCGGACTGCAGTAAACCTTGGGATAAACAGAGAGACTAATATTAGCGTAGACGCCATTCTACTTATGATGTAACGAATACATCAGTATTTATGGGAAGTGTTCCCAGTTCCGGCTGACCTAATCTATGCAGCCAAACATTGAATTATAAAAGTCTATAATGTGTTATGTGTATGCTAGGTTAAAGAGATGTGTCTTTAGTCTAGCTTTGAACTGACAGAGTGTGTCTGCTTCCCGGACAATGTTAGGAAGACTGTTCCAAAGTTTTGGTGCTAACTAGGAAAAGGATCTACCACCAGCAGTCGATTTTGATATTCTAGGTATTATCAACTGGCCGAAATTTTGAGATCACAATAGACGTGAAGGACTATAATGCGTTAAGAGCTCGCTCAAGTACTGCGGAGCTAAACCATTTAGTGCTTTGTTAGTAATCAGCAATATTTTAAAATTTATACGATGTTTAATAGGGAGCCAATGCAGTGCTGACAGAACCGGGCTAATATGGTCATACTTCCT